>JAAGEH010000011.1:3706775-3994746 GCA_011751065.1 Lasiurus cinereus | reverse complement strand
ATATATATATATATATATATATATATATATACACATACATATATATAAACATATATGTGTAGGTTTTGTTTTATTTATTTATTCAAGTATTTGTTTTCTGCCTATTATGTTCTAGGTGCTGTGTTAAGTATTGTGGTTATAAAGATGAGTTAAGACATTAGCATTACTTGCAGAAAAAACTCCCATTTTCTCTTTGCCATTGGACTGGTGGACACAATGATTTGACTCATTTTGAGTAAATCTATCCAAGTCACAGAGCAGAGACCACCACTTAATTTTTTCACATAACGTGAAGAGATGCATTAATCATGCAAAGTTCACCAATAGTCAGTACATGACTCTGCTCTCGTTTTATTTCATTTTATTCCTTTTTTCCACTTCATTGACACTATCCATTTCCTCTAACCATTCTCTGGGACCTGTCAGCACCCACTCAAGTCACTTGGCATAGGTTCTTGAATGTGTGTGCATCTTTGAGAAATTTAGTGTTGTTATATGTATATAGATATTTTAAATTTACCTCAATGGTATTGTGCTATAGATTCCTTCCTTCCTTCCTCCTTCCCCGCCTCCCTACTTCCCTCCCTACCGCCCTCTCTTTCTCCCTTCCTCTCTTCCTCCCTTCCTTCCTTCTTTTCTTAATAGCACATTGTGTTGTGAAGACCATTGGGTGTTGCTGATGGCACCTCTGGCCAATTCCTATCAGCGCTTTGCAGTCTTCTGCCAGATGCAGCGCTGCTGTTGTTCTCACCCATTCCGCTGAGTTAACCCCCAGGTCGCCTGCCACTTTGCACACCAACAGAGAATGCTGCAACGAATCAGCTGGGCCTTGTGCCTTGTCCCCGAGGCTCTCTGAGAATCTGTTTCCAGGGCTGGGATTTATGGGCAGAACACTCCTCTAACTTCACTGGGAACTGTGTTGCTCTCACCACTTGCACTCCCAGCAGTCCTACACTCTCTTCATACTTAACAGATTGATTCCAGAATAACCATCATGTCCTCTGCCATTTATTGGACATATGCTACCTTCCAAGCTGTGTGCTAGTTACTTTTTTTACTCCAAAAAGCTTACATTTTTACAAGGTATATGTCAATATCTCATGGACAGGTGAGGATATTGAGACTCAGAGAGGGCTACTTCCTCTCCCAGGGAAACACAGCTCTCCTGTGGCAGAGGCAGGATTTGAACTGACATCAGTCAGTGGTGCTGAGCTCAGTGTGACTTGAAAACAATGTACTAGCAAATGGGCTGGGTTTGTTTTATTAAAATAGCATAACTAGCTGTGATGGAAAGGGTGACATTGGTAGGGAACTCACTATGAGGTGGGTGAGTATTCTTTTGCAGAGTTTTGCGAGCCATGAAATTTTTATACACAATTACAGCTGAAATAAAAACACTGTCTTGGCATCCTTAGCACATAAGCCCAACAATAACAAAAATTAACACTTCTAAGTAGTCTCAGGGTAGAAGGGTTGTCTTCTTTGGTGGCCTCTTTAATTTTTCAAAAATGGCATTTTTGTACAATTTGTTCTCACAATTCAGAGTATAAATCTAAATGCTTCATGATTGGAATAGCTCGAGCCTTCTAAGATAGACTAGAAATGACAGCTTTCACTTGAGGGTGAAAACCCATTTGTTTACTAGAAAACTTTTATGGATGTAAAGATGGATGAGGCACCCTCTCTAGACTTGGGGTGCTTACAATCTAAGCAGAGGAAGGCATGCATACACCATGCTGGGACCCAGCTGGCTCTGTACCAGGGAGAGCTCCTAGGGAAGCAGAATAGAAACAGGTGCCCAGCAGCAATAGCGGGTGGCATCTGTCCCTGGCACCTAGCAAAGGGTGGGGTGGTCAGGTGTCAGCCTCAGCTCTACCTCCTGGGACCTGCAAATTGAAAACAAGCTGGTGAGGTCAAAATAGAGTGAGGCTTTCTTAGGCCAGAGGGTGCCCGATCATCGGAGTGCCCAGGGACTCCAACCTGGGAGGGAGAATGGCGAACTCTGTGCTGGAAGCTGTGGGAATTCTGTTAGTTTTCCCTAAAGGTCTGAGCTGGTCCTTCTTCATCATTTGCTCTGAGAATAATGCTGCAGATGTCAGGGGAGCTGACCTTGTACCATTAATCACAATGGATTAACAAGTTGCTTTCCTCTGCTCTGCCCTGCAAGGGTTGCTTGGAAAATCAGAGTGACCACTTTTCAGACAAAACAACTACACCTCTGTTTTGAAATACTATGTTCAGCCAAATGGTGGTAGGAAGATTCCACTTGCTCCTTTAGAAAGAGTAAGTTCTGACTGCTGACTTCCTACCGTTCCAGGAAGTCTCCATCTAAAAGCGTAGGCACTTTTCTGACATTTTCCTTGAATCAGGGCAAGGCTCAACCAACTACTTCATGGGTTCCTGCAACATGGATTTATTTGTGCAGTTCTCGCCACACCCAGCTTGATGTCATCTGCTCTGAAAACGGAAGGTTTTTCTTGCTTTTGGTTAAACCAGTATTTGTCAAGCATTTTCCTCCTGCTCCTCCTGCTCCAGAAGGGTCCCCTCCTCTGCTCTGAATCTCAGGGCACTATTAATATTGCAAAGCATCTTGGGAAGAGAAAAGAGGGCCTGGGGAGAGGGGAGAGTGGGAGGAGAGGAGAACCATGCTTAGAATTGTAATGAGCTCCTAAACTTGTTCCTAATTATCTTCTGTAACTTAGCAACATGCTGGATGAGAGAAGCAAAGAGAGGGACAATTTAGATTCATTGGTAAATTGTGGGTAGAAAGGGGACTAGGACCCTCTGGGACCCCAGGCTTTTGCTAGGTGGGGAAAGCCCTGTGCTCACAGTTCTGATTCTTTTGAGAAGCAAGGGAAGGCAGAGTAGCTGGGCCCTCGTGAGAGAGAAGTTACTTGCAAAGGGTGAGTAGAGTACCCAGCAAAGGGAGTCTGAATGCTGCACTATTTGCTTCTAAATCTGCACAGTCGTGGGCAGCTGGCGATGGGTTCCAGTGCACTAAGCACTTTCTGCACCTGACTCGGGCCTCACCTCTGAGCACCACTTGCTCTTCTTCCCACATGTCTGGGATATTTTGAATTTCTTTTGGGAAGAAATACACTGTATAGTTTTTCAGCTGGAGAAGAATTTCAACCAACTGCCGGTGCCCATCTGTGAGCTCTCCCATGGTATACTATAGGCTCAGGGAGCCCAAGACTGGAATGGTGGCCAATGGAATAGTTGTCAGAGCCAGGTTACAAATGGTTTTGAATACTGGCCTGAAGTCCAGCAGACATACAACAGCACAGATTCCCATGTGAAAAGTCAAGGATAGGAGGGAGGAGGGTCAGAGGAAGCCAATCTAGCTTGACAATTTATGAGAAAAAGATCTAGGGTTTTGCTGACCAATGAACTGAATGTAAAGCCAGGATGATCGGGTGGTGAGCACCTGACTCGATTTCATGTGCACTCTCAGGAGCATGGGCGTCAAGTCAAGGGGAGAGAGTTCTTTTGTTGTTATTTTTGATCCAGAGACCCCAATGTAAAAGGTGGGTCCGACTCTGAGTCCACCTTATGACGCAATGATGACTCACTTAGACTGTGCGTGGGCAGAGCCTGTCACATGAAGACCGCCGTGGGAATCAGGAGTGTTTGGACCAAATAAGGAGGCCAGAGGGATGCTAGGTTCAAGAGGGAAGGCCCCTGTCTAAAATGATGAGTCTTGTATAGATGTTGATTTGCCCTTCCCTGACCTTTTATTCCCTCCCATGTGCACCAGGCACCTTTGCAGGGATGGGTCTCCTCCTCTGCTCTGCAGGATTAGAAACCTAGCCACAGTTGCAGCTGGCCTTGCTGTGGGAATGTTAGCTTTCATGCTCTTGCCCAGGTGAGGAGCAGTGCCATTTAGGGCCCCATGTGCTTCCTGGCTCTCCACTGTTACAGAGTCCCAGGGCAAGAGCATGAAAAAAGCGTCTTAACTAGATCACAGTCTAGGATACAAATGCTACCTCAGCAAAGACAGCTCTGGGCTAGAGGAATATTATTGCCAAAGTATGGAGTAGACAAGTTTGACTATCAAGAGTAGTAGGGAAAGATCAGATGGCAGAGAGCCTTAAATGCTACATGAGTTGAGTGTGA
This sequence comes from Lasiurus cinereus, assembly GCA_011751065.1. Taxonomy (NCBI): domain Eukaryota; kingdom Metazoa; phylum Chordata; class Mammalia; order Chiroptera; family Vespertilionidae; genus Lasiurus; species Lasiurus cinereus. The sequence goes on along the minus strand of JAAGEH010000011.1, from coordinate 3,990,630 downwards.
TTTCTGTTATGTAGTCAAAGAGTAGGATCACCAGATTTGGAAAATAAAATATAATGCTCAGTTAAATTTGAATCTCAGGTAAACAACTAATAACTTTTAGTATAAGTATGTCCTATATATTGCATAAGAAAACTAATAACTTTTAGTATAAGTATGTCCTATATATTGCATAAGAAAACTAATAACTTTTAGTATAAGTATGTCCTATATATTGCATGGGAAAACTAATAACTTTTAGTATAAGTATGTCCTATATATTGCATGGGAAAAGCATTCTGAGCCCCTTTAGTTTGGATTTTTCCCTAACATGTGGAAAGGAAGAGCAAGTGGTGCTCAGAGGTGAGGCCCGAGTCAGGTGCAGAAAGTGCTTAGTGCACTGGAACCCATCGCCAGCTGCCCACGACTGTGCAGATTTAGAAGCAAATAGTGCAGCATTCACACTCCCTTTGCTGGGTACTCTACCAACCCTTCAGTATCAAAGAAATATTTAGGACATATTATACTAAAAGTTATTAAAATTTATTTGTTACTTATTTGAAATTCAAATTTAATTGGACATCCTGTCCTTTTATCTGGCAACTTATGCAAAGGGAAGTCACTAAAGTTTTATAACAGGGAGTCCTCTGTGTCACGTTTTGGAAAGAGTCACCCAACTGCTGTGTAACAGCCAAATTAGAGGAGGAAGACAGGAGAGTAGGGGTTAAGAAAAGAAAATGCTCTATATTCTTCTTAGTACTCCACTTCTGCTACCAGATGTGAAGGGGGGCAGGGATGCTTCTCACCCCAAACAACTCTCTAACACCAGCTTGGGGGCCTACAAGTTCACTCAATTCTGACACTATCTACCTGGGCCCAGTTCCACCAGAATGCCCCCCTCAGATGCCAATGTCAAGTCCCATTATCACCTGTGTTTCTGAGCAACTGGCTACAAATTAGAGGTTTCCCCATCCCTCTCCTTAAGTTCAATAATATTCTAGAATGGCTCATAGAACTCAGGAAAACAGCTTACTTACCAGATTATCAGTTTATTAAAAGAAAATACAACTCAGAAACAGCCAGATGGAAGAGATGTAGAGAGCAGGGTGTAGGGGAGAAGGTGTGGAAGTCTCTTGTCCTCTCTAGACATGCTACCCTCCCAGCACATCCACATGTTTACCAACTGGAAAGCATTCTGAGCCCCTTTAGTTTAGATTTTTGTGTGTCATTAATGATAGATGTGACAGAATAAAGCCTTGGCTATTGGTGATTAACTCAAACTCCAGCCCCTCTCCTCTCTTCAGAGGTCCAAGGTGGAGTTTGAAAGTTCCAACCCTCTAATCACGTGGTTGGTTCCCCTGGCAACCAGGTCCCTTTCTTCAGTTATCAAGGGGCTTTCCAAAGATGGCCCCAGTAACATAAACTCAGATTGAAAGGACTTGTTATAAATAGCAAGACACTCCTTTCACCTTTATTACTCTGGAGTTATTTCAAGAACCATGGGGAAAAAAAGAATAAATATTGTAATAACAGATGCTCCCATCACTCTTCTCACTTAGGAAATTACAGGGTTTTAAGAGCTCTGTGCCACTTGTCCATGTAGAACCATGGACGTGGACAAAGGCAAAAATATATAATATTATGGATTATTATCAATCGCAATATTGCCCAACTGGGGTGGCTCAGTGGTTGAGCATCAATCATGAACTGGTTTGATTCCTGGTCAGGGCACATGCCTGGGTTGTGGACTTGATCCCCCAAGGGGCATGCAAGAGGCAGCCGATTGATGATGATTCTCTCTCATTGATGCTTCTATCTCTCTATCCCTCTCCCTTCCTCTTTCTCTAAAAATCAATAAAAAAGTTATAAATCACATATCCCAGCCTATTAATTTGAAAATGATTGCATCTGTTTAATCTTAACTATGTAACTTCAGTCTGTATTACAGTAAAAACACACAAGAATAGATTGACTCAAGAGGCAAGCTCGATGGTTCAGTCAATAAGACTTGGTGACTGGTTAGAAGCAATTCAAAGATGGAGGCAGAGGAGCACGGCAGTAGCAAGGATGAGTTCAAGGTTTAAGACCAGTGGCCTGGAGAAGAATAGTTCAAGTAAAGCATACTATAGGAGAAACAATGGTGGGATTTTAATTTCTCTTGAAGACATTCTCATGGTAGGCACCAACTAGAAAGTTTCAGCAAACAGGAGCTGTAGAACTAAACTCCAGAAAAGAGAGAGGGTTAGAGCTGTTGGTTTGTAGCCTCTGGATTATGGTGGCAGCTGAAGCAAGTTGAAGAGTGGATGAGCTCAAGAAAGGCAGCAAAGCAAGGTTGAATCAAGTAGCAGTCGAGAGCAGGAAGAAAACATGCCTACACAATAAAGATTCCAGTCTTAACCTAGCCGGTTTGGCTCAGTGGATAGAATATACACTGAAAAGTCATGGGTTCAGTTCTGGTCCAGGGCACATACCTCAGTTGCAGGCTTGAAGACTCAATCTGGTCAGGGCGTGTGTGGGAGGCAACATTGATGTTACTCTCTCTTCCCCTCCCTTTCACTCTCTCAAATAATCAATGGAAAAAATATCCTTGGGTGAGGATAACAAAAAACAAAACAAAACAAACAAACAAACAAAAAAACAACAAAACACACACACAAAACAAAACCATTCTAGTCTCTAATCTGAGCTAACAAGTGAGTCTGAGTTCCCTGTGGCTCAAATATTTTCTGAACATTTTCAATAAAGGCAAATAGGAAACATGGAGAAACAGTGGCAGCTGCTTTAACGGGCTCTCTCCTGTGAACACAGTGGAGTGGGAGCCTCTTAAATTTCTCAATGCCCACAAAGGGTTTCCCTCTGAGCTCCACTGATGCTCCAAAAATTACCAGTAAAACCTGTCCATGTAGCAGGCCCCCATTCAGGTCAGCTCAGATCTGAGGGGAAGGAATGGAGTGGGCACCTATAGACAGGAGGCCTGGGTCCTCCCAGTCCTGGCATGAGTCCTGCATCAGTGCCCTGCTCCCTGACCCTGGGGATCTGCAAAGCTTCTCGGTCACAGCCAACTATTGTCTAGCCCATTGCATCTCCACCTCCACCCGCAAGGCCACAGTTTGGACCCACGGCTGGTGAATCAAGAGCTCTGGTTTTCTCTCAGGGACCCAGGTAGAAAATAGATTGTGAGTCACCCCTAGCCATGGACAGCATCCAGGCACTTAAAAGCAGTTTAATTTCTTGGAATCTTAATAAAATCCTGAAGGTTTCTGGCTCCCATTCACGTGAAAAATCTTTGGGTTTTTGAAATTCTGATGGACTGTCAAAGATTTTAAGTGATTCAGTTTTCAAGTCAGTGAACAGTAGGACAAAAAGAGGCTTTCCAGGAGTGAAGTTAGAAATTCCCCTGCCCACCAACTTTCTCCCTCCACACACATAGTCCTCCAGGTCATGGGGTCTGGGAAGGCCTCTGAGCATCCTGGGAAGCTCTTTGATCTCCCATTTGTCAAGTCTGCTGCCCAGCCTGGTGTCCTGGGAGCCATCAGAGCTCCCCCTCCCCCAGGAGCTGCTGCTGTGACTCAGCTGAAGTGGAGCATACTGATCAGGCTGCTGCCACTGGCTAGCCACCTGCAGGCCCTGAGGTGAGCACTCACATCCCACAGACCCAGCCCCTCGGGGCTCAGGCCTTTCTCCAGCTTCTCTCCTGGCTCCCTTTGCCCAACCACATTGAACAATAATTTTATAATGTCTCTAGAGCCATGTTGGACTCTCTCCTTTATGCATTAGTCCAATGCCTGAGATTAAGATGCCTAGGATTGCATGTTCCTGGCCTGTAATCTTGCTTCGTTAAGTAATGGCAGATTGTCGTATGAAGGCTAATGCTGAGACATGGCTGCAGGAAACTGGGAACTATCATGTATTAAATGCTACCAATGTGGCACTGGATTCCCAAGACAATATTTGGCTCAGAGCCTTACAGAATGTACCCAAGGGCATGTGACTGCTAACTGTCTGACTTGGGGTGAGAACCTGAACCCAACTGACTCAAGCTTTGAACCTATTTACATTTTGTTCTCCAGTTTGAAGCTCCAGTCTCATTCTTCTTCCCCTGGAAAGAAAAATGCATATGAAACTGAGCATGGAACTGGACACTTACTGCTTCTTTCATCAACGGTTCTCAACCTGTGAGTCGCGACCCCATTGGAGGTCAAACGACCCTTTCACAGGAGTCGCCTAAGACCATTGGAAAAATGCAGATATTTACATCATGATGCATAACAGTAGCAAAATTTCATGGTTGGGGGTCACCACCACATGAAGAACTGTATGCAAGGATCTCAGCCTTAGAAAGGTTGAGAACCACTGATCTAACTGATATACTAGGTAATAAACATTGATTGTTGGATCAACAGCTTAGAAGACAAGATCTGAGTGTCATTCTAGCAGGAGGGCAGCTGTACTTACTTATTATTGTTTAATAAACTTAATTTTTTAGAGCAGTTCTAGGTTCACAGAAAAAAATGAGTGAAAAGTAAAGAAATTTCTCATATATTACTGCCCCCGTTATTTATATTCAATATAAATATCCTGCACCAGAGCAGTACATATGCTACATGAATGAGCCTACACTCACACATCATTGCCACCCAAAGTCCATAGATTACATTGTTTCACTCATGGTGTTGTACATTCTGAAGATTTGGACAAATGTATAATGACATGTGTCCATCATTATTCTAATATATAAAAAGCTAGGGTCTGTCACAACCTAAACGACCAGACGGATGACCAAACACCAGACTAGAGTCCCACCCGGCATGGGGGAGTGAGTCTGGGTCCCGCCTGGTGTGGTGGGAGTCATTCCTGGGTCCTGCCTGGCATGGCGGGAGTTCACCCATAGTGCAGCAGTGGAAGGGAGTTGCAGGAACAGAGCCATGCTGCCATCAGACTGGCCTCTTGGTCCCTACCCCTGGTCTGCAGGCCCAGGGAACTAGAGCCATGCTACTATAGACTAGACCCTACCCGAGGGCTCCCAGTGAAAGTGTGCTGGCTGGGTTGAGAGACCCCCATCCCCACCCCTTACCCCGCCCCGAGTGCATGAATTTTCATGCACTGGGTCTCTAGTAGTATCATAAAAGCAGTTTCACTGCTCTAAAAATCCTCTGTGCTCCACCTAGTCCTTCTTTCCCCCTAACCCTTAGCAATCACTGTCTCTATAGTTTTTCCTTTTTCAGAATGTCATACAGTTGGAATTATACAGTATGTAGCTTTTCAGAATGCTTCCTTTCACTTACTAATATGCATCTAAGTTTCCTCTATGGTTTTCTGTGGAAATGACAGCTCATTTGTTTTTAGTGCTGAATAATATAACATTGTCTGGATGTACCACAGCATATTCATCTATTCATCTACTGAGGAATGTCTTGGCTGCTTCCAAGTGTTGGCAATTATGAATAAAACTGCTGTAAACATCCGTGTGTGTTTTTTGCATGAACATAAGTTTTCAGTTCCTTTGGGTAAATAGCGAGGAGCATGATTGCTGAATATTTTGGTATGAGTATGTTTAGTTTTGTGCCATCAGCATTCCTATCACAATGAGTGAAAGTTTACATTGCTCCACATCCTTACTAGTGCATGGTGTTCTCTGTGTTTGGATTTGGGTTATTCTAATAGATGTGGTAGTATTTCACTATTGTTAATTTGCAGTTCCATAATGACATGATCTTGAGCATCTTCCATATGCTTATTTGCCACCTGTATATTTTCTTTGGTAAGGTGTCTGTTCAGGTCTTTTTCCTATTTTTTTAAATCAAGTTGTTTGTTTTGTTATTGTTGAGCTTTTAAAGTTACTTTTTTATTTTTAATTGTGGTAGATACATATAAAATTTACCATCTTACCCATTTAACTGTATAAGTCAATAGTATCAAGTTATATTCACATTATTGTGCAACCAATTTTCAGAACTATTCATCTTGTAAAACTGAAACTTTTTCCCCATTAAACAACTCCTTATTTCCCCCTTCCTACCAACCCAGGCCCTGGTAACCACCATTATATATTCTACTTCTCTGAATTTGACTGCTGTGAATTGAAGGTCAGATAAAGCTAAAGGAGTTCATCACCTCCAAACCAGTATTATATGAAATGTTGAAGGATATTTTTTAACAAGAGGAAGGAAGAGGAGGAGGAAAAGATAAAAACAATATGAACAATAAAATGTCAATAAATACATATCTATCAACAATTGAATCTAAGATTCAAAAAATCAAAATAAATGAATAGAAATCTAATGAACAAAATAAACTGATGAGTAAAAGAGAATCAGAGGCATGGAAACACGGAATAGACTGATGAATTTCAAAGGGAAGAGGGTAAGGGTGTTGGGAAGAGATTAACCAAATATCTTGTATGCATATACTAGAGGCCTGGTGCACAAAATTTATGCGTGGTGTGTGTGTGTGTGTGTGTGTGTGTGTGTGTGTGTGTCCCTCAGCCCAACCTGCACCCTCACCAATCTGGGACCCCTTTAAAGGGGCAGTTGAACATCCTTCTCACAATCCAGGACTGCTGGCTCCAAATTGCTTGCCTGCCTGTCTGCCTGATCACCACCTAGACACTTCCCTGCCAGCTTGATTGATACTTAACTGCTCCCCTGCTGGCTCGATTGCCACTAACTGCCCTTCCCCACCAGCCTGGTCACTCCCAACTACCTTTCCCTGCAGGCCTGGTTACCCCTAATTGCCCTCCCCTGCCAACCTAGTTACCCCTAACTGTCCTCCCCTGCTGGCCTGCTCATCCCCAACTGCCCTCCCCTGCTAGCCTGGTTGCCCCTAACTGCCCTCCCCTACATGCCTGATCCCCCCCAACTTCCCTTTCCTACAGCCTGGTCACCCCCAACTGCCCTCCTTGGCAGGCCTGGGTTCCCCCCCCCAACTGCCCTCCCCTCCTGGTCTGATTGCCCACAACTGCCTTCCACTGCTGGCCATCTTGTGGTGACAATCTTGTGTGTTGGAGTGACAGTCAATTTGCATAGCACTCTTATTAGATAGTATACATTAAAAATGGGCACATTACTTTATCTCACAACAAAAGAGAAGGCCTGGGCCTGGGCAGAAACCAGGTGGAGTAAGGCAATGGGGGGAAAGAGGGGACATTTGTAATGCTCTCAACAATAAATATTTTTTAAAAATCTGAAAATGGAATTTTTAAGAAACCACAAACATTGTTCTATCAATATACTAGTTATTCCCCTTTAAACTGCCATGTTTGGCAACTTAATATTTCTATCCTTTGGGGTTGTATCTTAAAAAGAAAGCAGCCATTTTTAGTAATTGCATTTGGGTATTTTTTTGTGAGGTTAACATATTCCACAGACTCTCTTGTGTGGGCTTACCAAAAAAGCTAGTAAGAACAAAAAAATTGCTTGAGAAAGCCTGAAGCACTAACATCAAATTGAATTTTTAAATGTTTGTTATCTGTTCAGTGACAATAAAGATGATTATTTCCTTTCAAATAAAATCTGAGAACAGAATAGCAAGCTAGAAAAATTAATCTTATTTTTCCAGAGCATCCTGGTAAATAGTGCAACTGATCACATTTTGTTAGCAAGGTTATGTTTCACTTGTAATATTTACAAATCAATAAACAATCCATCCATTTTCCCACCTGACCCTAATAAAGAGGCCCTACATTTCATAGGGTTAAAAGGTCAGCACCACTGAGAAACATCAGTGGGAATCTGCTGTTTCTCTTTGTGACTGAGCCTCATTTCAAATCTATTTTATAAAGGGTGAAAATAAACATCTTTGGGTTCCCTCAAGCTGTTCATCCTTCCGGAATGGAGTAAATGTCAGCAAATGCTGAAGTTCACTTACCAGTCACTAGCATCCCACTGTTGTATGTCATTAGGGATTCATTTGTGCTATAGCAATTTGCCAATTTAAAAGGGCTCTTATCATTTGTGATATAGATTTTCTTAAGGTGAAATGACTTTCTGAACTGGATGAGGCAGGCAGGATGCTTGTTTTAAAATGCAGGGTCCTGGGTCTCTTCTTGCCCTAATAAGTTGAAATCTAGAACTTGGGGATTTAATTTTACCAGTAAAAGTGATCCTTCCAGAATTGTGTACACTCTAAAGTTTGAAAGCCACCCACTAAGAACTTCATGGAACTCTTATTTCTCACTTATAAACAACTTAATACCCAGTTAACCCAAGAGTTAAAAACAAAACTAGTTTCTAGTACACTCTAAATACTGAGTATTTACTTCTCTCCTTTCTTGACTATCATAACCTCTCCTTGCCTTCTATATACAGCTCTCATTACATGTCTTCTATTTGTCACTCTTGGCTGATCTTCCCTATAAAAATGTCAAGTTCTTCATAAATTTCTGTTTTTGTTAGTTCATTTGTCTTTCAGACTAGGGTGTGTGTGGGGGGGAACATTTTTATTCCTCACAACAAACGTTAAGTTGTTCTAGAACCACCTAGAGCTAGAGTGGGAAACATTTCTGTTTATCATATTAAAATATTAAAAAAGGCAAGGACTAAGTTCAGGTCCCTTCGTCTTTCAATGATCCCCATATGAACTGAGCTCAGTCACTGCATCTAAACCATTTCATAATTACCTGCAGTACCTTTTGCCACAGAGCAGCCACTTTAAGTGGGGAGATAAGGCCCAGATCACTGGTCCACACACATTAATAAGAATAGGAATCACTTAGGGATTTGGTAAACAAACAAACAAACAAATAAAAGTAGACAGCCAGCCTTGGGCTCCAAGCACAGAGATTGGGTCAGTAAATGTGGAGTGGGACTCAGGAATCTGTCTTTCTATCAAATGCACTTCCCACCCCAGGTGATTCTGGAGTCTTGAGCCAATCTTTCAGAAAAAACTTCATAGAGAAATTGAATTCCTATATTCCAAGAATAGCTTTGTAGTTTGTACCAAATCTAGCATTGGAAACCTGCAGGGGAGCCGAGAGAATCAGCTTTACACAACCAATAGCCATCTAAGAACAAGTCCACAAGGAGAATGAGTCCAACACACAGGACTCTTGGTGCAGACCTGACCTGAGACTCGCAGTTCAGGTGATTTTTAAATGTGAATTAATGAGGCATGTATCTGACTGTTGCTGATTTACATGTGTGGTAATGAAGCATGTACTCAACAAATTGGATGTATTAGTACTTTAATAAAATCTGTGCTTAATATTCTTTTAGAATGTTTCACACAAGTATTCCTCCTCCCTTTTGGCTCTTCCAACTCTCAACCTCATTCCCAAACATCTGCATACCCATGATACCCGCACATGTTCTATGGCATTTTGATAGTTCTCCGTTTAAAGTGAAAGGTATTATTGAGAGCTCTGATTTTAAGCAGATGGAAAAGGCACTTCAGTAAATGCTTCTGATGCTTGGAAGACAGGCACATAGCAGAATGCATAATTATATCTATCAAAAAGTATATTTTGTAATTCAGCAAATACTAAAGAAACATTGACTTTTAAGTTAAAATGCCAAAAAATGTGGCAGGTTTACTCTCTGCACTGAGATTTTAATAGAAATGTAAAAAAATATGATTATGCCAAGACCGGTTTGGTTCAGTGGATAGAGCGTCGGCTTGCGGACTGAAAGGTCCCAGGTTCGATTCCGGTTGGGGGCGTGTACCTTGTTTGCGAGCACATCTCCACTGTGGGGTGTGCAGGAGGCGGCTGATCAATATCTCTCTCTCACCAATGTTTCTGACTTTCTATCTCTCTCCCTTCCTCTCTATAAAAAAATCAATGACATATATTAAGAAAAAATATGATTGTAACTATTTTTTGCAGGGATTTTAATAAAAGCTGTGTTACTATCTTACCTCAGCAGATCACTCAATGATGATGCCCACACTCAGGCCCTGGGACACCTGTTAGTGCATGTGCCTGTCTAGTGCTCACTGTGTCTGGGGCCCCCTCTTGATGAGCATGTAGGCAAGGCATGGCAGAGGCAGAGGCAGAGGGTCCTGATACGGCCTTGAGAGCACTCAGATTCTCTCTACCCCAGGGCTTAACTTGGGCGCCGTCATGCTGTTATAGTGCTGCAAGTCCACTCCTTTGGATACAGATGTTCATAGTGGATGTTGGCATGAGCCAGACTCCTATGCTCCTAGAAAGTTCTGGAACAGATCTAGGCTGAAAGCTTTGGGATAAGAGTACAAATAAGATTAACATGGGCACTTTTTGGCTGCCCAAAAATTATTTTAACTTATCCAAAAGTGCAATTTTATTGCAGCTTTTTAATCACATATATATCTGTGTGCCTTTAGGTAATGTGATCATGTGGACTTTGGGAACACATGGTGGCCTAATGGACAGGAATTTGGGGCTAATATAGAAAACCCAGGTTTTGCCCAGTTTTCCACTGTGAATCTGAATAAATATTTCCACCTGCCCAGAACAAACACATGAACAATTTGGGGGAAAATGAGGTAACTTGAAAACTCTCTTACCACAAAATGTCAGCACATGGCAGAGTGGGGAGAATGGAGTAGTATATGGCAAAAATCTGCTCTCTGGCAAATGTAAAGGACATTTGGATTCAGATATATTTGGTATAGGTAATAGTTTCTACTCTTTCAGTTTGCTTAAAATATTTTAGAATAAAGTTCATGTTTGTGATAGCCTTTTCACACCAATTATGTAAAACCACATTGCCATCCCATATGCATTAGAATTATTAAAAACAAAACAGAAAAGAAGTGTTGGCAAAGATGTGGAGAAACTAGAACCCTTGCACACTGCTGGTGGGAATGTAAACTGATGCACCTATGGAAAACAGGATGGCAGTCAGTCCTTGAAAAAATTAAAAGTAGAACTACCATATGACCCAGCAACTCCACTTTGGGGTATTTATTAAAAAAAAAAAAGGAAAGGAAAGGGGAGTCCTGAAGAGATATCTGTACACCCCCATCCATAGCAGCATTATTCACAACAGCTAAAAGGTAGAAGCAATCTAAGTGTCCATCGACGAATGAACAAATAAACATGTGGTATCATGCAATGAAATGTTATTCAGCCTTAAAAAGAAAGCAAATCTTGTCATGTGCTACAACAGGGATAAATGTGGGAACCTCTTTCCACGTCCCGTGTGGTTCAGGGTTCCCGGTTCAGGGTTCGGGTTCTGAAGGAGGCCGCATGCAAACGAAATGAGAGACTAGAAAATATTAATATGGCGATATTGGGGGGCCAGACGGGAACCTTCCTCTAGTGGAAAGGACTGCCACTTGCTCTGGCCTTTTTCTCCCTTTTATTAAGGTTTTGGGACACACCCCTAGCCTTTAGGCAGGAAATAACAAAAACAGAAATTAACATGAAACAAACAGGTAGAGGTTGCTTCAACCAATAATGCTTCAACTAAACAGTGAGTAATTAGTTCTGACCTTTCAGAGCAATTAAGGTTGACCAGCCTTCTGGCCTCCTGTTTACATCCATTTAGTGAGAACAATATTTGGTTTCCCACAGATAAACCCTAAAAAGATTGTGCTGTGAGAAAACACCATGTGATTCCACTTATGAGATACCTAGAGCAGTCAAATTCATAGAGTCAGGAAATAGAACAGTGGTTGCTGGGGCTGGGGGAAGCGAGGGATGAGGAGTTAGGGTTTAATGGGTATAGAGCTTTAGTTTTACAAGACAAAGAGCGTTCTGAGTTGCTCAACAATGTGAATGTACCTAACACTCCTGAACTGTACACTTAAAAATGGTTAAGATGGTAAATTTTATGTATATTTTATCACACTTAAATTTTTAAAAAAAACCATTGTAGATAATTATGAAAATTATACTGGGTTTTGTATGCTGTATGTATCCACAAGCTCCTCTCTTCTGGGAAAGCTCAAAACAGTGAACATGAAACATCCTTTCATTTCTATGCAAAAAATCTGGCTTCCTAGGTTAACTTTCTCAGCTATACTGTCCCAAATGACTCTTTGACTAGTTCGGTTATAAAAATTCTCACATCTAATCTGTCTTTGAAATGTGTCTTGTATGGTGTCACCAGACCCACAACACTGCATCTCTCGGATCCCCTTTACCACAACCATGTTCTTGTGAAAGAACCTAAATGTCAGGGCTACATCCAGCGTTCTTTATTCCAGAACAAGTATAACACTGTAACTATGTTCACCCTTGAGGAGTTGGGAGGGTTACTTTCTACTTCACCTGGATGGAGTCTCTTATCTCTCAGAATCTCACTGTCTACTGCATCACTGAATCTGGCCATGCCTAGTTTATGTTTTTGTTTAGTGACTTTTACTGTGAACTAGTGTGTGGGGGGCACTAGGCTGAGCATTGGAATAAAATAAAGAAGAAAACAGACAAAACCATGGCATCCTAGGGCTTATGGCCTTGGGAAGAATTAGACATGAAACAGAAAAATATATAGCTTAAAATTATGATTAGTGCTGTACAGGAAAAAACAAGTATTACAATAGAATGTAACAAGAATATAACCTACTTTGGATAGGTTTGAGGGGTATGAGGTTATTTTCCCTACAAAAAAATTTGGCTCTGTAGGTTAGCCTTCCCAGTTCTACTATCCCACACTAGTGGCCTGGTGCATGAAACTCATGCACCAGGGGGGAGGGGAAGTGTTCTTCAGGCCGGCCTGCACCCTCTCCAATCTGGGACCCCTTAAAGGATGTCTTACTGCCAGTTTACAGGGATTGGGCCTAAACCAGCAGTCGGACATCTCTCTCACAATCTGGGACTGCTGGCTCCAGCCACTCACCTGTCTGCCTGCCTTCCTGCCTGCCTGATTGCCCCTTACCACTCTGCCTGCCAGCCTGCTCACCTCTACTGCCCCCTACTGCTGGCCTGCTGGCCACCAAATGCCAAATCACCCTCAACTTCCCACCATGCCAGCCTGCTCACCCCCAATTGACCCTCTGCTGGCCTGCTTGCCCCCATCCTTCCTCCCCACTGGACTGATCACCTCCAACTGACCCCCACTGATGACCTGCTCACCCCCAACTGCCCCCCCTGCTGCTCTGCTTACCCCCAATGGCTCCTGCCATCCCATCCTGGCCTGATCACCCATGGTTACCCAAGGACCCAGGCTCTCTCTTTTTTCTTTTTTTTTCTTTTCATCACTTCCTTGAGCAGAGGCCAGGGCCAGCTGGAAGCAAGTATCTAGGATTTATTTATCTTCTATAATTGAAACTTTGTAGCCTTGAGTGGAAACCAGGGCCCACCAGGGTGGGAAGCTTGGCTTCCTCCATCACCAGGGGCAACTCAAGCCTCCTCCTCGCTCCAGCTCCGTGGCTGGCTGCCATCTTGGTTGGGTTAATTTGCATACTCACTCCTGATTGGCTGCTGGGTGTGGTTTGTGGGTATAGTGGAGTGATGGTTAATTTGCATGTTTCTCTTTTATTTGTGTGGATGTGTATACTGAGCCATAGAAGGTCCTAATAATGAAGTGATATTTAAAATGGACAAAGTATGGGTGAGTGAAGTAAACAGAAAAGCATTCCACAAAGAGGCAGTGTGCCTTGCAGTACATCCAACAAAGGAGAACGCTGGGAGAAAGGCCAGTGTGGCTAGAACACAGAGAGAGGCGAGACAGGGAGCCTAAAGGACTGTGTGGGGTCAGATCATGCTGGGCCTAGGAATCCACATGTGGGACTCTAAATTGTATTCCAAGAGAAAAAGGCTGCCTTTAAGGGTTTAAGCAAGTGCATGATATGTCAGGTTTTAATTTTTAAAAAGCTGCTCAGGTTGCCTTGTGCAGTCTGGATTAAAGGGGAGGAAAGGAAGAGTCTCAAAATTTAGTTAGGAGGCTGCTGTAGAGTCCCAGCAGACCGGAGACAACACAGACTGCAATGGTGCCTGCAGAACTGCAGAGCAGCCAGAATTAGCAGGGCTCCCTGGGGACTGGTGCAGGGAGGGTGAAGGAGAGGGTGCTCTCCAGATGAATTTCTGGGCTCTCAAACATTGAGAGTTTTCTATACACCAAGCCTTGTGCTAGATGCTTTCCATATCCCTTCAATCCTCTCAATAATCCAGTGGGGTAGTTGTTTACAACTGAGAAATTAAATAACATTAATTTAATGGTAAATGACTCAGGAAATCCAGAATATGGTCTACTAAATCCAGGACCCAAAGGTTATAGGAAAAATAGAAGATAATAAAATTGGGGAGTAAAGAGCCAAAGTTCAGTTTTGAATATATACCTGATGATCACTTTTTCCTAGCTCAAAAAAATCGGGAGAAGTCAAAACCAGTTTGGCTCAGTGGATAGAGCATTGGCCTGTGGAATGAAAGGTCCCAGGTTTGATTCTGGTCAAGGTCATGTACCTTAGTTGCAGGCACATCCCCAGTAGGGGGTGTGCAGGAAGCAGCTGATCAATGTTTCTCTCTTATCAATGTTTCTAACTCTATCCTTCTCCCTTCCTCTCTGTAAAAAAAATCAATAAAATATATATTTTTTAAAAATCCGGGGAGATCCAGCAACAGCAACAAATTTCTCTGAATCCTGACATGAAAACAGATAAAGCAACCAGATTTCTTATCTCTCTCTCCCCCGGCACCCCAACCCCGCCAGCCCCTGCTCCATGCACAGCAATTACAACAAAACTGGGTTCGAGATATCCATAAGAACTCAAGCATCTGAAGCCAAACCACTAACAGAAATGAGACCTGCATAGTTTCTGTGTCTATAGAGGAAAAAGGAGAGGGACCACAGGCCATCTGACTGACCTCAGGAAAGAACTCCAATATAGCTAACAGGTATTCAGCAGAATGTGGGGTGGGCCAGGCCTAGAAGTGCAGTTAAAAATAAGAGGAAGTTTCTCCCAATCTAAATGCATATTGGGGCACTGCACGGAGGAGAGACCTCTTAGAGCTAGAAAGAGAAGGTCCGGATAAAAGTAGGGAGAGGATGGCAAGTCTCAGAATAAGCCAGGATTTTTTATTTCTACATGAAAAAATAGAAACGCTATGAAGTCTGAAGAACTACCTTGGCCATCCTTCCTATTAGAGCAGGAAAACTAATACTGTATAAAAATAGGAAGTAGATAAATGTCAAATACAAATCCCATACAAAGTTATACAGGAAAAAATAGAAGTACCACAGAAAATATATTCATAGAATAAATTCAAAAGGGAGTTTTCATATCAAAACAATCTAAAATATGTTTAAGAAAATGATCCAAAGTATGAATGAATGAAAATCAAAATGATCGGAACATCAAATCTCAGGGAAGGTAAGGGAGGGTGGTGGTAAGGGGGAGAAATCAACCAAAGGACTTATATGCACACATATAAGCCTAACCAATGGACACAGACAACAGGGGGGTTAGGGCATGGAGGGGGAGAGGGTAATAGGGGAACAAGGACACATATGTAATACCTTAATCAATAAAGAAACTAAAAAAAAAAAGAAAATCAAAATGAAAAACCTCAAAAGTAAAATAACAAAACAAAAAGCATTTAGAAATAAAAGAAAAAGTCATTTCAGTAATGAAGATCAAACTAAAAAAACTTGAACATCAAAAAACAAAACTGACTACACTTTAGGAGAAAAATAATTTTTTAAAGGTAAAAAGTATTTGAGAGAAAATGACAAATATTTTTAAATAAGCAAAGAAGAAACAACTTACAAAACTTGAAAGTTCCTGAAGAAGAAAGGCAAAGAAAGGAACCAATCAAATAATAAAAACTATCTTTTAAGCAAAAGCAAATTTCTGTACTACTTATTGATCAGAGATACTGCCTGAGTATATTACCCCAAATGACCAACACCAAAGCATATTTAATAAAATTATTGGACTTAAAAAGGAAAAACATATTTGAGCATTAGCAAGTGATTTTTGAGGGAAGAAATTTACATTATCATCAGACATTTCAACGTAACACTTTAAGTCTGAAGAGAATAGTATATTATATTAAAGGCCTTCAAGACAAGAAAATGTGAGTTAAGAGTTTTATTTGGAACAAGATTGACTCTTGAGTAAAAAGGGCACAAACTGTCACTGACAAATAAAAACTTAAGAGATATTGGTCATGAACCCTTCCTGAGGAATTCACCAGGAAAATAAAGCTTCAGAAAACCAAAATGACTCAAATCACATTGGCATAAGTACTAATGAGAGCAATAAACATCAGTTATTTGGAGAACTAAGAGTAAATTGGTGTAAAAAAAGAAAAGGTATATATGAAGTGGCTATAAGCTCAGGCAACATAGATAAAATATGACTGAAAAATAAAGAAAGAATTGGGAGAAAATGTGCAATGTATTTACTTTTGTCTTTTGTTGCCTGTATTTTAAATGTCATATCTAGGAAACTGTTGCGTAATCCAAGGTTATAAAACTTTATATCTATGTTTTATTCTAAGAGTTTTATGGTTTTAGCTGCACATTTAGGTCTGTGACCCATTTTGAGTTAATTTTTGTGGATGGGTATGAGGTAGGTATCCAACGTCATTCTTCTGCATTTGGATATCTAGTTTGCCCAGCACCATTTGCTGAAAAGACTATTCTTGTCCCATTGGATTGACTTGTCACTCTAATGTTGAAAATCCATTGACCTCAGATCTGTGGGACTATTAGTGTTTTTATTCTGAGACTGTTGTGTACATGCTGTGAGCCAAGTAAATAAATAATCATAGGATACTCTAACTCTGTCCTTGAAAAAAAGGATTCTTAGTGTGGAAGAAAGAGTTTACAAATGTGAAGCAGAAGAGATTATATTTAAAAACAAAATGAAACCCACATAGTCCTAAACTCCTGAGATATTTTTTATTTTAATAATAAATCATTCCTTGCTCCCCTTACCCGCCGCCCCCTGGTCAGTTTGGCTCAGTGGATAGAGCATCAACCTGCAGAATGAAGGTTCCATTCCAGCTACCCCTAGCCCTGGTCAGGGGTGCGTGTAGGAGGCAACCAATAGATGTGTCTCTCTCACATTGATGTTTCTCTCTCTGTGTGTGTCTCTCCCCTTCCCTTCCACTCTCTCTAAAATAAAAATTAAATAATAAAACATTTCCTAGAATGTTTTCTGATATAGCCTCGAAATAATGAGTAACACTAGAATCTGCAGAGAGATCTTGAAATATATTTTGCCTTGAAAAGAAAAGAGTTTCTTGGAGCAGCGGCTGGTTCAGACCTGAGTTAAGAAGTGTGAAAAGATGCGCCTACCATATCTTGTCATTTCAGAGAGCCCCAAAGCTGTCAAGACCACGAGGGCGATGCCAGAAGGATTTGGGAACCAACAAGGAGAGGTTCCTACTGAACAAAGATGGAACAGTTTGAGTTTTACAACAAATATTAATTGCATTTGATTGAAATTCATTAAATATATTTATAGCCAGGAATCACAATGATATTTTTAAAAGACTAAGTGAAAAAAAGTATATAAAAGACCAAGCAGTCACCTACAGAGAATAATGAGGAACCAAATCATTATCTTGAAAGTCTGATTAGAAGAAAGGCAAGGAAACCAAGCATTTATCTTGTCTCATCTCTACACACTGTATCACCGATACAATAAGTGATAAGCTTCTCTTTGTAAAATTATTCTAATTAATTAATGAACAAAAACATATGGAATTCAAATATCCCTATTTTGTAAATCCCAATGAAACTTAAGCATCCTGTGCTGTCCAATAGGGTAATCACTAGTCACATGTAGCTATTTAAACCTAAAGTTTAATTAAGTAAAATTATATAAAATTAAAAGTTTAGCTCCTTAGTTACACCAGCCACACTCCAGGTGTTTAGCAGCCGCATGTGCCAGTGGCTTCCACAGAGGACAGTACACATACAGAACATTTCCTTTGTTGCAGGAAGAACTGTTATTAGCACCTTTTCAACAGTGCACAGGACAGAGTAATGTGCTGACCAGTGTCATGAATATACAATTAAGAAAATCCAAATTTGGGAAATTTCTATGGGTCAAATTACCCAATTTTT
Organism: Lasiurus cinereus; assembly: GCA_011751065.1. Lineage (NCBI taxonomy): Eukaryota > Metazoa > Chordata > Mammalia > Chiroptera > Vespertilionidae > Lasiurus > Lasiurus cinereus. Next base: position 3,972,712 of record JAAGEH010000011.1, on the reverse strand, counting down.
TAAAACAATAAATTATAAGAATAAGAAAGAGATGAAGAGGAACCTGCAGATTCAAAGAATTTTTAAATCCCCATTATTCACAGGTCATATCTGTGAATGGACACTTGGATGAAAGAGCTACAAAAAATGCAAATAAGAGTTAACTATAAAAATCAGGATAATGGCATTGGCCAGTGGCTTAGTTGTTTGGAACATTGTCTCATGTACCAGAAGATTGTGGGTTCGATTCCAGGTCAGGGCACATACCAGGTTGATTTCAATCCCCATATCAAGCTTGGAAGGGAAGCAACCAATTGATATTTCTCTTCCCTCCCCTCCCCCCCCCCCGCGCTGCCCTTCCTCTCTAAAATCAATAAAAATATCCTTAGATAAGGATTTTTTTTAAAAAATCAGGAGAATGGTGAAAGGACTGCAATTAGCACAGGGCTTCTGGTGTGACCTACAAAGTTCTATTTATTGAGCTGGGTACTGATTGCAAAGGTATGTCCCTTATAATAATTCACTAAGTCAGATTTTTATGGCTTTCTTTACCGATTTTTTATTTTATAACAAAAATATGTATTTTTTTAAAAGGGAACTTTGGAGAGTACTCATTAGGGTACTATGCCTCTGACAGGATAATTCTTAATGCCCGAACCGCTGAGCTTTTGTCTTTGGTGCCCCATCAGGAAAATGGCCACCAACTTCCTAGTGCTTGAGATCTGGTTTGACAAGTTTAAATACCACAATGCAGGAAGGAAATTCTATGAGCAGATGAATGGGCTTGTGACTGGCTCTTCATGCCAGAGTTCAGGCCCTGGGGCCTTCAGCCAGTCCAGCGGAGACCACAGTGAGCTCATCATGCGGATTTCCAGCCTGGCAGTGGAGAAGCGGAGCCTGTGAGGCTGGTGCAGGACCTGCGACAGGCCATCGCCACGTTGAGGCCCAATTGAGTGTGCTGAAGAAGAGCTCATCTGCCCATCTGGCCATAGGCCCGCAGATCCCGCGTGTGTCTCCTATGAGCCAAGTGGAGCCTCCACCAAGTAGGCCACTGCTGCAGAGGATGATGAGAATGATATCGACCTGTTTGGCAGTGATGACGAGGATGACAAAGAGGCCAGCAAGTTAGGAGGAGCGGCTGAGGCAATATGCAGAAAAGAAGGCCAAGAAGCCGGCGCTGGTGGCCAAGTCCTCCATCCTCCTGGATGTTGAGCCCTGGGCTGAAGAGACAGACATGGTCCAGCTGGACTGTGTGTACTCTGTCCAGCGTTGGGCTGCTTCAGGCTGGTGCCCGTGAGCTATGGCATCTGCAAGCTCCAGATGCAGTGCATCATGGAGGACAAGGTGGGGACCCACCTGCTGGAAGAGGAGATCACCAAGTTTGCAGAACACGTGCAGAGCGTTGACATTACTGCTTTCTACAAGATCTAAGCTCAAGCACTGGGCCTGGGCGGAGGCCCTGCCACCACTAAAGACTGAGATTTCCCGAAAAAAATAAAAATAATAATAATTTTCTAATGATTCATGATCTCTAATTTCTTACCAAACCTTTTTACCAAGTGTACTCCCATTGCATCTACATTAATCTGTTCACTCTAAGGCACCAGCCAGCTCTCTAAAGAAGAAAAAAATAGCTTTCCATTTTCTGTCAATTTAGGAATTTAATCTTCAGACTTTCCATCCAGTATTTCCTTCCCTAAAGAGTTAACCTGGTGTAATTCTTAATTTAAAAGCCTTTTTGTTCTGGCTGTCAAATTACATGCCTATGATAAAATCTTGAAAAATACAAAGACCCACTGTTAATATCCAACACCATTTTGCTGATTGATACCTGCCTTTGCTTTCTTCCACTCTCTTCTGCTCTTCTCTCCTTTCATTTTCTCATCTGGTCCTTTCTTGCCCTCTCTCTCTCTCTCTCTCTCTCTCTCTCTCTCTCTCATACACACACACACACACACACACACACACACACACACACACATTTTTCAAAATGCTCTTAAAATTGAGTTTGTGACATAATAATAAATATATATTTGGTCTCTATGCACCCTTTATTCCTGGCACACAGCTCCTAAAGCCCTTGAAATCACCATTGCTTAGTGTCTTCATATGCTAATAAGGTGATGGGGGGAGAATCCAAGATGGCGGCATAGGTAAACACCTACACTGCTGCCTCGCACAACAATTTCAAAACTACAACTAAAAGACAGAACCGACATCATCCAGAACCACAAGAAAGCTGGCTGAGTGGAAGTTCTACAACTAGAGGGAAAGAGAGGGGCTCACGGAGACCCAGAGGAGCTGCAAAAAGCTGAGGTATGGAGACGCGCGCGTGGAAAGAGCGGATGCTGGAGTGCCTGGCAGGTTTTCTCTGACGGGAGGGAGACAGAGACTCTCAAAGCCATTGAACCCCTTATCCTACGACACTAAACCCCAGATCTAGCCAAAACTCATAAGGGGGGAGTTTGGACTGTGAAAAGGGAGAAGTGCACGGAAATTTAGTGGAGTCGCAAAAGATCAAAGGCCTGGTGGCGCGCACGGCACTGTGCGCAGGACAGATTGCTGATTGTGCCACTGGCTTTCGCGAGTGGGCGGGAGACAGACCCTCCCAACTGTGCCACTTCTGACTCCACTAAGCCCCTGTTTCGCGCAAAACCCTGGGGACCTAGTCTCATGTGGTCCTGGTGTGCAGGGGAGCTGGAAAGGCAGCGGTTAGAGGCACTGCGGGCGCTCGGGCACAAGGACCACTCCAGCAATTACCCAGTCACGTGAGACTCAGGGGCTGTGGAGGGCGGGGCCGACTGGAAGGCAAGGCGGTCCCTTAAGCCCTGAGACTCCACCCATCCCAAGCTCAACAGAGGCTTCTTCGGTTCTGCAAGTCTGGTATCATAAAGCTGAATTCAACACAGAAGTTTCCCTGACATAGTTAAAATGCTGAGACAAGGGAAGGGATCACAAACAAAAGAAATGGAGGGAAAAAAACGACTGGATATAGAGTTCAAAACCACACTTATAAGGTTTTTCAAGAATATGCTTGAAAAGTTGGATAAATTTAGTGAGACCCAAGAGGAGATGAAAAAGGACATACTAGAGACACTGACTGAAATAAAAATATTATACAGAGTCCTAACAGCAGACTAGAGGATGGCAAGAATCAAGTAAAAAATTTGAAATATAAAGAAGCAGAAAACATTCAACTGGAAAAGCAAGAAGAGAAAAGAATCCAAAAATGTGAAGATAATGTAAGGAGCCTCTGGGACAGCTTCAAGCGTACCAACATCAGAATTGTGGGGGTGCCAGAAGAAGAGAGAGAGCAAGATACTGAAAACCTATTTAAAGAAATAATGACTGAAAACTTCCCTCATCTGGTGAAAGAAATAGACTTACAAGTCCAGGAAGCACACAGAACCCCAAAGAAAAGGAATCCAAAGAGGACCACACCAAGACACATCATAATGAAAATACCAAGAGCAAAAGACAAAGAGAGAATATTAAAAGCAGCAAGAGAAAAACAGTTCATTACCTACAAGGGAGCACCCATACAACTGTCAGCTGATTTCTCAACAGAAACGATGCAGGCCAGACGGGAGTGGCAAGAAATATTCAACGTGATGAATAGCAAGAACCTACAACCAAGAATAATCTATCCAGCAAAGCTATCATTCAGAATTGAAGGGCAGATAAAGAGCTTCACAGAGAAGAAAAAGCTAAAGGAGTTCATCAACTCCAAACCAGTATTATATGAAATGCTGAAAGGCACTCTTTTAGAAGAGGAAGAAGAAAAAGGCAAAAGCCAAAAAATTATGAACAACAAATACATATCTATCAACAAGTGAATCTAAAAATTAAGTGAATTAAAAATTTGATCAACAGAATAAACTGGTGAATATAATAGAATCAGGAGCACAGAAAGGGAGTAGACTGATAATTCTCAGGGGTCAAAAATCATAAAGCATCAAACAGATTGTGAAATTACAGCAGAAAGATTAAAGTTAGGTAAGGTAAATAAGTGATCAATCAAAGGACTTGTATGGGGGGTTGGGGTATGCCTGGGAGGGGGGGCAATGGGGAGATATGTATAAAAAATTAATAAAAATTAACAAAAATAAAATAAAACAATAAAAAAAAATAAGGTGATGGGGGAGGAGGGGCTCATGGTAGATCAACCACCTGATTAGAATAGAGACACTTTCAGTCTCATATTCTGACCTTCTCAGTGAGGACAGAGGGATTGGGGGTTGAGTTAATCACCGTGGTCATTAATGTAATGAGTCATGCCCAATGAAGCATCCATAAAAATCTGTAAAGTATGATGTTTAGAGAGCCTCCAGGTTGGTGGAAGTGCTGGCATGGAAGCTCCCACACACTTTGCCCTATGCATCTCTCCCATCTGGCTTTTCTTGAGTTTATACACACACACACACACACACACACACACACACACACACACACAGAGTATATGAACTTGGTACACACACACACACACACAAATATATATATATTTGAACTGATAATCTATATCAGTTCAAATAATCTATATATATATATGAACTGATAATCTAATAAGTAAACTTTCCCTCAGTTTTGTGAGTCATTCTAGCAAATTGTCAAACCTGAGGAGAGTATCATAGGGTCCTCCAATTTATAAACAATTAGTTGGAATCATTGTCAAGACCTATGTCAATGTATCTCTCCACTGTTTTCTGCACCATTTCACATTCCCCATCAACAGTACACAGGAGTTCCAATAACTACCTAGCACTTCTTATTTTCAGGTTCTTTTGATAGTGGTCATACTAACAGGTGTGAAGTGACAGCCATTGTAGTTTTGATTTACACTTTCTGATAACTAGTTAATTTGAACACATATTCATATGTTTGTTGGCCATTTATCTTCTTTGCAGAAAGACCTATTCAAGTCTTTTGCCCATGTTGAATTGGGTTATTTAATTGTTAGTGTTGAATTGTAAGAGTTTTTAATATATTCTGGACATTAACTTGCTATCAAATATATGGCTTACAAATATTTTCTCCCATCCCATAGGTTGTCTTTTCACTCCATTTATTGTTTCCTTCTCTGAACAAAAGTTTTTTTTATCCTGCTTTATTGAAATATAATCAACATATAACTTTCTGTAAATTTAGGGTACACAACATGGTGATATTATATATGTACTAGAGGCCAGGTGCATGAAATTTGCGCATGGGGAGGGGGTTCCCTCAGCCCAGTCTGCACTCTCTCCAATCCAGGACTCCTCCGGGGATGTCCAACTGCCATTTAGGCCCGATCCCCAGGGCCTTAACTGGTAGTCGGACATCCCTCTTACAATTCTGGACCACTGGCTCCTAATTCCTTACCTGCCTACCTGCCTGGTTGCCCCTAACTGCTCCCCTCCCCCACCAGCCTAATCGCCCTCACTCACCTGATCACCCCTAACTGCCCCTCTCCTGCCAACCTAATTGCCTTCACTCCTGCCAGCCTGGTTGCTCCCAACTGCCCCACCTCGCCAGCCTAGTTGCCCCTCACTGCCCCTCCTACCAGCCTAATCACCCCCAACTGCCCCCCCCCCTGCTGTCCTGGTTGCCTCCAACTACACCCCCCCTGCAGTCCTACTCATCCTTAACTGCCCCCCTGCCAGCTTGATTTATTCTTACTGTCCCCCCCCCTGACCTGGTTGCCCCCAATTGCCCCCCTCTGCCAGCCTGGTCACCCCTAAGTGGCCCCCGCAGACCTGGTTGCCCCACATAGACTGCTGTTCAGTCATTTGGTTGTCCTTCACTAACCTCTCTGCTGGACTTGTAGTAGGCAGCCATCTTGTGAGGTTATGAGGGTTAATTTGCATATTACCTCTTTATTATATAGGATATATTGCAAAATGATTACTATAATAAAGTTAGTTGACATATCTATTACCTCACATAGTTACCTTTTGTGTGAGTGTGTGTGTGTGGTGAGAACTTTTAAGATCTGCTCTCATAGAAACTTTCAAGTATACATTGCAGTATTGTTAACAATAATCTCCATGCTACACATTAGAACCCCCAGGACTTATTCATCTTGTAACTGGAAGTTTGTACCCCTTGCTAACGTTCACCCATTTCCACACACCCCTGTCACTGGCAGCCACCAATTCTTGCTCTGCTTTTATGAGAATTTTTGTCTTACGATTCCATATATAAGTGAGATCATATGCTATTTTCTTTCTCTGTCTGACTTATTTCACTTAGCACAATACCTTTAAAGTTGATCCATGTTGTCTCAAATCGCAAGTTTTTTTGTGGCTGAATAAAATAAATATATAGATATAGATATAGATATAGATATAGATATAGATATAGATATAGATATAGATATAGACATAGACATAGATAATATCTCACAGTTTATTCATTCATCTATTGATGGACAGACACATATTTTATTTTTATGTCTTGACTATTATAATAAATAATGCTGCAATGAACATAGAGGTGCAGATATCTCTTTGAGATAGTGATTTTATTTTTTTCAGATATATACCTAAATGGGATTACTGGATTGTATGGTAAGTCAATTTTTAATTTTTGAGGAAATCTCCATACTATTTTCTATGGTGGCTGTACTAACTTACATTCCCACCAACAGTGCGTAAGGATTCCCTTTCCCTCAGTCCTTGTCAGCATTTATATTTTGTCATTTTCATAACAGCCATTCAAAAGGATGTGAGGTGATATCTCTTTTTTTTCATTATCATTGTTAATTTGTTTTGTTCTTTTTAAAAATTTTTTATTGTGTTACATGTATACATATCTTCCCATTGCCCCCCTCACCCCCTATCCCAGGCATACCCTATCCACCCAGTGTCTTGTGTTCATTGGTTATGCTTATATGCATGCATACAAGTCCTTTGGTTGGTCTCTTATCTACCCCACCTCTCCTTAACCTTCCTGCTGTAATTTGACAGCCTGTTTGATGTTTTACTGCCTCTGTATCTATCCTTTTGTTCATCAGTTTATAATGTTCTTTATTATCCACAAATGAGTGAGATCATGTGGTATTTCTCCTTCACTGACTGGCTTATTTCACTTAGCATAAAGCTCTCAAGTTCCATCCAGGTAATATCTCATTGTGGTTTGAATTTGCATTTCCCTGATGTTTAGTGATGTTGAGTGCCTGTTCAAATACCTGTTGACCATTTAAATGTATATCTTCTTGTGAAAAATGTCTATTCAGATCCTTTGCTCATTTTAAAATTATATTATTTGTTCTTTTTCTATTGAGTTTCATGAGTTCTTATATATTTTGGATGTTAACCCTTTATCAGACACAGGATTTGTAAATATTTTCTCCCATTCTGCTGGTTACTTTTTCATTTTATTGATCATTTCTTTGGCTGTGCAGAAGCTTTGTAGTTTGTGGTAGTAACACTTGTTGATTTTTGCTTTTGTTGCTTGTACTTTTGCTGTCTTATCCAGAAAATCATTGTCAAGATTTATGTCAAGCTTTCTTTCTATGTTTTCTTCTAGAAATTTTATGGTTTCAAGTGTTACATGTAAGTTTTTAATATATTTCAAGTTAATTTTTGTGAATAATGTAACATAGGGATCCAGTTTTATTCTTATCCTGTGGATAGCCAGTTTTCCAATACCATTTGTTGACAAGGTCAGTTAAATTATTTTTACTTTATTTTTAAAATTTTATTTTTTTCATCTCCATTTATCCCCTTTATGTCCTCTTCTACCTCCACTTACCCAGTTAAATTATTGTTAATGAAATAAAGTGGGGGAAAAAACACAAATCACATATCTTAAGTCATTTCAAGTTTCATGCAAGGCATAATTAAGGAAGGAGAATCTCATGAACTTTGCTTTAAAAATAATTCTGAGCCCAGCTTGTGTGGCTCAGTGGTTGAGCATCAACCTATGACACCCATGAACCAAGAAGTCACCCATTTGGTTCCTGGTCAGGGCCCATGCTGGGGTTTTGGGTTCAATCCACAGTCAGGGGCATGAAGGAGGCAGTTGATCAATGTCTATCTCTCATCATTGATATGTCTTTCTTTTCTTTCCTTTTTTTTTTTTTAATCCTCACCTGAGGATATTTTCCATTTATTTTTAGAGAGAATGCAAGAGAGACAGAAAGACAGGGCAAAATATTTATGTGAGAGAAACACATCGATTGACTGCTTCTTGTCTATGCCCTAACCAGGACCTGGCAGGGAGGAGCCTGTAACCGAGGTACATGCCCTTGACCAGAATCGAACCTGGGACCTTCAGTCCATAGCCTGATGCTCTATTCACTGAGGAAAACAGGCTAGAGCTCATCATTAATGTTTCTATCTCTCTATTCCTTCTTTCTAAGAAATCAATAAAAACATATTCAAAAGTAAATAATAATAATTCTGAAAATGTCAAAATGAGAAATGAACAAATACAGAGTAGTTCTCAACTCCACCACATATTCCACAGGTATTAGACTGTGTTACTATCAGTTCTTATATTTTCTTTATCTCTATCTAGTCTTTATACACTTACTAGAGGCCCAGTGCATGAAATTCGTGCATGGGTGGGGTCTCTAGGCCTGGCCGGCAATCAAGGACAATCAGGTTCCCTGTTTCCCCACCTCCTTCTTCCATCACCTCTGTGCACTGCCACTGCACATTTCCTCACCTCCCCACTTCTCTGTCTCGCTCCTCCTCCTACCCTTGCTGCCCATGACTGCCACCACCCACCCATCCCAGGTCACTCTCTCCTCCTGGGGCCTGGCCTTGATTGGACTATCAAGACTGCTGGTCAGAGGAAGGGACAGGGAGGTTGGCTGGCAGACCCCAATGGGCATTTGCCCCCTGGTGATCATTGCATGTCATAGTGACCAGTCATTCCAATCATTCTGGTAGTTCCAGTCATTCTGTCATAGGGGGGGGCTTAGGCTTTTATATATATAGATTATTTTAAAATAAAATACTTACTATTTGTTCTGTCACACATAGTACAAAACAGACAGCAAGAGCACCAATATATATTTAAACATCTAGGTTATGTAAAATTATGTACATACATAAATATATGCTTGCATTATATACGTAATTATAATTATATATCTACACTAATAAAAGGGAAACATGCAAATTGACCATACCTCCACTATGCCCACAAGCAATTCCCACCAGCCAATCAGGAGCAAGTATGCAGATTAACCCAACCAAGATGGCTGTGGCCATGGAACAAGAAGGAGGTTTATGTTTCTCTGGCAATGGAGAAAGCCAAGCTTCCCACCCAGCCTGGCCAGCCCTGGCCTCTGCTCAAGGCTACAAAGTTTCATTTATAGAAGATAAATACATCCCAACAAAAATGAGAGCAGCCACACAACTAGAGAGAGTAGGAGGCTTGGGTTGTCCCCAGCAATGAAAGAAGCCAAGCTTCCCACCCAGACTGGCCTGGCCTGGCCTCCACTCAAGGCTACAAAGTTTCAACTTTAGGAGATAAATAAATCCCAGATACCAGGGCCTCCACTTGGGTCACTGCGGGGTGTGGCCAGACTGCAAACCACCACAGGCCCCTCACCCAGGCCACCGCATGCCCCAAAGGAACCCCCACCCTGATCCGGGACACCCTTCAGGGCAAACCAACTGGCTCCCACCTCTATTCTATCTGATAAAAGAGTAATATGCAAATTAACTATTACTCGAACATACAAAATGGCTGCCCCCATGTGGACAGAAGATGGTTACCACAAGAAGGCCAATAGGGGAGGGCTGTTTAGAGGACCAGTCCTGCAGAAGAGGGCAGTTAGGGTGACCAGACCTGCAAGGGAGGGCAGTTAGGAGTGAGCAGGCCTGGAGGGGAGGGCAGTTTGGGGCAATCAGGCTGGCAGGGGAGCAGTTAGGCATCAATCAGGTTGGTAGGGGAATGGTTAGGGGTGGTCAGGCTGTCAGAGAGAAGTGGGTAGGGGCAATTAGGAAGGAGAACAGTTGGAAGCCAGAAGTTCTGGATTGTGAGAGGAATGTCCCAGGTTGGAGAGGGTACAGGCTGGGCTGAGGGACACCCCCACCTCTATGCATGAATTTCGTGCACTGGGCCTCTCGTATTTATTTATATAACTTGTATCCATAGATGTGTATATATTATGCCAACTTAAATTTATCCCTTTTAAGTTACTCCTCCTTCCAGTGCCCGAATAAACTCAGTGGCTGTGCCTAGGGCTCCATGAGAGGCCATTCGGTGATGTACCCCTAAAGAAACAGGTACATTTGTTCTCCAGATGGGATTTGTGTGTTATGTGCGGGGGAAAGGGAAGAAGGATAAAAGGAAGAATGAGATAAGGTTACCCTGTAGAGAAGCTCACATTTAAGTATACATGTAGATTTACAGAGAATATTCATCCTTTTTCATAGCTGCAGCACAGTGTACAGAACTGCCATTTCATTACTCTTGTGGGAGAAAATAATAAAGATGGTCCCTGTGCAATCATGCTGCTGCATGACCAGCGTGTCACTCTGGTTATTAGATGAGTAGGAGTTACCCCAAGTAGGGTCGATTTCAGCACTTTCCAGTGATTACTGCTTCCTGCAGCCTTTTTAATTGCAGTGGCCTTAAGTAATCCTGCTGTATTAAAACAACACACAGGAAGTAGACCTCCCTCTCAGCAGAATTCTGCATAGCATATCCAATACCAGCTACTGATATTTTTATTCTGCAACATCAATTTGCCACCTTTCTTTACCTAAGAAACAATCAGTCACTTAAAGAATCTTTATTCTAGAGTAGAGCCTAATTAGTTAGTATTCAAAAGTCCAGTTTTCCCCCCAAAAGAGCATCCATACACTCTTAAGCAGCCCATTATTCTACTTAACACAGAAAGTTTTAAGGCATTTGAAATTTTTTCAACCATGGTTAGGAACAACTTTTTTTTTTTTTTTTACTGTTTATAGCACAACACTAATAGTAGACCATGTGACAGTCATCATTCCTGTGACCTCCTTAAGTCACCTCTACATGCAGACCTAAGCAGGAGGGACGGGAGAAAGGGCTCTCCTCTGTGTCATGGGTTTCGTCAAAGCATAGACTAAGTTGGGCAACTTACCTTACGAAATGCATGTGCTCTATGGAGGATGTCATGCAAATCACTTTTGGCAAATTAAATTGGAATTGCCTGTAGGAGTCTAAATTAAATATGATGGGGGAAGAGAAGGGAGTGGAACTTTTCTGATTTTAGCTGTATCAGAGCCACAGAAAGTTTTGCTGATAACATCTGATGCTCCAGAAGAATCTCTACCCCAGAAGCTTTTATTACTTTGATCTGAATTTCACCAGGATTTGATTGCATTCCCACCAGGCAGTGAATGAGGACATAGAGAGCTAGCTCCTCCAGATGCTACAAATATCCCCATCTGGATCTGGAGACAAAGCTATATTATAAAAATATGTTTTTTTATTAGTTGTTTGTTTTCATTTTATCTTGACCCTCATTTTTACATGGGGCATTCTAAGGCGGCTATCTTACAGTGTCACTGTAATATTGTAAATGTCTAGGAGATAAGGATTTAAAAGAAAATGTAGGGTGTCCCAAGAAATGTATACACACTTTAACAACTGGTAATTCAATTTTGAAAATGAAATATATTATAAAAACACAGCCTTTGTAATTATTCAATGTATGCATATACATTTTTTTGGACATCCTATATATAACTTCAGTGCTATTTTATTCCAAACAAAACTAACAATGAAACAAAAGTGTTTTTCACTGTGTTACTTATACTTTGATTTATAAGGAAAAGGAGAGAAACTGATAGGAACCAAGTGGGAGGGTGAGAGTGGAGGGGACAGAGTGGGTGGTTGGGAGGAGGCACAGAGGAGGCTCTGCCTGCACAGTGGTGTGGCCCAGCCTCTGAGCCTCACTTTCCTGCCTTTAAGTGAGTGGAGAGTTTTTATTGCTGAGGGCTGTTGGGGAGATTAGATAAGACAATGCAATAAAGCACTTGGCCTTGTACCTGCCATATATCAAGGGTGCAATAAATAATAGCTATTTAACTATATTTATTCTTCATGGTTTTAGAAAAAAATAAAAATTAATTATAACTACCATTCTTTTAAAAGTTTTTCAATTCATTTGACATTCAATATTATTTTAACTAGAGGCCCAGTGCATGAAATTTGTGCATAGGGAGTGGGTTTCCTTAGCCCAGCCTGCACCCTCTCAATCAGGGACTACTGGCTCCTAAATGCTTGACTTCTTGTCTCCCTGATTTCCCCTAACCATTTTGTCTGCCTGCCTCATTGTCCCTAACCACTCACCTGCCTGCCTGATCACCTCTAACTGCTCGCCTGACTGCCTGATCACCCTTAACCACTTGCCTGATCACCCCTAACCGCCTCTGCCTTGGTCCCCACCATGGCAGCTTTGTCCAGAAGGACGTCCTGAATGACATCCAGAAGGTTGTTTGACTGTTCTAATTAGCATATTATACTTTTATTATTATAGATTAGTTTCAGGTAGACAGCATAGTGATAACCATCATTCTCAATTCATATTCCTTTGAACCATATTTATAAAAGAGGAAGGTTTTTGGCAATGTATCTGCTGGTGCACAGGGAGAAGAAAGTGGGACATTGTCTGCTCCCTTCTCTCCCCTGCCATACACACAGGTTTATTGACCTTGAGCAGCTGTGCTGGAGGGGCAGGGCTGAGGGGCGAGGGCTGGGGTAGTGCATTGCTTGCCAGAAGTTGTGGTGGGAATCAGACACTCTGCTGCCTTTTTATCCAGCAGCTGAATAAATTAAGTGAGGAATGCAGTCCATGAGTAACCCATGGTCTCAGGTGATATATTAATAAACGAATATATTTATGCTCTCACTGGTTTGGCTCAGTGGATAGAGCATTGGCCTGTGGACTGAAGGGTCCCTGGTTTGATTCTGGTCAAGGGCACATGTCTGGGTTGTGGGCTCGATTCCCCATAGGAAGCATGCAGGAGGCAGCCAATCAATGATTCTTTCTCATCATTGATGTTTCTATTTCTCTCCCTCTCTCTTCCTCTCTGAAATGAATAAAAATGTTTTTTTAAATAAAATAAACTAATACTTATGAAATCTTAACTAGTATAACAGTGATAAAAACTTCAGATTCCAAACCCAGATTCAATTCAAATCTCACCTGTCACTTCCAAGTCATGGCTCTTCAGGCAAGTTTCTTGACTTGTTTGCCCCTCAGTTTTTACATATTTAAAATGAAAATAATAATGCTACCTGTCTCCCAGATTACTATAGGAATGAAATGAATTAATTATACCTAAAGTATTTGACACCATATACTGTCTTTGCTATTATTATTTCCTGTATGCCAGGCACTGTGGTGCTCTCAATGGTTTTATAAAGGAAATGACATATATAATACTACTAGAGAGCAATATATAACAAGTTTGAGAAAATCCCCATAAGGCAAGGTCACTGTAGGGTGAACAGTTTTGTTTTGTTGAATAGTTCGAGTGCTTGGTGCTTGACAAAAACAATCAGTTGATTTTACTTCATATTCATTTTAAAGGATTCTAGTCCCATCACTCTGTAAAATAAAAAGATGAATGGCCCAATTTTTAAATGGGTTTTGATGTGAAAATTCTTAAAGCAGGCATAAATCTACCAGTCCTTACAACACTTTCCCTTAATATACATGTAAGGGAAAGTATATTATATATACATACATATATAAGTATCTTTGTCTTCATGGCTAGATAATAGGCATTGAGACAATAATTTCTTAGAAAGAAAAGTACTCCTTTCCATTCACTCATTTATTCACTCGTAATGACAAGGATAGGAGCATATAGGACATAATTAGTCATAGGCCTGTTGAGCCAAGAGTCTATTTGGTAAAGCAAAATTATTTGAAGATATATCTAAATAACATACGAAAATGTTATATACATAGAAGGTGTTCAGAAATCTAGATTTTACTATATTAATTTAATAGTTAATTAATCTGTTAAGGTATCAATTGGCTTACTCTGGCTGCAGTCCTATTTTCTTAGCCTGGCACCTACCTAATTCTCTAGCTTCATTCTTGTCCGCACCTATCATTGGCCGACAGCTCACAACCAGACAGTGCCAGACCTTTTCAAGCTCTGTACTTTGTACTTTTTGTTCCTCTTTTCTAGAATGATGTTATCTCTGTTTTCTTTTCCTGATGAACTCATATCCATCATTTTAAGAGTTTTTTTCTTGTCATCTTCTCTGTTCAGACTTACTTGCTCCCAGGCGGGAGTGTGTTGGTCTTCTAAACTCCCACACAACATTACTCAAACATTCATTAGGGTACTTATTGGCTGGTTACAATTTTTTTACATGTCAATGTTTGGACAGTGGCAGGAGTCAGCCTGGGATATCCAGCACCAAGCACGGTGGACAGAAGCTTTAGACAAACTCAATAAATACACGTTGAAGGAGTGGAAAAGTAAAAGTGGTATTCTATATAATAAAAGGCTAATATGCAAATTGGTCAAATTGCAGAATGACCAGTCACTATGATGCACACTGACCACCAGGGGGCAAATGTTCAATGCAGGAACTGCCCCCTGATGGTAAGTGCACTCCCACAGAGGGAGCACTGCTCAGCCAGAAGCCAGGCTCATGGCTGGCAAGTCCAGCGGGAGTGCTAAGGATGCCCAAGGCCTGCTCCCTAGGGGGAGCTGGCCTAGGCCATCAGTCAGACATCCCCCTGAGGGCTCCTGGACTGGGAGAGGGCACAGGCTGTGCTGAGGGACACCCCGAGTGCACAAATTTTGTGCACCAGACCTCTAGTACTAGTTATATGAAATAAGAACTAAAAATAAGCCTCCAGAGAATGTGGTTTAGAAGAATAGAAATGTAAAGTACATGGAAGTTCCCTGTTATGGGCTGGATTGTGTTGGAAGTCCTAAGCCCTAGTACCTCAGAATATATATATATTTTTGGAGACAGGGCCTTTAAGGTGGTAGTTAGTTAAAACGAGGCCATAGGATGGGCCTTCATACAATAAGATCGGTGTCCTTATAAGAAAAGGAGATTAGGACACCAACACCCACAGAAGAAGACCTCATACAGAGACATGGTCCTTAGGTTGAGGGAGAAGGTGGCCACATAGGCCCAAAGAGAGAGGCTCAGAAGACACTAACCCTTCTGACCCCTTAGTCTTGGACTTCTTGCCTCCAGGCCTGTGAGAAAATAAACTTCTGTTGTTTAAGCCCCCTTCTGGTGGTTAATATAACTTAATAGAAATTTCCCACATCTTTCATCTCTCATCTGCTAGAAACCAAGAGCTATTTTTTCCCCTGCAGTCAACTTTTCCTTGTATATGAAAATGTGAACCACTCCATGACTGAAGTAGATGGAGAACATGGCAGATCTCCTGTTTCCATTCTTCTTCTCACTTCAGGTGAGCAGTTGTGCAGCAGAGTGGTTGGCCGGCTGGTGGCATTCACAGAACAGCACTCACATTGTGTTACACTGGCTTTCAGTGCCAACTGTTCAATAACAACTTGCTTCCAGCACAGAATCCCTGGTGCTGGGCCCCAGAGTTGGCTCTCATTCCAGAGCAAATGTCACAAACAAGTTCCAGGTGAGGCCATGTCCACTTTACAGAGATCCCATGTTGCAGGCATAAAACTAAAAGACCTGCTAAAAGAAATGAGGTAATAGGTAATCTTGTAAAGAAAGAGACAACAAAAGAAAAATCTTGTTTCTAAATTCATTAGGGATTCCCGATAAAGCAGATCAGGTGCCTTTGAACAAATATGGGAACATGAATTCAAAAGGTAACCATGTGCTAATGTCTGTGGACCCTTCTGAACAGTTGAGGAATTGACTGATAGGATTTTAGTTGCATTTCCTCTCTGAAAACTATATTTCTGGGAACATTGAGATTAGGCACCAACATGAAGGGAAGATAAAAACATAAAAAGAGGATAAGGAATTTATGCTTTCCAGAGCGGTGGAGGAAATAAATAAAGCTTTTACAACTATATCTGGAGAGGAAATATTAGAAATTGAAGCAGATATACTAAGTAAAGGAGAGGAGTGAAATTCAAGATGATTACAAAATGGCTGGGTTTTCAAAAACCCTTTTGAAGTCTCCTTTTAACAACAAAAATGTTAAGTCTTTAACTCTGTTCAGTCAATTTCTTGGGGGACACTGGTGAAAATTTACTGTATACATAGGCCCAGTGATCCCAGTGATGGCTGTCCCCCCAGAGAGGAGCATTAGCAATCAAAATCGCCACTATGTTGTCCTAAGTAGCCAGGAAAATGGTTTGCCAAACAAAACAAAACAAAAATTCAGACAACAAAAACCCTGAGGTTCTACTAAAGCATAAGAGCAAAAGCAAACTTACTAGCTTTTGATTGAAATAGGCTGATTTGCTCAGAAAATATTAAAAACAAGTGGTGTCAATTCTGTGTAAAAATTCATAGAGAAAAATCATCTCATTAAATTTATTTCAGTGCTTATGACAACATTTATGTGTGTATGTGTGTGTGTGTGTGTGTGTATTTCTGAAATACATACGGGAAATTAAAAAACACAAAGATCTCTACATATACTTTATTTATTTTTTAATTTTTTATTGTTGACACTATTGCAGATGTCCTTCATTTTCTTTCTCTTTAGTCATCTCTATCCAGCCCTAGCCCTCACCACCCTGTTATCTCTGTCCATGGGCTATGCATATCCTCTTTATCTGATCCTTTCACCTTCCTTTATCTAGTCCCACCACCCACCTCGAACATTTGATACTTTTATAATTTTTCTATACAAATATTTCACATAGCTCGGACAATGTGGCTCCATGGTTGAGTGTAGACCTATGAACCAGGAGATCATGATTTGATACCCAGTCAGGGCACATGCCCAGGTTGTGGGCTCAATCTCCAGTAGGGGGCATGCAAAAGGCAGCCAATCAATAATTATCTCTCATGATTGGTATTTCTACTTCTTTCTCCCTCTCTTTTCTTTTCTCTGAAATCAATGAAAATATTTTTTTTTTTAATTAAAGAAATCTTAGTTGACCATTAAGGCATGGATTGAATTCTGGGCTCTCTAGTCTATTCTATTGACCTATATGCCTGTTCTTGTGCCAGTACCAGGCCGTTTTGGTTACAGTAGCTTTGTATGGATATTATGATCCCATCAACTTTGTTTTTTTCTCAAGATTGCTGAGGCTATTTGGGGTACTTTTTGGTTCCATATAAATTTTTGGAATATTTGTTCTAGATATTGAAATATGCCATTGCTATTTTAATAGGAATTATGTTAAATCTATAGATTGCTTTGGGTAGTATGGATATTTTAATGATGTTAATTCTTCCAATCCATGAACATGGCCTATGCTTCCACTTGTTTGTATCTTCCTCTATTTCTTTCTTCAATATCCTATAGTTTTCTGAATATAGGTCTTTTACCTCCTTGGATAAATTTCTTCCCTTTATTTTTAAATTTGTATTGAAGCTATATATATACATAGTGAAAAAATCAGGAAGTAGAAAAGGGCTAGCCATTTCTATTTAGGACCTTTTGGTGGTAACCCTCAGAACTCTAAATAAGAAGTTTATGTTGTTCATTATCGATATATTAATATGTCCATTTAGGTGATATCTTTTGAATTTCTGGTATGAAAGATGGCCATTTGTATTATCCTCAGCCCTTCTCCTAATTTTGCTAAACTATGTTTAGTTCTATTAGTTACATTCTTGCTTTTGTATCTAGAAGTTAAACCTCTATTTCTTGTTCTTTGGACTGCCACACACTCCCCGCTTCAGTGTAACATGTAGTCTGTTTATGTCAGACTAATATAAAAAGCCTTGGCCCAGTAGCTCATTTGGTTAGAGTGTTATTCTGATATGACAAGGTTGTGGTTTGGTCCTCCGTCAGGGCATGTACAAGAACCAATCAATGAATGCATAAATAAGTGGAACAATAAATTGATCTCTCCCACCTTCCTCTCTCTCTCTCTGTTTCTCTCTGTTTCTCTCTCTCTCAAATCAATAAATAAAATCTTTAAAAAGAATAATATAAACAGGTTAATCATTTGAGTGCCTGAGATATAAATTGCTGCCTTCCTTCAGTGGGTGTCTGCCTGGGACTCTGCATTGGTGTGAGGAAGATCGGCAGCATCTAGGGACTAGGGACTGCTTTATTTTTTTTTTAATATATTTTATTGATTTTTTATAGAGAGGAAGGGAGAGGGACAGAAAGTCAGAAACATCGA
This sequence comes from Lasiurus cinereus, assembly GCA_011751065.1. Classification (NCBI taxonomy): domain Eukaryota; kingdom Metazoa; phylum Chordata; class Mammalia; order Chiroptera; family Vespertilionidae; genus Lasiurus; species Lasiurus cinereus. The sequence goes on along the minus strand of JAAGEH010000011.1, from coordinate 3,954,521 downwards.
TGAGAGAAAGACATCGATCAGCTGCCTCCTGCACGTCCCCTACAGGATATGTGCCCGCAACCAAGTACATGCCCTTGACTGGAATCGAACCCGAGGCCCTTCAGTCCACAGGCCGACGCACTATCCACTGAGCCAAACTGGTTTCGGCGGGACTGGCTTTTTGGTGAGTTTAATAGAGACACTCACCCTTAAAGTAAGAATTCTCCCTGAGCAGTTTGCTTAATTTCTCATTAGGACAACCCTCCAGTTTGGGGCCTGGGAGTAAATGCTGGCTAATTTCCATAGCACACAGGGCTGTGGGGGACGTGAGCTGTGTTTCCCTAGGCAGACTTCCAATTTGTTCCTGGTTTTCTGTACCTTTTCTTGTTCTTATTCTTCAAACCTATTGGCCCCAAGCCCAGAGCGTCCCTGGGGTTTTGCCAGAGACTGGCTCCCTCCTCCCATTACTGTGTATATAATATTACTCCACTCAGTTTTAACCATACTTGCATTTGCTTCATTTTCTGAAAGTGTTTAAAATTTCCCTTTACGGATTATAATTCATATATACGTGTGTGTGTGTGTGTGTGTGTGTGTGTGTGTGTGTGTGTGTGTTTGTCCTTTGTCCATATTTAATCAGGGCTAGAAACTATGGAAACTTAAAAACAAGGAGAGCTCATATGATACCCTTTTGGAGCCTTTTTCTATTTAGCTATATGTTTTGAAGTGTCTCCTACATCATTATCATTTTTTTAAACTTTGCACACTTTAAAAAATATATTTTTTATTGCTAATAGTATTACAGATATACCCTAACCCCCCCTTATATCACCCACTCCTCCCAGCCCCTCCTCACCCCCTCCCAGGTCTTCACCCTACTGTCCATGCCCATGGGCTATGCATATAAGTACATAAATTTTTTTGGTTTATCTCTTCTAGTCTCCCTCCCCCTCCCCCGCCCTGTTCCCACATTGAGGTATGTCAGACTGTTCCATGCTTCTTTGCTTGTGGTCCTATTTTATTGGTGAATTCATTTTGTTCATTAGATTCCACAAATAAGTAAGGTCATGTGATATTTGTCTTTCTCAGTTTGGCTTATTTCACTTAGATTAATATTTTCCAGATCCATCCATGCTGTCCCAAAAAGTAAGAGATCCCTTTATTTCACAGCTACATAGTATTCCATGGTATAAATGTCCCACAGTTGTTGTTGTTTTTTATCCATTCATCTAGAGATGGACACTTGGGCTGTTTCCAGATCTTGACTATTGTAAATAACTCTGCTAGGAACATAGGGATGCATACATTCTTTCTGATTGGTGTTTTGTAGTTTTTAGGGTAGATTCCCAGAAATGGGATTGCTGAGTCAAATGCAACTACCATTTTAATTATTTTAAATATATTTTATTGATTTTTTTACAGAGAGGAAGGGAGAGAGATAGAAAGTCAGAAAGATCGATGAGAGAGAGACATTGATCAGCCGCCTCCTGCACGCCCCACTGTGGAGATGTGCCCGCAAGCAAGGTACATGCCCCCAACCAGAATCGAACCCGGGACCTTTCAGTCCGCAAGCCGACGCTCTATCCACTGAGCCAAATTGGTTTCAGCCATTTTAATTTTTTTGAGGAAACTCCATGCTGTTTTCCATAGTGGCTGTACCACATTATCATTTTTTAAAAATGTGTGCATAGTATTCCATTATATGGATAGTTCGTTTAACCATCATCCTGTTACTAGGCATTTAGGTTGTACAGTTTGCTCTGGTAAATTAATTTATCATGAATATCTTCATTAGTATCATCTGCGAACATCACTGACTATTTCCTTGGGATACATTTTTAGAAGTAAAATCACTTGGTTAAAAGATTTCACATTTTTAAGACGTTTGATACACATTTCCAAATTACCTTATAGAAAGCTTATAACAATTTTTATTTCCAGTCAAAGCTAGTACCAATTTTTTTTCAACCTTGAATGTTATACTTCCAAACTACCAAATTTGACAGACAAAAATGTCTTCTAATTTTAGTTGTTTGCTGACTTCATTGTTAACAATATAATTCCAGCTAGAAGAGGAACATGGTGCTTAATTCCTTTACACCTTTACTGGCTGTCCAAAGAGAAAGTGAGAGGGGTGAAAACTAGAGCATGTGGATCAGTGCAGCCAGGAGCTCCCGTTAGCCATGCCTGCCTGTCCTGGAGCCTTCTCAGTTCTGCCAGCCTCGGGAGCCCTGGTCAAGTGGGAAAAGGGGCGAAGAAGATGGTTCCAGATCTGAGCTCATTCTCCCATGTCCACTGGATTCTGTTGGGAATCGGGGAAAAGTAAGGACAAACCTAAGGAAAAGTGAGCTTTATTTGAAGGCCAGAATTGATGGAACTACATCCAAGTCCACTTAATATTGAAATCAGTACATGGGTCCAGACCCCGTGACCCTCTGAGCTGCCATAGAGACTACTTACTCCCTTTGGATCTGCATCAACCCTGAGGACTTGTTTCCCCCTGTCCTTGGCCTAAGTTTTGCTAATACCCGGGAATGTGGAAGAGAAGAGGGTTTGGGGTTAAATGACCATTTATTATTAGTTCATCAGCCTTTATTGAGCCCCCACCATGTATCAAGCACAGTGCTTGATCCTGGGGATTTAGAAATGAAATAAACGTATCCCTGCTGATGAGATGATTGAAAGCTATTTATGAAATGAATGTCTAATCTATGACAATAGAGTGATGATTTGATGATTTTGTAGTCCATAAATCAGTTTACACAGAGGAGGGACAAGTTTTTCTAGTTAATAACCAACTTCAGATAAGGGTATGGAGAACTGGGTGAGCTAACATCAAGGTTTTGAACCTCTGCTAAAGATTAAAATATGTTTGTGTTACCTGTGAATATAATACATTTTGACTCCTTTATTAATAAAAATATTAAGAGACTAGAGAAGAAATATTTCTAATTCTAAAAATCTAAAGTATAACATCTTCCACCCTTTCCACATCTATTGCTAGTATCTTAATTCAGATACTCATTTTTTGGCTCTAACATGGATCTTGCCTCCTGAAATCCATCCTTCCCTGGGACCTCTTCTTGCCTCCATATTTTTTATGTAACCAAGTTTATTATGTTTCCTTTATTGTTTGTGCCCTGTTTGTCTTCCTCAAAAAACTCTTTCCTAAAAAAACAAAGCTGAGGGCATCACATTCCCCATTTTTAACTATATAACAGAGCATAGTGATTAAAACAGTGTGGTATTAGCAGAAAAATAGATACACAGACCAATGAAACAGAATTGAAAGCCCAGAAATAAACCCATGCATATACAGGTTACTCATTTACAACAAAGGAGCCAAGGACATACAATAGAGAAAGGAAAGTCTCTTCAATGAGTAGTGGTGGGGAAAATGGACAGCTATATTTTATAAAATGAAACTAGAACACTATCATACACTACACACTAAAATTAACTCAAAATGTATTAAAGATTTAAATGTAAGATCTGAAACAATAAAATGCCTAGAAGAAAGCATAGGTGCAAAGCTTCTGGTCAGTGTTCTCAGAAGAGTTTTTGTGAATTTTACACTCCAAAGGTAAGAGAAACAAAAGCAAATACAAAAAAATGGGACTACATCAAACGAAAAGGCTTCTTTCTCCACAGCAAAAGAAACTCAACAAAGCCAAATGCCAACCAACTAAATGGGAGAAGATATTTGCAATGATACTTCTGATTGAGATTAATATCCAAAATACATAAAAAAACTCATACAACTCAACCATAACAATAAAATCTGAATTAAAAATGGGCAGGGCATCTGAATAGACATTTTTCCCAGGAAGACATACATAAAAGCTGTTCAACATCACCAATTATTAGAGAAATGAAAGTCAAAACCACCTGTTGGAATGGCTATTATTAAAAAGACAAGAAGTAGCAAGTGTTGACAAGGATGTGGAGAAAAGGTAACCCTCATATACTGTTGGTAAGAATGTAAATCAGTACAGCCACCATGGAAAACAGTACAGAGATTCCTCAAAAAATTAAGAATAGAACTATTATATACATGATCCAGCAACCCTCTTCTGGATATTTACCTGAAAAATATGAAAGCACTAATATGTAAAGATATATGTACTTCTAGGTTCATTGCAGTTTTATTTACAATAGCCAAGACATGGAAGCAACCTAAGTGTCAATTGATGGATGAATGGATAAAGCAGATGTTGTACATACAGGGTAGGAAAAATAGGTATACAGTTGTGAGTATGTGAAACAGAGTTATTCTTTTATTATTATTTGTTAACTAGAGGCCTGGTGCACAAAATTTATGCACTGAAGGAGGGGGTGTCCCTCAGCCCAGCCTGCACCCTCTCCAATCTGGGGCCCCTCAAGGGATGGATTGGGCTTAAATGGGCAATTGGACCTCTCTCTCACAATCCAGGACTGCTGGCTCCCAACTGCTTGCCAGCCTCCCTTCCTGATTGCCCCTAACCACTTCTGCCTGCCAGCCTGATCACCCCCTAACCACTCCCCTGCCAGCCTGATTGATGCCTAACTGATCCCCTGACAGCCTGTTTGCCACTAACTGCCCTCCCCTGCAGGCCTGGTCACCTCTAATTGCCCTCCCCTGCAGGCCTGGTCCTCCCTAACTGCTATTCCTTGCAGACCTGCCCCCTCCCCAACTGCCCTTCCCTGCAGGCCCTGTCACCTTCAATTTCCCTCCTCTGCTGGCTGGTCACCTCTAACTTCCCTCCCCTGCAGGCTTGATCACCCCAACTGCCCTCCCTTGTAGGCCTAGTCCCTCCCAACTGCCCTCCCCTGCTGGCCATCTGGTGGTGGCCATCTTGTGTCCACATGGGAACAGCCATTTTGTGTGTTGGATGATGGTCAATTTGCATATCATTCTTTTATTAGATAGGATTATTTTATTATTTACATGTGAACAATGGAATACTATACAGCTACAAAACAGGTAAAATCCTGATGTTTGTGACAACATGAATGGATATTGAGAGTATTATGCTAAGTGAAATAAGTCAGATGGAAAAGGACAAAAATGCCTTAGCTAGTTTGGCTCAGTGGATAGAGCATTGGCCTGCAGACTGAAGGGTCCTGGGTTCGATTCTGGTCAGGGGCACATGTCTGGGTTTCAGGCTTGATCCCAAGTGGGGGATGTGCAGGAGGCAGATGATCAATGGTTCTCTCTTATCATTGATGTTTCTATCTCTCTTTTTTCTCCCTTCCTCTCTGAAATCAATAAAGATATACTAGTATAAAAAAAAGAACAAAAACCATATGGTTTCACTTATATGTGGACTACTTTAAAAAGTAAGAAATGAACTAACAAAAGAAATAAAAACAAACTAAAAAGTTCTGACAACAGAATAGTGGTTACCACAGGGGCAGAAGGATGGGAGGTGGGCAAATTGGGAAAAGGGGGTAAAATATATGGAAGAAAGCTAGCCTTTTGGTGGTGTGCACACAAGGAAGTATCATATTATAATGTGCACCTAAAATTTAAGTAATATTAACCTATGTTACCTCAATAAATTTAATTAAAAACAAACAAACAAACAACTTTCCTTGCAGTCGCCAGGTGGTTCAGTTGGTTGGAACATCATCCACCAACTCTAACACCAAAGGGTTTAGGTTTGATTCTCGGTCAGGGGACATATCTAGGTTGTGGGTTTTGTCCCTGGTCAGGGCATCTTTGGTAGGCAACTGAAATCTTTTGAATAATCAGTGTTTCTCATCTCTCTCTCTTTCTCTCTTCTTCTTCTTCTTCTTCTTCTTCTTCTTCTTCTTCTTCTTCTTCTTCTTCTTCTTCTTCTTCTTCTTCTTCTTCTTTTCTTTCAGGAATCAGTGAAAGCGAACCCTTGGGTGACAATTGAAAATAAAAATAAAAATTTTTACCATACTGTCACATACTCTCTACTTTCTTCTAAAAGTTTACAATCTGGCCGAAACCAGTTTGGCTCAGAAGATAGAGTGTCAGTCTGTAGACTAAAAGGTCACAGGTTCGATTCCAGTCAAGGGCATGTATCTTGGTTGAGGGCACATCCCTAGTAGGGGGCGTGCAAGAGGCAGCTGATGGATGTCTCTCATCGATGTTTCTAACTCTCTATCCCTCTCCCTTCTTCTCTGTACAAAATCAATAACATATATTTAAAAAAAAAAGTTTACAGTCCTATATATTTAATTATGTCTTTATTTGGCTAGGATTATTTTTTATACTATGAGATATGAATACAGTTTTTTCCTATATGATATTCGAGCATCAGTTATTGAATGCCATTATTTCTAAGTTCTAATACCTCCATGCCAATACAATTTATCATATAAACAAGGATCTATTTTGGGTTCTCTACTGCTTCCCTTGTATCTATTTCTATTACCATATTGTTTTAATTACTACAGCTTTATTGTAAGTCTTCAAATAAGACAAATCATACTTCTTTTTCAAAATTACCTTTGGTCCTTTATTGTCTACAGAACTTTAAGAGCTTCTCAATGTAATCCAAATACCCTCCTGTTGGCCTTTTCCTTGGAATTCCACTGAATCTTAGATGATTTGGGAGAAAATTACCATCTGTATGAAACTGAGTCTCCCATTCATGAACATTATACATTTCACCATTTTTAAAATATCTTTTTTAATTTCATTCAATAAACTTTTATAATTGCCTATACAAATATTTCACATATAGCTTGGCCAGTGTTGCTCGGTGGCTGAGCATAGACCTATGAACCAGGAGGTCACAGATAGATCCTGGTCAGGGCACATGCCCAACAGGTTGCAGGTTCGATCCTCAGTAGGGAGTGTGCAGGAGGTGACCAATCAAAGATTCTCTCTCATCACTTATGTTTCAATTTCTCCCTCCCTCTTCCTTCTTCTCTGTAATGAATTAAAAAAATGTATTTTTAAAGAAACAAATATTGTACAATAGCTAAGATTTGGAAACAGCCTAAGTGCCCATCAGCAGATGAGTGGATTAAAAACCTGTGGTACATCTACACTATGGAATACTATACTGTTGTAAAAAGGAAGGAATTCCTACCATTTGCAACAGCATGGATAGACTTGGAAAGCATTATGCTAAGTGAAATAAGTCAGAGAAAGATAAATATCACGTGATCTCACTCATTTGTGGAATATAATGATCAGCAGAAAGTGATGAAGAGAAACAGATTGAGAGACAGAGAAGCATTGATCAGAGGAAGGATAGGGTAGGGTGGGATTAAGGGTGAAAGATCAACCAAAGGACTTGTATGCATACATATAAGCATAACCAATGGACACAGACACTAGAGCGGTGAAAGCATGAGCAGGGGGGTGGAGGAACAATGGGGGTGAATAAGGACACATATGTAGTACTACAATCAATAAAGAAAAAAAGAAACAAATATTGCACATATCTTTTGTTAGAATTATTTCTAGTTGTCAGAAATTTTGTTATTGTTTGTGGTGTGTTTTTTTTTTGTGTGTGTGTGTGAGCTATATTGTTTGTTGTTGGTATTTGGAAATATTATGGTTTTTATAAATTGATTTTTAGCCAGCAAACTTGCAGAACTCTCTTACTCAGCTTCATAGTGTTGCTGTTGTTGTTTGGGAGGGGTGCATTTTAAATTTAGGCTATCATATTCTGTGAGTAATGACAAATTTTTCTTCCTTTTTCATCTAGTTTGTGTTATTCTGCTGACTACATCACTAATATTATTTTGAATATTAGTAGAAGCAGCAATAGCAGGTATCTTTACTTTTAGTTTCTTTAAAGGAAAAGCCTCTAATATTTTATCTTTAAGAACAATATTTGACTAGATTTTTGATAGATGCCCTATATAAAAATAATAAATATTTCATACATTCCTATTTGTTTGCTAACAGTTTTTATGGTGAAATAGATGTTCAACTGAACAAGATCTATTTGCTGCATCTTAATGAACCAAACTTCCCCCTATTTTATCTCTTAATGAGGTGAATTTCATACACATTTTTAAATGTGAAGCCATAATTGCATTTCCTACTTGGTCATGAAAGCTTTTTTAAAATACATTTTTGAAATTTGTTTGCTAATATTTTATTTTGTCTCTGTGTTCAATATCTAGACTGACTCATAATTTAGTATTTATATGGTTCTCATTTGATATCATCATTAAGGTTATACTAGATTTATCCAGTTAGGAGGGAGCATGCTCACCTTTCCATTCTCCAGATTATTTTGGATTACTAAGGGCTATTGTCCTTGAAGACTTGGTAAGAGGTAATTCTTGGGTCTTATCTTTTATGGAGCGGCAGCATTTTTTATGGTTGGTTACACTGCTTTCCTTAGCCCCCAGGACACTCTCATTTAGGGTAGAAGCACTTCTCGCTGTATTCCTGCCCATCGTGCCTTCTTGCAGATCTCTGACCATGTTTATGGCAGGACACCAATGCGGACAGGTTGGTCTCTCCTCCAGCATTGCAGACCAAGCTGTGTCATTTGGCCTAAACATTTTCTATCTCCAATAAAACCTCTTCTGAACTTGCCAGGCCAGTTTGCTACTCTGCTCTTATAGCTCCACAGCACTTTATAAGTAATTCAGCTGCACTTACCATACTGCATTATAATAAACCATGAGAGAGAGAGAGACACACACAGAGATAGAGAGAGAAATTTGTTTTTCACTTATTGATGCATTTATGCAACCTTGACATATTGGGACAATGCTCTAACCAACTGAGCTACCCAGCTAGGACTTTTTGCTCATGTTTTATCTTCAACTAGAACATGAGCTCCAGGACACTGCCATATTCAGGTTTGCAATTTCCATGCCCAATGTAGCATCAGGGACCAAAAAAGACAGCGGATATTGTCTAATAAATGAACTAAATGTTCTGATCCGTTAAATATAAATTGCTCATTAGAGATTTGAAATGTGGCTTGTTATTCTGTCAGTTTCTAACCAGGGTGTTCTAATGCCATCTTGCCATGCACTAACTAATTTAAACAAGGTCATTTAAACAAGGTCAGTTTGAGATTCTCTATTTATTATTCTACTAGAGGCCTGGTGCACGTAATTCTTGCACTGGTTCCTAGGCCTCGCCAGTAATCAGGGATGATTGGGGTCTTCCTTTCCCCAGCTGCCAGCCAGGGCCTTCCTTCATTCCACACCGCCCTCTGGTGGTCAGCACATGTCATAGTGAGTGGTTGAACTCCCGAGGGGATGATTTGCATATTAGCCTTTCATCATATAAGATTGGTCTAATTTCCTCTGTCCCTACTTCTGTTTTAATACAGCTTTATTATAAGTATCCATTCTAGTCTCTATTTTCTGTTTTGATTCATACTCTTTTTCAGCAAGTTCTTCAGTGTCTAGTTGTGGCATTTGATCTTTGCTGCTCTTGTTGCAAATTCCTACCAAAATGCATTTATTTTTTTATGCTATTTCTACTTCTCTATGGTTTAAACATCCTTGTACACTTTCTAGAATTCTACTGTTTACAGTTCATTCTGACAGACTCCAGTTAGCAGGAGTGGCCCCTTACTGAGATGACATACAGACAAGGAAGTCTGGCCTCTTGGAAGCCTGGGCACCCTGGGACAGCATCCTTCAGGAAGTAAGACAGATGCTGTCCCCGAGGTGCTTCCTGGTTCTCTGCTCTAATGTGTCCCTGGAACACTCGCTACCGAAGAGGCAATCTGGACAATGTCTACTCTGAGTTCTAGTTTTGTAAACCACTTTATGCAATTACCAAAACATTTTTACCTCAATTATTTAATAGTTTAGGCAAAAGTTATTTAGGTTCAAGCCATTGTTAGTAGTGATATCAATTCTTTTTTAAACTGGAGTCTAATGCATTACTTCTGAAAAGCTTTTAAAAGTTGAATGTAGTAGGATTTATTCACCTTCTCATTAGTACTTACTTGAAAAGTGCAGAGTTCTAGTGCAGCGAGGATTGACAGACTTTGGTTTGGTTTTCTAATTCAGCTACAAGACTTTACAAACAGTGGCTCTCCAGAAATAACTTTTGGAGAAACTGTGAGTCAGTCCCTTGAAAGTCTACAGAAGAATGATTGTTCTTCCTCTTTCTGGTCGAATGTCAAATCTGACTGAATATTCCCCATTACTTGCTGAGTGTGAGAACAGACTGAAAACCAAAATGTGAAGTTATGGGAGCTAATTCAATGTGTGTGTGTGTGTGAGTATGTGTGTGTGTGTGCATGCACATGTGTGAGAGTGTGTGTGTGTGTGTGAGTGAGAGTGTGTGAGTGTGTGTATGAGTGTGTGAGTGTGTGTGTGTATATGAGTGTGTGTGTGTGTGTGTGTGTGTGTGATGTCATAAATAGTGCTTTACCTCAGTAGACAGTTTAATGAGCAAAAAGAAAGTTTGAACAGCACACAAGTGCTTCCTTCCACTGCCCTTCTCCTGGCTGCTGACTGGCCACTGCACTGCTTCAATAATACTGCTACTAAGTCGCATTTTTATTTTTTAACTTCAGATTATTTCATTTTTTAATTTTATTTTTGGAAGCAGCTCAAGACCAGTCAACTCTTCTTGATTTGCTTTTGAACCCAGCCAAGGATGGGTCCAAGAGACAGTCAGGAGTTTGCAGAGACATTGGGGAGAAGATGGGGGACTTTTCCATGTAGAGTCATGGAAAAGAAAATGAACCTAGATCATGTAGGTCATCATTACCCCGAAACCTAGCGGCTTTCAACAATAAACAGCCTTTACCTTGTGTCGTTTCTGTGGGTGGGAAAATCAGGAGCAACTTGTGTGGAGGGTTCTAGTTCAGAGTCTCTCATGAGGTTGCAGGGAAGGTATTAGCTCTGGCTGCATTCCCGTGAGGGCTGGACTGAGGCTGGAAGATCTATCACAAAGGTGGCTCGCTTGCTCGAATGCACGCCTGGCAGAATCACACTGGTTGTTGGCAGGAAGCCTCAATTCTTACCACATTGACCTCTCCATCAGGCTATCTGAGTGTCCCCACCATACTGCAGTAGGCTTTCTTCAAAATGAGTGATCCAAGAGAGGACAAGACGAAAGCTACTATGTCTCCTATGATGCAGTCGCAGAAGTCACACATTATTATGTCTCCAGTGCCCTGTTGATGTGACAGGTCAGCTGCATTGACTGTGGGGGGAAGGACACAGGGCTGAGCACCAACAGGCGGGATCCTGGGACTATCTTGGAGGCGGGTCCACAGTGCCTATTTCTTGGACACATGCTATGTACCTGTACTCATATTCAGCATCTTATCTTCAAATCTCATTCAGTCATCATAATGACTCTGTTCCACTTTACAAATAAAGAAATATCTCAGCAATTTGCCCAATCTATACTAATAAAAGAGTAATATGCTAATTAGACCAGGAGACCTTCCAGAGACCTTCGGAACATCCTTCCGGACAAACAGCCCTCAAATGGCCCACAGTCCCTTGCCCAGGCCTACCCTGCCCCCAGTGGGGACCTTGACCCCATGGGGGGGTGGCCAGCCTACAAATGGCCATCAGCCCCTCACCCAGGCTGACCATGTCCCCCAGCGGGGACCCCCACCCTAAAGGGGTGTGACCAGCCTCTAAATGGCCCTCAACCCCTCTCCCAGACCAGCCACACCCCCTTCAGGGACCCTCCCCCAGTGGGGGCATGGCCAGCCTGCAAATGGTCATAAGCCACTCTCCCAGGCTGGCCCTGCTCCCCAAAGGAACCCCTACCCTGATCCGGGACCCCCTTCAGGTCAGACCAGCCAGCCCCCATCCGTTCACCAGGCCTCTATTTATTTATACTAATAAAAGGGTACTATGCTATTTAGACTGGGAGACCTGCGGTCAAGGCCATGGTAGCGGGGCAGAGGCAGAGGTGGTTAGGGGTGATCAGGTCAGTAGGAGAGGGTAGTTGGGGCGATCAAGCTGGTGGGGGGCCAGTTTGGGTGAGCAGGCTGATGGTGGGGGGGTGGGGGTGGCGATCAGCAGGCCAGCAGAGAGGGCAGTTGGAGTTGAGAAGGCCGGCAAGGGGAACAGTTAGGGGCTAGCAGGCCAGCAGGGGGTTGGCGGGGGGGGGGGCGGGGGGGGCAGTTGCAGGCGATCAGGTCGGCGGGTGTGACGGGGGCCCTTGGGGGCGATCAGGCTGACAGGCAGAGTGTTATGGGTGATCAGGCAGGCAGGCAGATGAGCAGTCCTGGATTGTGAGAGGGATGTCCAACTGTCAGCAATCAGACATCCTAAGGGGTTCCAGATTGGAGACGGTGCAGGCCAGGCTGGGGTACACCCCCGCCCCATGCACAAACGTTGTGCACCAGGCCACTAGTATCTTATAAATACCAACTGGTAGATGTAGTATTCCCATCTGGGCATAACTAGAAGACATGAGGTGTTCACCTATGCTCTACTTTTACTTCTTCCAAGGACAACACATGACATTTGCTGCAAGGTAACAATTGTACCTACATTATAGATTGGACTGGAAGATAAATATGGGTTTAATAACAGAGAATGTGTGTGGTATGGCTTAATTCTGAACCCTCTATCAACATACAAGTGAAACCCTTAGCCTGTTTGCACAAAAGAAAATAAATAAATGCCATCACTTGATCCTTGAACAGGTTTTCTTCAATTTTTGGCCAGCTACACTACAGTTGCTCTCTTTGCTAACTCAGATCACACTGCATCTGGTTGGGACCATTATATCTTAAGATAATTCTCAGTCTTGCCTGCAATTTGTCACCGTTTAGGCAATAAAACACTTTGTCAAACATATTTCTGTCTCTAGTATTTTCCTAATTTGATTCACAACTTCACAGATCTAAGCAAATTGTAGATGTTTAGGAGGTGTGTTTATCTTCCGGCTCTCTACAACTGCCGAATTGTCATGTTTCTGTGAGCGTTGTGGCCTCAGAAGGAGGCTCCCTGAAATGGTCTTTAAGTTTCTTTTAAAAAATGAGATGAGAACCCATCCCACGGTCATTACTTTGGGCTAAGACAGAGCTTGGAGTTGGAGTGCTGTTATATAAAGAAACAATTTTTGTTCACATTCTTTAAAGGCACTGGAAACGCATGTTTTATTCTGCTTCAACATTATCATGTTCCTGAAAAACCTCGCATTGTCAAAATCACATTGCAGCATTTACTACTTCCTTTTCAAAGTGGACGTGGAAAACCTGGAGTGATGTTTGTGATCCCAAAGGAGTTTCAAAAGCAACCCATTTTTATGGCTCTCAGTTCAATTTGCTACAACTACAAATTATAAATTGATTGATCGAAACTCTAAAAGAGACAAACAGAAGGCCAGACATGATGAGGAAATCCTGAACTGCATGCAAATCTATACTGAAGAGTGGACCACCCACACCTGAGAAGCCAGGTGCTGCAAGCACTGAGCTGCCTTCCTCTGTCTACCGCAGTTGTGTTTAGACCTGAGAGTGCTCATTGCTCATTGTCCTCTCTTCTGATCCACCACGGTTTAGTTCTCCCTCAGTAATTGATATGTTGTTTCTGAGTATTGGCAGGAAAGTGCACAGAGTTGGCATAAATGTACTTATGCATGTATGATAGTTACAAAAATTGCATGTGGGAAATTCTTGGCATGTGGATTATTCACACATGATATATTCAGAAACTGAGGGGTCTCTCAGCACATGAAAATAAATTCACTGAAATTTAGAATCATTACAAATCATTATCTCCTTTCTTCACTGTGAACAGTTCTACTGAGAGCTGAACTACTATCAACTGATCAAAGCCAGAAAAGGGACCTCCCTCACAAAGTCCAGGACCCTGCAGAGCCTTCAAACTGCTTTGAGAAAGTTTGGTCCTGGTTCTCTACCTTCAGTGGTACCAGAGTCACCTGAGGGCTTGTGAACTGCAGGTGGCTGGGCTCTGCCCCCAGAGTTCTGATTTGGTAGGTCTGAGGTGGGACCTGAGAATTTGCTTTTTAACAAGTCCTCATTGATGCTGCTTTGGGAACCAGAGTTGAGAATCACTGTGTTGGACTGATTCTTAAGGGGAAGGACCTCATTACGGTATACTCTTACCCATTTCTAGCCCCTGGCATAGTGCCTGACACATAATTACCTCTCAATAACTGATAATAACAAGAAGAACCAACTTTTATTTGGTGTTCATCATGCGCTAGTCCCATGAACTAGTAGTACCTGATGCTTGTGAAGAAATTTACAAGTATCATCTCATGTAATTCTCACAACTCTGATTGATATTACTATTTACAATGAGAACAATGAGCCTTAGACAGGTTCAGTAACTAACCTACAGTCACCTGGCCACTAGATGATGAGGCCAAGAAAGATGTTTGGAAGTTGAACTGAAAAACTAAGATCCCTGGGCAATGTTCTCTTTTTGTTATTGTTTTCAAGTTCTTAAGTCCTTGCCAAGGATAAATCCAGGAATAATTTCAAAGAATATTAATAAACCAACTAAAGGCCTAGTGCACAAATTTGTGTGTGGGTGGGGTCCCTTAGGGTGGCCTGCAGGGATTGGCCCCAGTTTGCATCCCCAGCTTCACAGCCCCGCCTGGCTCCCATAGTGTCGGGAAGCCTGGCTGTGGCCCTGCCCCCCCACTGCTGGTCGCCTCGTCTATGGGGCGATCAGTGGGGTGATTTACCCTCGCTCACACCCGCCTTGGCACATTGTCAAAGCCCACCATGTTCAACACTGCCCCCTGGTGGTCAGCACACATCATAGTAAGTGGTCAAATCCCTGAGGAGACAATTTGCATATTAGGCTTTTATTATATAGGACTCCACAGAAAAGTTTTCAAATTGATATTGGGGGGAAATTTATACTGACCAAACTTGCCTTAGCAAATACTATTTTTTTCAGTGGCTACAGGATGTTTTCATGGACTTGGACACTTAGAAAATCACTTCATGGTGCCTTTATCAAAGTTCCTTCTACAAACTCATTGTGCTCCAGCTGAGGTAAATAGTTATGATAAAATTTGCTTGGCGTGAGCAGCTGTCATAAAAAAAAAATTAAGGTCCTTAAAAGCAGCTGATGACTCACTCAGAAAAGCAGAGCCCCTTTGCAAGCTTTTCCCAGTCTATGTCTTTGAATTTAGCTAAGAATCTGAAGTCATGGTTCTGCAGAGTCTTATTCTCCTGTCTTCACTGTGAACAGTTCTACTGAGAGCTGAACTGCTATCAACTGATCAAAGCCAGGAAAGGGACCTCCTTCACAAAGTCCAGGACCCCGCAGAGCCTTCAGGGCAGCTAGACTAATTCCCCAGCCAGTCAACAGGGGTAACTAGGGAATGCTTTGAGAAAATGCCCTGATGTGAAACAATGTGACAGTTCCCATTAGCATTGCCATTAGGGATCCAACACTGACATTCTCTTCCAATAGCTTGCAGCCTCTACAGCAAGGGAAACAGTCACCAAATGGCCTTGTTGTTGGAGGATTTGTTTATTCCAGCTGTCTTTAGTGGGAAATTGATCCGATCCAAGCCCTCCGTGATTTGTATGTGCTCTAAAGCAATCCTGAACCCCAACCTCTCTCAGTTCCTCCCTCCTCGAAAACTCCTGGGATTCTGTTTCCTCCTGTGAAAAAGTCAGCATCCTACTGTGCCTGCTTAATTTCTAGTTAATAAGTATCAGAATCATGGCAGAATGCAAAAGTCCTCCTGCCTCTGCAAATGCGACAGTCACTTAGGTTACACACTTTGGCCCTGAGTTATTTAGCCACTGGGATGATTTACGGCTCAAGTGGTCTTTCCTTGCCTTTGTCCCTACCATGCATAGCAGCAGTAGGAGCCTCAAGTAAGTTAAGTTTATCTACATTTTTCACACGTAGAATATGGTCTGGATTGCAACTCTGGCTTTACTACTCACCAACTAGGTAACCTTGGGCAAATTACTACATTTCCCTGTGCCTTGGTTTTCTCAGAGTGGGGATAATACTGGTACCCAGTCCCCAGAGTTCTATGAGGATTATTTGTTCATGCGTATAAAGTAATTAGACAGAATCTGACATAAAGCAAATACTCCATTAATGCTTGTTGCTATTACTACTGAAAATGCTTAAAATCAAAGTCAAAGTATCATTTTAAAAAGGTTTTGTGCATGGTTGGGGGCTGGAGGAGCTGCCAGTGTTTTAAAATCCTTGCCTACCAGGCACTTAGAGTTTAATAGAAGAGAGGGGACCAAACATGTATTGAGAGAAAAGTTCTGAGTTCTACTTGCAACTGGGGACCTAGGTATGGCCCCATCAAGAAAGAATGGGTGCTATGGATTGTGGGAAGCTTCCTGGGGTAGAAGAAGGCAGTATAACAAAGGATAAGGAGGAAGTGAGAGGTGCTCCATGCTTACTTGCTTTCTTTCTTTTAAAACAAAGCAGGGGGGAAAAAATCCCACGACAAAAACTATGAAGGCCCACTAGGGAATATACAGGAATGTTTGAAGCAGGAAAAAAAAGTCACTTAAAACTCCACCCAGAGATAACCATTGTTAACTCCTTAACAAATTTCCTGTTTTAGGCTCTGCTTTCGTGGGGACTTGGGTGGAAATGGCAGTTCAGGATGGGGATTTGTTCAGAGGCCATCAAACAAGTCGGACGGAATACTGGACATTCAGCTTCTTCCAAAGTTTGTTGTTTTGTAATTGTGTAGATCCTACTTTTGTCCCCTGTAATAAACAAGAGGAAGTTGATTACTCCTATTTTTGTATTTTAATACGTACTTTAATATAATTAAAACTTGGCCCAGTTTATTAGTTTCTAATGTTCCCTACAGACTTGTCCAAAAATATGCAATGGGACCAAATGTTACTAGAATATTATCAGGTTTTTTCCCCATCCCAGCTGCCTGCCCAGATTTGTGAGAGCAAGGCCCTTTGGGGGCCAAGACCCTGAAAAGAACTGAAGCTCATTCACAGGGGGAAGGGGTGGAAGCAAACAGGAAGCCTGGAGAACACAAAGGCAGATAGAGTCTCTCCATCCTCCACATGGCTCACCTATCTCTCCCTTTCCTTCCCTCCTTTCCAGAGTCCCCCATACGGCTCCAACTTTCTGCTCCCCCATAACTTAAGCTTGCATGGCAGGGAGAGGCAGCAATGGAGACACTGACTGGAGCCGGTATTGGCTCCGAGCCACTTCTGGGTTCTTCAGGAGCAAATTCTGTGGGTTCCAGTGAAGGCTGTTTCCTCCAAAGAAGTAGGAGAGAAGACCCAGACTCAGAGTCAGACTTCCTCTCATGCCCAACCAGTGTCTCCTCATTGCACTGGGAAAAGAGGATTGGAAGGGACACCCAGAGCTTCAGGGTCCAGGAAGAGATGGAATGGAGACATAGATGAGAGGAAGATCTGTTTGCCTCTTAATAGACCAGACGAGCTGGTCTATTACACAATCTCCCACACTTTATAAAATTCCCCAACTAGAGATCCAGTTGGTTAAAGGACCAAGGAAGGGTTAAGGAAACTTGTCTATACACCCAGTTGACTGATTGATTATTTATTTATTTATTTATTTATTTATTTATTTATTTATTTGGTGAATTTATTGGGGTGACATCTATAATAATAAAAGCGTAATGTGCTAATTAGACTGGACAGCCAAACGACCTTCCGGATGTCATTCTGGACGTCCTGAGGCAGAGGTGGTTAGAGTTGATCATGCAGGCAGGCGAGTGGTTGGGGGCAATCAGGCAGGCAGGCAGAGTAGTTAAGGGTGATTAGGCAGGCTGGAGAGCCATTAGGAGCCAGTGGTCCTGGATTGCCAGAGGGTGCAGGCTGGGCTCAGGGGACCCACCCGTACCTCTCCCTTCCCCCATGCACGAATTTACTGCACTGGGCCTCTAGTTAATTAATAAAATCATGTAGGTTTCAGGTGTATAATTCTATAATACATCAACTGTATATTGCATGTGTGTTCACCACCCTAAGTCAAGTCTCCTTCCATCACCATTTATCCTCCCTTTATTTTCTTCTATCTCCCCATACCCAGTTGGTTTAATAACCAAGAAATTTTTTTTCAATACTTGACTAAGAACTTCAAGATTCAAAGGATGGAAGTTTTTCTTGCTAAGGAGTAGGAAGGAGGAGAGAGATCATTTTTGAGTGGAGGAACAAGGAAGAGGGCAGAAGTGCTTTGGGCCACCCAAGGAAAATGGCCAGGAGGGAGGAGAAGGACATAGGAAATTCAGCCTTGCTCTGAAAAATAATGGATGCTCACTAAACATCTTGTCAATTAATTGGCAGAGTCAATGAAGGATGAATAGGGGTGTGATGTGGATTTCCAATATTCCCTTTCCCCAGAGACAAATCTCCCAGCAGCTGAGAGCAACTGGTTCCTGGAGAGGCAGGTTAGAGCAGGTGGGCCAGGTGCCTGTCTCAGACCCAGGCTAGCAGTGAGGGGAGGGCATCTTCCCGTCTCCCACAGGTCTACTGTGTGGTCCTGCTGCAGTTCCACTTCCCTTGCTGCCCTGAGTGCTTCAGGGCTGTTCACAGGATGAGGGCACAAGGGCAAGGTCACCAGGAGCCTGTGCTGCTGTGATACGTGGTTGCATCTGGCAAGGGCATCTTGAAGGTGATGTACAATCTGGGGCCTATGAGTCACTTCACGGCAACATTTAGTTTACTAGGAAGGAGGGACTCAAAGTCAGTCCTTGGTCTCATTACTGCCATTAACCGCGGGCTGACTGACACATTACTTCTCTGTGAGTGTTGGAGTTGAGTTCTTTTTAAAGTCAGTGGCTGTCGTTTGCGTTGATCCTGGATTTCCCTGCACAGAAACAGGGTTCTCCCAAACAGGTGTTACTATTTTATTAATTGGGCAGCTCTCGCTCTTTCTCTCTCACTCTCACTCACTCTCCACCAGACACTTCATCAGAGGTTCAGAAATGGGTTGGAAATCCTGCATGTTCAGGTTTTGGGAAAATACCCTAGTCCCTCTGAGACTCAGTTACAGAGTCTGTAAAATGAAATTAATAATATTACTTCATTGTGTTGTTTTGAGGATTTAATTAAAGAATACCAAAGTCACGGTAGAAATGCCAGTCAGCCCTGGAGGGAAGTGGGGCGGGGGTGACTTGAAGAATGTTTAATAAAGGAGTGATTTACACAGGCATAGGGAAGCACAGGAGTAGTGCCAACCCCAGCCTGGAACACTGGGGGCATCTCCAGGCCTGAGGAGGGACTCCAGAGAGCATTGTGGAAACTGCAGGCTGACAGCTGCCTTGTAGGTGTCCTGATCTTTACTCTAGGGCAGCCAGCCCACAGTGATTCCAGACTGACCTCATTCCTTCCTCATCTCCCTTCTTCCAGTGCAACTGTGCTCCCCATTGTGCAACCCAACCAAAAGCCAGGGGCGTGGGAGCCCCTGCATGTCGTCCACACAGGGCAGCCTTTGGGGACCCAGAAGAGAAAGGGGACTATAGAGCGAATCCAGAAGACAGAAGATAAACAGCACAGGAAGGGCTCGAGAAATGAGAGCTATTGGGATGTTACTTCAAGTTCAAATTTAGAGCCTCTGAGGCCCATAACTTAAAAGTTTCTTGAGAGCAGGAATCTTTGTTTTTCCACAAAACATTAGTCATCCCTGCACATATAGTACGTGCCAGTCGGTCTCTGATGAACAGTAATTGTGTTCTGGAAAGGGCATAAGGTATTGACTTGTGAGCAAGTGTTACATTTGAATTTAATGTAATGTTAAAGCACAGTATATTAAAGATGATAATGCTATACATTTAAATTGAATATCACAAATAGAGATAAAACAGAAAAGCATCAAGTCTGTTATGGTTTTATTAATTTCTTATTTTTCTTCCTGAATTGAGTTTGCATCCAAGTACTTCTAACTCTCCTGTTGGCAAAATGACAGCATAACTAATGAACACTTACTGTAAACTGCTTTGTACACAGGCCTAACTCCTGCTGCCCACTGCCTCGGTCTGAGGTCTTTGAGGTTGTAGGGGAACTTTTTGCTTGCATAGGAGGCTCTCAATGGAGTGCTCTAATGCAGTGCTCGGCAAACTGCAGCTCGTGAGTCATATGAAGCTCTTTGGCCCCTTAAGTGTGGCTCTTCTACAAAATACCATATGCGGGCACACAAGTACAGTGCTATTGAAACTTTGTAGGCCCATGCATAGAAGTCGGTTTTTGGCCTGGGCGAGTCTATTTTGAAGAAGTGGCATTAGAAGAAGTGGGGGTGTCGGTTGATTGGATGATGGGAGACACGGGGCAGGCAGGGGTTAGGCAGCATGGAAGAGGCGCGCGATTCATGCACAAGTTGAGTGAACCAGGCAGCCAGCAGTTTCAAGTGCAGTGGTTAGTGCTAGTCGTGTCCGCAAATCGTGCTCGGGTGACAAAAGTACCTACTCGAAGCTTAAAGTTACCTGTATTTTTTCAACCAGCTGCAAATCCTACAGGTATTTTTGTCATCAATTTAAGAATTGTAATTATTTTGTGTTGGTGGCTTTATTATGAAACTTTTTTTGTAGGTGTCCTGTTTGACATGGCTTCAAAGAAGAAGCAAAGAAAAACAGAAGACAAAAACCGTGAATTTAAAGTTGAATGGACCTAGACTTTAGCATTTATTCAAAACCTAAATGGCCTTCCAACTCGTCTTATTTGTCAGGAAAAATTGGCGCATAACAAGAAATCAAATTTGGAGAGACACTTTACAACTAAACACATGTCATTTAGTACTACATATCCTGTCGGTGATGCAAAGAAGAAAGCAGTTGAGGAACTTCAGAAGAGTCAAGAAAAATCAAATTCTGTAATTACTGGATGCAATCTTCCAACAATGTTAATATTGCAAGTTTTGTGATTAGTCAAGAGATTGCTAAGAGAGGAAAACCATTTACAGACAGTGGATACATAAAAAGTTGTTTTATAAATGCATCCAAAAAGCTATTTCGGGATTTTAAGAACAAAGCAGATATTCTAAAAAAAAATTAAAGAGTTACCATTGACTGCTAAAACAAGTGAAAGATAGAACAGTCAAAATGTCTTCTAATATAACCGACCAGCAAGTTGAAGATCTTAAATTGGTTTCAGCTTTATCAATAGCAGTTGATGAGTCTTGTGACATAAATGATTCAGAGCAAGTTTCACTTTTTGTATGATTTATTTCATCTACAGGTCCTAAAGAAGAACTTTTAGGATTATTGCCACTCAAAGGTCAAACACGTGGAGAGGATATAGCAAATGCTGTAATTAAGTGCATTGAAAAACATCGTATTCCACTTGATAAAATTGTTTCAATTTCAACAGATGGGACGAAAAATATGACCAGTGTAAGAAACGGGTTTGTTGCTGTTTTGAAAGAAAAAATTAATCATGAGATACTTAGTTACCATTGCATCATTCATCAAGAAGCACTTTATGTGAAGACATTTCCAGAAAAAATTTGCAAAGTTATGGAATTGGTGATTAACATTATCAACTCCATTATTGCTAAAGCTCTTAATCATAGCCAATTTAAAGAATTTTTAGTTGAAATGGAGAGTGAATATGCAAATCTTCTGCTGCATAACAAGGTACATTGGTTATCAAGAGGAAATGTTTTGAAACGTTTCGCTTCCTTATTAACAGAAATTAAAGCATTTCTCCTTGAGAAGGGTGTTCACTATCCAGTGAATCAAAAAATTTTATTTCATGGTAGACATTATGTATTATCTAAATCAGTTTAATCATAAACTACAGAGGAAAGGAAACACAATTTTTTTCGATGTTAGAAGTTATTTCATTTGAAAACAAATTATCTCTTTTTGTTCAAGATTTTGAAAGAGAAACTTTGAATTCACTTTCCAAGCCTGTTGAAACATCACCAAGAAAATAATTCTGATTATTTTCAAATAATCTATTTCAAAAAAACACTTTTAAATATGAGGGAAGCTTTTCTCAACAGGTTTCAGGAATTCAGAAACAGCAAAGCGACATTAGGCCTTTGTTAAAAAAAACCTCTTAATGCTACTGTATCAGAATGAAAATTTTCTCCCTTTAATATTGACATTGGCAACTTTGAAATGCACTTGCTGGATTTTAATAACAAAGAATTGTGGAGCTCGAAATTTGAACGTCTTTGTGCTGATATAGAAATATTGGAGAAAAACAAATGTGAACTTAGTTCATAGCACAAGTGGTCTGCTTTGAAAGACCTGGAGAAGGAAGATATGTTGATTTTTAACACCTGGAATAGTATTCCTGACTCATATAATCAACTGAAAAACTAGCGTTTGCTGTTCTTTCCTTATTTGATCTACATATTTATGTGAACAATCATTTTCAAGCATTATTCTTATCGAGTAAAGTGAGAAGTCATCTTATTGATGAGAACAGGGAATCATGCCTAAAATTAAAAACAACAACATACAGACCTGACTTACCCAACCTTTCCAAGGAGTTGCAAGGCCATTGTTCACATTAGTATTTGTCAGTCATTGTCATGATTTAATTTTATGGATATTGTAAGGAATTTAATTTTATCAATAAATAATATCATTATTAAGTATGATATTAAGCTTTATTCAACGCACCTATAGTTTAACTAAGACTTAAAACTTTAAGTAAAGTTTATTAAGTTAATTTTAGGGAATGTTATACAGTGAAAGAAGATGTAGTGTCAAGGATTGAGAAAGGTATGTTGAGATAGTTTGGACATATAGAGAGGATGAAC
Source organism: Lasiurus cinereus (assembly GCA_011751065.1). NCBI lineage: Eukaryota > Metazoa > Chordata > Mammalia > Chiroptera > Vespertilionidae > Lasiurus > Lasiurus cinereus. Next base: position 3,931,943 of record JAAGEH010000011.1, on the reverse strand, counting down.
GAAAGAAGACAGACGAAATAAGTATAGAAGACGAGTGTGGATGGGAGAGTTGGAAGGGATCGACCTCAGTGAACGTTCCTCAATAGATTGATGGCAGTTTTAGCAAAGGCCAGCTTAGGAGTTCCCTAATTAAGTTAATAATGTACCTACCTATATAGTTTAAGTTTAAAAAATTTGGGTCTCAAAAGAAATTTCAATCGTTGTAACTGTTGATATTTGACTCTGTTGAAAATGAGTTTGCCGACCACTGCTCTAACATATTAATTTTAAGTTCTAGGGTCCTGGGGTCAAAGGAGTAAATGTTTTCATAGGCAGCACTGGAGTGGTTTGGTCCAGAGCCAGGACCTTTGACCTTGGAACTAGACTCCTCAGAAATGGCCTCTGCCTGTTCTGTTTCCCGGGGACCTACCTTACCTAACTTGCTTTTAAAGATTTTCAAAATATTCTAAAGCATCAACTTTAGTTTATTCTAACCCCCATACCTGGTAAGATTTTTATGGCTCCTGGTTAGGTGTTTGAGGAGAAAGGTAAAACCTAGAGGTAATTCAATAATGGGGAACAGCGATCAGAAAGGTCCATGGAACTGAGTGGTGCTGCTCTGGTCTTAGGCAGCTGGATACCAATAAACTTGTTTTTCCCTGTCTCAGATTAACACTTTGGAAACCAGCTGTTTTGGGGCCCAAGAACCTGCATTGTAAAGCTCTCCATTGATGTGGACATAGAGTCATCCCTCTGTATCCTGGAGGAATTGGTTACAGGACCCCAATAGATACCAAAACCCTTGGGTGCTTAAGTCCCTTATATTAAACTAGTGGCCTAGTGCACAAAATTCATGCATGGGGGTGGTGGTGTCCCTCAGTTCAGCCTGCACTCTCTCTAATCTGGGACCCCTTTGGGGATGTCTGACTGCTGGTTTAGGCCCCATCCTAAACTGGCAGTTGGACATCCCTCTCACAGAGCCAGATCTCTCTGCTGGCTCCTAACCAGTCACCTGCCTGCCTGCCTGATTATCCCTAACCACTCTGCCTGCCAGCCTGCTTGCTCCCAACTCCCCCCCCACCAGCCTGCTCACCCAGAACTGCCTGCCCCTGCCGGCCTGCTCACCCCCAACTGTTCCCACTCCTCCCCGTCCCCCCCCCCCCGGCCTGATCACCCTCAACTGCCTTCCCCTCTTGGCCTAACTACCTGTGCCTCAGCCCCACCACCATAGCTTTGTCCAGGAGGATGTACAGAAGGGGTCTCCCAGTCTAATTAGCACATTACCCTTTTATTAGTATAGATAGCATAGTATTAGCCTTGGCCAGTGGCTCAGTTGGTTAGAGCAGTGGTCAGCAAACTGTGGCTCTCGAGTCATATGCGAGCTGCTGTTTGCCACTCTGTTGACTAATGAGTTTACCGACCACTGGGTTAGAGAATCATCGTAATACTCCAAGATTGCAGGTTCAATCCCCAGTCAGAGTGCATACAAGAATCAATCAATGAATGCATGAGTGGGTGGAGGCACAAATTGATGTTTATCTTTCTCTCTCCATTCCTCTCTCTCTCTAAAATAAATAAATAATTTTTAAATAAACTAAAATGTCATAAAATTTGCATATGACTGATATTTGGATAGAGGCTACAGCAGGGTCTGCCTGCACATCACCTTATTCCCTGGGATTCAGTATAGAGCTTGGTGCGTAGCAAATTCAAGTTTTGCTTTTTGGAACTTTCTGGGATTTCTTTTCCCCCTGAGTGTTTTTCCATCTGCAGAAGGCTGGCTGTATAGCCTTGTTGTAGAAACAAGATTCCTGGGTGCAAGAGAAACAAAAAATATATTTAGGAAGCAATTACACAAAAAAATTTCCTAGTTTATTTTATAAGAAATTGCTTACTTCCCACTAAAAATATAAACTAAATGTTAGCCTTTTGTTTATCTTATTTCTGGAATAATTAATTCAGTGCTTATATTTTCAATACAATGACATTTTACTACCGACTGATCTTTAAAAGTTGTTAGAAAACAAGTAGACTAAAAACTTTTTTAATTTTTCCCAACATCCAAAAGCAAATTATTTTCTTTATTTAGGCCAATAATAGTTCCATAAACTTTTAGTAGACCAATCACCTAATCTAATCTGAGGCTGCAAATGCTGTGAGAAACTCAACAACCCTCCTCCTTTGTAGTCAACTGTGGCCCCAAGCTATTAATCTCCTGAGACTCTCTAATGACCATTTTTTTTTTTTTAAAGAGGTGACTTCTGTGGTGTACTCCTCAAATGCTAAGTCTGGCTAGTGCTAGCTGAAAAGAGAGCCTGTCTGGACCTCTATGCCAGGGGCTGCTTTCCACAGCCCACGCCAAAATGTTGGGAGTCAGAGGAATATCCAGTGATCAAAGAATTGAGTGAGAACTCTGTCCAGTGTGGGAGGGAGGGAACAGGAATTAGGGCCTAACTTTAATCCTTAAATTCCCTTGGTCTATTCTTTAACCCTTTGAGTTTCAGGATAAAAATTTAAAAACCTGCTAAAAACACAGATTGAGGTTGGTCCGGAGAAAAGTTAAAGGTGTTATAGGAAGTTAAAACCCAAGGTTTTCATGGCCAAAACATTCTGGAGGTGGGAATGGTGGGGCACAACAGGTCTTACAGACCTGGCATGTGATGGACACTTAAGCTAAATTAGCCCTGGGTTCTGCTTGATAGCAGTCTGTTTCCCTGATATTTGCCTGAAGTTAGATGAAATGGAGGGCACTCCCTGTTTGGGAGAAAAGGAAGAGCGAATGGCTTTTGATCCCTCCAAGGATTTCTGGCTGCTTCTAGTTTATATACTTAGTGCGCCCAAGAGCTGGCTGTGAGGGCCACAGGCTTCTCATTCAGGACACACAGCAAACTTCTGTCAGGCAGACCTCCTAGGAATTGAGCCCAGCCCCGCCTCCTCAGGACTGAGGACCATACAATAGCTCTGGAGCCAAGGTGGCAGATTAAAAATCCCGTGACCCTGGCCAAAAGGTCAGCACCCTGGAGTCCTAGCCTATGGCTTCTTGTGTTGCTTCCTGATGATCTGTTGTCTTTTCCTGATTCATAAAGTCACATGGGACTCCCTCCAACTCCCCAGCATTTTAGGGAAGTGCAAAGAGGTGGGTGGGGTGGCCTGCCCCACCCACTCCTTCCTTCAGGATGTTTTCTTTCTGCGTAGGTTGACCTCATCCCCTGTGTAGGGACTGTCGAGGCGGGTTTGCACCGCGCTCCATATGTGCCAGCGCCTCCTGTGAGGGAATCGTGCCAGAGAAATAAGTCTCTGTATGTCCTCAGGAGCCCTCACTGGAGAGCTCCTGGCTGATGCAATGTAGGGCGGCTTTGCACACACAGGTGCTGGTGACTAAGTGAGCAGAGCCCAGACCTTAGGTGGTCAGAGAAAAAAAAGTCCTTCCAGTATCCAGTTTGAGCCAATGTGGACACCAAGCTATAACTGGATTAAAACGGAAACTGCTTAGCAAATATGAATGAAACCACTGTCCAGGAATCCAGCTGCGGGGAGGGGAGAGAGAGAAAACATGAAACAGAGAAGAGAGAAAATGGGAAGAGGTCAGAAAATGGGGTAAAGGTAAAAGTGGAGTTGATGAGAATTCTAGAAGCCCATAGGAAGAATAATAACTTTCATGATATATTGGCTACATTTCAACTCATTATTCAATGTCATTAGAGCAAGGAGTTTATCAGACAAGATCAGAGCTTAAAGGGGCCAGCTTTATCGGATTAATCATTCCAGGTCCACGTTCCCTAAGCAGATAAGTGAATAGTTCTTTGTGCTGATAGCATGCTGAAGGTTTAACAATCTCTCAGGAGCAAGTACCCACCACAGGTGAAAAATGAACCACTTATCTGAGGACTGAGAAGACAGAAAGTGGCAGAACCTATAAACACACCATTGTCCTGGACTTAAATAAAGGCCTGCTCAAATTTTGACTGCTTTTTAAATTCTTTACTATTTCCCTGTGGACTTTCCATATGCATTCTAAGGAGCTGGGAACCTCAGCGGGTGCACTTGTTTAAGAGAAAGCTCTAGTGAGCTCGCAGCAATGCTGCCCTCCTGCTTTATTCTGATCCACAGATTGCCTCCATATGTTCAGAAATAAAACCCATTCTAAAGGACATGTATTTTTCACCCTACCTGGTTTGGCTCAGTGGATAGTATGTCAGCCTGCGGACTGAAGGGTCTATGGTTCAATTCATGTAAAAGGCACATGTCCAAGTTTCGGGCTTTATCCCCAGCACCTCAATGATTCTATCTTATCATTGACATTTCCATCTCCCTCTCCCTTCCTCTCTGAAATCAATAAAAACATATTTTTAAAAGATTAAAAAAGAAAGGACATGGATTTTTCAGTGAGGAAATTCAAAGGATCTATCTATATATAAAACCCTAGTATGCAAATAGATCAAAGGTGGAACAACTGAACAACTGGTTGCTATGATGTGCGTTGCCCACCAATGTGCGTGCAGAACATGGTGGGCATCAGCAGCAGTAGGATGGTGAAGCACATGAGATGGGGGGGGTAGTGGAGTGGGGAAGGAGGAGGGTGTCAGACCAACATGGGTGCTGGTCACTGTCATTGGGGTGAGCCTCTGGTGGTTATTGAAAATTCTTTGCTCTAGCGCGCCTCTGTCCTGCCCCATGCACCCACTTGCTGTCGGTGCAAGTCCTGTTTGCACACATTGCTGGTGCCCCTGAGGGCTTCTCCACCCCACCTCTGCTCCTGAGGGGGGATTGAGCAGCAGCTGCCACATGCACCCGCTGCTGGTGCTGGCCCCAATCACTTCATACCATCAGCATGCGGGAGCAATGGCAGTGGGAATGGGGCTGCCTGCAGACAGTGGACTGGGGGGCCATGGAGGGAGGGGCCAGGAGGGGGCGTGGAAGATGGGCCAAGACCCGCCCCTGTACCCACAGTTCCTTTCAAGGTGCACAAATTCATGGTCCCCTTGTATAGCTTGTAAGGAATACAGAAAAAATACTGCATTTGAACAAACTGCATTTGCAAAGGAATGCTTCGAATAAAGGCTGCATGATTCAAGTCCACTTAGGTGGCTGCTTTGAAGAGGCCAGCATTTACTTGGGTTTTTAAGTTGTGCATCTGTTTATAGAAAAAGAGAGAGAGACAGAGAGAAGAATTCATGCCACTTTCTGGGCATATCTTGTCCTGATCAATAGTCCTCTTCCCACCATGCTTCCTCGCCTCCTGCAGACCCCCATGTCCCTCATCTCTGCAGCCCCACATGCCAGGAACCAGCCTCAACTAGGCACTCCTTGTGGTTTGGACTCTCAGAACCATCTCCACTTACATGATCAGGACACTGAACTGTCTTCCCAACCAGAAAGAGAGCACCTGGAAGGCAGGTCTTATCTCATTCACCTCAGTATCCCCAGGACCTGGAAATAGCTCAAAATCAAGACATGTAAAAAGATTTTGCACTATTTCCAGGTTTTCAGGAGGTGGAGTTTGGATACTGAAATGTTGGGAATTGTTGTTTATGAAAACAATAGGACCATGTGTTTGAAATGGGACATATGAAGAAAACCCAGATTGAACATAGCTTTCATACAGTAATTATTACTTTCCTAGATTGTTACTTTTAACACCTCTCGGAGGAAATAGAAGTTTTGCTGAGAAATAGTCAATGGTTGTGTAGTCTGTCTCTCTTGGGATATTGTAACCCTTTGTGGGTTGGGGAACTGGGGTGAAAGAGGACAAGAAAATGATGAAGCAGGACTATTATATGGCAATATAAAAGAAGAGAAGGCAGATTAGAGAAGTAAATAGTTGTAACAAACACAATCAATCCTCCATTCCTCATAATAGCTCAGACTTTGTTGAGGTGGCAATGTGCCCATCTTAACACACCCAACCTCCCAGATTCCCTTGCAGCTAGAGTTGATCAGGTGACACAATTCAGCCAATGAGATACAAGTGAAGTCACTGGGTGGGGCTTTCAGGAAACCTCCTTAAATGAGAAGTAAGTGCCTGGCCAGTGTGGTTCAGTTGGCAGAATGTTGTCCCATGCACCAGGAGATTCCTGGTTTGATTCCTAGTCAGGGCATGTTTCTGGGATGCTGGCTTGTGCAAAAGGCAGCAAATTGATGTTTCTCTATCATCAATGTTTCTATCTCTCTCTTCCTTCCAATCTCTTAAATCAATAAAAACATATTTTTTTTTAAAAAAAGAAGTAACTGATGTGTACCATTTTGATTTTTTTCTTAAATTCTTTTTTAATGTTTTTTTTTAATTTAGTTTATTGGGGTGATATTGGTTAATAAAATTATATAGGTTTTAGGTGTATAATTCTATACATCATCTGTATATTGTATTGTGTGTTTACCACCCCTAGTCAAGTCTCTTTCCATCACCATTTAGCTCCCCCTTTACCTTCTTTCACCTCCTCCACTTCCTTTTCCCTCTGGCAATCACCACACTGTTGTCTGTGTCCATGAGTCTTTCTTTATTTTTCTTTGCTTAATCCTTTCACCCTTCTTGCCCAGTCCCCAGCCCCCTCCTCTCTGACAGCTGTCAGTCTGTTCTTTGTATCAATAAGTCTGCCTCAAACTTTGTTAACTTACTTTGTTCATTTGATTCCATATGTAAGTGAAATCATATGGTACTTGTCTTTCTTGACTGGCTTATTTGAACAACTTATTTCATTCAGAATGTTACTAATTTATTGATGAGAGAGAGAGAGAGAGAGAGAGAGAGATCAATTTGTTGTTCCACTTATTTATGCACTTACTGTATGTACCCTGACTGGGGATCTAACCTACAACCTTGGTGTAGAGGGATGACACTCTAACCACTTGAGCTACCACGGTCTATTTTAAATTTTTCCAGCTTTTATTTCTCAATTTAAATTTTTTATTGTTGACACTGCTGCAGATATTTTCCCCTCCCCATTTTAATTTTTGCCCTTTGCTCTTTGCCCTTCTTCCTGGAATGCAGAACTGGTACTTCAAGATAGAAATCATCTTGCTGACACAAAGATAAAAAAAACCATGTAACAGAAAGAAATATAGAAAGAGCCTGGAACCTATCAAATTTCTCAATGCAGAGAAAAATAAACCTCTATTTAGTTAAGCCATCATACCCAGTCTTCAGTTCCACATGGCTGGCTGAATGCATCCTGATTTGTGATGTATTCTAACAGAAAGGACACTGGACGGAGACAAGAGGCCTGAGTTCTAGCCCTGGCTTTGTCCTTATTTATTATTGTGCAACCTCAGGCACATCTCTCAAAACCTGAGCATCACTTCCTTACATGTGAAATTGGGGGTAGACTAGCTGTCTTGGCATCTCACATGCTGTGTGAAGGTCAAAAATTATTTGAAAACATTTTGAAAGCATAAAGTTTTACACAAACATAAAATGTCACCAATACCTTACTAAGAAAGTGCAGAAAGGATTTAATTTGGGAAGGCCAGGCTCAGGACAAAACATTAAGAGAATGTGGTATTTGGAATTTAAAGTATAGGAATGGAGGCTTCAAGAATTCCCATAAAAATAAATGTTTTACAAGTCAAGGTCAAAATTCATTTATTTTTATTTCTTCCATTGTGACTATGTGCCTATTAGAAAATAAGCACTAATAACTTTGTTTGGAAGCGGAGGCAGAAATTGGTACTTGCTACTGTCAAAAGGAGGACTAAAGGTAGGATTTTCCTGGTGGAAATGGAGCACCATAGCAGGAAGTCTTGGAAAATGCAGTAGTTGGGAGATGGAGGGAGAAATTACTAAAAGGGTGGAATGGCAGGCTGAGGAGTGTGGATTGATCTGAGACAACAGGGAATGTCTACAGGTTCATAGCCCAACCATGGTGGCTCAATGGTTGAGTGTTGACCTCTGAACCAGGAGGTCATGGTTTGATTCTCAGTCAAGGCACATACTTGGGTTGCGGGCTGGATCCCCAGTGTGGGTCATGCAGGAGGCAGCCTATCAGTGATTCTCTCTCATCATTGATGTTTCTCTCTCTCTCTTACTTCTACTCTGAAAGATATACACTATATCTTGGAAATACAATCCAGATCCTAGCGAGAGCAGAGAAAGGGGTTAAGTCAGAAGATAAAAGAAGCACAGTTTATTCAACTATGTTGTATGAAAGGTAAACTGTTACATGAAAGGTAAGTTTATGATGGTTGGGTGTATGTAGTTTGATTTTGATGCTGAGATCTAGGGAGAGTTACTGATAGACCTAAATCATGCTCTTTGATCTTCTGTCCCCATTCTTGAGCCTCAGTTCTGGGAACAGACCTTCTGTCTTCATCCTGAGACCCAGAGTTCACACTGTACTCCAATTTTATGAAATAAAAATTCCTGCATCTAAGTTTCCATGTTGGTACTGAGCCATGCACTGGAGCCCCTGGGGATCAGAAACCTTGCTTCTGATCCCCAGCCCAGGGACAGGTGCCAGTCCAGCCAGCTGACTCCCACTGCCTGCAGACCTGGTCAAAGCTAAGACCACTTCCAACTCAGGAGGCCCTATCATGGGCTCTCTCTGCTTCCTGCAGAAGCACAGATCCAGAAGTAGGAGGGTGACTATTTCACTGTCAGCGTGAGGAGGAGATATTTGGGAATTCAAAGAGGTTGAGGGGATCCAACAAGCAGAGAGAATGAAGTCCCAGTTTTCATTTGTGGATGCCTCAGGGCAGAGATGGTGGGTGATGCATCCCTCGTGTCCTGTGCAGGTTCCCATGACCAGTAAATGGTGGAGAGGAAGGGGATCCAGAAATCTGTTCTGTTGCATCAAGGCCAGCAGGTGGGTAAAGGGAATTGATGAGACCATAAGGAACTCTGTGTTGGGTCAAGGAGGACCCATGAAAGTTACAAATGAGGCGAGGACAGGAGCCAGCATCAGCGATGGGCTCCCAGACATTTTGGGGGGTAGGGGGTTCTAGCAGGTGTAACCAAGAGACCCAGGGGATGAGACTGTGAGGCTGTGTGAGCCAGACAATAGCATAGGGACCAGCCAGCTTTGAAATGTGCCCTACACCCACATGCTGCCCAAGAAAAGAGAAAGAGAAACTTGAAAAACTACTAGCCCCCAAAGAGATTGAGATAACCTGATAGAAACTATTGATAATTACAATAACTATACTAAGTCTTTTTCTACCTCAGAGTGGAAATAGTTCATGGGACACTTGAGATGAATTACAGAAAATGAAGGTATATTTCTGAATGTCTGTGACATTGTATATAAATTTCAATGCCAGCATCTACAGCTTCAGAAGGGTTCAGTTCATTGTGCACAGGGAAGACAGAGAGCCAGAAATAGAAACAGATACTGCTGCAGGGGCAGGTGCTAGATGCACCTGAAGGAGAGGGAAGAAGAACAGGTCATGCAGGTATAATACAACGGCCAGAGACAAGCACCATGTGGGAGGTTGTCCAAAGGTGCCCTAGGGTTCCTTAACAGGTGGGCAGGGGCAGTGCAGCACAGGGGGCTGAGCAGAGAGCTGCAGAGATGTGAGCATATGGCTGGGGCAGGGAGGGTGCCCCATCTGCAGGGCTGGGGCACAGGGCAGACAATACTCCAGGGCCTTGCAATAGAAAATAGCAGAAGAAAGAGTTCCAAAGGGGAAGGGACAGCCCAAGTTACCAAATCAGGGAGTTTGGCACTAGCACTGCAGTTGGTGTGGATGTGACATCCAGGAGAGGGAGCAGTTCAGTGTTGGAGCAGACAGACAGCATATTGACTAGAGCTTCTTCATTTTCTTGGTCTTTGGAGATGCCTGGCTCCAAAACCTGGTGTCAGACCGAATCCCCACACCACCAGGAACATGTGGGATTTGTGGTTGCTGGCAGGAGGCCGGGACTGGTTAGGGAGAGGTATCAAATGGTTCAAATGAAGATGAAGGTAGCATGGCGCCTGGGTGGGATCCTGCCAGGCAAAATAAGCAAAGAGAACTCAAAAGTTCTGTGATTGCCTGTGGCTTCAGGTCCCATGAGTTTACCTCCCAGACGTGAAGATGTCTTTGCTTTTATCCAAGGAGTAATGGAGACAGTACCTGATGGAGTTGTCATGTGGTCTCAGGAGCCTTTCCAAGTCATGAAAAGCCAAGAGCCCAGCTGCTTCCCACTTCCCAGTGAGTAGTTCTGCTTTGGGATTCCCCGGGATCCAATGTGAGGCTCAGGAGAGTGAATAAGCTTGGGACTAACTTCTCAGTAAGGTTTATCACAGAAGCGGATGGGGAACACCTGCTGCGTGGAGGTAGACCAACACCCAGAGCAGCACATCTCCTTAGGCGGTTAGGCCAGGTCTCGGTCATCAAAGGAAACACTCTCAGGAGAGAGGATACCTAGACTGATTTTAGGGGGAGAGGGGAAATGGAACATCACTTAGGATACTGGATGTGATAACGCTTTATATTCTGAAGTTCTAACCTCCTTGAGAATGTGACTTTCTTTAGAGAGAGGGTCTTTACAGAGGCAGTAAATTAAAATGAAGTGGGCTCTAGTCTGCAATGATTGGTTTCCTTAGAGAAACGGGCCATTTGGACACAGACACACACAGGCAAGATGATGGGAAGAGACAAGAGAAGATGAGGAGAGAGGCCTGAAACAGGCACTTCACTCGCAACTCTCAGAATACACCAGCCTTGTTGACACCTTCATCTTGAGCTTCCAACCTTCAGAACTGTGAGACAATCAATTTTTGTTTTAGTGGTACTTCATTATGGCAGCCTTAGCAAACGAATACACTCATCATCATCAAAACAAAATTTAAAACGCTACATTCCTTCTCTTTCCCTCAATAATCTGCTAACAGATAATAAATGTGTACTTTTAATGTATGTTTAAAGGCTGTGTGTCCTACGAAGTTATGCTTGTTCAAGGTTAAAATAATCTCCTCAGCCAGGAGTTTAATTACTTTTACAAAAGACCACCACTCAAGGTTGAAAATTCTATCATGTGCTTCACTCACACTTTAATGTAGTTTTAGGCAGAATTTATTTTCCCCAGCCGGGAGCTTTTTTCTAATCCTTAGAATTACTGCTGTGTGAAGGGAACATAATGGAATGCTAATGGTCTTTACTGAGTGTACATATCACTGGCTCCTCTGGAGTGATTCATGTGCCAGACTGGAGGTATTAGTTTCCCAGAAGTTTGCAAATTGGACACAACCTGAAAGAAGATGGGGGTGAGGACACCTCTTCTGAGATAAGTGTTTGGATCTCCTGAAGACAATGTGCTCACTGTCCTGAACTGTATTAAGAAGTTCTGGGTTGCCCTTTGAGCAGCAGTCTGCCTCAGTAGCTGTGCAGAGAGCATTAAGCTCAGTTGGGCTGGTGTGTGGGAGAGAAGTATTCATAAGTAGATTATTAACAGGAAGTTATTTGTCTGAGGTTCTGAATGATCTTTCACTGCCAGGCCACAAAAATTCCTTATTGTAAATAAACAATTGTGGGCAAAAATAACTAGGAAATACAGAAAACTCATTAGATAAATTCTGATTCCAGAACTCCCAAAGCTAAATCGATGGGCTCAGCTTTGGGGAATACAATGTCCATCAATGTTACTGAATTCTGGGCCTGCTGGGCTTGGACTGAAAGCCCCTAGCAAAGGCTGGCATATAGTAGGCCCACAAGAAATATCTGTTTATGGCATGCTGAATAGATTTGGGTGCAAATAAATGTGTTGATGTGAATTAAAGATGTTCATTTTCTTATGGGAGTGAGTTGTGGTCCTTCGGCTCAAAGACAAGATTGCCTTGTAATTGCTGTGTGAATATGGCAAAATAATTTACCCTCCCTGGGCTTCAGTTTCCTCCAACTTGGAAAAGGTCTGTGCAAAACTTTCCTAACATCACAGAGGAGTGACAGACCACTGAACTGAAGTGAGAAGACATGGGTTCTAGTCCTGTGTGGGCCACCGATTAGCCCAAGGGCCTAGATCAAGCTGCCTGCTATTTTTGAGCCTGGTTTCTTTTCAGTAAAATTGGGAAGATAGAACTACCTCAGGATTTCTTTAAGAAATCAATTCTCTACCAAAGATAACATCTTTTACTAAAAAGAGTTGTAAAATGTAGTATGTATTTTAATTTTTAAGACTGGAATGGGATTTTGGAATAAGACCTCTTTAAATTCAACTTCAGTATCATTAAGGAGTGATATGGCCCAGCCAGAGTGGCTCAGTTGGTCGGGTGTCATCCTGTGCACTACAAAGTTGCCGATTTGATTTCCAGTCAGGGCACATACTAGTAAGTACCTGATTGGTGGGTTTGATCACCATTGAGGCATGTTTGGAAGGTAACCAATCCATGTTTCTCTCTCTCTCTCTCTCTCTCTCTCTCTCTCTCTCTCTCTCTCTCTCTCTCCCCTCCTCCTCCTCCTCCTCCTCCTCCTCTTCTTCCTCCTCCTCCTCTCTCTAAGCATGTCCTTTGTGAGGATTTAAAAAAAAGAAGTGGGTCTGGCTGGCATGGCTCAGTGGTTGATCATTGACCTATGAACCAGATGATTATGGTTCAATTCCTATTCCTAGTCAGGGCACATGCCCAGGTTGTGGACTCGATCCCCAGTGTAGGGCATGAAGGAGGCAGCAGATGAATGACTCTATTTTATCATTAATGTTTCTATCTCTTTCTCCCTCTCATTTCCTCTCTGAAATTAATAAAAACATATATATTTTAAAAAATAAGTGTCATGAAGTGATAATGTTCTCAATAAGTACTATTAAGGATCATCAAGAAGGCTTGTTCATTGCTTCTGGGATCTTTCTGACAGGAATGAATACCTCCGTGGTTCTGATGAGCTCCAAATTAAACCAGGAGAGGGAAATTAGCAGTAAAGGCATTTCTGGGAAATGAGGTTCCATTTTGACTAACTTTTCCATTTTTTACACTGTGCTGGAATGTAAGCTATATGAGGCCAAGACTTTTTGTCTCTTGTTCATGTTCTACCCTCAGTGTCTTAGAAAAGAAGTGCTTGTGCTCCCAGACTGTTGCTTAAGAGTTTTATGTACGTCATGAGACAGTGGGTCCGATCCAGGAGGGTCAGAGAAGCAGGTAACCACACTGCTGCAGTTGGTCAAGTGTGACACTCAGTGATGGTCTGACTGCTTGTTGTTACTGTGTTCTTGAAATTTTACTCTGCTCCTTTTGAACCTGATCAGATGCCCACTGGGGGGTATGAAACACTACTGAATAAGTATTGACAAATTGCTTCTCAGTGGGCTTGTACCAGTTCTATGTATCCTCCAATAATGTTTTATGGGTTAGCTTTCCCATGGCTGGGCCTACTGACTATCTTCATTATAATGAATTCTTGCAACTTTAATAAAGAAAAACTACCTTATTGGTGTTTTAATGGGCATTTCTTTAATAAATAGTAAAGTTTAATATATTTTTTCTCTACGGTTGTTTAGTAATTGTATTTTTTGGTCATAAAATATTTTTTAAAATATTTTATCTATTTGGATATTCATGATTTTAGTATCTTATTTAATAACATATTTGTATTAATTTCCTAGAGGTTGCCCTAACAAATTACTTTAAACTGGTGGCTGAGCCCTGGTGGGTGTGCTCAGTTGGTTGAGTGTGGTCCCAAAAGGTCACTGGTTTGACTCCTGGTCAGGGTACATGCCTGGGTTTGGGACTCAATCCCCAGGAGGCAATATGCAGGAGGCAGCCAATCCATGTTTCTCTGTCACACTGATGTTTCTATCTCTCTTCCCTTCTCCCTTCATCTCTCTCTCTAAAGTCAATAAAAACGTATTTTTTTTTTAAAAAAACATGGCTTAAAGCAACATAAATTTATTCACCCACAGTTTCAGAGAGTTTTGAAATGAAAGTATCAGCAAAGTCACGCTCTTGCTAAAGTTCTAGGGAAGTATTCTTCCTTTAGGAGAGCTAATTCCAGCTTCTGCTGGTTCCAGCAACGGTGGTGATCCTTGGCTTACATGGTACATGCATCATTCCAATGCCTGCCTCCTCTTCACACAGCATGCACCTTGTGGGGCTTCTGTGCTGGAAATTTTCTTTTCTTACAAGAACACCAGTTGGATTAGGGAACTCCCCAACCCAGTATGACCTCATCTTTTCTTGACTACATATGTAAAGACCCTGTTTCTGAATAAAGTCATATTTACAGGAGTTAGGACTTTAACCTATTTTGGGAAGAGGGGGCACCATTGAGCACACAACAATACCTAATGTATATATATGAAACAACTATCTGTAGTTTATTAAATATTCAGGACTACAAGTAAGCTAGGTATTGTTTATGAATCTCTGCAGTTCACTTAAATTAAAAAGCTGAGAATGCTTATATATATATTAGGAGGTTTATCTGATGGAGCAGGAACAAAACACTGGCAGATGAGTAATACAATCTCAAAGGAAATACCATGTATTGCATCAACGTACGACAGACAACCATGTTCTCCACATTTTAAAATATTTGGATTTTAAAAACATATAAATTAGTTGTTAAGATTTCAGAATACTGTTTACTAACCACTGGGATGATAAAAATAACCTCTGGCAATCGGAAAAGGTGGTGAGCACATTCTGCGTAGCATCGAGCACCCTGTTTAGTTTTGTTTTCCCCTGGTTCTCATACTGCTCAGCGGTGTGTCTTAGAACAGTTTGCTTAATTGACATGTCTTCCCTTATTCCAGAATCTGTAATATGCAGGGTATACACAACCTTTAAAGCTATTTCCAATTCTATTAACCTGTGCTGCAAATGTGTTAGTAAGTTCATTTGTTGGAGTTTTTACATGTAGATTTGCAGGGGTAAATAATTCTCCAATTTCGCCGAAACTGGTTTGGCTCAGTGCATAGAGCATCGGCCTGCGGACTAAATGGTTCCTGGTTCGATTCCGGTCAAGGGCATGTGCCTTGGTGGCGGGCACATCCCCAGTGGGAGGTGTGCAGGAGGCAGCTGATGGATGTCTCTCTCTCATCGATGTTTCCAACTCTCTATCCCTCTCCCTTCCTCTCTGTAAAAAAATCAATAAAATATATTAAAAAAATAATTCTCCAATTTCATGTTTAGTAAACAGAAGCCTAGTAGTTTAGGTTAAAGGTAGTTTATATTCAAACCATTGTTTCCTTGAATGCTGTGTTAGATTTAGGTAAGTCAAGAGCTCTGACAAATGCTGAGGTACTCACATTATCAATCCACAGTTTGTTTTCCCTACAGGAAGAGAGGATGTTTTCAAAATATAAAAGGCTCATTGATGTTGGGAGTGAAACTCATTGATTCAATTATAGAGTTTTCATTTTCAAAGCCCTTTATAAGTAAGAGATTTTGTGGGACCTAAACAAATAGTGTCAGCTGTAGCAGCAGAACTCTTTGGATTAAGAGCCAACCCCTCACTGGTGAGGTCAAATGTTCTTGTTCAAAAGTTGGTTTTATGTGTATTTCTATTTGTGGTAAGTCCTTCTGAAACAACTATCTGTAGTTTATTAAATATTCAGGACTACAAGTAAGCTAGGAATTGTTTATGAATCTCTGCAGTTCACTTAAATTAAAAAGCTGAGAATGCTTATATAATGAGGTGGGTGGGTCCATGAAATCTGAGTCAATTTCTAACCTCTTTATTGATGAGCATAGATTCACTTCTCAGATGAATTTCTGCCACATTCATAACATCATGACCACCAAAGCTTATCTGTTTCATAAAATCTTAAAAGTGCATGGCGAGATTTAATATTTTAAAAATTAACTTATTAAGTATCCTGAGGAATTCTAATGAAGCTCACTATTTAACCTTGGGCCATGGTAGTGCTTTGGAATTTTTGACCACTTTCTACCTTCCTATACACTCTAGCCACACTTGAGTCTTGAACATATGAGATTTCACAAGTCCACACATTCTTCAGTTATTTTCTTATTACAAACTCCTTATTCCTCAAAGTCATATTTGACTTTTCCATCTGAGCTAATCTTTCTCTCTCCTATATTCCAAAAATACTTTGCAAATACTTTGCACCTGACTCTACCATTGGGCCTGTCAATATGCCATGATTAATGAGGGCTGTCTCTGTTTGAATAGGAATACTTCACAAGGGAATGGTTGGAGTCCTTTTTATCCTTGCAGCCCTAGTGCCTGGTACACAGGAGGTATTTAATGGGTGTTTGTTAAGTTAGTAAGAAATAGGCCAACCTATAAAAATGGTTGCCATTTGTATTACTAGCTATGAAGCCTCAGATGGGTACAAAAAAAGAGATTCAAATATATTATTAGTGAACATTGTCCATTTTTTTTTTTCTAATTCACGCATCACTTCAAGGGCAATAATGTGCTGTTTCAGGGCAGACTAACCACCACTTTGGGCAAGTCTGGTATTTTCCATTTCTTCAAAACTACCATTTAACTTAGACCGGCAAATGGGGTGTTAGATCTTCATGTAGTTATTTACTCACCTGGCTCAGCCCTCTCAGTTGAACCTGTAGAAACAACATCTTAAAAAACAGTGTTTCCCAGAATGGGCTAACCAGGACTTTGCTATCCTACTATAAATGCTCTGGCTTGAGTGATGATAAAAAGTAGACCAGGCAATGTCTTTTCCATTTTGTTTTTCTTTCTTTTCTTTTCTTTTTTCTTTCTTTCTTTCTTTCTTTCTTTCTTTCTTTTTTTTTTTTTTTTTACCAAGAACAATCAAACAAGATTTCCCCAGTTATGATGTACAATCCTGATGTTACAGCAAGCTTGAATTAGGTTAAACATTTGCAGGGAACGTGTTGTTAGCCTACTTTAAAATACTTTTAGACTTCCAAACTGTTGTAAGAATGGACAGAGTTCCTGCATATTCGTCCCCCAGCTTTCCTTAATGTTAACACCTGAAATAACCACAGTGTAATCATCCAAACTGGGATGTTAATATTGATACAATACTACGTGCTAATCACAGGCCTTATTCCAAATTCGCCACTTCCCCCACAAAAGTCCTTTGTCAGGTTCAGGGTCTACACTGCATTTCACTGTCAAATTAAACTATTCTCTCCAAGTGGTTATACTACTTCAGTCTTTGTCTTTCACGGCATTTGTACTTTTAGAGAACACCAGCCAGCTAGTCCCTCCATTTGGACTTGTCTGGTGTTTTTTCATGTTGGAAACATGCACTTGGGAAGGAAGCGCCACAGAAGAGATATTGTATTCTCATTGGTACATATAAAAAATCTTTACATTGACCCTTTGTGTGAGTGTTTTTAAGAATTGTTTCTTAACAGAGAATTACTTCATTTGCTTTTTATTAGCACTTAATATTCTCTGTACTTCCCAGGAAGCTGGCATCTCACTCAGTTGACTTAGAGTGCGGAACCATGAAGGCTGTTCATTTCCCTGCCGCGGGGGATCTGAGCGAAGACTGAGCAGGCGGTCCTGCTCTTTCTCCTGTTAGCAGAGATAGGTCATCAGCCAAGGCCTTCTCTCCCTGCCCAAGCAACTCCCAGTCCAGCACTGCCTTTGACTGATTACAAGCTGTTTCTTAGGTCGGGCTCATCCAGAGCTGGTCCTGAGACAATGATTTCAGTCTCAGTCATTCGTGTGGGAGGCGAGTCCAGGAGGCACAGGTGAGAGAGCAGGCAGGACAGGCATTTCTTCTCCAGCCCCAGTAGTCATGACAAGGGCTGCTCCCGGCACACTTTTCCTGGCACTCCGGCCCATTCCAAACCAGAGAGTGCTCCAGGTGCCTGCAATAGTATGGCTGGAGAGTTCTCAGTGTGTGAGGCCGGTGCAAGTGCCCGGAGATCTGGGAGGGACACCACAGTGTGCTTTCTGCCTTCCCCATCCTTCTTTCTCTTTTTTCTTTGCCCATTGTTTCCAATTTTTTAAAAAATTCAAAGTGGCATCTGGAGTGGGGTTGAGAGACGAAGGCATCAGAATAGAAGTTTGGTGTTGGTAAGTTTCTCAAATACTGGCATCACATCATGAATATGGATCAATTTTAGATCGATTGATGTACAGTCTTGTTGTTTAAAGATGAATGGCCCAAGGCAGAAAAGAAAACTATACTGTACTTTCTAAACTTAAAAACTTGTTGTTTTCCAAGTTTGGTCTTTCTTCCCAGGCTTTGGAACTCTGAGTTCAGGTGAGAGAGATGATGCATTACCTGAGCTTGGGGATGTCACCCTAACTCAGACACCCCACAAATGGAAACACAGAATACCTAACACTGGAGGGGGAGGGGAGCATGTTAACTCTTTTCAGAAACTTTCTGGAGACTTGCAGTGGGACAATTCCAGAGGTTGAGAAAGGGCTTGCAATAGGACCAGAAATGTGGCTCTTGGCTCTCTGGCCAGATGTCCTTAGGCAAGTCATTTATTCGATTTCTTTTTCTGTAGGATGGGAGTAATCATACCTACCTCCTTGGTTGTGATGAAATTAGATAAGGTCATGTCAGTGTGAAGTGCCTGGTCTGGGTTGGCCGGAGCGTGAGAGGTGGAGACTGTCTCAATGACTCTCAGACTTGTGTTGTCGGTATCCCTGCCTCGCCTTGTGAGGTCATCATCATTACCCCCACTTTGCAGAGTAGGGATACAGTTCCTAGAGAGGCGTGTCCTGCCTTTATCTGGTCACGCCAGCAGGATCTGAACCCAGATCTATGACCCACTTCATCACACACCTCACGTGCATCACGGACATCACTCCAAAGCGAAGAGCAGGTACTCACCTGCCTCCCACCTCGTCTTTCCACATCAAATGGGCACATGAAGAATGCCTGGAAGCTCTACACCCCTTGTCAAAAAGACAAGGGGAAAGACACGGGGCGCTTCCACTCAGTACTACATCCCAGGAACCATGCTGACCTGAGAGGCGACTAGCATGAGAAGAGTCAGAGTGCGGGGAGACAAAGCTCTTCTTCCTGGGGCCACACTGTGCGGGATGTGCTTGAACACCCTGGGGAACTCTCTCGGAGGTTTGTTGGTCAAGAGCCACAGAGGCTGGTTCTGGGTCCCGGTGCCACCAGCAAGAAATAGAACATGGCTGGTAAGCTCATTTCTGCTCCCACCTGGTTCTCCGCCCCTTTGCCTTTGTCTCCCAGTTCCTGCCCTGAGCTCTCCCTCAGACTCGAAGTACTGACCCTTCTCCCCAAGTCCTTCATTCCTCCCCTAACTTGGACTAAGATTTTAGCTGACCCAAGAACTCATGGAGATGAGGACATGGAGGTCCTTTGGGTAGGGATGAGGGGAGAGTCTGGGAGAGGAGAGGGGCATTGTGAACATAGGCGAAACAAAGGCTGCAGCAGACCACCACAGCCATGATTGCGGTCCAGACCAGCCAGAGGAAACCTGTGCCCACCATGTTCTTCTCAACTCCCTGGCATCACTGATATCACTTTATAATTTGGGTGCTGGTGATGTCAGGAGGAAAGAGTGTAGAGAGGCATGGATAGATTACGTGATTAAAATGTATAAATACATACTTAAAATGTTACAATTCATCAATGTGTAAATAAATTCTTCTAGTGCTTTAATAATTTGATTTGTTAATACGGCCACAAAATACCAACTGGACGGCAGGTGTGATGTAACCTCCTGCTTTCTGTTGAAGGTATTAGGGCCACCTCTGTGACAGATGTGGCGATTCCAGCCAAACACTGACTTTTCAGGGTGTCTGAACAAGGTTTCACATACGTCCCTTCAGAGGAAAAGATTCTATGCACAGAGGCTGGCTGTAACCTCCCTCCTAGTGTGTCGCTCTAGGGGCTTAATCACAAAGAACAACAACAGCCTGTAATTATTGGAATCGAGGGTCTAGGTCAGTGGTTTGCAAACTCATTAGTCAACAGAGTGGCAAACCGTGGCTCGAGAGCCGCAGTTTGCCAATCATTGCTAAGGGTGCTCAGTTAATTCGAGGACACAAAGACCTGAACTGAGGGAAATGTGAACAGATGTAATGAGAATAATCACAGGCCTTGGTAAGAAGAGTCAGAGGGTGGAGGCTGGCACCTGCCCGACAGCATTTGTGGAGCTAGAATTGAGCCGTGGCAGAGGAGGACTAGCAGATACTTCCTCTGACAATTCTCAGTTTACAGACCAGAGATGAAGGATTAGTGGCTATGATGAAGTTTGTTGGACTTTGGGGAGAGGCGCTGTCTGGTGCAAGCAGAAAGCCAGGGCATGCTGAGGAAAAAGGTGTTAGAGAACTATGTGCTTTTAAAGATGAACAGGACATGGCTTTGCCTGTTATACAACACACCAGAATAAAAAAGAGGAAGTTAACCCAATGAGAGTAGTTATAGGTGACTTAATACATATTTCTGAAAGTTCTTTGTCCAGTTCAGGAAGGCCTCACTCATAATCCAGACAGAGAGAAACGTGCATGAACACAACACAGAGAGATGGCTACTTGCCAAGTGGGGGTGCTGGTGAAAAGATGTAGAAGGGGAAATCCTCCTAGAAGGTACTGGCTAAGAGTTCATGGAAGAGAGAGCACGAGCTGGTCTTGGAAGAGAAAGCTTTATGCTGGCGGGGGGAGGAGGAGATTATTCAGATGAGAGGAAGAAGGTAGACAGACACACAGTCATCAAATGTGAGGCCTTGGTCTGCTTGAAGCTGAGTACAGGGAGCATGAGACACTTCCACTGGACGGGTAGTGTGGGGTCACTTTCCCAAGAGCCTTGGAAGCTAGGAAGAAAATGCATTTGGAAATCTTGGCTGATTAAACAGTAAGGTGACACATGGAGAAATGGTATTATAGGCAGCACCAATCTGCACTCTGTTTAGGATAGAGAGAGCCTCAGGCAACAGACTTTGGGTAATCTGAATCCATTGACAAAGCCTATACTAAATTCATAGATGATTAACAGGGGTTACAGCCAATTAAGTGTGAATATTCCAGCCCCAGAGGCAAGGCAGTTCCTCTTATGGAATGGGGCATTGGCTTCTATGTGGGCAGGTCTACAGGATATCCATTTAAAGATAGGAATTGATAACTAGAACTGCTTTTAAGGAGATACACAAGTAGGTAGTCCAGCATCTTATTTACATAACCTTAATGAGATAAGAAATAACATAGCAACTGCTGTGGTAGTTAACATAGAGGAATGTAGGCTCTAAGCAACCTCAATAATGTTTTTAGATGGTATCATTACAAGAAGTGCACAGAAATGTTTTTAAGTTACTAATAATTTTCTTCCTTGCCCACCGGTATTTTTAAATGTCATGATTATGTTAAACATCCAGTTAACATATTCTTTTGTTTCTAAAGCATTTTCCACTGTAGTTAGCTCTATGCTGTAGTCTTCTATGCTGTCTATACTAGGGAATGTCACATCCCCCAGATGGGCTGATATTTGTTAAGTCCTTCCCTAATTTTGAACATTTGTGCAAATTCCTCCTTTAAGAGACCTTATTCAGACATAAAATGTTTTCTTCCTAGCAAAACTGCATTTCACATGGAATAAAGGGAAAGAAACATTTTGGTGATTTTTCACTTATGTCAATAGGCCTCCAGGTGAGTTTATTCTTTTCCAGAGTCTGTAACACAGCACATCAGAGCATGTTGATGAAAGAAATTCCAAATCTAAAGAAAGGCTTTTTAAAGAGATCATTTGTGCAACCACCATCATCTCCAAACTCTTTTCAACTTGCAAAACTGAAACTGTACCCAAAAAGACACTAACTCTCCAATCTCCCTTTTCTCCAGTGCCTGGCACCCATCTTTCTACTTTCTATTTCCATGAGCCTCAGGCAACAGACTTTGGGTATCCTTAGTCCATTGACGTAGAAGTAGAATAATTACAATATTTATTCTTCTGTGTCTGGCTTAACACTTGCAATAATATCTTAAAGTCTCATCTATGTTGTAGCATTTATCAGAATTTCCTTCTTTTTATGGCTGAATAATATTCCATTGTACAGATGTATCACATTTTGTTTATCCATTCATCCATCAGTGGACACTTGGCTATTGGGAACAGTGCTGCTATGAACAAGGTTGTGCAAACATCTGTTCAAGTCCCCTCTTTACACTCCCTCTTTTTGAAAAGATGAAGTCCTATATTTGCTGTTGTATATATATATATTTTTTACTAGGAATCTAACATGCCCTTTCACTGTGTAGCTTTTTTATTAGAATGATTATTATTTCATTTGGGCTCTGGTGATAAAGTTGTAAGGGTTTGAGTGGTCTGCCTCAGCCCTGCTTCTCCCATGAACCCTGCAGTCTTTTGTGCATAATTTTAAAGAACCAGAAAGGTGTGTGTTTGTTTAGAAATGCATGTATGCATCATGTCATAGCAGAAATGCCCACAGAATTAAAAGAAAATAAGCTGGAGTCCAGCTGTGTGCTGTACTACCTAACTACCTAGGCAAACTTAGAAATTTAACCAAGCCCGGTCACTCCCTCCCTCTTTTTTGTCCACTCTTCTAAATAAACTTTCTCATATACTTTTAAAAAATAAAATAATTTTAACCAAGCCCAGTTTTCCCCTCAGTAACTCTGCCTACCAGGGCTCCTGGCGGAGGACCTGATATGAATCCAAACTCCTGGCCTACCCTCACAGGAGTTCAAATATTACCATTTGTAGTTGGATTGAGCAGAGACTGAAAACCAGACAGGGGACTTCACTGGACTGGAGAGTTGAGAAGCTCTGTAAGCAACTGGCTCGACTGTTCTCTTGCGTGTACAATTGTTTGCATCCCACACAGGTTTGGGTGACCCAATAACTTAGATAAGCAAAACCCGTGAGCACGAACATTCTATTCTAGCATAAGTGTGTGTACAGAGAAATTTGAAAAGCTTGAGGAGGCCAGGGAGGGTGGTTGAGGGAAGGGAGGTCACCAGAGCTGTTGTCAGTACGCCTGAGTATTTATTATTCTTGGTTTCCATGACCATTTCTACCAAAAGAGAAAGGCTCGTCTTGGCGTGCCACAGAGAGGGCTGTGATTTAGTGATGGTGACTAGCCTCAGAAAATGTAAACTCAGCCTACAAACAAAGAAGTAGAATGAGGATGCAGATGTTGTAATTGACCACTCAGTAAACTTATGTGTCACTGAGAAGAGGCTCAGAGACCCACACGGGAGTCAGAATGTTAGCATAGTTAGGCCTAACCACCACCAGACTGAGTTTGTGAGCTTTCTGGAACTATCAGAGGCCTGGTTCATGGGATTCGTGCTGGTGAGGGTCTAGCCTGCAGGATCAGCCTGCTGTGGGAGTGCCACTCATCCTGGTCTGCTGAGCAGCTGTGGACCCCTCCTCTGAGCAGCTGCTCTCTGGACCAGCATCTTCTGTGGAGCCAGAGCACTTGTCTCTCCATGGGACTGGGTTGGGGCTGGGCCCAGGGACAATAGCACTGAGAGGCAACAGAAGTAGGCCTCAGTTCCTTAGGGGCCACAAACCCACCTCCCAGCCTCTGGGATCAGCTCTGCGAACCTGGAAGCAGCACTGCACGGCCTGCAGGTGTTAGGAGGAGGCAGCAGGGAGTGAGAAGCCTGAAGTGAGGAGGCAAAGATCGCAACCTGGGCTCCTGCCCATCGGTCAGGGGTTCACAGTGGGAGCAGCAGCTCATCCCCGTCAGCTGAGTGGTGCTCCCACTGTGGTAGTTCACTAACCCTCAGTGTGTTGAGCGTCTGCCCCCTGGTGGTTAATGCACGTCATAGCAACTGGTTGACTGGTCATTCTGGTTGTTCTGCTTTTTAGGCCCTTGGCTTTTATGATGTAGGATTAAAATAGAAGAGAAAAGGAGCCCCTTTTTGGTTTTTCAATTATATGATAACATAGAACATATAAGTCAGTGTTATTGTGGAAATAAAATTTTCAGTAACTTAAAGTTACAATTAGGATTTACCAGGAAAAGGGAAATAGCATCCATTTGTTTGAAAGGCAGGTGTAAGAGGATGGGTAGCTGGAACCACCTATCATTGCATTAGCAGAGGAAGAGAAGGAGCAAAAAGGGAGAAGGAAGAAGCAGCAGGGGGAGGCATATCACATTACTGATTACTGTAGTGTTTTTCTAACTACGGGATCCCATTAGTCCACCAGAGCCAAATAAAACAATGTAAGGCAGAATAGAGAATATCAGAACACAATGCATGGGGCAAGGGTCAATGTTGCTTGTAAACGTTTTCTCCATGTGTCTATGTTTAATGTATCTACTGCATTATAATGTAAAGCATGATTCTTACTGTGAATTGTGGTCAGAAATTTGAGACATATTCTGACATTTCACTGGACCTTCTGCTCCTGGACCTTCCCTTTCAGTCAATGAGAATTTTGTGTCCAAATTTGGCTATGATAAACTCCAGATGCTGATGCTTGTTAACTTTCTACCATCACCTACTCAGGAATTGGGAATTGCCCCAAGGGTGCCCCACACTCCTAGTGGAGACTCCTAAATTTAGAGCTAAAAACTTGGAGTAGAATTTCAGTTCATCCAGTGATCAGTCATAAGACCACAGATATGGTTGCTTAAAAATGTCTCTAAGCCAATCTTTTCTAGCCCAATCTATTCAATGAATGTTTATTGAATGCCTACTAAATACTGGGTATGAACTTTCTAAATAAACACATAATTTTAAAAGTACTATGCAAAGAAGGATGAGAGGGATACTTAATTCCACTCATTGAAAGCGTGGGATGTAATGTGTGAACTGAACCTTGAAGAAGGAATAGCTTTAGACTGCCAAGTAGAGAACTGTAGGGTGGGCTTTTCAGGCAGACAGACCACCAGAGGTAGGTCTCTGTCCTGGGGAAAGCTTCTGGCATCAGCCCTGAAGGAGATTGTGGTCTTGGGTAATGCTGAGATTTTAGGTACACAAGTGGATGGATGGTCAAATCAGAAAATGGCAAGTGAGAAGAAGCACAGGTTATGAGGAGATCATCCAGGCCTTTCCTTCGTTGAGGTGCCTCAGCTCTCAAGAGCCTTCTGCCTCCTCCTTGCTCTGCTACCACTGCATCTGTCTCTCTAAACCACCTAAGTTTCCTCCTTTTTCCACTCCCAACCCCCACCAGGTGCACCCTGGCTCCACACATCACTTAGTTGGCATCCTATAGAACTTACCTTCTGCCTGTCAGCTAGAAAGCAGATTATAGCCTTAGTTACATTTTAGCTTTCCTTAGCATCCTGAGCACTGGGATCCCATTAGTTGTCTCTGGTATATGTCTGCTCTTTAGGGGAACTTAGTTCAGGCAGCATCTCCTTTTTGAAGTCTTTCCAGGCTTGTCCTCCACCCCTGTATTCATCAGAATTCTCCAGAGAAACAGAATATAATGGTGCGTGTGCGTGAGAGAGAGAGAGATTTAACCCAAATTTTGCAGGACAGGCTGGTAGGCTGGCAACTAAAGCAGTTTGTACAATGCAGAATTGAGGCCAAATTCCTTCCACCTTGGGAAAATTTAAGTTTTGCTTTTAAAACACTGAGCTGAAAAATCTCAGACATCTCTTGTAGCAATACATTTACAGAGACATCTCTGTGGTCGGCAAACTCATTAGTCAATAGAGCACAAACTGACCACTGTCCTAGGGCAAAGGACAGTTTGCCGACCACTGTCCTAGGAAAAAGGAAACTAAGGAAAAAATAAACAAATGGGACCACATCAAAATAAAAAGCTTCTGCACAGCAAAAAAAAAAAAAATCAACAAAACAATAAGGGAGTCCATTGTATGGGAGAACATATTTGGCAATGATACATCTGATAAAGGGGTAATATATAAAATATATAAGGAACTCATACAACTTAACAAAAGACAGACAAATAATCCAAATAAAAAATGGGCAAAGGACCTAACTAAATAGGCACTTCTCCAAAGTGGACATATAGATGGCCAAGAGACAAATGAAAGAATGCTTAGTCACTGATTATTAGAAAAATGCAAATGAAAATGACAATGAAGTATCATCTCACACTTGTCAGAATGGCTATCATCAATAAATCACCAAATGACAAGTGCTGGTGAGAATGTGGAGAAAAGGGAACCCTAGTACAGTGCTGGTGGGAATGCAGACTGGTACAGCAATTATGGAAAACAGTATGGAGTTTCCTCAAAAAATTAAATATGGAACTGTCATTTGAACCAGTGATCCCACTTCTAGAAATATATCCCACGAAACTTGAAGCATCAATCAGAAAGAATGTATGCACACCTACGTTCATAGCAGCACCATTTACAATAGCTAAGATTGGGAAACAGCATGAGTGCCTATTAGTAGATGAGTGGATAAAAAAGCTGTGGTACATTTATACCATGGAATACTATGCAGCAGTAAAAAAAGAAGGATCTCTTACCTTTTGAGACAGCATGGAGGGACCTGGAGAGTATTATGCTAATTGAAATAAGTCAGTCAGAGAAAGATAAATATCACATGATCTCACTCATGTGTGGAATCTAAGTAACAAAATAAACTGATGAGTGGAGTGGATCCAGAGACATGGAAGCATGGAACAGAGTGCAGGATCTCAGAGGGATGGGGGTGGGCAGGGGGGTGGTTCGAGGGTGGAGAAGTAATCAACCAAGCATATGCATAACTCATGGACACAGACAATAGGGTGTTGAAGACGGGGCGGGGGATGGGTGTGGGTTAGGAGGTAAAAGGGGAGAAAAGGAGGACATATGTAATACTTTCAACAATAAATCATTATTAAAAATAAAATCTTCAGCTGATTGGAGGCCCTCCCAGCAGTAAAAGGTAATCTGCTTTACTCAGGGTCTATTGATTTAAACGTTAATCTCATGCAAAACATCTTCAAGCAGCAGCTAAACTAGTGTTTGTCCAAACAACTGAGCACCATGCTCAGCCACATTGACACATAAATTAAGCATCACAACCTCTCCCTCATTCCCCCGCCTGACCACACTGAAGTGCTGACAAGTTCTTGTCTAGGCTTTCACTTATTTTAATTCTTTCTGTTAATAATCCTGAAGAGATATAATTCTCATCATTTTCCAGATGAGAACATTACCATTCACAAAGGTTAAGAGATTTGCCTCAAGTCACACAGTTCTAGAAATGAAAGCCAAGCCATGGCCGCCAAATTCTAGTGCTTCCTGCTCTTGCCTGGCAATGTCTGTGCTGTGAATGTGACAGGTCCTCCCAAGCGGTGAGGTCTCCATACTGCGTGCATGGGGACTTTCAAAGCCAAACAAACCCTTGTTTGAATCCTAGTTCCGACAAACACATGCAGCTGAGGTCCTGGGGTCATTTATTTAAACGCTCTGTGCCTTAGTTTCCCTATTTGCAAAATGAAGATAATCATACATTTTCCTTGGGGTGGTTTTAACAATGAGGTGAAATATGCACATAGTGATCATGCATTAAACAATAATAATGGCAGTAATACAAAAATCGTCATCTTTCACAGCCCATTTTTCGGAGAGAATGAAAATACCTGTGTACTAACCTGGAAGTTCTGTCTCTGCCAAGATTTCATAATAAATGTTTCAATTGTGCATATATATATATATATGTACAATCCCAGATTATTCCATAATTTTAATAAATGATTTTGCATGTCTTTATTTACTTTACTAATACCTCCTCACCTACTTCCATATACCTTTCTACATTTGTGTTTCTGCTAGTCTTTTGAACATCTAATTTTCTCTGACAGTTTTTCATACTTAGCCTTCCATTCCATGGTTTTTGTTCCATGGTTTACCTTCTAGAAGGCACTGTGTTATAAGAGGGTGGGGTCTGGGACTCAGCTGTTCCGGTTCAAGTCCCAGCCATAGGTCATCTTGGATAAGTTGCCAACCTCCCTAGAAAGGTTTTGGTTTCCTCATTTGTAAAATGGGACAATGAGCAGTTCTTATCCTGTAGGGTTATTGTGAGGACTAAGTGAGCAAAAACATTTAAATACTTAAAACACAACCTGACACGTATTAGATATTAAATAGGCGTGAATAGACATGGTTGTTTTACTATCCTTATAGTCTTTAACAGTACTCAGCATTCTAGGCAATGAGCTGACCTTGTACCTGGCCCAGGAAGAGGGCAGCACAAGGAAGAGAAGAGAGGGGGTGCCGCTGGAGAGACATGGTTCAATTCTCAGGGAACTCACGTTCTGTAACCTTGGGAGACCTGCTGGAAGTAGCAAACACTGGCCAAGTGTGGTGTCTGCCGCCACAAAGCACATCCGATGCCGTGGGAACTGGCGAGTATGTGGTTAGGACTCAGTTGTTCTCCTCAGTGCCTCACTGTCCCCACACCCTTTTCAACAGCACCTACCACATCTTATGCAGCAACCCCTCCCTGCCTCCACTGGATCCTGAGCTCCACGGGGCATGGCTGTGTCCATGCCATTTTCACATCTCGACTGTCTGTCTGGTGAGAGCCCTGTCTCTATGGTAGGAGAAATTCATGAAAGTGCTCCAGCAACCCACATCTCAGTCACGTCTCCCCCTACACTCTCCTCAAGTGACCAGCATCTGGGCTCACCGTGTCCCACAGCTCGGCCCCTCACAGAACTGTACTGGGCCTTTTTAAAGTTGTGTAGTGCCAGATGTCTCTGTATTCATACCCGACTTGTTCATTTATCAAGATTATGGTTGCCTGAACAAGGTGCTAGGGCTGATAGGATGAATGATCCAAAGTCCCTGTCCTGGGGTCATGTCCAGGACTGGTCTCTCTCGTCCCTGTGCTATCTCGGCTGGATGCTCTCTCTTTTCTTCCTCACTTTTACCTTTTACATTGTAACTGCAATTTTCACCTCATAACTACATTATGTATTATTGAATACATAATGTAGTCACTACATTATGTATTACTGAATACATAATGTAGTCAAATATGATAAAGGCAAATGAGCAACACAAAAATAATACTGAGCAGGAGTCTGAAAAAGTCTGCGTTATATCTGTGCTCACGTCTAATTGTATTTCCTGAGCTGAGACTGTTCTCTCAACGCTGTCCTCAATCTGACTTCATCTGCATTTCCCACCTCCTCAAACATTAAGTCAACATTATAACATTCTAGTGCATTTCAAATACATTAGCTTTTTGCAAGCTAGCCTTAATGCCAGACTGGTCCGATGTCTTCAGGATTTCCAAATAGGCGCTTGCTGTGTGGTCCCAGAGCCTCTGACGTGCGAGCCACGTCGTCCATCTGCTGCCCTGTCTTTGGGTTGCCCGGCCCACATAGCCAACTTTCCTTTAGTGCATGTCTCCTTCACTGCCTTTTTTTGTGAACAGACTGATTCTTGTCATGTAAACAAGGAATAGATGACACAGCAATTGGTCTGCTAATACATGGCAGAAAAGTGAAGACGTTGACAATCTAGGACTAGTCATGAAGAAATCAGCAAAGGCAGCCAACCACTTTCTACAGAAGATAGTTGGTCAAGGGAATGCTCCCCAGTAAACTGCAATAAAAAGTGTGGTCATTTTCTGTAAAAGAAATCACAAATATCCTTGACGTTGTTGAGTCGCAATTCTCTTATCTTTTAAGTCATGTACACATACTTCCTGGGGATTGATGCAGAGAATGGAGTCTAAAAGGAGAGATACTTTTGAAATATTTGTGGAGATTAATGTTCATGACAAAGGGCTGGGAAGTGGCCTGGTGTGGTATGGTGGAAAGAGGACAGAGTTTGGAATTTGTCCCTTGGGACTATATTATGATGACATTTGTATATGATCTCACTTGATGTTCAATGACATCTCTGGGTAGCAGGTATTATTATCCCCATTTTTTTCTGAGAGAAAACTGAGATTCTCACACACATTTATCTAGCTGTACATGCAAGATTTATGTTTAGTATCTAAATTATACTTCAATTTATGTATAGTATCAAAATTAAATGTATCTGTAATTATAAAATTTATGAGGCTAAGATAAGAGATATAAAGTAACTCGCTTTTAAGTGACTCAGCTACAAAGTGGCAAGGGTGGGATTCAGATTGAGCTCTGTCTGATACCAAAATCTGTGCTATTATTATGCAGACCCAATGGAAGGATGTAGGTAAAAGCCCAGAGTACACCCTGCTAGGAGAATGGTAGCTGTCATAATGGTGTCACCATTTCCATTTTATCACTGGTAAACATTATCTGTCTAATTCAGGAAAATGTTCAGGGAACAGTTTCTAGTTCTCAAAGAGTGCAATGTGCCTAAGAAGGTGCCAGAATCCTGGACTTTCTAAGGACTGCTCTCATCGACTTGAGTCAGTGTATGACTCTATCATTGTTTTCTTATATATCTATGTATAGATTCCTTGGCTATTATAGTTCATTTCTCTGGCACATCAATTTATTCATCTCCCCTGCCCCACCCCGCACCTCAAGTCTAGAGGTTTACCTAGTACTCTAAATAATCCGTAGTTAATATTCTGATCTATGAAGTAACCCTCTGTTTTCAGATTTCCTATAACTATCTCTTCAACTTGTTCCTCATTATTCAAAGGCCATTGATAAGTAAACAGAGAATCATTTTGTTCTCTCCTATCTGCTCTCCTGAACTTTTAAAAAAAATATATTTTATTGATTTTTACAGAGAGGAAGGGAGAGAGATAGAGCGTTAGAAACATCAATGAGAATCATTGATCGGATGCTTCCTGCACACTCCCTACTGGGTAGACGCCCTTGACCAGAATCGAACCTGGGACCCTTGAGTCTGCAGGCCAAGGCTCTATCCACTGAGCCATATCAGTTAGGGCTGCTCTCCTGAACTTTTGAAGTCAGTCGGGGGAAAAAAAAAAGAATTGACTTAGGTTTTAAAATGGAAGTTTGGTCAGAATTGAAATTGAAAACTGGTCACATGGTTCATCTCAAATTATAGTTGTGAGCTATGGTAGTTATTAGGAGTTTGCTTAGAATTTTAGAGTTGAAAGGAATTATTGTTTTAATAGGACCTTTAAAAATCAGCCAAAAAAAGCCCTGGCAGCTTGCCTAGACTATCAGATCTCTGATTTTGGAAAAAAAAATTTTTTTAATTCTGTTCCTCATGTTTGTAATATACTTTAAAGCATAATAATAAGAACTAATGGTGTATGGTGTTTATCAATGTTATTTTACTTCGTTCTTGCCATGCATTTAGTATTATGGAAAACCCCAAAGTAAAAGAAAAAATTACCTCTTTGATTAGTGTTAAAACTAATGTGTATCTGAAGTCTTAGGGTGCCACCAAATATAAAGCATTTAAAACTACCTAAAGCCACATACTGTATGATTCCAGCTATATGACATTTTGGAAAAGGCAAAACTATAGAGATGGTAGACAGCTCAGTGGTTGCCACTGGTTAGAGGAAAGAGAGCAGGATGGTGCGTGCATTGGGTAGTTTGAGGGCAGTGAAACTATTCTGTATGATACTGTGGTACTGGGTACATGACATGACATCGTGCATTTGTCAAAACGCATAGAACTCTGTAAACCCCAAAGTGAACACAACTGTGTAAACTATAAACTTTGGTTAATAATAATATATCAGTGTTGGCTCATCACTTATAATGAATGTACCACACTGATGGAAGATGTCAATAATAAAAGACTATGGGGTGTAGAGGGATATGTGAGGACTCTGGACTGGCTGATCAATTTTTCTGTAAGCCAACAACTGTTTTAAAAAATAAAGTCTATTAATTTATCTCCCTCAAGGAGATCACAAGCTTTTTTGTTCTGCTCTCAAACTCAATTGTGTCTGAGGTCTTAGGTGTCACTGATATGAAGTAATGAATCCTTCTTAAAGAAGTCAGAAAGGCATCAAAGAGTGAACTTGAGGCAAACCTTGAAGAAGACACTGGCTTGGCTGATGTGCTCAGTGGTTGAGCATTGACCTATGAACCTGGAGGTCAAGATTCAATTCCCGGTCAGACACATGCCCAGGTTGCAGGCTCGATTCCCAGTGTGTGGAAATGCAGGAGACAGCTGATCAGTGATTCTCTCTTATCATTGATGTTTCTCTCTCTCTCCCTCTACCTTCCTCTCTGAAATCAATAAAAATATATTTTAAAAAATTAAAAAGAAGACCCTGGAGTTCAAGACATAGGTGTGCTATGTATTGCTAGACACTTGTATTACATATTCTCTACAGATTAAGTAACTTTAAACTCTTGACAGGAGTCATCTCATGAGTCCCCACCACAGAATAGATATTGTTATTTCTCTATTATAGAGGAAGAAACTAAGGTTCAAAAGAGGTTATCCAAGGCCACTGGGCTAATGAAAGGTGAAAGAAAGACTGGAGGCCAGACCTGCCTGCCTCAGAGGCCAGTGCTCTGTCACCAAGAGTAGAGATCCCATTATATAGAGGATTAAGGGCATTCTGTGTCACCATAAAGGGAGAAAACAAAAACTGGGAGATGAAGATAGCACTCATGGCATTTTAATAAAGAAGAGTTGCTTGATCAAGGCAAAGAGAAAAACTATGCTTGTGGAGAACTCCAAAAAAGTCTCTTCTTCAGTCTGGTCAGTGCCACTCTTGAATCCTAGCTTCACAGTTTATAGAGGGGCTGAGAGGTTTGACAGGGCTTTCAGAACCACTTTGGAATCAAGCTGATGCGGAGACAGCTATTTGCCCTTCATCCCAATGATGCTGTGCAAATTCGAGTGGCCTGGAAGGCAAGCTGGGGACATTGTTTCACTGCTCATTCTCTCTTCCTTATGGCTGCACTGCCCATCATATTTCCTCCAGTTCCCAGTAGGAAGCATCCCTTTTGCTGAGCACATAGGGAAGGCACTGCAGATGGATGCTGAGCTGGCTGCTGGCCTGTGTCTTTCATGCCCTCCAGCCCCATCAGCCTCAATGCCCCATTCCTCGGAAAAGAGGACAAAATTGCCCTTCTCTCTCTGCCCAGAGTAACTGGACTCTCACTACCCTCCCCCAAACAGATACTTATGCCAAAATAATTAGAAAATGCCAATCATTATTTTTTCATCCTAGGAAGCATAAATTAGAGCTGTCTGATCTAATAAACTGTAGAATAAAGACAGCAAATCCTTTTTATCCATTCTAATCAATAACAACAGCTTCTCAGGCACTGAGCTAGGGCTTTACATGCATTACCACACTTAATCTACCACAGAACATCATAGATAAGGAGAAAGTCATAGTGAGGTTAAGTCATTTTCCCAAAGACACAGGGCTGGAGGGGAGCAGCTCAAGTTCTCTAAGGACCTACCTTCTGTTTCCAGGGCAGTTCTCCCACTTTTCCCTTCACAACCAATAAAAAAGCAAGACTGAAAGATGAGGATAAAAATGTCAGTGAGCCAGGCCAGTGTGGCTCAGTGGTTGAGCTTCCACCTATGAACCAGGAGGCCATGGTTTGATTCTCTGTCAGGGCACAATGTCCAGGTTGTGGGCTCGATCCCCAGTAGGGGGCGTGTAGGAGGCAGCCCATTAATAATTCTCTCATTACTGATGTTTCTATCTCTCTCTCTCCCTTTCCCTTCCTCTCTGAAATCAATAAAAAATATGTTTAAAGAAATGTCAGTGATATCATAGATAAAGTCAATTGGAGAACATAATTTGAGGTCTATGTGAAAAGTTCTTGCTAATATCCCCTGGGTGTCCCTCCTGAACCCCCAGATAGGTGTAGACCTCCAATCACCTCATCCAGGTGACATAAATATATATTTATTGTTGATAGTATTACAGCTATCTTCCATTTTCCCACTCCTATACCCACCCAGTAAATTACTCTTAAATTACTAGTAAATCAGGTCCATTCTATCCAGGGAGGTAAAACAGTAGATTTCTCCCACCAGTCATGTGGAGCCTGGGACCAGAAGGGGTACCATACGGAGGCTCCTCAAAGAAAAACAATTTTAAATAAAGAGAAAGGAGTTTCCTTTCTGCTTGAGTTAGCTTGGGCTGCCATGACACCAAACCACAAACTGGGTGGCTTCAGTAATGGGAATTTATTTCTCACATTACTGGAGACTGGGGATCCAAGACCAAGGTGTTGGCATATTCGGTTCTTGATGAGAACTCTCCTCCTGGCTTCCACTTTCTTACTGTGTCCTCACAAGATCACTAACTCCCCCTCCCCCATCATGGGGTCCAACCATTGTTACTTCATCTAAATCTACTTACATTACAAAAATCCTACCTCCTAATACCATCTCATTCAGGGGTCAGACTTCAACATAAGAAGTGGGAGTACGGGGGCACATTCTTTCACAATACTTTCCTCCCTCATCCCTTCTCCTAAAAAATCCCTGAGGAGAGGGAACTTTCAACAGACTGAATACAACAGTGCTTCTTCATAACCTTGGAGGAACTCAGAGTATTGCTTTCATCATAGTGTTTAAAAGCAGAATTATGACATCAAGTCCGGGTTCCATCATTTACTTGCTGTGTTACCTTAAGCAGTGCAATCAGCTTCTCTGAACTTTATTTTTTCATCTCTAAAAGGAAAATAGTGCCTCAGGGCTGCTTTGAGGCTTTAAGGAGATGATGAATATAAAGGACATAGCATATTAAGTGCTCAACAAATATCAACAGAAAGACATAATTTTGGAGATGTAATTTTGTGAAAAGAAGATGCACCTTAGACTGGGCGAGAGATGGCAGTTTCTATCCCTGGATGCCTACAGAGCATCTCTGGTGAAAACTTCAGAGTGATACTGTTGGAGTTTAAGTTGCTAGTCAGAGTTGGGCACCAGCAGATGGGGGTGGGGGTGGGGTGGGAGTAGTTCAAAGAAAACTTTGGAGGTTCCCATTGGTGGGGAAAGACAGAATGCAGATGTCAGCTTTGTTTGCAGGACAGTGAGTGATGGCTGGTCCTGTGGACAGAGAGGGGCCACCATAGATTAGGCTTCTTTTTTACTCAGCAGTCACTACTTCCCTGTGGAATGATGCTGAGGGAAACTTAAAGATCACTAGTCCAAATCTCTCCTTTGACAGGTTAGGAAAGTAAGACCCAGAGAAGTTTGCTGATTTCATGACTTGATACACATAGTTAGTAATGGTGCTGGGCTTAGAGCACATCTCTTCAAGTCAGATTACCAATTTTTCTCTTGAACCATCCTGCCTCCCTTCAACCCAAGTTAATAATCTAAAACTAGAAATACCTTTTATCTCAGGAGCTCAGATTCCCATAAAACCTTGAAAACTATATTTTTAAAAGGACAGGAACCAATAATTATTAAGCACCTACATGTGCTAAGATGATACTAAGTCTTTTTTTTTTTTTTAAATCCTCACCTGAGGATATTTTTTTCTATTAATTTTCAGATAGAGTGGAAAGGAGAGAAGAGAGAGGGCAGAAAGAGAGAGAGATAAACATCAATTGGTTGCCTCCTACAGCTGCCCAGAGAGGGCCAGGGATTAAACCTGCAAGGTAGGTAGGTGACCAGAAGAGAACCTGTGACCCTTTGGTATACAGGCTGGTGCTCTAACCATTGAGCAAAACAAGCGAGGGCAATACTAAGAATCTTATTTGGGCTAACGTTTTGTATTTTCCAACCAATCCAGAGAGAGAGAGAGGTACCATTGCTTCCCTTTTCACTTAAAGGAAGCAGAAGCTCAGAAAGGTAAAAGAGTTGCCCAGAATCACAGGGAAGCAGATGCCTCTAGGCTGAGTTTTCATAACTCTACAGAAATGTATTTATTTACTGGGCAGACCAACTTTTTAAAATAGTATTTCTTCACTAGAAAAGTGTTTTGTAAATAGTAATAATGGTTTCCAAGCAGGTAGAAATGATCCTTTGAGACAACAGACTTGCTTTTCAGATCTGTGCTAATTCTTAAGAGAAAATTAAAAACCTCTCAATTTAGCCCTTGATATTCTTTTTTAAAACAATACTAAAATGTTTCATTTTTTTAACATTTATGAGAGCTTCATGTAGATTTTGTTGGTTAGGTCAAGTAGAAAAATGAGACATTCGACATTAGCCTCTCATGCTATGTCTCTAAAATTTTCCATAGTTTATTTTATATTTTTTCTGCTTTAAAATACATACTTATTATCAAAACTTTGGGGAATTTCAATAAAGATTCAAATAATATAATAAAAAATTTCTCATATTTCCATCACCCAGAGATTACTATCAATATTTTGGTGGGTACTTTAATTTATAGACTATTTTTTAGAGCAGTTTTAGGTTTACAGAAAAATTGAGTGGAAAGTACAGAGTTCCTACATACTCTTCCACCCTCCATCTCTCCCCCCCCCCCCATTTCTCCTATTACTGACATCTTCCACCAGTGTGGTACATTTGTTACAATTGATGAGCCATAATTGATACATGATTATGAAGGAGTTCACTCTTTGTGGGTTTTGATCAATGTATCCACCATTTGAGTATCATATAGGAGAGTTTCTTTTCACTATTTAAAAAAAGCATATACAAAATGAATTTTGACTTCTTATTGGATAATCTTATATGTACTTCAGTTTAAAAATAGTGGTTATTGCTCTTCTTTAATTATTAAAGTATTACAATACTTTGTAATAATAGTGCTGGCACATAATTTCCCTTTCCTCAAATGAATCATATAAAAAAAGGCACTTTTTAAAAAGAATGTGTTTATTTTACGAATTCCATGAGTTGCATATCAGGAAACAATCACGGAACATTTGTGGCCCAGATCCTAGCGCAAGAAGGGTCCTCTGTGATTTTCCTGTGAATTAATGATCAGGCTTTGAGCCGCACAGCAATGGTGATAGTTCTTTGAGCGAATTCACCAATACACTCCCCAGAGGGCTTGCCCTAGGTAGGCCCTGAGGAAACCCGTAGCTTAAAAAATCCTTACCTATCTTTTCCTTTGCTCAGATAACTGCAACCAAGGTACCTTCGCCTAACATCTCGCCAAGGCAGAGGTGGGGCGAGAGCGCAGTGTGTGTGTGTGTGTGTGTGTGTGTGTGTGTGTGTGTGTGTGTGTGTGTGTGTGTGTTGGTGGGGGGGTGGGGGGCGGAGGAAGTAGGTGCCTGGATGAGCCGAAGGCCCCTCCCGCCCTGGGCAAGGCTGGGGGTTTGATGGGGTGTGGTACGCCGGAGTCCCTGGAGGGCGGCTGGAGGGAAGCCGGCTGGCCGTGGGGGGGGGGGGGGGGGGAGGCGGGTCTAGTTGAAGGGAAGTGGCGTTGAGGTCAAGTGGGGCAGTGTAGCGGGGCCAGAGGGGTGGCCGGCGGTGAGGGGGTACCCTGAGGGAGAATGCGGGCGGGGGTGAGAATGGCTGGGAGGATAGTGGGGACCCAGGGCCCAATGGCCCGCGTGGGTGGGGTGCAATGGGCGGGAGCCAGGCGGAGGGCTTGACCTCTGGGATGGAAGTGTGGGGGAGTGCAGGATGGGGGCTGAGAAGCCAGCGGGGGCACGGTGTGCGGAAACCGCCCAGTGGCCTGGCTCCGTTGGGCGGAGGGGGAAGCGGGGCGGGAAAGCCGGGCCAGGGGCGTGGCCTGAGAGGGGGCAGCCTGGGGGCGTGGCCAGTGGGCCCCGCGCCTGCGGCGCCGGCGGATCTCAGGCACCGCTTTCTCCCGCGCCCGCAGCCGGCCCAGAGGCGGCGCACCGGCGCGAAGGCTCTCCGAGCGCCCGGCGTGCTCGGAACTCGGGGGACCTGGACCGGCCCCGGGTCGCAGGGAAGTCTTGCATCCGTTGACTTTGGAGATTCCGCCGAGTGGGGGCCGCGAGAGGTGAGGCTGCGCGAGGGGAGCGTGGGGCCCCGGGCTCTTAGCTGGCCAGCCGGGAGAAGGAAGGATCAGCCCCGCGCGGCGGCGTTCGCAGCCTGAGAATGCCCCGCCGCCGCCTCCTCCCGGTGCCGCCCGCCTGCCCACCTGTTGGTTCCCTGCGGTGGTTGCGCGGCGCCCTCGGCTGGCCGGGTGGCGCGGCCGGGGGTGGGGGGATAGCGGACAGGGGCAGGAAGGCGTGCAGGCGCCATCCCCAGCGGGACCGTCTAGGGAGGACCCAGAAACTTCATCGCGCGCTCCACCCGCCTGGCCGCCCTGCGGATGGCGCCAGGAGCGCGGCCGCGGACCGCGGAGTTCCCTGCACCGCTCAGCTCCCTCCAGCGGCGCCACCTGCGCGGCCTGCGCCGGCCCAGGGGACCGAGAGGGCTGCGGTTGGAGAACTTAGCTCCGACATCCAGGCTCTCCCCAGGTCCCACGTGGGTCTCTTCACGGGAAAGACAGTGGGACCTGGTGTTTGTGGTCTCTGGGTTAGTTTGATTCCATTTCTCTTCACGACACGGGGAAATTGCCACATTAGCCCCAGGAAGATAGAAGCCAGCGCTGCTGCCCACGTCAGGGAGAACTCAGGTGACAGGTGACCGGGCTGGCCGGCCACCCATCTGACTGTGCAGATTTACAGAGCCTGAGCAAATTTCCCTTTCCTCCAAGTGCGAGAAACTAAGCCAAAGCAAAGGCAACAACACTCGGTTAGTTGCTTCCTTCCAGCCTTGGGTAATAATGTTGGAAAATAGAAGAATAATTTGGATTATTTAGCTCTTGTTACCTAGACTATCCATATTCACAAATCACCCGTGCCCTTCACCCAGGTTTTCTCCGCAACCGTCTCATTTTCTGTGTTGACTGGTGTTTTCCCCCTGTTAACCGTTTCAGGTTTATCAGTTCTTTGCCCTCCTTTGCTAGCAGGCACAGGCATTTCACCTACTTTATTTAGGCATTTCATTCTACTTTATTTTTCCACCTTTACTAACAAATATTTCTTTTCTCTTGATGTTCACCCTCCCCCATCTTCCATACTTCTCACTGCATTGTTCTTTGGGTACCTGTTAAATTATGCGCCCCACACCCCTCTCTATGCTGAGAAAGGTTGTTCTCTGTTAGGGCCTTACCATCATTTAGAGTGCTAGTGGCTATTTTTTATTATGCAGTATTCCAGTTTTCACCTTCCTCCTTTGGCTCCCATCTTCTTCCCTCTGGGTTTGATTCTACTTTTTCTTTCTGTGCTCCTAGGCACCTGCAATTGTCTTCATTCTTGCCCCACTTTCTCCTCCTGGGGGCTTTCTAGCCTCTTACCTTCTCCTCCTTGACATGTGTTTTCTCAGCAACAGCCTGTGCACACCCACACCACACCTTGTTTCAGTTCCTTTGGCTGTGATTTTTCCTTCTCCAGCATCATCGCAAGCTCCTTTCCCTTTTTCCCAATCAGTTCTCTCTGACTTTGCAAGATACCTTGAGTGTCAGGAGGAGGAGGCAAGCACCTGCATTTCCCCAGCAGGACTGTCCCATCTGCTCCTATTTGTTTTCTTACTGAAGTAGTATCATATACATAGTTCTTCAATAAAGTGAATATCGATATTATTATGAATATTAGGTAGCATTTATCCAGGGCCCAGCACTCTTCTGAGAGCTTTACGTGCAATGATAACATCAATTCTCCTCACATCCCTGTAAGGTAGATACTATTATTCTCCCCATTTTACAGATGAGAAAAGGAAGGCTCAGAGTGGTTAGGTGATAGGCCTGGTTTCTCATGGCTGTGTGGGTAGTGGAGGAGCCCCTCTTCTCACCAGGTGACTGGGTTTTCTCACCAGAGGACCTTTTACACTCAGACATGGGATCAGCTTTGGAAATGAGGTCATTACTTGCACATTTGACTTAGTCTGGAATTTACACCAGTTGAATACAGAATGTCTCACCTGTAGGATGGTGTATGGGGGAAACCTAATGCCTACTGCCCCTCTGAAAGCCTGGGGACCTGCCTGGGCTGTCAGTTCCGGGTCATTTCCAGCCTGCTTTCCTGAGGAGGATGCACTGGCCCTCTCAGCCACAGGAAAGCAGCCCAGAAGAAAGCTTCATAAGAAAGACACAAAAAATGGCACATACTTCTGCTACTTGATTGCCAACCGTCTGCTTCTGTGCACTGAGAGTTTAGTTTCACTTTAGCTGGCCAGACAATTAAGAGTCCCTCATAGCTTTGTGAGTCTTTTTTATTTCTATTTCATTATATGATCTTAAACCGCCATGGTCACGTATTTCCTTTTAATGTTCACCTTCCTGAAAGTCGGAGGCAAGTATTTTTACTTTTGCAGACATTAAAAGAGTGTTGATAAAATTTTATACTTTAATAGCTGGAAGGGTCCTTACATTCCACAGATGATAAAACTGTACCCGAAAGAAATGGAGTGATGTATCTAAGGGAGAAACTCAGGACATTAGACCTGTACATATTTAGATCGCAGGTCTTCTGACCCGGGCCTGTTCTAGTTAGTGCCTTTCACTTAGTGCCTTGACTTCTCTGCCTGCTGCTTGAAGCAATGAACCTTCTTTTCCTTCCTTTCCTGAGCTCAGAAGCATTGGGAAGTTTCATTTAGACTGGAAAGTGTCAGTAGTTTTTCTTTTTCTTTTTTGGTTTGAAAGCTAAACATTTTACAAAATGTTTGCTTTTGATACATATAATAGCTTAAATGGAACCATAAACTACAGATGTATACATTCAAATGTTTTAAAAAGAAATATTTTTATTTCCAAAACACCAGGAGAGAACACCAAATGGACATTGCTTTCTAGAGGCAAATCATATAATACATGGCAGTTTGAAAATTAGTAATTGTAATATTTAATTGTATTTTCCATTTGTGGGGAGAAGTGCAGTAGTACAAAGTGATTTCATGATTTTCTTCATCTCTGCACCTCAAATGAAACAGCAGTGAGGGGGAGAGCCTGTCAGGTTAGTGGCTGATTCTGTGCTGCCTCTGCTGTGCCTGCCCCTTTTCTTGGACTCAGGCTCTTCCCTTGCCCTCCTTCTGCCTGTCTATTTAATCCCTTTCTGAATCCCCCCGGGAACCTGGAGGGTATTGTTCACCAGTGATGCTAATCTCACTCCATCTCAGCCTTTGTTGATGGAATTAAACCCCAATGCCCTGGTATATGTTGTGTGTAATTAACTTCACTCTTATGCTCCTAGAATGAGATGGGTGGTTATGTACCATCCTTGGTAGAACTGAGGAAACATTTGTTCAAAGTATTGTCTGTCCTCTGTGGTTCAGATGAAGATCATTATATAGGCTTCACTGCTCTCTTTTAGTTGAAGAAATGGAGGTTCAGGGATGTTATTGTGACCAGAGCATTGCAGTAAGTGAGAAGACTGAGATTTGAATATAGGGCTGTCTGGCTCAGAAGACCCTCGAACTTCTATGTGTCTCTCTGCTCTATAGTTTGTCACTCCTTCAGGGAGTGATGTTCCCACAGAGCCTTTTATATACTAGATCAGTGGTCAAAAAATCGTGGCATATGGCTCGAGAGCCGTGGTTTGCTGCTCTGTCGACTAATGAGTTTGCTGACCACTGTACTAGATGATTCCTTCTTGCTGGAATGAGACAGGAGAGGAGGGGCCAGGCACTGTGAGCGTGAGGCCTCACAGGAGTTCCAGGGCCAGTCCTCCCTCGGCCTCATTTCTGGTGCAGATGGCGCTTTCTGACTGGGAGAACACCTGTGGCAGTGCCAGGCATGGAAAGAGAATGGCATATACTTCTGCTGCTTGATTGTGGCAATTTGCTGTAGTCAGGATGTCAACATTTTTGGACCCAGGTAATGACCCATCCTGTGGTCATAATGTTCAAATGTCTTGCACATAGGAGTGTGACCTCATCTAACCAGAACCTTAAAGAACCTAGTTTCCTGGTCAGAAATAACCTCCAACTGTTTCTCCCATGGCAGGCCTGCTCTGTCATGTGGAAGAAATGAAAGTTTTCCAGGGACTGAAAATATCTTCCACTTTAGCCCTCCAGAGCTAGTCGGGAACCTCCCTCCCCCATCCTCCTCACTCTGGATTCAGCCATGGGATTGGGGATCTCTAAGAGGAATCTGTACAAGTAACCTGGGCGAGGGGCCGTCTGTCCTCTTAGCTCTCATTAACATTGAGGCAGAATTTATTTCCTAGGATTGACAGGCTGTCCCTGGAGAAAAATAGAACACAGGTCTGGAAAGTGTCACAGAGGAGACAGACTGCAGGACACTGGGACCTTCGCTCACCATCTGGGGCAGGTGCAAGGGGGGGCAGGCAGCCTAGGATTTTATTGTCTTACATCAGAGGAGACAGAAGACCAGGAATGCAATGTGTTCCTAATATGGGAACTTTGACTACAGTCTTTCATAGAAATTATTGTTCTGTATAACAGGAACAGTGAGCTGTCTTGTGCTTGAGAGTTAAAATTGCCATTTAGTCACATTAAGCAAGTTTCTGAGGTTAGGCCCTAGTACTTACTAGTAGTCACCTGTATGATAGAGAGAAAAATGAATTTCTGGTCCTCAAACAACTTACATGTGTACTTTGAAGCACATTTAATTTATATATTGTGACTCTGTGGCCTAAAGAAAAGCAGCCTCTGCTTCAGAAATCTGCTCCGTTTCTCCTCTTCCTGGTGGGGTGGAGTGCTTATATGTACACACTTACTGTGTACCTTTTATGTGCCCGGCCTTGTGCTCGATGCCAGAGTGTAAAGTAAATAGAAATAGCCCCTGTCCTCAAGAGGAGGTCACAGTCCTGTCTGGTGGGAGAAGCGCATGGCAGTTGTGTGGGTAGGATGTTAGGGGAGCACATGGAGGCCTAGGAAGGCTTCCTGGAGGAGGAGCTAACTACAGCTTGGCTGAGTGGTAACAGGAGTGAGCAAGTTCAAGAAGGAGCTGGCAGAGGGAGGCATTTTACCCTCTGGGAACAGGAGAAGCAGAGGTGCAGAGACTGGGTGACTAGGGACCCTCCCTGAGTGTGTGTGGCTGCCACTCGCAGCTTATCCTGAGTGACTGTTACAGGCAGTGTGCCTGGCAGTGCTTTTGAGTCAGCAT
Source organism: Lasiurus cinereus (assembly GCA_011751065.1). Lineage (NCBI taxonomy): Eukaryota > Metazoa > Chordata > Mammalia > Chiroptera > Vespertilionidae > Lasiurus > Lasiurus cinereus. The sequence goes on along the minus strand of JAAGEH010000011.1, from coordinate 3,889,358 downwards.
CACTTGGGGACTTATTAGAAATGCAGATTCTAGGACTCTCTCCCACACTTACTGAATTTGAAATTTGAGGTTGGGGCCCAGCAATCTTTATTTTAACTAGCCTTCCATGTGATTTTCATGCACACTAAAGTTTGAGAACTGCTGTTCTAGAACGTGAGCTTTCCAGGAGCCCTAAACAGCCCCTCCCTCTGTGGCAACATGCTAATCTTTTCAGAGAACAGTAACTGTTCCTTGCTGGTTGGGCTGGGTAAGGTCTTCCTTGTGTGATAGCCATCCACATTTCTCGTACTTCTTCGCCAGTGCACATCTCACAATTTCTTTGTCCTCCTCACTCATTTCATTACATACTAGTAATTTATATTAGTTCCACGACCTCTCCACCTGACATGATTTCTTAGTGTTTGGCAGCAGTCAAATAACCAGGGTTCAGATCCCAGCTTTGTGTTCTGCCAGCTGTGTGACTGTGGGAAGAAATTAGCTTCCCTGTGCCTCAATTGCTTATCTGAAAAATGTAGATAATAATGGTACCCATCTCGTAGGTTTAATTAAAAAAAATATTTTTATTGATTTCAGAGAGGAAGGGAGAGGGGGAGAGATACAGAAACATCAGCACACCCCCAACTGGGGATTGAGCTCACAATCTGGACATGTGCCCTGACCAGGAATTGACCTCCTGGTTCATAGGTCAGCACTCAATCACTGAGCCATGCCAGCCAGACAGCATTGGACTTTAAAAAAAAAATCTTTCCAGGTGCAATAAAGTTTGGGAACCACTGAGCTGTTGAGAGGATGAAATGAGTCGATTCCTGTGACGTGCTTAGAAGAGTGCCTAGTACATAGTGAGTGCTTAGACTTAGTCCAAGAGGGGGGCTCTGATGGTTTTGGTGGTGGGAGGAGGAGAAAGTGGCACTGTTTCATTTGTTTGATGAATCCTTTTGTTCAATACCTGTGGGTTTGTAGATCTCCTGGTTCCATCTTTTTTGTGAGTTGGGAGGTGAAAGAGCCCTAACGTGGTAATCTCTATATCTAATTCTCTATGCAAAGATGCAGAAGATGATGTCATAAACAGCACACAGACCCCTGTCTCCCCCACCAGGCTGGCCTTCCCAGCACCAGGCACCTGTTCCCTAGCTCTGACAGTAAAAGTTGAATTTGTGGAATGTAACCAGGTTCTAAAATCGTGATGTCCGAATGCTTCACAGTGTGGATGGGAATGGGGTGGGAGTTGGGCATCCCAGGATTCTATTCCTGCTCTATTGTACCTAAATGCTAGTTTTCACATACACAGTACATCCCTGAAATTGGTCTCTTTTTGTTTGGCACCTGACCTATTTTTTCAGAATCTAAATTCATCATGTTATAAATTGCATATTCTAACCATTATTGGAAAGAATGTATCATCTTTTTGCATACTTTGCCCTGTCACACATACTCATTCAATCTTCACTCATTGTTTTATGAATTCAACAAGTATTGATGAGCACCTGCTTTGCACCAAACACCAAGCAAGCAATTTTACCCCTTCTTTTCATGTGTGTGTGTGTATGTCTCTGTCAGCATGTATGAAATATTTCTTTTGGTTTTAATTTGTAACTGCAGGCTTCTCTTTTGGTGACATAATTACCCAAACTTTAATAATAGAACATCTGAAGGACATTTTTCATGTTGATTTCATGGGCCTTCTTTGAACCCTACTGAGATTAATTAAATCAAACCCCCATGTAACGATTATATCCCAACAAATTATTAAAATCCAGTTTGCCCGGGACCAGGCATGTAATCCACAGTTAGTACCTTTAGAATGCAATTTGTGATCCAATTTAAGTGCCAGGGGTTTCTAATTTGATTTAGTCCAGAATCAATCTTATAGTATGGCCAAATTAGTTAAATAAAGGAGAAATCGGTGAATTCCTATCTTGAGTTTATGATTTATTCTCTTTCTGTGGAAAAGTGAGGTGATGTTTTTGGTTTTGTGTTTTGCTGTTCAGGGCCTGCAAGTAACTGATGCTTGCTGTTAGATAGGCCTCGTACATTTAAATGTGTGTTGCAAATGGAAATAATTGATTCACTATATTTGTTCTGCTGCCCATTTACAAAGTGAAAATCTACCACTGGGAACTTTGTATGGCCAGTACACAAGTGGCTCAGTATTATGGTAAAGACTAGCCTCCATTGTGTGCTCTCACCATTGTCACTCAGGCTACCCGCAGACTGAATAGGCTTTAGAAATACAGGCCTTCAAAGGAATTGCCCTTGCCTAAATGTTCCATGGATCCTTCTGAAATAACATCCCCCAAACCCTCATTCAAAATAATATATATTCAAAAGGATTATATATTTAAAATAAGAAAAGTTAAAAATGCATTTTAATTTTTTAAATTAACAAATAATTGAAAATACATTAAGAAAAGGAAGCAGAATAATTTTAAAATGGTATGCTTTAAGATCTGCCAGACCTGCTTTCTATGCTTTTTCTACCTTTCACTTTTCTGACACAAATCTAAACTCCCCAGAGTGGATTGCTTGGCTCATCTTACTGAACAGCCTACTTGTTTTCCCAAGTCGAGGTCAGCTCTGGCATTAGAGTATCTCTCTCTGTGTTCTTAGGCCATTCTGTCAGAACTGTGGAGCGCTACACTTCCCAGAAAAGTTTGGGTACTTCCCTCTGTTTTGTGCCCTCTCCATTTCTTGGCCATGACCTATTGGTGTGTGTGTGTGTGTGTGTGTGTGTGTGTGTGTGAGAGAGAGAGAGAGAGAGAGAGAGAGAGAGAGAGAGAGAGAAAGAGAGAGAGAGAGAGTGTGTGTTATGGAGATAGAGTGATATGCTCTGTGGTACATCAGTATGACATGGAATGAGATGCTAATACAAGTTGAGTCTTAGACTCCTGACCTCACTCAGTGAGTGAGACAATGGAATTCTGAATAAGAAAATGACAGTGCCCTGGCTGGGTGGTGGCTCAGCTGGTTGGAGTTTCATCCTGTATACCAAAAAGGTTCCTGGTCAGGGTGCATACATGGGTTGTATGTTCGATTCTTGGTCGGGGCATGTGTAGGAGGCAGCCAACTGATGTTTTTCTCTCATGTTGATGTTTTTCTCTTTTTCCCTCCCTCCCTTCCTCTCTCTCTAAAATCAGTATACATGTCTGCAGGCAAGTATAAAAATAAAAATTAAAAAAAAAGATTCTTTAAACATTTAATTTAGTTTTCAATGACAAGTCATGGCAAAGTGTAAGAAGACTGAGTTATAAACTTGCAGCTGTGGAATCAGGATGACTCGGGGTTTTAGTCATATTTCCAACTGCTGTCCTCACCAGTGAACATTTGAGTCTAAACGGCTGCTCATTGTTGAGCCAACTGAAGGCATAACACCATCTCAGCTCAGCTTTTGAAATGCCATGTGTCCAGCAATATCTTGTGCTCCCACAAGTCATGTTGGCTCATGGATAATGGTGATGTTCTTTGAGATGAAGGGATAGACCATTTGTTCATAAACAGAGACGCGGTCTGGTCAGATGAGGGACTATTGCTTAGCACACGCTTACAATGTCCATCTCGACAGTAATCCAGGCAGTGCTTACCTTACATCTTCCCCTGCTAGACTCACCTTCTCTTATTTGATCGCTGTTGGATGGGAGGAGACTGATGAAGGTTAACTTCCTATAGACTTTTCTTTCTAGGCTAGAATCTTCTGCTTCCACGAGGTGGGGCCCAGGAGAAGTGAAGAGGGTATGTGTGCTGCATCAGTCCCTGTCTACTGATCTGCCTGTAGACCATCTGTGCTTCTTGTGGCTCCAACCAAAATTAGGAAAAATACTCAGGTTCAGGGAATGATGTCTGCCTTCCTGCTGATATAGAGGGACTCTCGTAGGAGGAAGCAAGAACTCTTACTGCTTTTCCTAATCTTATTTCTAATCACACTCCTTATATAAAGTGCCTACTTACCCTGAATGAGTACTGATCCTGAAGCCTTCAAGCAGTAAATGGAAGTGAACACTCTTATAACTTTCTCTTCCTATGTAGAGTGCCACTTTCTCTTCCTATGTAGCATTCCAAGGTCAATGCTTACAGGTGAATAGGTCAAACCATGTGATCCTGCTGCCACTGCCTGAATATGTTTGATTTGGCAGGCTAGCTTTCATTTTCATACTCATGCATCCGAGGGAAGTTTATCACATGGTCTATTTTCAAACCTGCTGAGATTAAGTCAAATCCCATGCAACAATTATTCTAAAGCACAGTGGTTTATTATGTTTCAGAGCATGCTGGATGACTGAATTTAAATTGTTCAAGTCGGTAACATTTTGATGATTTCCTGCTATAGGAGTCTAATGTCCCTTTTGTTTTTGTGGGTGGATCCTACTAATCTCTTGTTTTTGTTTTCTGCTGGGATGAGGAGCTGAAGGAAGAAGGAAACACTTGTTGCAGCAGGTCAGGACTGTTTTCTAGGCTTTCCTAGAAAGTTCTCTGTAGACGCCAGGTCTTATTCTCTACACAATACATCTGTTTATCTCAGGTTGGGGATTTTTAAGAACACCTAGTGCTAATTGGAACACTTTCCTTCAAGATAAAGATAGTAGGTATCTGTGCGGATCAGTCTGGGATAAATAGAACATTGTGAAAGGAGGCCTGTTCAGCAGGAGGGCTCCTGGGCCCTTGTCCTTCTGAACTTGTCAGCTGCCTTCTGTGCACTTCCAGGTCAACTGAAAAGACTAGGAAGCATGTTAGTCATTATTGACAAAGGATTTAAAACAAAACAAAACTCTCTAAAGCCCATGTTTATATTACTCTGTGATTGTTTTTTAAAGATAACTGGATCATACAGTGACCAGATATTACATGTCCCCTGGTTATTGAGTCTTTCTTTTCCTTGTACAAACTCATTGCTGCAGGATTCAGAAAGAATTAGCTTGGAACACATTGCTCGTGGATTTTTAGTTGGAAAATGTTTCCTCATTGGGAGGATCCCATAGTTAATCACTTTGAAAGAGTGAGGAATTCAGGCTTTGTCAGGATTCACTCACTCTCTGGGTGGTTTCAGATTTCCAGGGAAGTGGCTGTTGTGCCATCTGAGTGCAGAGTCACTTGAAAGCATTGCCTACTGTCTGCCTCATGTAGTCATGCCATTTGGCAAGAGGCAGAGGAAGATGGTAAAGTGGTGGCTTTCATCTCAGAACCTGCAGAGCAGATCTGACAGCCCTGCTTTTTCCATGTGGAGGATAGAGCACAGAGAATTGAGCTGGGAAGGCTGTGCCATTGATGTAGCCCATGCATGGTCTTAAAATTACAGTGCATCCTACTTTTCCCACAGTCTGGGGCAGATAACTGTGGGAATGTTACAAGAGTTAGGTGAATGGTTTCAAAGGAAGTGATATAGATGGCTGATAATTATCAATGACCTAATAGGGAGGAGCCACACATGCTTGCTGGTGCATAACTGGGTAATCAACCCTGGAATTCAGACAGACTTCTGGCACTAAGTGCTAGGGTCTATTGCTGAACGTATCTATATCATTTGTGAGGTTTGGATATTAAAGAGAAGATCTCTTTTAACATAATTTTGAACTTCCACTTTAAAGGCATACCTCAGTCCTGGTGATTGGTTATACATAAGACACAGCAATGCTGTGTATGTAGACTGATTTCATTAGCTGGAATTATGTTGGTAAAAGTCAACATCTGTCACAGAAGAGGCCAGAATTGGCAAAAGAAGAGAGTAGGGATTTCAGTGTTAGGAGAATATACATATAAATTGTGTCATGAAGAATTTAAAATTCTGTTTTATTAATTTTTATTAAACTGTATTTTAGTAGTGGTAGATTGACAGTTGTAGATGCACATGCAGGATTAGCACAGTGATATTTACATGATATAGTAGCAGAATATCACAACTAGGACATTAATATTGATTTAGTGAAGACACATTTCCATCACCACAAGATTCCTCACATTGTCCTTTTATAGCCAAACTTTTTTCTCTCCTCTCCGCCCTTCTTCCTTTATCTCTGGTAACCACTAATTATTTCTTCATATAATTTTCTTATTTCAAAAATGTTACAAAATTGGAATTGTATGGTATGTTGGGATTGGCTTTTTCATTTAGCATAATTCTCTGAAGATAATAGTCCTTTTTAAAGATATTTGGTTTGCAAATAGGTCCTCTGACTTTAGTTGTTTATTCACCCTCTTAATAGGGTCTTTTGAGGAACAAAAGTTTTTTTTATTTTAATGATGTCCAATTTATTGACTTTTTCCTTTATGAATCATACTTTTGGTGTCAAGTCTAAGAACTCTGCCTAGCCCTGGATACTGAAGATATTTTTCCATTTTTTCTTCTAAAAGTTATATAGCTTAATATTTTACATTTAAATCTACGATCCATTTGAGTTAATTTTTGTATAAAGTGTGGGAGTTAGGTCATGTTTGTTTGTTTGTTTGTTTGTTTTTTGCCTGTGCCTGTCTAATTGCGTCAACACTTTTTTCCATTCAGTTTCTTTTGTACCTTTGTCAAAAATCCATTGGCATATTTATGTAAGTATGTTTCTGAGTTCTCTTTTTGAGCTGTGTCCATTCCTCAGCCAATATCAAGTCTTGACTACTATAGCTATACATAAGTCTTAAAATTAGTAGACTGATCATCTCACTTTATTTTTCTTTCTCAAAATTATTTTAGCAGTTCTTGGCCACTTCCCTTTCTATAATAATTATAGAATATCTTATATTTACAAAAATTTTTGCTGGAATTTGGGAAAGAATTGATGTCTTTATTATGTTGAATCTTCTGATCAGGAAACATAGTAGAACTCTGTATTTCTTTCATCAGTATTATGTAATTTTTAGCATGTAATTCCTGCACAATTTCTGAGATTTACTCCTAAGGATTTAATTTTTTAAAATTGGAAATGGTATTGGCTTTTTAATTTCAGTGTCCACATGTTCATTGCTTGTACATAGATATACAGTGGTACCTCGAGATAAGAGTTTAATTTGTTCCGTAACCTTGAGGCGTGGGAAACTATGAGATGCTCGAGTCTCGGTAAACTGGTGGGTCATATGCAGCTGGCTGATCCGCGCGATTACTCCTATCTCAAATGTTGCTCGTATTTCAAAGCAAAAATCGCTCGCTCGATGGCTCGTATCTCAAAAATCTCGTATGTTAGGGCACTCGTATCTCGAGGTACCACTGTACATGTTTTTGGTGTTTTTTTTTTTTTTTGTATATTTAGTTTGTATCCTGCAACTTTGTAGACCTCATTCATTAATTCTAGGAATTTTTTTTGGTAAAGTCCTTGGTATTTGTAGACTTCATTCATTAATTCTAGGAATTTTTTTGGTAAAGTCCTTGTTATTTCCTATGTAGACAGTTATGTCATCTGCAAATTAGTGATGGTTTAACTTCTTCCCTTTCAAGCTTTATGTCTTTTATTATTTTCTTGCTTATTGTACTGGCTAGTGCTAGCACTACATTGCTAGAATTAGAGCAGTGAGAGCAAACATCCTTGCTTCTTGTTCTTGATCTTGGTGGGGGTAAAGCATTCCATCTTTTGTCATTAAATATAATGTTAGCTCTAGGCTTTTGGTAGATGCTCCTTATCAAGTTGAGGAGATTCCCCTCTATTTCTGTATTTCTGTCAGTCACCAGTGACTAACACTGTACTTTCTGACCAGAAGATAAAACAGGCTGGGTGCTTAACGTGTTAATGATGAATGGGTATTGAATTTTATCAAATTTTATTTTGTATCAACTGATATGATCATATGTGATTTTTCTTTTTTAGCCTATTAATGTGTTGGGTTATTTGATTAATTTTCAAATAGTGAATCAGTCTTCAATCCCTGGAATAAGCCTAAATGGAATAAATACAACTTGGTTATGTGTATAATTATCTGTATATATAAAAGCCTAAGTGACTGTTCGACCATTAGCTATGACACACACTGACCACCAGACGCTCAGCGTACAGGCATGGAAACATGGAACATACTGATGAATCTCATAGGGAAAGAGGTAGGGGGGAGGGCAGGAAGAGATTAACCAAGTTCTTATATGCATAGGAGAGGCCCAATACACAATGCACTGGTGGGGTCCTTCGGCCTGGCCTGTGGGGATCAGGCCAAATCTGTGCACCAGGCCTCTGAACTCCCCTGAGGGGTCTTGGATGTGAGAGGGCACAGGCCAGACTGTGGGACCCCACTGGTGCATGAATCCATGCACCAGGCCTGTAGTTTTTATATATTGCTTAATTCCATTCTATTTTGCTAAACATTTTTGTGTCTATATTTGTCTTCACTTTGTTTTGATACCATCTTTATCTGGTTTTGGTATCATGGTAATAATAGCTTTATTGGTTTGTGGTGTGTGTTTTTCTTTAGAGAGAGTAAGGGGGAGAGAGAAAAAACATTGGATGTCTCCCATATGTGCCCCAACCAACCCACAACTGGGTATGTGCCCTGACAGGGAATCAAATTGCCACCTCTAGTGAATAAGGCTGCAACCAACCCAACCACACCAGCCAGAGTGGTAATAATCTTACCTAATAATAGAGAAACATGTAAATTGACCATACCTCTGCTACACCCATAGCCAATCAGAATAAGTATACAAATTAACCTAACAAAGATGGAGGTTAATTTGCATATATATTTGGGTCCAGGAACCTCCTCAGGGCGGGGGAAACCCTTCCCAAGTTTAAAACCTGGGGCAGAGGCTTTAGGCTTGGGAAGGGGCAGAGCCTGTGATCGGAGGTGCCAGTGGGGAGCCCCTTCCCAAGCCTAAAGCCTGGGGTGGAGACTTTAGGCTTGGGCAGGGACTGAGCCTGGGATAGCAGGGAAGGGGAAAAAAATCAATGGAAACATATCCTCAGGTGAGGATAAAAAGAAAAATCAAGAAAGAAATGTCATATCCTATGAAAGACACATCTTGAAAATGCCTAAAGTTGTCATTTTTTCATAGTGAAGGGACTGGAGTCCTTGTTGATGAAAATACCTTGGCGGCTGCAGCAGCGGAGTGATGGGGCTAGTACCTTCCCCTGATCAGCCCAGTTGCCTCCTGTAAACGAAGACCAGACTGCGGCTTAGATCTGCTCCCAATGGGGAGCGGGCCTAAGCCATCAGTAGGACATCCCCTGAGGTTCCCAGTATGTGAGAGGGGGGCAGGCTGGGCTGAGGGACCCCTCCCCAGTGCACAAATTTCATGTACCGGCCCCTAATAGCTTTATAAAATGAAAGAGAAGTGTTCCTTCTATTTTCTGTAAAAGAATAGAATTGATATTTATTCTTCAAACATTTGGTGGAATTCTTTAGTGAGATTATCAGGGCCTGGAAATTTCTTTTTTTGGGGGGAGCTTTGAAATTATAAATTCAATTTCCTTAATGGTTAATGGCTAATGATGTTATCTATTTCATATTGTGAGAGCTTTGGTAGTTTGTATTTTATGAGGAAGTGGTTCATTTTGTCTAAGTTGTCAGTTTTATGTCTATAAAGTTGTTTATAGTATTCCTTAACCTTTTGATGTCTGCCAGATCTGTAGTGATGCCTTGTTTCATTCCTAATATTGTTATTTTGTGACTTATATCTTTTGTTTTTATTAGTATTGTTAGAAGTTTGTAAATTATATCAATGTTTCAAAAGAACCAGTCTTGCTTTAATTGACACCTTCCCTCCCATTTTCTGTTTTCAATTTCTCTTACCTTTGTTATTTTCTTCCTTATGTTTGCTTTGGGTTTATTTTGCTCTATTTCTATGTTCTTGAGGTAGAAGCTTAGATTATTGATTTGAGAAATTTCTTCCTATGTATGCATTTCATGCTATAAATTAACCTCAGCATTGCTTTAGTTGTGTCCTACTAATTTTGATATGTTGCCTTTTCATTTTTATTCAGTTAACTGTACTTTTAAAATTTCCCTTTAGACTTACCTATGGATTATTTAGAAGTGTATTGTTTAGTTTTCAAGTGTATGGAGATTTTCCTGTTATCTTTCTTTTATTAATTTCTAGCTTATTCCATTATGGTGATAGAATACATTCTGTATGATTTCAGTTCTTTTAAATTTGTTGATTTAATGGCACAGGATATTGTCTATCTTGATACATGTTTCACATGTACTCAAAAGATTGTATAGTCTGCTGTTGTAGGGTGGAGTGTTAGTTCTAACTATCTAATCCTATTGGTTGATGGTGTTAATACTGAAATGGAGTATTTTGCTGTGGTGATATTGGTAGTTGTTTGATTTTTTTGTTTGTTTTCTTTCTTTTTTTATTCTGCTAGGGGAATGGGAATGAGGAATGAAAAGTAGAGAAATTGAAGCCATTATTGTCTGGCAAAAGTAAGGCAATGAAATGTCTGTATTGACAATTTAGATAAATTTTGATGATCACCAAGGAGAATAGAATTTATATTATCAATTGAAGGTGTAGGTACTAGAGGAACATTTTATCCCACCATTTTTAGAATTGCAAAGTCTGAAGAAAACCAAGCTTGATCTCAAAATCGGGGTCAGGTAGTTAAACTTGCCATCCAGGACTGGAGGGAAAGGTTATGTTTCAAGGTTGTTTAGATTACTTTTTATTGAGTGATATTTATGAGTTAACTAATTTTCTGTTTATGAAGTATTTATTCATTCTACTTTAATTAGCTGAGAAATTGATTATTAATATAAAAGCTAATTATTCATCTATTCTAAATATGTTGTTGAATAATTCCTCTATTTCAGAAATGGTGCTTATCTCCAAGTATATAAAAATAAACTAGTGAGCTTGGTTGGTGTGGCTCAGTGGTTGTGCATCAACCCATGAACCGAGAGGTCCAGGTTCGATTTCCTGTCAGGGCACATGCCTGGGTTGCAGGCTCAATCCCCAGTAGAGGATGTGCAGGAGGCAGCCAATCCATGTTTCTCTTTCATCAATGTCTCTATCTATCCCTTTCCTGTCCTCACTCTCTTTAAAAAAAAAAAAATCAATAAAAACATTAAAAAAATGTGAGTCATGGACTTAAGTATCTTTTATTCTTCCACACAAGAAAAACCTAGGACTCCCAATGTCTTCCATAGTGATTACTTGAGAAAATTCAGCATTGAAGATTATTTTAGTTGCAGCTTCACTTTGAAAAGTAATATTCAAAGTGCTTGCAAGGAAACTGTTTTATTATCTGGTCATATAGTCACTTTCAATCCCAAACCTGGCATTTCTTGCATGTCTCCTCCGGGTGCCAGGCACTGAAGTGGGTTCAGGGGGTCTGGGTTTGTTCAGCTCCTGATATACTTCTTAAGTTGATAGTTATAAAGATAGAGGCCAAATATAAATTTCTTAAACTTCATATTAATATTTATGTTTTATTTCTTGAGAAATAGAAACTTCCATGTATACTGGAAAATTTATTTCCATTGTCTTTTTTTTTTAATTAATTTTTATTAATTTTTTATACATATCTCCCCATTGCCCCCCCTCCCTCCTAGGCATACCCCGACCCCCCAGTGTCTGTGATCATTGGTTATGTTTATAAGCATGCATACAAGTCCTTTGATTGATCACTTATTTACCTCACCTAACTTTAATCTTTCTGCTGTAATTTCACAGTCTGTTTGATGCTTTATGATTTTTGTCCTCCTGAGAATTATCAGTCTACTCCCTTTCTGTGCTCCTGATTCTATTATATTCACCAGTTTATTCTGTTGATCAGATTTTTAATTCACTTAATTTTTAGATTCACTTGTTGATAGATGTGTATTTGTTGTTCATAATTTTTTGTCTTTTACCTTTTTCTTCTTCCTCTTCTGAAAGAGTACCTTTCAGCATTTCATATAATACTGGTTTGGAGTTGATGAACTCCTTTAGCTTTTTCTTCTCTGTGAAGCTCTTTATCTGCCCTTCAATTCTGAATGATAGCTTTGTGGATAGATTATTCTTGGTTGTAGGTTCTTGTTGTTCATCACGTTGAATATTTCTTGCCACACCCGTCTGGCCTGCATCGTTTCTGTTGAGAAATCAGCTGACAGTCGTATGGGTGCTCCCTTGTAGGTAATAAACTGTTTTTCTCTTGCTGCTTTTAATATTCTCTCTTTCTCTTTTGCTCTTGGCATTTTAATTATGATGTGTCTTGGTGTAGTCCTCTTTGGATTCCTTTTCTTTGGGGTTCTGTGTGCTTCCTGGACTTGTAAGTCTATTTCTTTTACCAGATGTGGGAAGTTTTCAGTCATTATTTCTTTAAACAGGTTTTCAGTATCTTGCTCTCTCTCTTCTTCTGGCACCCCCACAATTCTGATGTTGGTACGCTTGAAGCTGTTCCAGAGGCTCCTTACATTATCTTCACATTTTTGGATTCTTTTCTCTTCTTGCTTTTCCAGTTGAATGTTTTCTGCTTCTGTATATTTCAAATTTTTGACTTGATCCTTGCCTTTCTCTAGTCTGCTGTTAGGCCTCTGTATAATAGTTTTTATTTCAGTCAGTGTATTTATCATCTCCTCTTGGGTCTCACTAAATTTATCCATCTTTTCTAGCATATTCTTGAAAAACCTTATAAGCGTGGTTTTGAACTCTATATCCAGTCGTTTTTTTCCCTCCATTTCTTTTGCTTGTAATCCCTTCCCTTGTCTCGGCATTTTCACTGTGCCGGGGAAACTTCTGTGCTAGATTCAGCCGAAGAAGCCTCTGTTGAGCTTGGGAGGGTGGAGTCTCAGGGCTTAAGGAACCGCCTTGCCTTTCAGTCGGCCCCGCCCTCCACGGCCCCTGAGTCTCACGTGACTGGGTAAAGGCTGGAGCGGTCCTTGTGCCCGCGCGCACCCGCAGTGCCTCTAACCGCTGTCTTTCTGGCTCCCCTGCACTCCAGGACCACACGAGTCTAGGTCCCAGGGTTTTGCCCGAAACAGGGGCTTAGTGGAGTCAGAAGTGGCGCAGTTGGGAGGGCCTGTCTCCCACCCACTCGCGAAAGCCAGCGGCACAATCAGCAATCTGTCCTCCGTGTGGTGCCGTGCGCGACCAGACCTCCGATCCTTTGCAACTCCCCTAAATTTCCGTGCACCTCTCCCTTTTCACAGTCCAAACTCCCCCCGTATGAGTTTCAGTTGGATCTGGGGTTTAGTGTCGCAGGACAAGGGGTTCAATGCCTTTGAGAGTCTCCGTCTCCCTCCCGCCAGAGAAAACCAGCCAGGTACTCCGGCACCCGCTCTCTCCTCGCGCGTCTCGGTACCTCAGCTTTTTGCAGCTCCTCTGGGTCTCTGTGAGTCCCTCTCTTTCCCTCTAGTTGTAGAACTTCCACTCAGCCAGCTTTCCTGTGGTTCTGGATGATGTCCGTTCTGTCTTTTAGTTGTAGTTTTGAAATTGTTGTGCGAGGCAGCAGTATAGGTGTTTACCTATGCCGCCATCTTGGATTTCTCTCTCCATTGTCTTTTCAATGACTTTTTTTTTTAAATCCTTATCTGAGGATTTTTTTCCCCCCATTGGTTCCCAGAGAGAGTGGAAGGAGGCAGAAGGGGGAGCTAGAGAGAGAGAAACATCTGTTGGTGCTTCCCGTACTCACTCTTACTAGGGCTGGGGAACCTGCAACCAAGGTATGTCCTTTACTGGGATTGAACCCACAACCCTTTTGTCCCTGGGCCGATGCTGTAACCACTGAGACAAACGAACCAGGGCAACTCAATTTTATAAAGAATACCTACATAAGTCATGTTGAACCTCATATCAACAGATCCTGTATTGGTATCAATACTGAAGTTACTTCATGTCGACTTGTAAACATACCATTAGTTTAACCTGTTTAACCAGGTACAATTTCAGAAGTGCAGCAAAGACTTTGGTCTATTGCTTTTCACATAACAGGACAAAAAGTGAGAAAATACAGCTACATATAGTATTTGCTCTTTTCCCCATGACATCATAGTTTCCCTTTAATATCTGTTTTATAGATCGTGAAAACTTGTTATTTTCCCAGAAAACCATTTGCTTTGATTAATGGGGCCAGGCCAGTCCAAGGACAGATTAAGCACACAGGATCCTGGCAAGAGGCCTAGAAATGGTCCTTAGTCTTCTTTCTCTAACCCTGGGGCTGTTTAATTACTGTTTTCTGTGAAAGTGGAGCATGGTAATTCTCTAAAGAAGTTCCATATATTTAAATAAGCAATAGGTGATCGGTTGATAAGCTATTAATTGTTAACAGGTAACAAGGTACTACTTTATTTTATATAATTTTATTAATGAGCTTTTTGCTTTTTTCCTAGTATAAAAAGAAATTGAAAAATTTACTATCTATTCAACGTGTTTATTATTTCTTTTCTTTTTTTAAAAAATATTTTTTATTGATTTTTCACAGAGAGGAAGGTAGAGGGATAGAAAGTCAGAAACATCGATGAGAGAGAGACATCGATCAGCCGCCTCCTGTACACCCCACACTAGAGATGCGCCCGCAAGCAAGGTACATGCCCTTGACCAGAATCGAACCTGGGACCTTTCAGTCCGCAGGCCGACGCTCTATCCACTGAGCCAAACCGGTCTCGGCTGTTTATTATTTCATGTGGTGGTCATGAAAATTAATTCAATTCACCATTACTTGTATTTGTTACCTTAAGTTACTAGTATTACAGATAACTGGAAGAAATTGATCAAATACTTTTATAATAATTCAAGCATATATCAGGTAGTCTGGCTGATGTTATTTGCCTTAGATAAATCAGATAGAACCTTATTCTTTCCCACTGTATGAAATGAATTGGGTTGATATTGTGATCCCACTGGTATCATATGGCTGTTTCCATCATCTGCAGCTAATCTGTGAGTTCCCTAAGACGGAGAGCTGTGGCATGTTTATCTTTGTATCTCCAGTCTGTGACAGCCCAGATGGTGCAAATGCTGTGCTTTTGGGGGCTATGCAAGTAACGGAGGAACTTGGCAGTTTAGATGGAAATTGTTGCTCCATAGGTTCTGCCGATAAGGTTTACAAGGAAATATGGCCCAGTGCTAGCAAATTCTCTTATTTTCCAAGAGAATCTAGAAACCTGGATTTTTAAGAGATAATCTCTCTGTCCTTAAATATTGAAAATGAATTCAGTTTTAAGAAAACTCCCTATATAGGCCAACCAAGGAATGAGTGTTAAGAAATTTAATCCGAAAGCCAATGTTTGCCACTTATGAACATACTCTTAAAATACTTATTGAATTAACAACAATTTATTGAGCTCCATTATGATATGGCTGCCATGAATATAGATCTTTTAAAAATCTTTTTATTATTGAAAGTATTACATATGTCCCCTTTTACCTTCATGAATAGAGATCATTTTAATACTTCTGAGGAAGATACATCTGTTTTCTTACAGTAAAAGCTTTTTTTACTATACAATTATGACATCATTTGTATAGTTATTAATACTACTTATAATAACAAAGTACTATAATAAATGAGCTTACTGTGTGCCATGCTTAGGAAGCTATTCCTATAAGAAAGACACCCAAATTGAAGATTAGAAAGTTTAAATAATGACCCAAGCTGACACATTCTATCTAATGACTGAGCTGCAGTTATAACCCAATAGTTTATACTGCATCATTCCTTCTTGTTACCACCTTCTGTCTAGAATAAGAATGAACTGACACAGCAACAAAACATCTAGCCTAATTTGTTTCTTTAACAGCTCTATTGAAATATAATTGACTGGTAACTTTTTTTTTTAAAGATAGGTTAGAGGACTATAGACTTTGAGAGGTTTTACTCCTGAAATCTCTCAATGCTAAGTCCTTTAGCACACTTACTTGTGTTTTTATTATCATTTGAGTGTTTTGATCTACTGCATTGAATGTGAACTTTTTGAGGATAGGGGTTTTTAACTTCATTCATTGTACTGAAATAGCCATCACATTGCAGTAAGTAGAAGTGGAACATTTTATCCAATTACATAAAGACTCTGAAAAAATTCCTTTTTCAAGATTTTCTGGTATTTATGTGTGTGTGTGTGTGTGTGTGTGTGTGCATCATGAAGATGGCAGAGTGAGAATTTGGTGGAAACAGCATGAAAGCATGTGTCCCACATGCATGAGTACAACCTTTCAAGCTGGTGGGGCAGTGTTATGGTTTGGGGCATGTTTTCCTGGCATTATTTGGGCCCTTTAATTCATGTGGAACAATGTCTGAATAGCACAACATACCTAAGTATCATTGCTGATCAAGTTCATCCTATCATGTTGATGGCATATGCCAATGCAGATGGCTTCTTCCAACAAGACAATGCGCCATGCCATGGTGCTCATATTGTACAGGAGTGGTTTCAAGAACATGCGGGAGACTTTATCTTGCTTAGGTGGCCCCCACAATCACCAGATCTCAATCCAATGTGGGATGAAATTAAAAGAGCCATCAGGCAGCTGGTTCCACAACCTTCAAATCTCACAGAACTAGACAGTGATAATTCATCAGGCATGGTGTCAAATTCCTCAAATCACCTTTCAACAGCTCATGGAGTCAATGCAAGAAGAATCACTGCAGTATTGAAGGCAAAAGATGGCCCAACGAAGTACTGATGGATTGGTCATAATAATCTGGCTATTCAGTAAAAAAATATATATTATATAAAAAAATATATATTATGTATAAATATATATATATGCGCATTCTGTGTCTGTATATATATTCCCACATGTCTATACATTATTTTAAACATAGATCGAAGTGTAGTTAAAAGAGAATTTGAGAGACAGTATTCCTGGGTTCCAGTCTTGGCTCTTTGATGTAACTACATCCCTTCAGTTTGTTCTCTCATACATAACATGGAAATTAGTATGAGGATTAGAATAAAATCTATAAATTATTAAGTCCAATACTTTGCACACTCAATCAATATAATTATAATTGATTATGTAAGCTTTAAAAAATGAATCTGATAGTAATCATTTTTAAATTTTACATTTAATGTTTATCTAGTATTAACCATGTTCTAACATTTATTTGAAATAATAAATTTTTTTAGTCTTTAATTTTGTTTAATACTGGATTAGCTGAAAAAATTTTAATTAAATTCCTTGACAGAGGAATTGATTCTTTGGAATGTCTTTGGAAACTGTTGTGAAAGATTAATTTTTCATGACCATAAAAGCTTAAGGAGGTACTTAAAAACATGGGTTCCAAAGTCAGACAGCCTGTACTCAAGTTTGGTATTCACTAGCTGTGTGACTTCCCCACCTCCTCATCTGTCACATGGGGATGTGTATTGCTTCCTGGGCCCTTCTGAGGATTTAGAGAAATATTCAGTGAGAAGCACTTAGCATATTTATTAGTAAGTGCTGAATATAAGTAATTGTGCTCTTTGTAGTCATCATATTCAGTATTCAGTAAGTGTTTATTTGAGAAGTTATGTTATTCACTTACTTGTGGAAAACTCCTCAAAGTTTGTTTTATTTTCCCTCATTCCCTCTCCCTCCACTGCTCTTGTTCTAGGAAGAATTCCGCATTGGGAAGGAGGCCTGGCTAGGTGAGTTGCAAAGCTGTTTTTAGATAGGCTGAGAATCTTAGAGTTGGGAAGGATCTTTTTCCACCATGCTTGGTTTAAAGATGAGATTAGTAAGGCTGTGAGGCTATGATTTTATGGTTATGTATTTATCCTGCCGTAAACTATATACCTTACTTTTTAAAAACTTTCATTTCTAGTAATTTGTGAGCTTCCAAGAGGGTTAAATATAGTTAGCTGCACAGATTTTATCAGCCCTAGAAAACTCACTGAGTTATTCTACTTTATCAATCAGATCCATTAAACAAAGTCTAGTTCATTAAAACAAATCCAATGAAACCCAAAGGAGCTACTGCAGGGCATCTTGGCATTGTTGGCATTGGTGTTCAGTGGATTAGTGGCTCATCATAGGCACCATTATTTTTATTGCTGCATTTGGGATCAGAGTGTAGGTTCTGAAGAAAGATATCTACTCACATATGTACTTATTCATGGTAACTTGCTAGAAAAGGAGAAAAGGATTGCCACATATGTGCAGCACCTCAAAGTAGTTAGGTTAAAGCCTTTTCTTGAGTTATTTTCAGTACTCTCTCAGGTTAAGTCTAAATTTTTTTGCCTACTTCTCTTTCATTTGCAGGTTGAGTTTGTTTTAGCAGAGTGCTAAATAAATGTTTTAAATAAAAACATCACATATATTGAACATAAATTTTTAAATGTAAATCAGATAGAATGAATATAAATTTCCTTCAGGGTAGACATAATTCTATACTACTTTCCTTTAGGGAAATGCCATCGAAGCAAACCAAGATTGACAGCGGAATGAAAACGTTTGACTAGGGCATCATTATGCCTTAATTTAGTACACAAAGGAAGCATAATGTCCAAAAGTTGGAACTCTTTCTATGTTCTTGGGATCCAAATCAAAGCTTTCATTACTTTGTGTATATATTCTCCTTTGGCTAACACTGACCTTATCTTTCAGCTGACAGAGGAAGGGAGGTGTCCTGTATTCCTGTCTACATTGGGGTTAGAAATTTGGAGTATTCATTCTAATTCTGATCATTCTCTGTGGGATTTTTAAAAATAATTATGTGAGTTTGCTCTGAAATGGTGCTACTGAGATTTTCCATTTATTGGTTTGCTTCCTGCAATACATCACACATTGAGCAGATGTTATTACTCCTACTGTATAAAGGAGAAAAGCTCCGTGAGATTAGTGACTTGCTAAAACTTATCCAGAAAAGTTAGTTTCCTTCATGGGATTGTTGTGAGAAGAAACAGAAAAGTGAAGAGATTAGATTTCTGTAGATTATTTCTTCTTCTCCTTCCTTTTAATTTTTATTAGCATTTATTTTATGTTGAGTTTACTCCCAGGACATACGTTTTTGTTTCCTCGTTTTTTTTCTGGGATACCTTTCCTTCTGTGCAACCTCCTCTTCTGGTCACCACCTGCTCTTTCTCAGGAAGGATCCTCTCAGTGTGGCAGGGAGAGTTCATGTGGGTTAATCCACCCACAAGCTGTAAATTCTGTGCCGCATCCTGGGAGCTTTGTTCACCTGGAGGAGCTCAGTAACCAGTCTACACCTAAACTCTTAAGTTCACCTTCGCTCTCTGCCTTGTTAAGCATGTACAGCACAAAAACTCCGCACTCTTTTGGGCCATTGACCCTGAGTCCGGCCCCCCTGTTTGGCCTGGGCACACCTACCGCCGCCACCATTATAACGACAGAATGGCACACATTGCTGCTGAAAAGTGACTTCCTTCTGGTACTTGGTGTTGTTTTGGATACGCAAACCTCTGATGGCCTGGGCAGTTTCATGGGTATTCTTAAAGTGAACACAAAGAATTGAATCTCGTGGGGTTTTCTGGGTCAGCTGGATATTAAACCATTTTCAGAGTTCACCTCAGGCTGCTTATGGAAAGAGTATGGATTCCTTCTTTATTTATGGCATATGTTGACTGTCATGTTTGAATGACTGATTTTAGATAAATAGCTATCTTGGTGTCAGTGATTCCTGAGAATGGCTTATTATGAGAAATTAATGTTGAACTCATTTGGATGTTGAAGTTTCACATAGAGAATTCGCTGGGATGGATTTTTGGTTCTATCAGAACCCAAGTTGTCAGACTGTTTTCTCATGAAAGGAAATCAGAGATGGGCCTGGTGATCCTTAGTTTATTAACTGCTTAATTACAAACAAATGTCCTTACATGTGTGGGAAAATGGGGAAGAAGCATACAAATAGGGGCAACCAATTTGCAAAGTTTACTATTTTCTTATTGTTGTTGCCAGTTTGGGTTTTTCTATATTTAACTCGTTGATTTTTTTCTCTCTGATGTGTATTTGTTGTTATACATTAACTTAATGCCAGGCAACAGCACGAACTTACAAATCACACTGGTGGGTATTCTGTGCAGGGCAAAGTTCAAAGCTCTGATAATTTTATGGTCTGAGCTCCTGCTGAACAACTGTACCTAAAATAAAATCATACCTACTGTGGTGTGACCTCTTCATTGGCCTTTTGAAGACTGTGAAAGGTAGGATGGGGTCCAGGCTGTTGTTTTAAAATGAGGCAGTTCCTTGGTTATCTTAGTGAAAATCATAGTCAAAGGAAAATCTACTGTGTTATTATTGGTTTGAATTTAAAGTTAAGTGGCAGAATCTGCAGGAAGTGACCATTGCTTTATTATAACGGAAATTTGAGTAGACATATTAGTCATTCCTTAGGAATCAGTCATTTGAAAAGAGCATTCATTTGGCATTGCTTTGTTTCTCTGATAGACCTACTATGTAATTGTATTACCAGTTTCGCCATTTCCTCCATTATGTAATTCATGTAAGCCATTCCTGATAATGGAGACCAGTGCACCACACTGTGACCTGTGTTTGTGGTACTGAGTAGATGATAGTTGTATTACAAAAGACATACAGTAAATGCTTTTGTTCATAGTAATTCCCAACAACGCTGGTAGGCACTCAATAAAAATTTATTGCTTGTTTTATGAAAGATTTTTTTTTTTCACAAGGGATTTATTTATTGACAACATTTGGCCATGAGTATAATTGTAAAGGGCCTACAATTTACATTTTCCTGATTCAAGGCTATAATTTATTTTAAAGCTACCTGGAAATCCGTTCAGTAAGAAACAAACCAAGGCAGAGAATTAAGGACCAAGATTTGAAAGAGCAAAATTAAGTTATGACTTTTATTTTACTTCTGGAAATAATACTCCTTTAATTGAAAACCCATTAGTAGCCTTCCACTGGTTTAATTGTTGGCATTATGATTATTGATTATTGACAATTCGATATATCTAGTCTTTTAGTGTAGTCTCATTTCAGAAACCTTAAACAAATCATTGGTTTTTAAATTTTTTAAAAATACATTTTTACTTTTTTTAGAGAGGAAGAGAGAGAGACAGAAAGATAGAGAGAGAGAGAGAGAAATATCACTGTGAGAGAGAAACATTGATTGGCTATCATCCGTATGTACCCTGACCAGGGATCAAACCCACAACCTGGGTATGTACTCTGTCTGGGAATTGAACCAGTTACCTTCTAGTGCAACTGAGCCATACCAGCTAGAGCCAAATTATTGGTTTTAACATAATAGGCATCATACTTTAAAGATTATATGATGCATTGTAATGAAGATTTCTAATGATCTGGATTTAACAAGTTCCTCCAGAGAAACATAAGATACATAGATAGACAGATAGATGATAGATAGATTTTAAGAAATTGGGTCATGCGGTTGTCAGGGCTGGTAAGTTCAGAATTTGCAGGCCAGCTTGGCAGGCTGAATTCTGACAGGAGTTGATGTTGCAGTGTTGAATCCAAGGCTGTCTTGAAATTCCTTCTTTTCTCTTAAGTCCTTCTACCGATTGGATGAGGCCCACCCACATTATAGTGGGTAATCTTTGTACTCAGAATCTACTGACTGAATTTTTTTTAAAGATATAGTTTATTGATTTTTTACAGAGAGGAAGGGAGAGGGATAGAGAGTTAGAAACATCGATGAAAGAGAGACATTGATCAGCTGCCTCCTGCACGCCCCCTACTGGGGTTGTGCCCGCAACCAAGATACCTGCCCTTGACTGGAATAGAACGTGGGCCCTTTCAGTCCGCAGACCGACGCTCTACCCATTGAACCAAACCGGTTTCCAATACTGACTGAATTGTTAATCGCATCTTAAAAATACCCTCACAGCAACTAGTGTTTGACCAAACAGCTGGGGACGTTGGCTCAGCCAAGTTCACACATAAAATTTGCTACCATCTCCACCAAATGAGGACAGATGGCTGTTAACAGTTTACTTGTGGATGTGGATCAGTCACCTTTCCTCTACCTGCTCACATGATATACAGTGAATTATAAGATAAAATTGGGAAATTAGAAAGTTGGGAGTAACCACAGGAACAATTAGACGCCACACCAGCCATCAAAAATCAACAGTGTGATTCAGGACAGAAGTTTAGGGTATTTTAGGCCCACTAGATGGAGAGACATTACCTTTCAGAGTTTCTCAGCCTCAGATTTCTGGAATGGAAAACACAATATCATAATATAGCAGGTGCATTTATTTCCTGCACGGAAAATGCAGGTTTAAGAGGGAAGTGCTCTGCAGGGCAGCTTGTTTGAAAATGGGCAACAGCACTATTGAAAAAAAATTATCAAATGGAGAGAAAAAGAGTGAAAAAAAATCTGTACCCAAAGATTGGGTAGGAAAGAATTGTGCACTTGGCTTTTGTGTATTCTCAGGGAATTTTAAATGGCTAATTTATCAAGAAAGCGATTTCACTTCTACAGTGTCACATGCTGATTTAGTTAAAAGAGCCTCAGTATGGGTTAGATGAGTAGGTGCGGGCTTATGCAAATGGAGAAGAATAACAAAGAACCTTTTATTCATCCTTTCCTTTAGGAGCCTGTTTCAACAAACACCAAGTTCTGTGTATGACACTTTGGCAGGAAACTACTTTGTTCAAAGCGTTGTTACCTGTACTATCACTGGTCATGCACTGCCAGGCACTCAGAGGCCATTAATTCTTTCACTGTACAAGGAGAGGGGGATGTAATTGGCCAAGCCACACCTCTCTTTCTGTTGCAGAATCATCTGTGCCCCACTTCTCCGTGAGTCATTCCTAGAGTTCAGTGAAGTCTTCACAGCTCTCCATCTTCAGGGGCTGTTTGTCTGAGCAGTCCTACTGCTCTCCAGTTCTCAGATCGCTTTGTTAACACACAATCATTGCTCTGTATTTCTGTACTGTCCTCTTACACAAGTTTGGCAGGATGAGAAAAATAGCTAATCCTCTTCCTCACTGTGTGTTTTTTTTTCGAAAGCCCTGACATTTGACGTAATTTGATGTACCTCATCCAAGTAATGAAAGTACATTTTAAGATAAAGTGATTTCTTAATTGTCAAATCAATGGCCTTTTCTTGGTAGTTCTTAATTCTCTGCAATCTTGTCCATTGTTAATCTCCGTCTCCTCGAAATTCTGGCCATTGTGGCACCTGCTCTCCTAGTCTCTTTTTGTCCGGTCCATCCCTGTGCCAGTTCCTCTTCCTCCTCTGGCACTGACCTAGGTGTTGGTTTCCAGCACTCTCTTTCTTCTTAACTCCAGCCATTCCCACTCACCTTGTCCCCATGCACTCCAAATACCGGTGTGCACTTGAACCTCTTTTGATCCAAAACCTGAAGTTCTATGGCTGTTAGCATTTGGGTGGCTATCTTCTTCTCATGAGGACTGAATCCCCTGCCAAAGACTCTACAGGACAGAGCTTGGGGTCAGGGTGGCGGAGAAGCAAAGGGAAGGTGTGATTGTAGGGGAGAGTATCATTGAGGCTGATCTTGACAATCCCATAGGATTTTGAGAAGCAAGTAGAAAAATGGAAAAATGATAACAGGTCTTGGTGAGGAATAGCTCTGAGATAGGCAGTGGCAGAGGAAGTGGATGTGAGGGAATGATTCCAAAGACCTGGTGATTGGAGGTGAAATAGGTGAGAACATGGAGAGACATGGAGAAGTCCAGTATTCTCAAAGCTGTGGATGTAGACAACTGGGAGAATGGGAGTAATGTTAACAGAAAATGGTGTGAGGTTTTGTTTGCATTGGGGACAGCTGAGAAATAGACTTGAACATGGTTGAGTTTGAGTGCCACAGATGAATCCTGGTGAAGGTGCTTCCCAGCTGTTAGGAGAGTTAAGCCTTGGAGCTGAGAAGAATGGGAGATGGGAGTAGTTGGTCTCAGGCACAAGTAGCTGGAGGAAAGAGTTGCTTTTGGAACCTTGGGGATGGGCAGAGAAATGAGGTGAAGAATGGAGATGAAGGAGTAACCAGATGGGAATGAGAAAATTCAGCTGACAGTGTCATCTCAGAAACCTAGAGAAGAATGCACCGTTTCAGTGTCTGAGGCCACAGGGATGTTATATTTGATTTTTTTTTTCTTATTCTGAGAAGTGTATTTGGCACTGAGTGGTGCATTAGTAACAATAGCAAGGGCGGTTTCAGAGTATAGGGAGGCAGAAGCATGAGTAAAAATTTAGCTGCTCACTCATTCATTGTACTACTGCACAGCAGCTAGGTGCTGAAGCTACAATGCTGAACAAGATCCACCTGGTCTTGTCCCTTATAGAGTTTCTGGGTAATGCACAGTAAGATAAGAAATCAGAGATCTGTAATACATTGAGGTAAGCCCAGAAGACAGGTTCTAAGGATTATAGAAACAAGAAGAGAAGCAGATATTCAAAAAGAGTTTGTAGAGGAGACTTATACTTCCAGTTGTTCAACTTCCAGGCCCATCTTCCCATTTTTACATATGTATTTCAGCAGACAAGTCCCTGATGGTACCTCATTCATCTTTGCTACCTCACAGTTACATGAACTCTAGCAGTGTCACCCACACACACTGAGGGTCCTCGCAAAACAGAGATTCTGGAGTGGTGAGACTACCGTTTTTTACATGGAGGGACCGGAAATGCAAATTGTATCAGATGAATGCCAACATATAAAATGTGCATTTACAGGTGCCCCGAACATTACATCATTTAAAACCTATGGCTTTATCTTTTTTTCTTGGTAAGTCCTTGCAGTTAATATAACCTTGAGAATTTTCTTTTCCTTATTGCTTTCAAGAGTAGGGCAGGGGCTGGGGAAGAGAATTCCCAGGCTCTTTGCAGGAGGAGGTGCACCTTGTTGGAAACATTGGAGAACCAGCCCTGAGGAGATGAGAGATGTAAGTGGGTGGTAGAATGGGTGCTGTAGATACTTGCTGTAATTGGTTCCTGTGGACATTTGAGTAATCCGTGGCCCATGGAAGTGAATTACTGAGTCTTCATCGAACCTCCCCCCTTTAAGTGACTTTTAAAAGATGATAGTTTTATATCTTAACTATTTTAGAACTATGGTGCTGCTCAGAGCTGCATAGTCATTGTGTCACGATGAATTGGTTTAGACTGCTGCATTAAGTTGGAGGGACAAGGATTTCCTTTTCCAATATTAGTTTATTCTATGGCTGAATCACCTGCCCACTATTAAAAACTCTCCATGCTTCAATGTATGTGGAATCTTGTCTTCACCAGCAGGACATTGATCAGCGATTTCATCTCTCCATATGCAAGAGCTCATCATGGATTCCTTATCTGAAGGATGGTTGCAAAATATTTGTTTATTAGAGGAAGAAGTAAAATAGTACATGATGATTTATGACTAAATTCATGAGAAGTAGATAATACAGCTTTTTAAAAGTTTCCCCATTGCACCCTTATCCAGCCTCTGGCAACCACCATTGTACTTTCTTTCTCCAGGGGTTTTGACAATTCTTGACATTTCACATCAACGGAATCATATGATCTGTGGCCTGCTGGGACTGGCTTCTTTCACTTCAGACAATATTTTCAAGGTTCATCCATGTGTAGCATGTATTAGTACTTTTTATGGCCAAGTAATATTCAAATCCATGGGTATATCATATTTGGTTTATCCCTGCATCAGATGATAGATATTTGTTTCTACTTTTTAACTATTAGCAATGATGTTGCTATAACCATTCATGTACAAGTTTTTACGTGGACATATATTTTCAATTCTCTTAGGAATTGCTGGGTTGTATGATAACTTTATATTTGATATTTTGAGGATCTACCAAACTTTCCTAAACTAGCTGTACAGTTTACATCCCACAAGCCATGTAAGAGGCTTTTGCCTTCTCCACATTCTTGTCAACACTTGTCTAGAATGGTATAGTATTGTAGCAAAATCCAAACTTCTCATGGAACTGATTATTTATAAGGTGCATTTTCTAGCATTTTGGTTTCTCTTTCTCTTGCTCCCAAGTAACTAAATTTGTTGGTTTTGCCTTAATAACATCTAGTTTCACTTCCCTGGGGGTAGAAGGGAGAAAAGAATGTGAAAGAGGTTCAGTTGGTTAATATAGGTACATATTAACACCTGTTAACAAGTTGGCTGGAAAGGTTTGAGGGAAAGGCCAAATGTATTAGCTTACTTGATGTTTTGGATTAAGACAAGTAGCTCTCTGTAGAACTGGGCAAATATATACTTTGTAAATTTTGTGCTTTTAGTTATAAAAATATTGAAAACTAATTGATGACCATTGTACAGGGAAAACTGCAACTTAATTTTCATGCATTTGTTTGCAGCTGAGTTTAATTCTTTGGTGCCAGGAAATTCAATGAAAGTGATAGCACTAAACTTAATACAGTTTTCAAAACATCTAGGGCAGTGGTCGGCAAACTGTGGCTCTTGAGCTGTGGTTTGCCGCTCTGTTGACTAGTGAGTTTGCTGACCACTGGGTTCGGGACTTGATCACAAGGAACAATAACAGCCTGTAATTATTGGAATTGAGAATCTAGGTCAGTGGTCAGCAAACTCATTACTCAACAGAGCTGCAGTTTGCTGACCACTGATCTAGGGCATCTGGATAATTTTTCTAAGAGTTTCCTATGTTACTCAGTTCTGAGGAGCAGTGATCAGTATTTTCAGTATTTTCACTGAAGGCCTCAAAGCGATGTTGAGACAAAGGCATACTCCCCACCGGTAGAGTTTAGCATGAAGAGGCCTGTTGCAAGAGAACATTGCTTGGAAGTGTCACACTGCAGTCTTTAACATTTATCTGAGTTTATATTATATTTTATAATATTCACTAATAGATAACTATTAGTATTTATTTTAATATTAAATGAAGTCTTAAATTATATAACATCAAATAAAAATAACTATTCTTTTCCTAGCACAAAAAAATACTTCCAATTCATGTAGAACAGATTTCTATTACCCTTTTCACACCATTCTTTCAGTCAGTAAATGTTTATTGATCTCTGGATTAGGGTTATAAAAAAGATAAAGATGCTATCCATTCACTTTAAGACCCTACTAGGTACTTGAAGAAACAGCACCAAAGTACAAGGTAGCATAAAATGAAAAAGAGGCAAGGATGCTGTGGAAAGAGATTTTTGGGCAGGGTACTTGAATATTTGTGACTAAATCGTTGAAAATGACAGTTTTACAGCTAGAAGGACCTGAGTTGTCACAGTTCTTATACTTGCTGTGTGAGTTTGGTCATGTGATTTACCCTTTCTAAGTATCACTTTGCTTTACCCAAGAGATCATGCACAGGTAAGTTCATGCTGGACATTTACAGAAATATATTCGCTTGAGAGGCAGTGTAGTATGGTAGAGAAGAGGTCAGACTGTCATTTCATCATTATTTAATTCAGGCCTTCTACTGGGTGGCCTTGGACCTCTCGGTAAATCTCTGGGACTCCGTCTTCATATCTGAAATGAAAGACATTGGAATTGCATATAAAGTGAAGACAAGAGCAATTAAACTGTTCCTGTTCTCTTTATACATGTGGGCATTTGATATGGACTTTAGAGAATGAGTAGGGCAAGGAGAAAAAATTGAAAAGCTGTAGCATCTAAGTAGGTTTATGTAATATGCTGCAATATAATATCTGTATTAATATATGGGAAAACCAAAGATAGAAAAGCTAGAGAGCACTTTATTGTTTTAGAGAGGCTAGAACAATAAAGAGTAGACAGAGGCTTTTGAGGGTCACCACTATGGGGTATGATGTTTTTATAGTCAAGTAAAGATTGCAGTTCATCTTTAAAACAATTCTGGTTTCTTTGCTTATACACATGAATAGTCTATTGCAGTGTCTGACACTTAATGTTCATTAAATACTTTTTACTTTCTGAAAAAATGCAGATTAGTAGAATGGTATATTTCAAGAGACAATATTAGGCATGGTTTCTAAATTAGACTAGACTATTTGATTGGCTAGAAGAAGAGAATCAGTTTTAGGAGAAGGTAGAGTTGAGTTTGAAATTAGCAACCAGTTGCCAGGTGTACGTGAGTTGTGATCAAATATATTGGAAAAGTAGAACTTATTTCAAAATCTTAACTTTGTGATAAAATTTTTATTTTTTTGATTATTATTATTTTTCAGTCTTTTCAGAAAAGACCCATATTTAGAGGAAGATGTATGTCTTTAATTTTACTCTCCAAGACTCCTGTAAACTGCTATATCTGTGTTATTTATATGATAAGTGTACAATAATAGTGACAAAAATTGTGACAATATAGACTCACTATAGGCCTGGTGCACGAATTTGTGCACCGGTGGGGTCCCTTGGCCTGGCTGGTGATTGGGGCCAATCAGGGCCTGTCTCACCAAGTCCCAATTGGGTTGATCCAGGCTGAGAGGTTGGCTGGTTGGCCAGGGGGAGGGACCACGGGAGGTTGGCCTGCTGTGGGAGGTTAGCTGAGGGAGTGCACTGACCACCAGGGAGCAGCTCCTACGTTGAGCATCTGCCCCCTGTGGTCAATGTGCATCATAGCAACCAGTCATTTGGTCAACCAGACATAAAGGTCACTTACACTTTCATATATATAAATAAGAAAAATTGTAAAGATTGAAAGAGTAAGTGGGACAATGGTGATTGAACATAGATTTCATATATCAAAGTCCAGTTTTTAAAATGTTATGATGTAACTCTCTCTCAGATATTTTGTGATCATGTGTCAGAGATTGATTTAGCTCATGAATGAGGGAGCCAGCAGGATTTTGTGGCTGGTGCACAGAGTACTGAGAGAAAGAGCTTTACTCTGTTAGGAAACCCATGCTGAAATGTTTGCTGAGTTAGAGACAAACTAGTTAACAAAACTGGTTAATCTCCTTTGGGACAGTAAAACCATAATCTTTGTGGTTATCTTTTCTGCATGGCAGAAATTATTTGTATCTTTACTGGACAAAAGTAATCTACAAATTAACCTATAATTTACCTCAAAATAAGGTATGTTTTCCTAGAGAATGACACAATCTTTGGGTTGGACACCTAAGACCTGCTGTGGTGTGCTATTGAAAGGTGGCCATCCTTTGCCTCATTCCATTTCTGGTGAATTGTTCAAAATGTATAGAGGGGGGCCATTAATACTACTGAAATGACTGGAATGCCTGGGACTTTCCATTGGGTTCCTGTGTCATGCAGTGTTCACAGTCTCCCAGAGCAGATTTTTGTCCTTGGCTTAAGTCCCACAATGCCATATATTTAGTTTCTTAAAAGCAGAGCTGTTGCTCTTCCAACTACTTACCTTCCCACCTTTCCTGTTGGCTCATTTTGTTTCTAAATGAACTGTACTAAAAATATCAGGCCTTTAAGACCTCCTCCCTCCCCCAAACAGACATAGACTCCTAGAAAGCCACTTTTTAATAAAGCAGCAAGCCTATTTCAGATACACATTGCTGGATGTTCCATGAATCCTATATAATAAAAGGTTAATATGAAAATCGACCAAATGGTGGAACAATCAGTCACTATGACACACACTGACCACCATTGGGCAGACGCTCAATGCAGGAGCTGCCCACTGGTGGTCATTGCGCTCCCAGAAGCCAGGCTTATGGTTGGCAAGTGCAGTGGTAGTGGTGGGAGCCTCTCTTGCCTCTGTGACAGCGCTAAGGATGTCTGACTGCCAGGTTAAGCCTGCTCCCCATTCAGAATATTTGGGTGGGTTTGAGCAGGGAGTAGACTTAAGCTGCCAATCAGACATCCCCCTAGGGCTCCTGGACTGCGTGAGGGTGCAGGCCAGGCTGAGGGACTCCCCAGCCCCCAAGTGCACAAATTTTATGCACTGGGCCTCTAGTAAAATAAATAAGTCTAGAGGTCTCTGAACTCTTTGCCATTCAATCCTTGAAACCTAATTAATAAAGTCATAGGAGTTGTCCCCTACTGTGTTACTAGGTTTAGCCTGGGGTTATCATAGAGGCATCCCTTTTTTTCCCATGCTTTTTTTTTTATTGATGAGAGAGAGAGAGAGAGAGAGAGAGAGAGAGAGAGAGAGAGAGAGAGAGAAAGATTCAGACAGACTGACCTCAATGAGAGAGACATCCATCAATTGCCTCCTGCAAGCACCCTGTCCGGAAATCAAATCCTCTGATCTTTTGGTTTATGGCATGGGTCTATGCTCCAATCAACACCAGCCAGGGCTACAGGTATTATTCTTACTCACTTTTGTGGCAGTTTACATCAGTTTACTAAATAAGTGATTTTGGACTTTAAAAGTAGATGTATGCTTAAGCAACTACCGTATTTTTTCCATGTATAAGATGCCCCTCCCCTTTCCAACCCCAAATTAAGAAATCAACATTTTAAACATAAAATAGAGCACATTTTTATTTAGTAATTACTTTTCTCTTCTTCATAACTATTAGTTCCAGACATATTAATTTCTTCAAATTCTATTGTATCACTGCTGTTTTCTGAGTCACTCTCTATGTATCTGAGATCATCCTTGTAAACTGGTGGCATTTTCTGAGCTAATTTTATTTGTGTTCTCATGGTCAATCCTTCTCTCTCATGAAATTGAAGCACCATTTGCCTTTCCTGTAAAATCAACAATGTTCATTTCGCTTGAAAGCATTCTTGCCTGACATTGAATAAGTTTGGTTGACACACATACATCACTCTGGCACTGCTCCATAAACCAAGTATTAAGCCTCTGCTCCAAGTTTGCCCATTTTGGTGGTTTTCCTCTTAAGGACTTCTTCTTCTTTTTTTTTTTTTTTTTGCATCTTAAGGAGTTCTTCCTGTTTTCTCCATTGTCTGATCATACACGCAATGGAAGTCCAAATTGTTTCTCTGCAGCTCTATTTCCATGCTTGTTTCCATGCAGTTTGAATTTTGCAGAGTAAAATTACTGGTATTTATCTTTTTATTTTTTGACGTCTTTATGGCCTCAGAATGCTCCGAGCCCTGTTGAATCTGAGTACTCTCTACCTCCACCTCCAATTACGGCATCAGCTGACTTCAGTAACAATAAGGCTCCTGACTGGAGGAAGCCTGTTTGACAAGATATGGGCAACTATGCACCTGCACAGCTCCCTCCTTGGCTGACTTCCATCTATAAGATGCCCCTCGATTTTCAGTCTAATGATTTTAGAAAAAAAAATAGTGTCTTTTACACGGAAAAATACGGTTAAGTAGGAGAGTTTTGTCTTACAGTCTCTCCTTTCCATCTTGTTCTATAAAGCTCGGCTGTTGCGTGGCTGGCCTGTCCCACATTTTATCATTAGGACATGGAAACAAAATTTTGCTTAAATCCACTCAGCAAAATTATAGAGTACCAGCAACAGCACGTTGCTAAGTGATAATTGCAGGGAGTCTGAAATAGGGGTACCTTTTCCAGAAGGACCTGTTTTGCTCTTTATGTAAGGGTTGTACTTTTAGGATATGCATTATATATTTTCAGGATTATAAAACTATAAAAATGGAGGAACCTCAGAGGTTATATACATCAGCCCCTATTTCACCTCCAATCTGTGGCCCAGCCACTGAGCCCTCCTTAAGTGGAAAGCCTGAATTTTGCTAGATGGCATGTTCTGTTTGTTTGATTGTGAGTTCTCTGTCCCAGGATGAAAAATCACCCCATTCTATTCACAGATTCTACCGGAGGGTGCATATCAGAATAAATCTGTACTCCTCTTTCCATAGAAAAATCACTATGCTTCCTTCCCTAAAAAGTGGTCTTTTTCAAGCTGAGTCATTAATATCCCAGAATCCTACAGTTTGTGAAAGGATATGGGTGTCCAAATTCACATTTGTCTGTGTTTCTTTTAAGATGCAGTGCTTAGAACCATATAGATGACTCTAAATGAACAGGCCAGTGTATGGGTTTGGGGAGAGATGGGAAAGACTGCCTCTTTAGGTCTCAGCTGTACTCCTATTGTTTGTGTGGACCTAAAGTATATTGGAATTTCTGATAGTCATACGACAATGTCAGATAACAATGGCCATCTGGTTCACTACTTCTGTGGGTTCTTTTTGAAGTAAATTGCTTTTGTGTCAAGTATTCCCTTCTAAGCCATGTACTTTAATCTAATTTTTTAAGATAAATTTTAACCTAATTTTTAAGCCTTAGCTGTGAATATTTATGGTAATTATAATAAACAGCACCATTACTAATAAATGTTTATCAGAGGGAAAGAACAGCATTGTAGTTAAGAGCCTAGCACTGGAATCAAACTGTTTCCAGATTCAAACACTATCTCCCATATGTGTGATTACATGACCTTGAGATAAGTCAATGTGGTTGTGCCTGTAAGGTCCTTCCCATGCTCCGGACACATGGTCAGAGAACAAATGAGAGCTGTTAGTATTCTCTTTGCCAGACTTCTGCTCCACTCTTCAGCAAGTATTATTCTATTTAACTCAGCTACACCTGAGGAATACTATTACCCCTCTCCTTTTAACATGTGGGAACTGAGATCAGGATAGTTATGTCATTTGTCCAGGGCTCTGTGGTTGCTGAGTGGTGTGGTGGGATTTGAACACACATCTGTCTGATGCCATTTTTATTACATGTTATTTGTATTAGTATTTCTGACCCATCCTAGACTATCTTTTTACTTGTATTAAATATTTAATTTACCAGTATACAAAGAATATTTGTAACATATGAGTAAGTTCAAACATTAATAAATACCATATGCATTACCCAACCTGAAATAATAAATTCCAGCAACATCTTTAAATGTCCCTGCCTGTCCTCAAGCCCTGCCAACCTCTCTCAAGAGGTAACCATCACTGAATCTTAGGATTATCATTTGTTAACTTTTCTTTTATTCCTTTTCTGCATACAAATATATTCCTAAGCAATGTTTTTCTGTATGCTACTGTCTAACAGAATAAGCAAAATGTATGAGATGTGACCATAAAGCAGCTTTATTTTTTTGCTCCCCATGCTTTCCTTGAATTAGCTCTGTAATTAGTTCTTCCCTCCCTTTAAAAACTCAGGCATTTCCCATGACTTTTCTAATCACTTTTGGGTCAAAAAATTGTATAATCACTTTAAGTTTAAAAAAACAAATGGTCACTTCTGCAATTCAAACACTCAATTCCATGTATTATTCAAGCTTTTAAAATTGAGCCCACTGACATTGGCAGGACAGGTCTCACGCCTTGTCCTCTTCCTGGAAGTATTGCAGGTATTCCAAGCCCAAGTTCTTTCACATGAATTTTAAAATCAGTTATCCAAGGTTATACATGTACGGAATTTGGATTTGGATTGGAGGTGTTTCTGAATTTTGATGATGTAATGACATTAGTTTTTCCATTATGTGAGTCATGTCAGTGTGATTATTAACACAAGGGGTGGGTTTTTGGGTACTTATCTGTACTGCATACAGAGCTCCCAAGTTGCTTGCCTGACTGTGCCACTTAGCTCTTTGCTTATTTAGATTTTTAATTAGTGTACTTTATTTTTTTAGAGCAGTCTTTAGTTTACAGAGAAAGTGATGGGAAAATAGAAAGTTCCCAAATACCTCTACCCCTGTGTACAATTTCCCCTGTTATTGACAACTTACATCAGAGTGGCACATTTGTTACCAATGATGAGCCAATGTTGATACATTATTATTTGCTGAAGTCCATAGTTTACTTTAGAGTTGGTTCATTGTTGGTGTTGGGCATTCTGTGGGTTTGGACAAATACATAATGACGTGTATCCACTGTTCTAGTATCATACAGAATAACTTCACTGCCCTAGAATATCTGCTATGCTCTGCCTATCATTCCTCCCTCCCCCTAACTCCTTATACCCCCTGATATTTTTACTGTCTTCATAGTTATGCCTTTTCCAGAATGTCATATAGTTGGAATCATACTATATGTAGCATTTTGGAGTTAGCTCTTTTCTTTTTTAATCAGAGGATTTTTTTAAAATTGATTTTTAGAGAGAGTGGAAAGGAAAGGGAGAGACGGAGAAAGAAACATCAATGTGAAAGAGACACAGCGATTGGTTGCCTCCTCTTCACACCCCAGCCAGGGTAAGGGATCAAGATTGTACCCCAGTTACATGCCCTTGACTGGAATCAAACACAGGACTCTTCAGTCCGCTCTATCCACTGAGCCAAACTAGAAAAATTTACTTGTTTTCACTAAGTAATATGCTTTTAAATTTCCTCCATGTCTTTCCATGGCTTGAAAGCTCATTTCTTTTTATTGCTGAATAATGTTCTATTGTTTGGATGTACCACACTTTATCTACTCACCTACTGAAGGACATCTTGGTAGTTTTCAAGTTTTGGCAATTATAAGTAAAGCTTCTGTAAACATTTTAGCTATTTAGTGTTGGTCTCTTCTATTCTCATTTGTAAAATGAGACATTGAACAGAAGTCTTTATCGTTTCTAACACTCAAAAGTCCCATTGGTGAAGAAAATGAACTGCTAGGAACCAGAAAAAGAAGATGGGTGACATTTTGAAGTCAGGCATAAATGGTACCCCAGCGGAGGAGATGCAAGAGGGAGGGAGGAAGGAGGAGAAGGGTAGCCTTGAGGTGAAAAAGAAGCTTCAAATGAGAAGGAATGGGTAGAGCCAAGAGCATGAGCATAGTGCTTATTTGTTTTTAAACAAAAAGCAAAACTAAGAGCACAAACAGTGCAGCTGGAAGTGGAGGGGCAGGTGACTGCAGTATGGCTGGGAAAAGGTGGGAAGGTGACCCACAGGGTCCAGGGGTGGAGTCCAGGACATTTGCTTGGTTTACCTGATGAGTTTTTCAACCTATAACCACTTTGCACATGGAGCTAGAAAGGGAGGACTGAAAAGTGGCCAACGTAGATGCTTGAATAATACAGTCAGCTTGAAACACTAGTAGCACCAAGGATTGGCTAACGGGGACCCTTAGCACACAGAGTCTGCCAGGGCCCTGGTGTTCTGCTCGCAGCTCACATGGGCCAGCTCCCAATATAAAGTTTAACTCCTGTGCTTTATATTCTGTGACTTTATATTCTGAATCTGACTGGAAGGGAGGGGCACAGAGAACTCACCAGCCCTAGGAGTGTTGCTTGTAGATGAGAAACCTATCAACTTTAGGATCACATCCAGGATATAACAAAGATAATGTTAAAAACTTTTTTTTCCAGTTTTATTCAGAAACTAGTGGCCTGGTGCACGAAATTCTGCACATTAAAAGGGGATTAACTAGAGGAAATATTTTAATACTAGAAGCCTGATGCACAAAGATTTGTGAAAGAATGGGCCTTCCTTCTCCTGGCTGCTGGTATTGCCTTCGCTCTGGCCTGGAGCCACCTTTCTGCCTTCCTACACTGCCCAGAGGCCCAGAGGAGCTGGGGCGGTGCGGAACGCCTGCACCATTGCTATGGTGACGATGCAAGCATCCTGCCCTGGCCCCAGCCGCTTGGCACCTGTGTATGCAAATTAACCCACCATCTTTGTTGGGTTAATTTGCATACTCACTCCTGATTGGCTGGTAGACATCGTGAAGGTACAGTCAATTTGCATCTCTTTATATCTATACTCTTTTACTAGTGTAGATTCATATAGATTGCTATTTGCCCTTTCTCTATAATAGAAGTGTCAGAGATGAAAGAAAATTAGTAAAATGTATATGAAAATCTTCCTCTTGTCAGAGTCTGGGGGTGCACTATGGGACCCAGAGCCAAGTCCCCACCCACCACGTGCACCTAAAAATCGCATGAGACCCAGACTTGGCTGCCTTCCCGTCCCCATTGGGCTAGATCCAGACCAGGCCAGTCCCATCCTTGTCAAGCCCCGCTGGGCAGGGGCCACAGCCTCAGGTCCCCTGGCCTGGCTCTGGGTGGGGGAGTGTGGCCTGAGGTCCCCCAGCCTAGGCCATGGCAGGAGGCACTCTTTGAGGCCTCCCATCAAGCCTCATGGGGGGGGGGGCGTAGCCTCAGGTCCCTTGGCCCGGCACTGTGTGGGGGGCGTGGCCTGAGGTCCCCTGGCCCAGGGCGAGGGGAGCAGTCTGAGGTCCCCAGCCCAGCACCAGGGCAGGGGGTGCACCTTGAGGTCCCCCATCAAGTCCCCCTGGGTGGGGGCGTGGCCTCAAGTCCCCTGGGCCAATGCTGGGGTGGAGGGGCATGGCCTGAGGTACCCTGGCTTGGCAACAGTGCAGGGGGCATGGCCTGAGGTTCTCTATCAAGCCCTGCTGGGTGGGGGCCAGGCCTGAGGTCTCCTGTCAAGCTCCATCAGGCAGGGGGCATGGCCTGTAACCACCACCTCACAGAAAAGAAAGAAATACCAGCTATAGCACTTCAGCTTCTTTCATGTCATTCCACAAAAAGAAGCCCCAAACTCACTAGCTATATCCCATAAAGTCTGTTTTGATCACTGGTTAGTTAGTCGGGTATCAAGTCAAGTAAGGGGACAGAACTCCTGTGGCCTTTCACATTGTCCCCTTAAGCATCGCTGCTGAGGATTAAACATGTCTATAGGCCTCTGTATGTCACATGTAGATGGGAAGTTCCACATGTGTATCGAGAGTGTGACTTTGGTAATATGGGACCTTCCCTTCATTTCATGGCAGATTCCTGAAGATAAGAATTGGGATCAGGTATTTTCTGTGGCTTAAATTCAGTGGGCCCTCCAATTCTCAGATTTCTTAATTCTCTTTTTTCTTTGTGGATAAGTGGGAAAAGAAGCTGAAAAAAACTTTTTGATATTATAAAATACAAATAATTCACAGAAGTAGTGTTCCCCACAGATGGGTAAGTTTGCTTTGTAGACATCCATATCTAACATTTATAAAGGCCCCCCAATCAAATATTTATTGAGCTGCTATTTAGGTGCCAGACACAGCGCGCACGCGCGCACACGCATGGACGTATGCAAACAAATATAGGGTGGGGCAAATATAGTTGTTCATATGAAAAATAATATAGTAATTAGTAAATAGTAATTAGTAAATAGATTAACCTGTTTTGCATACTCAAAACTGTAAATCTATTTCTACCCCACCTTGTATGTATGCCATATGACTAAGGATGACTAAGATTTGTCCCATCTTCAAGGAGTTTGTATTGTGCAACAGTCATGCACAAACATCACTTTACATGTGGGTGTGTGTTTGATGCAGACTTGCACAGCTTCATGGTTTAGCATAAGGCTTGTCACTTTGGGGAAGCCATTTCACTTCCTTAACTGAATCTCATAGGTGATGGTGGCAGCAGGCAGATCACAGAGGGCCTTGTGTGGACTAATGGCCAGGATCTGCTACCCATCAGGCACTGGCACAGGAATAACATTATTGAGTCCTCATTGCAGTCCAGTAAGGTCTCTGGTGCCATCATCCCCCTGTACAGACAAAAATCCGAGGGAGCTTTGTGCTCAGGGATATTTGAAACTATAGGATAACTATGAGTCTTCCTGAATAGTTTGGGAAATATAAAGTAATTTAACTGATAAATTATTAAAAGCACTGTGGTTTTTAATTTTTTAGTTTTCATGTTTTTAGCAAGAATTCTTGTAATAAAATATACATTATAAAATTTAGCATTTCTAACCATTTTTAGGGTTACAATTTGGTGGCATTAAATTGCACAATATTTACATTATTGTGCAGGCATCACCACTACCCATCTAGAACTTTACTATCTTCTCAAACTGAGCCCCTGGCACCCACTCTTTCACTTCTTGTCTCTATGAGTTTGACTACTTTGGATGCCTTGTTTAAGTGGAACCATACAGTATTTGGCCTTTTCTGACTTATTTCACTCAACATAATGTCTTCAGGGTTCATCTATGTGGTAGCATATTGCAGAATCTTTTTTCTTTTAAAGGCTGAATTGTATTCATATATCACATTTTCTTTATCCATTCATTGGTTGATGATTATTTGGGTTGTTTTTACCTTTAGCTATTGTGAATAATGCTGCTATGAATATTGGTGTATAGATACCTCTTCAAGACCTGCTTTCGGTTATTTTGGGTATATATCCAAAAATGTAATTGCTGGGTCATATGGTAATTCTGTGTTTAAATTTTTGAGGAATTTCCATACTGTTTTCTCTAATGGCTGCAAAATTTTACATTTCTATCAACAATGTAAAAGAGTTCCAACATCCTACCCAACACTTGGTATTTTCTGTCTTTTGGATAATAACTGTCTTTAATGGGTGTGACATGGAAAGCATTATTTTTTATAAAAACAAATCTTATGAAAAGAATGCCAAATTTGCACAACTTATAACTTAAATACTGGAACTTTAAACTTTCTGCTTTCAGTAACCTGCTACCTCAGCCTTTCCCCAATTGTAACTGGTTCTCCTGAGCCACCAGGAGAAGTGACTGCAGTGGGTTAAGAGCTCAAAGGTGTAGCCAGATTGCTTGGTGAAGATGCTGGCTCCATCCTTTCTCCTGTGTGATCTTAGGGCCCAACCTCAGATTTTGCATTTGTGAAATGGGTGTAATAATTAAGGGTGGTTATGAGTGCTGAGAATACTATGTATATAGACTCTCTATATATATCTCTTACTGATTATACTGCCAGAAGTAAGTCAGAGGAAAAGTTTGAGTATCACTATCCGATGAGGAGATCTTGAAAAGCTTTCAGCTAGGAAATGACAAGCCTTGTTTTTATTGGCTGCTAACAAATTTGAGAGTGGAATTTTTTTTTGTCAGCAAGCTGGAGGTATGTGGGGCTCAAATTGCTGTTTAAAATCAAGGACCTCGCCAAAACCGGTTTGGCTCAGTGGATAGAGCACCAGCCTGCAGATTAAAAGGTCCCAGGTTCGATTCCGGTCAAGGGCATGTACCTTGGTTTGCAGGCACATCCCCAGTAGGAGGTGTGCAGGAGGCAGCTGATCGATGTTTCTCTCACATCGATGTTTCTAATTCTCTATCCTTCTCCCTTCCTCTCTGTAAAAAATCAATAAAATATATTTTTAAAAAATCAAGGACCTAGTGGTCTCCCAGAATAGTGAGAGAACTGGGAGGAAGCAACTTTATACCAGTGACTACCTGGAATAAGGTTCAGTTCCCAAACATGTATTCCATATTCCTTTTGGTTAGATAATGCACAGAGGTTCCAATTCGATTGTTCTCCTGTGAAATAAAACGCAGAATATAGCACATGCCCAAGAAAGACTGGGTTAAAAGCCTGATTTCATCATCTCCCAGTGCTTCCAGGTTGGCAGTATCAATAGAGCTCAATGCTTAGATATCTGGATGGCCACCTCCCTGGCTTTTCTCAATGAGCTGTTCCACGTCCATCCGTCAGGAAAGGCCTGATAGGGTAGAGTACATTCCATATGGATCTGTTGCTGCCAATAGTTTTAACCTTCAGCCCAGAGGACCCACAGACTTTCTCAGTTTGTGAGCCCCTAAGCCAAAATAAATACCTAAATATTTTATTTATTAAGTAGTTTTAAAAAATATGTCCTTTAAAAATAATTTTATTGATTTCATAGAGGAAGGAAGAAGGAGAGAGGATAGTAACATCACTGATCAGCTGCCTCCTACACTCCCTCTACTAGGAATTGAGCCCACAACCTGGGCATGTATCCTGACCGGGAATCGAACCATGACCTCCTGGTTCATAGGTTGACACTCATAAATCACTGAGCCACCCTGGTTGGGCTTTATTAAGTAGTTTTAATGAACTATCTGAAAAGGGATTTTTCTAATTGCAGAGAAAAGGAAGAAAGTTGAGAAATCAGTATGCTCGGTTTAATTTGTTCTAAGTGGAAATCTCAAGATTTCCACTCCATCGAAGAATGGATATAATTGTTTTTTTAAACCAAAAGCTTTACAAAATTAATGTGGGCAACACAAAATTCGTGGAAAATAGGAATCTCTACACATGTTGTTGTTGTCTCTGGACATGATTGTGATGCCCTGT
Source organism: Lasiurus cinereus (assembly GCA_011751065.1). Classification (NCBI taxonomy): domain Eukaryota; kingdom Metazoa; phylum Chordata; class Mammalia; order Chiroptera; family Vespertilionidae; genus Lasiurus; species Lasiurus cinereus. The sequence goes on along the minus strand of JAAGEH010000011.1, from coordinate 3,849,754 downwards.
AGAACATTTCTTGGGCCCCGTGGCGGTATTGAACATAGGCAGGATCCATTTTAACAGTGACAAGTGAGAAATGGCGCTGCCAACTTAGTCAAACTATATATACTTAGGATCAAGAGGATGGTAGAAATTCAGCTTGAAAACACCATGTGATCACAATAATATCAACAGTGAGTGCTTTAAAGGACCATTCATTCTTGTTTCAAAACCCAGGGTTTTGCTGTCTCGAGTGGATAGAAGTGTAAGACTTCATTTAATTTTTAATTTTAAAAGGTCAGTGTCTTAGTCACACTTATAGTGTGGGGTGGGGACTTGAAGATGAAAAGGTAATTCTTGCCAAAGTTATTTGGTAAAGTGAAAAGAGGCCGTTTGTCATGAGGGGCCCACATCAGCTCCATGCTTTTGGAGCTCCAGGTATGTAATTCCACCCTGCTTGGCTCTGCCCTTTCGGGTCCCTCTTCCCGACTGCTTGACTCGAGCTGTGCCTAAGAGGTGTTTTTCAGGCCTTTGCACCAGCCTGTCCCCTCTAGTGCTAATCACTTTCCAAAGTGACAGGATAACCTTGGATCTGTGTCTCGAGCCAGACCTTGTTTGCCATCTCCAGGCCCAGCGTAATCCATTGCTGACTCCTGGACATGATGTGAAGTCAGTATATTTAAATTAGAATTCCTCATCTTGCTTCTCTATCTGCTCCCCTCTGGGCTTTGGTAGTTCATCCCAGTTTGACCCAAAATGTCACCTAGAGTCACGCCTGTCTCTTTTGTCTTCTTCCATCTTCCCTCTCCCTCACCCCACACATTCAGTTGGTCACCAGTCCCATGGTGGCTATATCTCCCATCACCTCTCCGCATCTCACAGCCACCTCGTGAATCCTGGCACCATTGTCTGGTTCTAGTTGTTGAGGGTTGTGGCAGCCTCGTAATTGCCCCTGCTGCCTCTAGTCTTGCTGCCTTTGGGCACTTGGACCCCTAGGATAAACCTTAAAACCCTTCCCATAGCTTTTAAGGTCCTAGCCTCTCCCTGCCCACTGTCCTCCAGCCAGGTCTCTACCCCAGGCTCTCGGTACCCCCACCTTTCATTATCTTTCAGGTCCTAGTGCTAATGTCACTTCCTGAGGTATCATAATAATACAGACTTCATTACAATTTCTTCTTCTTCTTTTTTTTTTTAAATATATTTTATTGATTTTTTACAGAGAGGGAGACAGACAGAAAGTCAGAAACATCGATGAGAGAGAGACATCGATCAGTCGCCTCCTGCACGCCCCACTGTGGAGATGTGCCCGCAGTACATACCCCCAACCGGAATCGAACCCGGGACCTTTCAGTCCGCAAGCCGACGCTCTATCCACTGAGCCAAACCGGTCTCGGCAACAATTTCTTCTTTAATTAGGTATCTTTCTCCTTTTGACTAAAGGTCTGTGATGGCTGAGATCATGTCTGCTGTTCATCATTCTATTCCTAGGCTTTACCCCAACACCAGTCAGGCAGGAGGAACTGAGGAAACATTTGTTGAATGAGTGAGTGAGTGAACAAATGATACCTCATATAAAGTTCTTTCTTGTTAAAAGATGAAGTTTTGAAACAAGCCACAGAAATTTCATTTCAATTAATGAATGTTTCTTTCTAATTTACATTTACTCAAATGATGACAATCTGATGTGACTTTGTAGGTGTTCTTACCTGCACATGGCCCATCTCTGCTTATGTAACCAGAGGCAACTGAGGCAGTGATTATTGATTGCCAAACCACCAGCCTTGTGTCAGAACAATCTAGGAGTTGATTGACATATCATTATAGTTCTGAAATTATAATTAGAAAAGAATTGAATTAGCAAACTTGGGCAGTTTTTTTTGTTTTTGTTTTTTTGTGGAGGGGGGCGGGTTGTGAAGCAGGGTTGCTTTTAAATGAAATTTGAATGTAGTTAAATTGTTCACTTTGGAGCACACAGTTGAACAGCTACTTTGCCATATCTTGAAAATCATGAAAGGTGGGCTTTGTTTGTTGTAGGGGCAGGATTAGATTCACAACCCTGCCACTCTTGTCTCGGGGCCCTGAAATCACTGCCATTGGGAATGGTATGGCCATCAAACAAGGCCTGTGTGGCTTTGCTCTATTTCTACAGAATCAAGGACGTGCTTGGACCAAGTAATGGGAGGACAATGGCCCACAGGCAAAAGTGACCTTGCATAATGGAACATTGTGGGGGTAAGAGGGCAAGCTAAGGGGAGCTCAGGAGGATGAGAGGAAAGGAAGGAAGGTCAGAGGATGCCATAGGTCAAGGCATCTATTTCTAAATACTGTGGAGGGTCTTTGTCATACTGGAAAAGGGAAAAAGCTCTTCTTCCTCTGCTAACATAGGAACCCCTAAGCCAAAGAAATCAGGTTATCTTTTTATTAACTATTATCAGTTTAGTTTTTGATCATCACTTACTGTTAGTAACATTCATTTGCGTTATGGATTAAGTGGGATTGGGCAAATAACATGAGAATCTTTATATTCTGAACAATTGACTTTTAGAGTACTGCTTGTCAAAATTTTGAGACCTCTGTGATTTCTCACAGGATTGAAAAGAATTCTAGGAAATATATTACCCATATCCATAGAAAAAATAGAGCTGAATAAAAATGAAATAATGGCATTTAATATATAGTTAGTTTCAGAGGCCATATTCTCTCCCATCCAAATGCCAGACATTCCTTTGCTGGTCCCTCACTCTGTTGACAGTGCAGAGTCTCCACCCAGCAGTGACTCTTGAACTGTCAGGATGGCTCTAGGGAGGGAATGTGCTTCCATCTGCTAGTCACACAGCCATGACCTGTGCACGTGGGCACCTTTGCACCTTCACAGTCTGCATGGGATGTGTGACTTTTGCATAAGTCCAAATGCATATCTAATAAGCTTAAATCCATTACATTTCCAATTGAGTATTTTACTTATTTTTGATCTAGAAATTGGGGTATAAAATTTCATTTTCTATTAACCAGTAACCATAAAGTTTACACTTTACAAAGAAAGGTATCATGCTATGAGCATAATTAATATTTCGATGAGAATATTGTTTATAGTACATTTGCTTCTTATAACCACCCTCTGAAATACTCTCAAAGAAGTGTTAGGATCACATTGAGAAATCTGAGGTCAAGGATGGGGTGTGACTGGTCCAGGTTTCCAAAGCTAGTAAAAGACAAAGTAAGACGCAGGCCCAGGAATTCTGAGCCTCAACTGTCATCCTTTCTCTTTCATGGAACTTGCCTTACACTGTCACTCTGAGGCATGGCTTTACTAAGAGGGATACTCTCTTAGTCTTGTCTGGATTCTTGGCAGCTGCTCTCTCAGAAAGCAAATCTGTTTCTTTTCTTAATTGCCTGGGGATTCGCCTTTTATAGGCTGATGCCTCATAGCAGGGATCCCCTGGCTCATCTTGCCCTTATTCTTTGCAGCAGCATGGATGGATCTGGAGAACATTATGCTAATTGAAATAAGCCAGTCAGAGAAAGATAAGTACCATATGATTTCACTCATGTGGAATCTAGTAAACAAAATAAATTAACAAACAAAATAGAAAGAGACTCATAAGTAGAGAACAGACTGACAGCTGTCAAAGGGAAGGGGAGTTGCAGGACTGGTTAGAAGGTGAAGGGATTAAGCAAAAAACAAACAACTCATAGATACAGACAACAGTATGATGATTACCAGAAGGAAAGGAGGATGGGGGAGATAGAAGAAGGAATAGGAGGGATAAATGATGATGGAAGGAGACTTGACTTGGGGTGGTGAAACACATATACAATATACAGATGAATAAATGTACAATCATAGTATTGTACATTTGAAACTTATATAGTTTTATTAATCAACTAGAGGGGCGGTGCACGAAATTCATGCATGGGGGTGTGTTTCCCTCAGCCCAGCCTGCACCCTTTCCAATCTGGGACTCCTCAAGGAATGTCTGACTGCCTGTTCAGAATAGGGCCAGAACAGGCAGTCGGATATCCCTCTCACAATCCAGGACTGCTGACTCCCAAGTGCTCACCGGCCTGTCTTCCTGATTACCCCTAACTGCTTCTACCTGCCAGCCTGATCACCCCCTAACCATTCCCCTGCCAGCCTGGTCGATGCCTAACTGCTCCCCTGCCAGCCTGTTTGCCCCTAACTGTCCTCCCCTGAAGTCCTGGTCACCCCCAACTGCTCTCCCCTGCAAACCTGGGTCTGCCCCAACTACCCTTCCCTGTAGGCCTGATCGCCCCCAACATTTCTCCTCTGCCAGCCTGGTCACCCGTAACTGCCCTCCTCTGCAGGCTTGATTGCCCCCAACTGCCCTCCCTTGCAGGCCTGGTCCCTCTCAAGTGCCCTTCCCTGCTGGCCATTTTGTGGCAGCCATCTTGTGTCCACATGGGGGCAGTCATCTTGTGTGTTAGAGTGGTAATCAATTTGTATATTACTCTTTTATTAGATAGGATAGAGGCCTAGTGCATGGATGGGGGCCAGCTGATTTGCCCTGAAGGGTGTCCTAGATCATGGTGGGGGTTCCTTTGGGGTATGGGGTGGCCTGGGCAAGGAGCCTGTAGTGATTTACAGGCTGGCCACGCCCCCTGGCGACCCAAGGGGAGGCCCTGGTATCTATGAATTATTTATCTTCTGTAATTGAAACTTTGTAGCCTTTTTTTAAATTTAATAAATCTTTATTGTTCAGATTATTACAATTGTTCCTCTTCTTTCCCCCCAATAGCACCCCTCCACCTGGCTCCCAGCCACCCTCTGCCCTTACCTCCCCCCGATTCTCCTCATCCATAGGTGTATGATTTTTGTCTAGTCTCTCCCCACACCCCCCTCACCTCTTTCCCCCTGAGAATTGTAAGTCCACTCCCTTTCTCTGTCCCTGATTCTATTATATTCACCAGTTTATTCTGTTCATCAGATTTTTATTCACTTGATTTTTAGATTCACTTGTTGAGAGATAAATATTTGTTGTTCATAATTTTTACTTTACCTTTTTCTTCTTCTTCTTAAAGAGTACCTTTCAGCATTTCATATAATATTGGTTTGGTATTGATGAACTCCTTTAGTATTTTCTTATCTGTGAAGCTCATTATCTGACCTTCAATTCTGAATGATAGCTTTGCTGGGTAGAGTAATCTTGGTTGTAGATTCTTGCTAGTCATCACTTTGAATACTTCTTGCCACTTCTATCTGGCCTCAGTTTTTTGTTGAGAAATCAGTTGACAATCATGGGTGCTCCCTTATAGGTAATTAACTGTTTTTCTCTTGCTGCTTTTAATATTCTCTCTTTGTCTTTTGCTCTTGGTATTTTAATTATGATGTGTCTTGGTGTGGTCCTCTTTGGATTCCTTTTGTTTGGGGTTCTGTGTGCTTCCTGGACTTGCAAGTCTTATTTCTTTCACCAGGTGGGGCAGTTTTCAGTCGTTATTCCTTCAAATAGCTTTTTAGTATCTTGCTCTTCCTCTTCTTCTGGCACCCCCATAATTCTTATGTTGGTACGCTTGAAGTTGTCCCAGAGGCTGCTAACACTAACTTCATATTTTTGGACTCTTTTTTCTTTTTGTTTTTCCAGTTGAGTATTTTCTGCTTATTTGTATTTCAAATCTTTGACTTGATTCTTGCATTCCTCTAGTCTGCTGTAGATCTCTATATAATATTTTTTATTTCAGTCAGTGTATGTTTAATTTCTAGTTGGTCCTTTTCATTTCCTCTTGGGTCTCACTAAATTTATCCATCTTTTCTAGGAAATTCTTGAAAAACATTATAATCGTGGTTTTGAACTCTATCCAGTCATTTGTTTTCCTCCATTTCTTTCGTTTGTGATCTGTTTCTTTGTCTCCACATTTTCGCTGTTTCCCTGAGTTGATCGAGTAGTTTTGTGTGCTAGTTATCCTATATGGCCCAGTAGCTCCACTTCTCCAATTACCTGAGGTGGACTCTCTTGGTGCACCCCTTTGTGGACTGTGTGTACAGCTTTATTGTAGTTAATACTTTTTTTTAAATTTTTATTAATTGTTTATACATATCTCCCCATTGCCCCCCCTCCTACCCAGGCATACCCCAAAACCCCAGTGTCTATGTTCATTGGTTATGCTTATATGCTTGCATACAAGTCCTTTGATTGATCTTTTATCTACCTCACCTAACTTTAATCTTCCTGCTGTAATTTCACAGTATGCTTGATGCTTTACTGCCTCTGTATCTATCCTTTTGTCCATCAGTTTATAATGTTCTTTATTATCCACCCATGAGTGAGATCATGTGATGCTTCTCCTTCATTGACTGGCTTATTTCACTAAGTATAAGGCTCTCCAGTTCCAACCAGGTTGCTGCAAATGGTAAGAATTCCTTTTTTTAATGGCAGCATAGTATTCCATTGTGTAGATGTACCACAGTTTTCTGATCCACTCATCTGCTGACGGGCACCTAGGTGTTTCCAAATTGTAACTATTGTAAATTGTGCTGCTATGAACATAGGGGTGCATAAATCCTTTCTGATTGGTGTTTGTAATTTCCTAGGATAAATTCCTAAGAGTGGGATTACAGGGTCAAATGGGAGATCCATTTTTAGTTTTGAGGAAACTCCATACTGTTCTCCACAGTGGCTACACCAGTCTGCATTCCCACCAAGAGTGCACAAGGGTTCCTTTTTCTCCGCATCCTCGCCAACACTTGTCATTTGTTGATTTGTTGATGATTGCCATTCTGACAGGTATAAGATGGTATCGCATTGTCGTTTTGATTTGCATCTCTCGGATGATTAATGACTTTGAACATGTTTTCATGTGTCTCTTGGCCTTCCTTCTGTCATCTTGAAAAGGTTCTATTTAGGTCCGTTGCCCATTTTTTTTTATTGGATCGTTCATCTTCTTTTTATTAAGTTGTATAAGTTGGTGATAACATTTGCAAATATGTTCTCCCATACAGTGATCTTGTTGTTTTGTTGATGGTTTCTTTTGCTGTGCAAAAGCTTTTTATTTTGATATAGTCCCATTTGTTTATTTTTTCTTTAGCTTCCATTGCCTTTGGAGCAGTATCAGTGAAGAAGTTCTTTCGGCATATATCTGAGATTGTGCTGCCTGTGGATTCCTCTAGTATTTTTATGGTTTCCCTTCTAATGTTTAAGTCCTGTATCCATTTTGGGTTTATTTTTGTATTTGGTGTAAGTTGGTGGTCCAGTTTCATTTTTTTGCATGTATCTGTCCAATTTTCCCAACACCATTTATTGAAAAGGCTATCTTAGCTCCATTGAATGTTCATGCCTCCTTTGTCAAATATTAATTGAGCATAGTGGTTTGGGTGGATATCTGGGTTCTCTGTTCTATTCCATTGGTCTATATGCCTGTTCTTGTGCCAGTACCAGGCTGTTTTGAGAATAGTTGCTTTGTAGTATAGCTTGAAGTCTGGTATTGAGATCCCACCTACTTTATTCTTCTTTCTCAGAATTGCTGTAGCTATCCGTGGTCTTTTTTGTTCCAGATGAATCTATGAAGAATTCTTTGTAGGTCTGTGAAATATGTCGTTGGTATTTTAATGGGTAGTGCATTGAATCTGTAGATTGCTTTGGGTAGTAAGGACATTTTAATGATGTTGATTCTCCCAATCCATGAGCATGGTATGCTCTTCCATCTGTTTACATCTTCCTCTATCTCTTTTTTCAGTGTCCTGTAGTTTTCTGCATATAGGTCTTTTACCTCTTTAGTTAGGTTTATTCCTAGGTATCTTAATTTTTTTGGTGCGATGGTAAATGGGATTGCTTTTTTAGTTTCTCTTTCTATAATTTCACTATTATTGTATAGAAATGCCACAGACTTCTTAGCATTAATTTTGTATCCTGCTACATTGCCGAATTCATTAATTAAGTCGATTAGTTTTGGAATGGAGTCCTTTGGGTTTTTTATGTACAATATCATGTCATCTTCAAATAAGGACAACTTTACTTCTTCTTTTCCACTTTGGATGCCTTTTATTTCTTCTTCTTGTCTAATTGCAATAGCTAATACTTCCAGTACTATGGCAAACAGGAGAGGTGAGAGTGGGCATCCCTGTCTTGTTCCTGTTCTTAGGGGAAATGTTTTTAGTTTTTGCCCATTGAGTATGACGTTAGCTGTGGGTTTATCATATATGGCTTTTATGATGTTGAGGGATGATCCTTCTATTCCCACTTTGCTGAGAGTTTTTATCAAGAAAGGGTGTTGGATTTTGTCAAATGCTTTTTCTGCATCAATTGATATGACTATGTGATTTTTATCTCTCAATTTGTTTAAGTGATGTATCACATTTATTGATTTGCGGATATTGTACCATCCCTGCATTCCTGGGATGAATCCTGCTTGGTCGTGGTGTATGATCTTTCTGATGTACTGCTGGATCCGGTTTGCTAGAGTTTTGTTGAGGATTTTGGCATCTATGTTCATGAGAGATATTGGCCTATAATTCTCTTTCATTGTGTTGTCTTTATCTGGTTTTGGTATTAGGGTGATGCTGGCTTCTTAGAAGGTGTTTGGAAGTGTTCCTTCTTCTTGAATGTTTTTGAATAGTCTGAGGAGGATAGGTTTTAATTCTTCCTTGAATGTTTGGTAAAACTCTCCTGTGTAGCCATTTGGTCCCAGGCTTTTATTTGCTGGAAGCTTTTCGATTACTGCTTCAATTTCTTCCATAGTTATTGAGATGTTTGGCTTCCTCCTCATTGAGTTTTGGGAGGTTATATTTTTCTAGGAAAATGTCCATTTCTTGCAGGTTGTCAATTTGTTGGAATAGAGTTGTTCATAGTATTTTTTAACAATCCTTTGTATTTCCACAGGGTCTGTTGTTATTGCTCCTCTTTCATTTCTGAGTTTGTTTATTTGCGTCTTCTCTCTTTGCTTCTTGGTGAGCCTGGCCAAGATGAGGTCCATCAATCTTGTTTATCCTTTCAAAGAACCAGCTCTTTGTTTTGTTGATCTTTTGAATTGTGTCTTTGGTCTCCAAGTTGTGTATTTCCACTCTGATCTTCACTATTTCCTTCCTTCTGAGTACATTGGGCTTTTCTTGTTGCTCTCCTTCTAGCTCTTTGAGTTGTAGGTTTAGGTAATTTATTACCATTGTTTCTTGTTTTTTGCAGTAGGCTTGTAGGGCTATGAACTTCCCTCTCAAGACTGCTTTCACTGTGTCCCATAAATTTTGGATTATTGTGTTGTCATTGTCATTTGTTGCCATGATGTTTTTTATTTCTTCCTTGATCTCTCCAGTTACCCAGTCATTGTTTAATAGCATGCTGTTTAGTCTCCATGTGTTTGATTTCTTTGTATTGTTTTTATTATAGTTGATTTCCAGTTTTATGCCACTGTGGTCTGAGAAGATGCTTGATATGATTTCTATCTTCTTGAATTTGAAGAGACTTTTCTTATGACCCAACATATGATCTATCTTTGAAAATGATCCATGTGCACTGGAGAAGAATGTATATTCTGTGGCTTTGGGGTGAAATGTTCTTAAGATGTCAATTAATTCCATCTGCTCTAGTGAGTCATTTAGATTGATGTTTCTTTGCTGATTTTTTGTTTAGAGGATTTGTCCAATGGTGACAGTGGGGTATTAAAGTCTCCTACTATGATTGTTTTGCTGTCAGTCTCTCCCTTAATATCCTCCAAGAGTTTTTTTATGTATTTAGGTGCTCCTATATTGGGTGCATATATGTTTACCAGAGTTATTTCTTCTTGATGGATTGTTCCCTTTAGTATTATGAAGTGGCCTTCTTTATCTCTTGTGATGTCCTTCACTTTGAGATCTAATTTGTCAGATATAAGTATTGCAACCCCCGGTTTTTTTTTCATTTCCATTTGCCTGAAATACCATGTTCCATCCCTTCACCCTCAATCTATGTGCATCTCTTTTCCTAAGGTTGGTTTCTTGCAGACAGCAGATAAATGGATCATGTTTTCTTATCCAATTGGTTACCCTATGTCTTTTGATTGGAGCATTTAATCCATTTACATTTAAAGTTATTATTGATAAGTACTCATCTGTTGCCATTTTTAGTCCTTACCCCCGAGTTCCTTCTTCGCTTCCTCTTTCTTTTTATTACAGCAGACCTTTTAACATTTCTTGCATTGCTGGTTTGGTGGTAATATATTCCCTTAGTCCTTTTTTGTCTGTGAAGCTTTTGATTTCACTTTCAATTTTGATTGAGAGTCTTGAAGGGTACAGTATTCTTGGAATCAGACCCTTCCTTTGCATGACTTTGTATATTTCATTCCATTCCCTTCTGGCCTGATGAGTTTCTGTTGAGAAGTCAGTAGCTAGTCTTATGGGGGTTCCTTTTTAGGTAACTTTCTGTTTTTCTCTGGCTGCTTTTAAGATTCTTACTTTGTCGTCAGTGTTTGCCAATTTAATTATAATGTGCCTTGGTGTCGGTTTGTTGGGGTTCATTTTGCTTGGATCTCTGTGAGCTTATTGGGTTTGTGTGGTTTTTCCCTTTCCTATATTGGGGAAATTTTCTGTCATTATTTCTTCAAACACGTTCTCTAATCCTTGTTCAGTTTCCACTCTTTCTGGAACCCCAATTATGCGGATGTTGTTTTGTTTCATGTTATCCCAAAGTTCTCTTAGACTCTCCTCTTGCTTTTTAACTTTTTTTTCTAGAAGGTGCTGTACTTGGATATTTTTTTCTACCGTGTCTTCTAGCTCACTGATGCGGTCCACTGCTTCTTCTAGTGTACCTTTGATGCTTTCTATTGAGTTCTTCAAAGCAGTGATGTCATTTTTTATTTCTTAGTGCATTTCTTCTTGCTTCTTCTTCATTTCCTCTTGGCTCTTACTCATATTGTCGAATTTGTCTTCCATTCTATCATCCACTTTATGATCATTTCTCTGAACTCTTTCTCTGGCAGGCTTATTTCTGCTTCTATTTCGTTACCTCCTTTTCTGTGAAACCTGCCTTTCTGTCTTATGTGGGCTGTTTCTTTTTCTGCCCATGGTCTTTCTTCTCCGGGTGTCTGGTTATGTAGTTCTCTCTCCTACGTTGATTGAAAGGCACAAACTACAACCCGACCAGGTACAGCACACAAGGCACTGTGTAGAAATGTATTCAAGATGTTAATAATCACAAATAAGGTGACCACCAATGAAGGACAAATTAGGGGTAAATAGAGAAAGAAGAAGAGGAAAATTATGAAAAAAGAAAAGAAAGAAATGCCAAAATCAAATTGGGAGATTGAGAAAAAAAAAAGATAAATAAATGAACAATAAAATAAAATAAAATAAGAAAATAAAAAGGAGAAGGAGAAGGAAAGAGGAAGAGAAAAAAGTCAGAGAGAAAAGAAAGTGTATAAGAGAGAAAAGAGGAACAAAATATAGATGTCAGGAAACAACTCCAATAGAACAGTCACTAATCCCAATAAAGGTCAACAAGCAGTACCTAGAGATTAAGGCAAACTGTAAATAGCAACTCGTATTGTGGGAGGTGAGGGAAAAGAGAGGTAGAAAACAAAGCAAGCAAAAAGCAAAATAAAACAAGCAGAATAAACTAAAACAATCTCACAAAAAAATTTCAAAAAATCGATATAATCAGTTCTCAGGCAAATAGCAACAAAAGGACATAGAGAAAAAACAACTTTTTGGCTAGTGAAGACAAGAAGAGAGAGGTTTGTGTGGACTTGTAGTAGGGGATTTGAAATTAGATATATAAATGGGGTGAAATTTTAACCAGGTAAAGAGAAAAATAGGGAGAATCTAAAGTTGGAAAAGAGAAAGAGAAACTATAACAAAATGGGGAAAGTTAGGAGGAAAGTGTTGGTATAAAGGTAGAGTTGAGTTGGAGTAAAATTATGCTAAAGGAAAGATGAAAATAGAATGTAGAACTCTAATCCTGAAATAAAATAAAGAGAAAACAAAATGACACTTGCTTTTTTTCCAAAAAGGTAAAGTACTAGTAGTAATTAATAATACTAGTTTAAAACAAAAATGTAATAATTAAAAAGGTAAAATCAATTGAGGCGGAAAGAAAAAAGAATAATCTTTTAATTAACATGTGAAAATGAAAAATAAAAAAAAAGAAAAAGAAAAAAGGAAAAAGAGAAAAAATTTAAAAAAATAGAATGGTCCTTCACTTCCACTATTATTCTGCTTGGCACTCCTGTTTCCCAGTAGGGAAGGTATTGCAGTTCCCTGTGTTCCCCTCTTGGTGTTTTAATCTCTTTATTCTTTTGTGGTTATGCGAGAGTCAATTTGTGTGTCATCCACTGGGTGGCAGTGTTTCGGAATTGATCTCTGAGACAAAGCACAGGACCTCTCTAGGCTGTGCTCAGATCCTGCTACTCTGTGGTTCTCAAAGCCAGTTTGTGGGGGGTTTTGCAGCCTGGACACTGCAATAACTCCCAGGCTGTCCCTCTGTCCCAGAAAAAAAAAAAAAACGAGTCGTTTTCCAGAGCTCTCCTCTGTCAATAGCTCATAGGGTTTGCCTTCACACTCAGGGATCACGCCCTGACCACCTCTGCGGACCTCTGAAGAGGCAGCTTTCCCGCAGCCCGGCTCCCACAGTGTGCGCGTCTCTGTTGTGCGGGGTGGGGGTAGGGTGGGGTACGAGACCTCACCCTGACCCAGGCGAAATCTGACCCTTCCGCGCCACGCGTGGATCTCCAAATCCGAAGCCCGCGCATCCGCGCCATCTGGAAAGCCGTGCTCTCGATCCCCGGCTGCTCGGTGGGTGCCTCCGTCAGCTGCAGCTTTCAGACCTTCGCAGACATCCACCTCCCTCTTATCCCAGGTGCAATCTGACCTTTCCGTGTGCTCTGTGGATCTCTGATTCCGCCGCGTGTCTGCGCCGATTGGAGAGCAGAGTTCTGGGTCCCCGGGTCCTCGGCTGCTTGATGGGTGCCCAGCCGAAGGCTTCAGACCGCCGCAGACATCCACCTCCCACTGCAAGATGGCTTGGTCTCCGCATTCGCGCTGGTGGCTCCGGCGGACAAAAACCCCGTGGCAATGGGGCTGCCTGGCCGGGAGAGCCCCGTCCAGCAGTCCCCCACCTTCTCCTGGAGGACAAGTGACTCTTAGCTTGCCAACAAACACTCCCAGTGCAACTCTCAGCCGCTCTCTCTCCCTCTGCCCAACGACAAAGCTCCAGACGCATCTGTCTACTCCGCCACCATTTTCCCCAATGTAGTTAATTCTTGATTGTTGTTGGTATCACTGGGGTGGGGGAGGGGGAGAATTGACCTCCAAGCCAATTGGCTGTGAGGATCAGCTGTGTCTTCACCCAGAGAACTTCTGTGCTGGAGTCAGCCTTATGACACAAGACTTGCAAAATTGCAAAAGCTTCTGTGTTAGGCTTGGATGGGGTGGAGTCTCACAGCTGAGCAGACAGCCTTGTCTTCCCATCAGCCCTGCCCTATGCGACTTGTGGGTCTCAGTGTCCCTTGGTAATCACTGCAGCCCTCTCTGTGTGCATGTGCACATGCTTCTGGACCTCTGCCTTTCACGTCTCCCCTGAGTTTCTGTGCTCTTCGGGGACTCATATGAGTCTGGGTCCCCAGGGTCTTGCTTGAAACTGAGGTTCAGTGCAGTCAGAAGTGAGTTCAGCCCAGTTGGGAGGTTCAGTCTTCCTCCTGCTAGAGAAAGCCAGTGGTACAATCACCAGTCAGACCTCTCTGTGCTCTGCGTTTCGCAGCTCCCCTGAGTTTCCATGCACTCCTCCCTTTTCCTGACAGTCCAGACTCCCCCTGTATGAGTCTCGCCCTGAACTGGGGTTCAGTGTAGTTGGAGTTTCTGTCTCCCTTCCACTAGAGGAAGCCAGCCAGGCATTCTGCCACTTGTCCTCTCCAAACACGTCTCCATACCTGTGCTTTTTGCAACTCCTCTGAGTTCCCTGAACCCCTCTCTTTCCTTCTAGTTGTAGAATTTCCACTCAGCCAGCTTTTCTGTGGTTCTGGATGATGTCCGTTCTGTGTTTTAGCTATCGTTTTGAAATTGTTGTGCGAGGCAGCAGTTTAGGTTTTCACTTATGCTGCCATCTTGGTTTCCTCTCGAAACTTTGTAGCCTTGAGCAGAGCCAAGCCTCCTGCTTGCTCAGTAGCCACAGCCATTTTTGTTGGGATTTATTTATCTTCTATAATTGAAAGTCTTGAGTGGAGGCCAGGGTGTGCAGAAAGCTTGGTTTCCGTCATTGCTGGGGAAACCCAAGCCTCCTGCCCACTTCTTGGCTGTGGCCATCTTGGTTGGGTTAATTTGCATACTTGCTGATTGGCTAGTGGGTGTGGCTTGTGGGTGTAGCAGAGTGATGGTTAATTTGAGTATTACTCTTTTATTAGATAGGGTATTACCCTAGTATATTCAATTAAACAATTGGGTCATTATGTTATTGAGTTTGAGAGTTCTTGTTATATTCTGGATGCAAAAGATAAACCTTTTTTTAGTTTCAAGATATTAAACTCTTTTTTTTTTCTAAAGCAGTAGGTAATTTTTTGTTGTTGTTAAGTGATAAGAGGAAAGAAGAGGGAAGAGAGAGAGACGTCCTGGATCAGCTGCCTTCCGCAGGCCCCCTACTGGGTATTGAACCAGCAACTCTTCATGCACAGGATGATACCCAACCAACTGAGCCATGCTGGCCACGGCAGTCTTTATTATTTAGGTTTTTTTTGTTTTGTTTTTTCCTACCACATAAAATAAACTGGCTTTGAACTTCTCACAAAAGAGAATATAGTATTTCTTTTATTTCAGGCCTCACCAAATGTCTGAAACATTATTATGCTATGTGTCAAAGGAGCCTTATCAGTAGGATGTATTTGCCAGGGTATTCCTGAGTTGGATGCACCTATTACGTTCTGCTAAGCATTGGAACCTTCTGGCTTCTGAGAGCCAGAACCATGTCAGGTGAATGATGTGTCTGAATTCTGGCCATCCTCATTCAGAGGCACCATGCTGGAGGTTTGGGAGAGGTTAACAGGTGTGACTGGGAAGAAGGTCAGAGGGAAATGGGAGGGAAGGAGAATGTTCCTGGGGGTATTTGGAGGGGTAAAGTGTCTGAGATATAAAGCTTGTCGCTTCCATGCCTGCCCTCCTTGAAGGCAATGGATGGATAGCTCGAGTAGATCATGACAGTCCCCACTCGTGGCTGTATCACAGAATGGGTGTTATTGATTACTGCTGCAATGAGGCCCTCTACAGAGCACTAAACAAAGGTCCCCTAAACAAATAAACCAAGTGATGACGGAGTGGATCATGTGATCTCATGGGAGCTTCTGGCCACAAAACTTTGTGTGTAGAAAGAATGGTAAAAAAGAGAAAACTCCAATTCTAGCCAGTTTGACGCAGTGGCTAGAGCATCAGCCCATATACTAAAGGGTCCCAAGTTCATGTCAAGGGCATGTATCTTAATTGCAGGTTTAATCCCTGGCCCTGGTCGGGCATGTGCAGGAGGCAGCTAATCAATGTGTTTTCTCTCACATAGATGTTTTTCTCTCTCGGTCTCTCCCTCTCCCTTCCACTCTCTCTAAAAATCAATGGGAAATATCCTCAGATGCAGGTTAACAACAAAAAAAGAAAACTCCAAAGAAGTTGCTAAGGAGCTTCCTGAGTTGCTAGTGAGCCCCTTTTTGAAGAACAAATTAATGCAGAGAAATAGGTACCTACAGCAAAAGCCTGAGAAACAGATAACATTATTCTTCACTCTAATTTCCCTCCCCAGAATTCTGCTCCCCTGCCCCTTTCAGGTTGCCCGCTTGCTTTCCTGAACCATGGGAGAATGCGGCTTCCTAATGAGCAGCAGGAAGTTTTCTCTGCTTGATGTCCCCTGAGGATGGCTCATCATAATGGCCTGTTCCTCTAACAAAGTGACCACAGATCAGCTCCTGCAGTAGTCCCCAGGGCAGAGGTATGAGGTAGGGGACCTCGGCTCAGGAACAACAGCTCAGTCTCCCCGGGCTTTGTTCATTGGTGGCGTCATCCCACATTGCTTTCCACTGTCTCCTAAAGGAGTGGCTGTGCCAAGAGGCGTGAAGGGCTGACCGGAAACAATATCCATAAATGTCAGTTCAATTAGAAGACAATTTAAATTAGACAATATAAGGCATTTCAGCAACTGCTTAATGTGAACTACAATTTGAAGTTGTGGGGTACCTAACTGAGCAGAACAGAGGAAATGCATTTTTCTAGACCTTTGTTTAGCAATGGCAGAATGGGCTGCTATGGCATTCCCTAAATTCAGACCTAATTGGCTCCTAGATAGAAAGTGTGCCAAAAGTTGATCTTGTTTTTTCAAAATGCAGTGTTATGAATTTGGGGTTATTTATACTTAGAAACAAATTTTATGCAAAGAAAACAAACAAACAAAAACTTGAGCAGTAAAATAGATGCAGAGAAATACAACACAACTATATACTCTTCTAGACAATTCACATGTTTAACCAAAAGCTAGATACACAAGCCACACAAATCCTTTGCTGGGATTTTCTGTGCAGCCCTCACCACGTGTCTTACTTAGACCCCGATCCCAATAATATATAGTGGCCGATCCTGCTAAATCTGCCTCTAGCAAGCAGAAACATTCTTTTTGCTCCAGTGACCTTCAAAGTGCCTTCAAGATTACGGCGATCCATCTGGAAAACTTTCTTTGCTATGAATGGTAAGTGCAGGGGAGGCACAGTTTCTGTGGTAACATATTTGGCATCGGCTGCAGGCATTAGGTAGTCGTCCTAACCGTGAACTTTGGTGCTTACTGCTACAATCTTGTTTACCGTGAGAAACATGGTGGGCAGAGAATGAGGACTAGCTATCTTCAGACTTTTAATTGGCAGTGACTCCCGAGGTGATCCAAGATTCTTTCTACCCCAATGGTTAAATTGGAGTGGAGGAAAGGGAAGTTCAGAGGCTGGAATTTTGTTGAGCCTTGGGGTAATGGCAGGCAAGTACAATGTAGAGAATCATGCTTGCTGTTGCTCAGACTGAGACCTACCCTAACATGTCTTGTTAGACCTGCCTGGTTCCCAGCTTTGGTCTAAGGCCTGCCTTTGCAAATCCTCATTTTCTCTACCTGCACTGCCTCATATATTGACAAAGCAAACTCCCATCCC
Source organism: Lasiurus cinereus (assembly GCA_011751065.1). Taxonomy (NCBI): domain Eukaryota; kingdom Metazoa; phylum Chordata; class Mammalia; order Chiroptera; family Vespertilionidae; genus Lasiurus; species Lasiurus cinereus. The sequence continues at coordinate 3,832,708 of JAAGEH010000011.1, read as the reverse complement.
ATTGGGAAACCCTGTCGTCATCCATAGGAATGTGGTTTAGCCTAGTAACCCACATAGGGCAAGCCAAGATAATCATATACTTTTATAAAATTGACACCTTTCCAAAGATGCAATGATTCAGTCTTATCCACAGTTATGTTTTTATGTATACTTTCAATTTGCAAACACTGAACTTAAGTGATTAGCTATTTAAATGAAGCCAGAGCTACTGGCTCTTGAAGTATCTTCTCCATCCTTAAACAAAAGTGAACCTGAGGATACCAGATCCAGGTTTGAGAAGCCTCCCCCTTTGACTGATTAAGTGGGATTGAAAGGGAGAAGAAGAGGGTTATGTATTAAGATTAGGAGGGTATGAAAAGGAGCTTCATTCACTCTTGGAACTAAAACCCACAGTTGAATTGAAGGTGCATTTCCTTATAAAAATATTATAAATTATGGTTAAGTTCAATGGTAACTATATTACCAATTAAAGATAGTTTGATGGACAGGGTCTAGAGGAAAATCGATTGTCTATAAACAACCCTTTAGAATACAACCTGTTCATAAAATATGGGGTACTAGAATTTCCAGTTTTTGGTCAGAATCTTGATTTCAACAGGTACTAGGGAAGGTACTGGAGTGAATAATAGAAGGAAAGTACCCAACAGGAAGCAAATTGGGAAAATAAAATAGGCAGTTTCAGCAAATTAGAAAGACTTAGCATCATGGTGCTTTGTTCCTATTAATTCCCAAATTGTAATTTACTCAAAATGAAGTTTTATATAATTGCAATAACGTACTATTGGCAAATATTTTTACTATTACTACACATCTGTCTTTTAGCTAGACATCTGTAATTTTTTTCACAGACATCTTTACTTAATGAAAGCAGGTTAATATTTGGTGTGAAATGAAGAACCTTAGCCTTAACCCAAATCTGAATGCATTTAACCTTAATTTCTTAAAGTGTTTTATAAAGAACTTTAATAGCTTAATTTATATACAAATTAATTTTTATTTTACATCTGATAATGTTAAAATAGTTCCTTTGATCTATGAGTAGGGAAAATATTTTTTAATGTTCTCTTACTTTTTTATATACATATATTTTATTGATTTTTTTACAGAGAGAAAGGGAAAGAGATAAAGAGTTAAAAACATCGATGAGAGAGAGACATCGATCAGCTGCCTCTTGCACGCCCCCCTACTGGGGATGTGCCCACAACCAAGGTACATGCCCTTGACCGGAATCGAACCTGGGACCTTTCAGTCTGCAGGCCAACGCTCTATCCACTGAGCCAAACCGGTTTCGGCGATCTCTTACTTTTTAAACTTGAAGTATTTTATATTTTTCAATTATAGTTGGCATACAATATTATATTAGTTTCAGGTGTACAAATCAGTTATTAGACATTACATAATTTACTAAGTGATCAACCCCAATAAATTTACTACCCGTCTGACACCATGCATAGTTATTACATTATTATTGACTGTATTCCCTTTGCTATACTTTACATCTCCATGACTGTTCTTTAACTATGAATTTGTACTTCTTAATCCTTTTATCTTTTTCACCTAGTCCTGCCCTACCTCCCGCCTTACATTTGGTAACCATCAAAATGTTTTCTGTATCAAAGAGTCTGTTGTCTTGTTTAATTTTTTAGATTCCACATATAAGTGAATCATCTGGCATTTGTCTTTGTCTGGCTTTTTGTTGCAGATGGCAAGATTTCATTTTTTAATGTTTTATTGAATTTTGGAGAGAGAGGAAAGGAGATGGAGAGAGAGAGAAACATTGATATGAGAAACATTGATCAACTGCCTCCTGCACACACTCTTGGGAGGTTGGGGGTGGGGGGAGGGCGGCAGGGAGGGGTTTGAACCTACAACTTGGACATGTGCCCTGACTGGGAATCAAACCAGTGATCTTTCAGGGCATAAGATAATATTCAACCAACTGAGCCACAACAGCCAAGGCAAAATTTTATTCTTTTTTATAGCTGAGTCATATTCCATCATATATATGTACTACTGCTTCTTTATCCATTCATGTATTGATGGACACTTAAGCTGCTTCCATATCTTGGCTATTGTGAATAATGGTGCAGTAAACATGGATGCATATGTCTGTTTTGGATTTCTTCAGATAAATATTCAGAAGTGGAATTACTGGGTCCTCCTTTGTCTCATCTTATATAGCCTTTGTTTTATTTTATTACTATTATTTTTTATCCCTCCTTCCAACTTGCTGATCCTCTACTTCATCTAGTATACTGTTGATTCTCTGTAATGTATAATTCATTTCAGTTAAATTAATCTTCATTTTTGACTGGTTCTTTTTTATGTTTTCTATATCTGTTTTTATGCTTCCTATCTCTTTGTTGAAGTTCTCACTAAGTTCATCTACTCTTCCCCCAAATTCATTGAGTATCCTTATAACCAGTGTTTTGAATTCTGTATCAGTTAGATTGCTTGTCTCCACTTTGCTTAGTTCTTTTTCTGGAATTTTGCCCAATTCTTTCATTTGGGACATGTTTCTTTGTCTCCTAATTTTGGCTGCTTCTCTGTACAGTGGTACCTTGAGATACGAGTGCCCTAACATACGGGATTTTTGAGATACGAGCTGTTGAGTGAGTGATTTTTGCTTTGAAATACGAGCAACATTTGAGATACGAGTAATCGCACGGATCGGCCGGCTGCACACGACCCACCAGTTTACCTCGACTCGAGCATCTCATAGTTTCCCACGCCTCAAAGTTACGGAACAAATTAAACTCGTATCTCGAGGTACCACTGTATTTGTTTCTCTGTATTAAGTAGAGCTGCTATGCCTCCAAGGGTTGGTACAGCAGACTTATGTAAAAGGGTCCAGTGGCACAGCCTCTCCATTCACTCTATCTGGGCACTCCAGTTGCATCCTCTATATGGGCAAGAGTAGGAAGAATATTAAGTTATGGTTTGCATTAAGTATTTCCAAGATATATTTTAGAGAAGAAATATTTTATATTTTAATGAAAATATATAATTTTATTGAAAAAAATCTCATTCCTAATAATCGCAGGTATATTAGGAAACTCTTTAAACATTTTTTATTTAATTATTACTGATTAACATTGAGACAAATGAATCAAATTTTATCCTAATACCTTTTGGGCACATTTGAACATTAATATTAACCATATTTTAAGTATGTCATGAAACATTTTTATAGTATTCTTAATTGGCATATTAACTTCACTCAGATATAATTTGTGAAATCTAAGCACTTAAATTACTAACCTTTTGTAGATAAATTAATTACTATTAAAATGAAATATCTGCATTGATAGTTAAAAAGTGATTAGTATAACTATTAACATATTGGTATTTGCTATGTTATTAAATTTTCTTTTTTGTAAAGGCATTTATGAAATTAGACACAACTATTGTAATAATGAAATATAAACATTCATTAATATTCCATTATTAGGAAACTGTAGCTGCTAACAATAGTATCATTAAATTTTTTTATCAGTACCATCAAAGAATAAATTAGAACACTGTTTTATGATTGAAAATAATAAATTCAGTAATTTTATAGAAACCACCATGAAAGTAACTCATGGCACTTCCATGATTTTCAGGGTTTTCTCTATACATTATTTTTCTTCTTCCTAGTAGCATCATTTTAAGGCAGTAGCTGGGGATACTGCTATATATCTACAATGCATAGGATAGCCCTCACAACTAAGAATTATCTGGTCCCAAATGTTAGGTTGACACAGCTATGTTATGCCAAAGAAGTAGTGTTATCCTCATCTAATCAAAATTGACTGCTGACAACAGAATTAAATAAGATTTCCTTTCTGCTTTTAAAGAACTTTTCAATCTTTTTAGAGTTTAGTGGAGAAAACAGACAGAAAAATCAGAATTACAGAGCAGTATGGTAAGTGCTAAAATAAATGCATGAAGTGCTGTGAGCCCATGCAGAAGGAGCATCTGGATTGGATAGGAAGAAAAGAGTTCTAGGGAAAAGTTTATTTGAATTAATGAAAGTTAGGCAAAGCGCATATTTACCAGTCAGAAAAAGAGAAACTTCTCTAGGTATTTCATACAAGGAGAATTAATCTAGAAATTATTTTTACACAGCTGAAAAACAAAGGAGAAGACAGTGAGGCTCTAATGAGCAATTGCAGGAAAATGCTGCCACCCCTAGACTGGAGGAATAAAGGGAAGAGGTGGTGTTACTTGATCCTGGACACTGTGTCACCTGGAAGGAAGAGCTGCCTAGCAGGAGCTGGAGCCAAAAAAGAGGCCCAGAGCTGCTGGAAAGGCCCCTGCAGCAGCCCACACAGAGAGAAATATCCTGGCATCTCCCACCAGTGCTTCTCACTGGCTAATCTGGCCAGAAGCCACTTGTTACAGGAGCCTGGGGATTGTGGTTCCCTACACTACAGAGAGACAAAAATAGCTGGAGAAAAACTCCAGGAGCAAACAAGAAAATATCTCAGAGCATAGTTACTTGAGAAAGGCTCAATGTCTTGTGTGCTAGGCTTAGATAATTTGACATCTCAACATCTCCAAGGGTAGTCAGTGAGACTAGATGAAGTGACACCACTCCATTTGCAGTTTGGGAAGTTCATTGTGGCTTGGAGGTGAGTCAGACCAGAGGATAGGAGACTTGTCAGGAGGTTAATTAGGGTGGAGGCAGTCCACACTGAGCCAAGATCTCTTATGCTTGGTGACTAGTAAGTCAGGGAAAGGAAGTCTAGGGACTACCAATAGATGTTAGCCAGTAGGTGGCACTGCTCTGTCAGAATCTGGTCCCTCTGATTCCCAGCCCACTGTGCTTTCACCTATAGTAGGCTGACCCATTGGGCAGCAGTATCCCAATCTTTACAATTAGTGGTCACATGTTCCTTAGCTCTATAGTGCTGTGATTCAAGGATCTATACTTTCACTCCTTTAGCATCTCAGATTTCATCCTTTTAGCATTAGATTTCAATGTTTGTTTTTCAGTGTTGCAGTTTCTATAATTTACACCAACATATTACAAAAACCTTCTTGTTTGTATATTTAACTTGATATATATTCCTGAATTTCAAGTTCAAGTACAAGTTCTTATTTAACAAGTACTGGTCATAGTTGTTTTCAGAGAATTCTCATTATGACTAAAATGTTCTATTCTAAAGTTCATACACCCCAGAACCTAGCTTGTTAGACAATGGATTTCACAATATTCCCATCTAAAAGTCTTTCTTGTAGTTCTCTTCATAAATATCTCTGGCAGAGTTCCCACAATTTACAAGCCTTGCTACAAAATCACTGACTGAATTGCAATCCTTGTTAATAGAGGTCAAAGTGTTAGTTCTAAATAATGCAACTTGGTGTTACTTGGAAATTCCAGGAAAAGCTTTCTTCCGTGATTTTCAGTTTCTTTCCAAGTAGCACACAACAATCACATTGTTCAGCTATATGAACGAAATAGTAAGGCAATGATTTTTTTAAAAGCATGTTGCCCTATTAGAAACTGATTTTCTGCATGTATTTTACTGCATCTTCATCCTAAAACTTAAGCTTTACTTAGACTTCTTAAGTGTTGTAAAAATCTATACATCTTCACGTTGGAAAAATAATAGTGGTATTTAGTAATGAATTGTTATCTTGGTATAGATATTGACAAGGCAGGAGAACTTGATACAATTTCACATCAAGATAATTTTAAATTACCTAAGTGTGCAAAGTACATTGTTTAAGAGTTCACAGTCTTATTCTGAAGGCAGCCATATAAACCTATCATTGAAATATGTTTGAGTAAAGCAACTTGAGGAGACATCTGTAACCCACAGAGTAAGGGATTTAATTCATTTCAGTGGGATCAGGAAAGAATTCCTAAAGAAGGTGACACCTGCAGGCAGTCTCAAAGTGTTAGACCAGTGGTCGGCAACTCATTAGTCAACAGAGTGGCACACAAGTTGCAGTTTGCCAATCACTGTGTTAGACTAATGGTGTGTAGGCTTAGCCCGTTTTCACCTTTATTTCTACTCCTATATTACATCAAGCCATCCTTCCAACTATATTACTTTACTTAATGTAGGGTGGCCAGTCATCCCAGTTTGCTAAGAACTTTCCCAGTTTCCACCATGAGAGTCCCACATCCTGGAAAATATCTAACTTCTGGGCTAATTGGGATAGCTGGCCACCCAAATATACTGCCTCCCAGTCATATCTATATTCCTTACTCTTCTTTGTTCATGCAGTTTCCTATCTGGAATGGACCATCACCTTGTCGTTGACTTGAATTCATCAGAGGGCCTGCATAGATCTTTGTGCCCAATAGAGGCTTGCGAATTGATTAGTTGGCCGACATATACATAAATGTTGGCACCTCTTCTTTTATAGATGACACTGAAGCACAGATTCCTGAAATGACTTAAGATTCATGTGACAATACTGAGTTTAGAACCTAGGCCTGGCCTCATGTCTTCCATAGAACTTTCTCAAACTACCCAACATTAAATCAAGCAATTTCCTATACCCCTGGAGCCCTTAGGATCAGTTTAATACAGTTTCATCCTGGGTTAAGGTCTCTTAGTGCCCTCTAGTTGTGTTAGTAATCTGTCTTTGTCCAGTCAGATTATACAATAAGGGCTCCTGCCTGTTTTTCTGTATCTAGTACAAATAATAAGAAGACCATTATTACTCCACTAGAGGCCCGATGCATGAAAATCGTGCATGGGGGGAGGGGGGAGTAAGGGGGTGTCCAGGATCCCTCAGGAGATGCCTGCCTACCTGTCTGATCACCCCTAATCACTCCGATTGACTGCCTGATTGCCCCTAATTGCTTGCCTGCCTGTCTGATCACCCCTAACCACTCTGCCTGCCTGCCTGATCACCCCTAACCACCTCCGTCTCCGCCCCTGCCACCACGGCTTCATCTGGAATGACGTCTGGAAGGTTGTTTGGCTGTCCAGTCTAATTAGCATATTATGCTTTTATTATTATAGATAATATGTTGCCTGTCAGTGCTTGGGATTGGACTTGACTCTGTTTAAACTGACTTTATCATTTCAAGAATCTGAAAAGCTGAATCAACCACAATCCCCAGTCCCTCCCAGAGTTCGGACGTAGAGGTGGACAGAGGATGCTAAGTGTTGGGTTCATTTTGCAACTGGTTAGATGTCACATCCAGCCTCAGTTCTGGGGTGATTCAAGACGTAGCTTATGTGGCTCATAAATTTGCAGCCTACAGCTCTTCAGGCCCCCAATTGCTCCTTTAGAACATTAAACTGCAGAGAGCATGTGGTAGTCCCATCAAGCTTCTAATTAATAGAATTTGGTGACTGAACATCAAAAAGGCTCCAGGGGTTGAAGTCTCTGTATTGTACTTGGTCTCAGGTGGAATCAGCCCTTTAGCTGTGGCTGGCCATGAGAATCATTTTTAACTGGGCATGACATAGGGCAAATGAATATGAATCCATTTGAGAATTTGGAAGAAGTCAGTCAGGCCTCTTTGCATGAAGTCAGATTTTCTTCTGCACTCAAAAAGGCTAAGAAGTTAAATTGGGACCTAATCTCAAGGTCTTTATACAACTTTCTCATCTTCTCTTTTGTTTTTAATTAAAAATATATATATATATATATTTATTGATTGATTGATTGATTTCAGAGAGGAAGGGAGAGGGAGAGCGATAGAAACATCAATGATGATAATCATTAACTGGCTTCCCCTTGCATGCCCTACACTGGGATCAAGCCATCAACCCAGGCAAGTGCCCTTAACCGGAATTGAAAATCTAGGACCCTTCAGTCTGCAGGCTGATGCTCTATTCACTGAGCCAAACCGGCTGGGGTTTTTGCTTTTAATTTTACCTTTGTGGAGTCATAAGGACTGTTGCCATAAGGACTTCTGGGGTTTGACTTAAATCAGGGTTATGTCGTGAGGTACTGTGTTGCATGTCCCTCTTCTGCCTTTCCTTTTGTTCATGAGTTTGAAGCAAAGGAGAAGAGCATAGGCTTTGGAGGGGCAGCTGCAGGGTCTCTTGACAGATTACCTAGTCTGCTCAAGCATCCATTTGATTATCAATGAAATGAAAATCATTCTATTGACCTCTTAGGTTTGCATGAGTACTCCATAGCATGTTTCTAAAGCACTTAGTACAAGGGCCTGACATGTAGTAAACACTTAATAAATGGTAGTCTTTTATGGTTATTATCACGATCCTTCATTCATTCACCAGTCATTAATTGAGAACAGGGAGACTGTACCATTTAAACTGGCTCTTGAAGGCTGTGGAGAATTTGGCTTGATGGAAAAAGTTAAGGAAAGTAGGCTTTTCACTTGGGGCTGGGGGATGGGGGAGACAACATGGACACAGGTGTGTGGTGGGCTTCAGGACATGTGGGAGAAGGTGCAGTATTTAATTTGAACTTTTGTTTTTGGATTTCTAATACTTCAGTATTACCTTCATGTCTCTCTCCATTCCTCAGCCAGTTAGAATACTGTTGACAGAAGCCCCTCACTAATGTGGTTTCCTTCATAAAGTTGACCTAATGCAACCTCAGCTTGGTCCCTCCCACTCATGTCCCTGTAGCATTTTGTAGCTCTCATTAGAGTTTTGGGGTATTCTGTAGACAGTAAGCAGCTGAGAGCATCTTGCATTAGTTCTTATACATACTAAGCACTCAGTCTGCCCACTAGCTGTTTTATACTTAAGTTGATATTTTGCTGTGACACATTTTGAAATTGTTGCTTTTTAAATTATTAATTAAAACCAAAATTTTTTTATTTATTTTAAAAATATATTTTTATTGATTTCAGAGAGTAAGGGAGAGGGAGAGAGAGAGAGATAGAAATATCAATGATGAGAATCATTGATGGCTGCCTCCTGCACATCCTCTTCCTTCCTCCCCCTGGATTAAGCCAGCAACACCTGGAATATGCCCTGACCCTAAATTGAACCATGACCTCCTGGTTCATAGGTCAAGGGTCAACCACTGAGCCATACCGGCATGGCCAAAATTTCTTTTTTTTAAATAAAGAGAAGACAGTCTTGAATGATGCCTTGGCTTTTTTATTCCAACAGTTTTTCAAAACTTTTATTTAAACAATTTTCTATAAATTCAGTTTACCATTATATTGAACGCACAACCCATTATTATCTTTTTAAGGAATGTATATTTGCATTTTCCCTTTAATTTGTGAAATGAATTAGAAAAAAAAAGTAAAATTTGAACTTAATTTATAACTTTTTGTTCCATCAGCTCATTTATGGAGCATGCCTTTTTTGTATATTAGCAGTTAAACAAAATAACTAGCCCCTGTTTTGAAGGCTTTTCTGTGGGGGAAATGGCTAACTCCTGCTTTGTTTTCTGCTGCAGGCAGTGGCACAACCGAGGAGGAGCCTGATGTGCAAAGCAGGTGTGAAAGCCAGGGGGACAGCAGCCTCAGAGATGAAGGTCTGCACCTGGCACCGGTGGACACGGGTGCGCACGTGGAGTTGAGCCGCGCCGCCCTGTGGCCACGGGCTTCCGGCTCCGAGAACATGACCACAGCCCAGAACGGCCACGGGCGAGTTGCTGCAATCCCCTGTTCAGTCTCGGATCCCACAGACGCCGGCACGGTGACCTACCCAGCCTGTCAGAACGGCGCATGCAGCAGCGGCGACTCCGAAGCCCAGGACCCCGGGCTAGGCCCTGCCAAGTTCGTTCGCCTCTTCTCGGCGAGCAGGAAGAGGACGGGCGCCCGCCCCGAGAGGCCTCGCTCCGTGGTCCTGATGGGGCACTCTGCCACCTGGAACGCCCTGGCCTCCTTTCGGAAGATGGGATCCTTTAAAAAACTGAAGTCTTCCGTCTTTCAAGGAATTCAAAACAGAGAGGGGCCCGATGCAGCCAAGGAGGAGGCCTCGGCGCCTGATGTGGGCCCCGCCCTCCCAAACGGCGCGGCCGTGGCCGTGGCCACCCCAGCTGGCCGGCGCGAGTCCTCGGAAGCCACGGGCGGGCCACCGCAGGCGGGGCCCGCGTCTGACTGCTCGGACGCCGAGGAGGCGGACGACGCCTTCCAGAGGAGCACGCACCGTTCCCGCAGCCTGCGCCGCGCCTACGGCCTGGGCCGCATCAGCCTCCGGGACGCAGCGCCGCAGGCCCCGCTCGAGTCCCCGGGCCTCCAGGAGCCCCAGGTGCGCGCCATCCTCGGGAAGGACGCGGAGAGCAACAGCGTGGCCTACCGCAGAAGCAAGAGCACGGACAGCCTGAACTTCCTGCTGCGGAAGAGCTCCTTCAAGAGGAAGTCCGCCTCCAACCTCACGGACCTCAGGGCGGCGCCCGACCGGCCCGCGCCCCGGCGGACGCTAAGCAGCTGCTCTGCAGACTCGGAGAAGCTCGGCGGGTCAGAGAGGAGGATGAAACGCTGGAAGAGCCCCATCAGGGCCAAGGACTTCGACCGGGTCCTCAGGCTGGTGAGCGGCGCCACAGACGCGGCCTGGAAGCGAGAGCGTGCCAAGGGCGAGGCGCCCTGCCCCAGCGACGCCGCCCCCCATCCCGCGCCGCCCCGCAGCCGCCTGCACGACGATTACTCGCGCCGGGCGTCCAGCAGCGCGGAGCTGGAGTGCAGGAGGGCCGGGCCGGCCCGGGACTTCAGCCCCGAAGGGCCGCGGGGTGCCCACGTGGACGTGGAGACCGCGGTGTTTCCGCTCGAGGCCCAAAGCAGCAGCCCTTGCACTGGCAGCCCGTTGCCAAGCCCGCCTGCCCAGGAAGTAGCATGCAAAGACTCCCTTGAACCAAAACCTGGCAGCCAGTTTACCTTGGAATCCGAGCAGCCTCTTACGCCTCTAAGGCCCACCGCCCCCAAGCCCCCTAGCCCTCAGAGCCCAGGCACAGGAAAGGAGCCCAGCAGTCTCAGCGCGCTGTCCCTGAGTTCAGCAGACAGTAATGAAAGGGCAGAAGGTCCTGTGCCCTTCCCAGATTTGGTGCAAGCTACATGTGACAAAAGCAGCGAGGACAGTGGGTCCAGAAGCCACCCTCAGCCGGGCCTCGGTGAGGCTTCGCATCCAGAAGAAAAGGAGGAGGAGGTAAGGGCAGGGCAGGGCACTCTTGTACACTACCTGAGGCAGGACGGGTGCTTGTGACAGCGCACCCTTCATCCTCACTGGAGGTTGCCCGTGTGCACACGTGCTTTCGTTTGCTCTTTTTCTTTAACTTGCCACAGGAGCAGGTGGACTCTGTGCTGATTGTCCTACCATTGCAATTACTGTATTCTTATCAATCTGCTGTTTACCATATTCAGAGGTCATCTTTATCTCTTTTGAAATGAATGACCAATATAGGAAATTTCTTGGGATGGCACTTACCACACCATATATTCAGCAGATATTTATTGAGAACCAACTATGTGCTAGATTGGGGATGGGGATGGGATAATTGAAAAAGACCTGTCTTCCATTCCAAGCAGCTAATCGGGGTTCTCAAAATTTTTATTTTTGATATATTTGTTATTACCCACATACTTCTCTTTATATTTTAAATGTTTCTGTATCCTTTTCAACTGAGTGCATATAAATGAGATTCTTTGTGTTAAGAGACCATTATGTATTCTAAATCTGTTTTATTTCCTAGGAATGAATTAGAAATGTGCAGTTTGATACCTGTCAAGCCCTGAGCAATACTGGTTCAAAGCAACTTTTATGATGATTATTGAATTTATTTTTAGAGTAGAACATAAGCATCTCATGAATTGAATCAACTAATAACTGTCAAAGCTACAAAAGCAATGTTCTTTTCATATCCTATCAAGCCAGACAACTTACCTCACTATGTAATTTTCACTTTAGAAATGTATTTGGTAATATTATTTTACAGAGCTAAAAGATGAGCAAAGGCATTCATGTGTATATATTGCAAATTATTCTTCATATATATTTCTAGACTATTTAAATTGGTGCTTGCCATAGAAAATAATCCCCTAGCAACTGTTTTTTCCCCCTGATCCCTAAAGAGGAACTCAGTTTTGGCTTCATGCTGCTGATAAATGATTATGCTACATCTTCTGCAAGCTGGACAGCTTTTGGACTGTCCATTTAAAAAAAAAATCTTTATTGTTGAACGTATCACATATGTCCCTCCTCTATTTCCCCCGCATTGACCCCCTCCCCCAGCTGTCTCTGCCCCAGGCCTTTACCACCCTATTGTCTGTGTCCATGGGTTATACATGTATGCATACAAGATCTTTGGTTGATTAGCTCCCGTCTACCCACCCTCCCCCGCCTTCCCTCTGAGATTCCGAACTCTGTTCCATGCTTCCATGTTCCTGGATCCACTCTGTTCATTAGTTTATTTTGTTAATTAGATTCCACATATGAGTGAGATCATGAGATACTTGTCTTTCTCTGACTGACTCATTTCACTTAGCATGATACTCTCCAGGTCCCTCCATGCTTTCTCAAAGGGTAGTAAGAGATCCTTCTTTTTTATTGCTGCATAAATGTATAAATGTACCATGGTATAAATGTACCACAGCTTTTTTATCTACTAATTTACCGATGGGCACTTGAGCTGTTTCCTGATCTTAGCTATTGTAAATTGTGCTGCTATGAACATAAGGGTGCATACATTCTTTCTGATTGGTGCTTCAGGTTTCGTAGGATATATTCTTAGAAGTGGGATCATTGGGTCAAATGGCAGTTTCATATTTAATTTTTGAGGAAACTTTATACTGTTTTTCATAATGGCTGCACCAGTCTGCATTCCTGCCAGCAGTGTCCTAGGGCTCCCTTTCCTCTACATCAGTGGTAGCGATGAAAATAATTTTATGGTTGGGGTCACCACAACATGAAGAACTGCAATAAAGGGACGTGGCATTAGGAAGGTTGAGAACCACTGCTCTACATCCTCACCACCACTTGTCATTTGTTGATGGTAGCCATTCTGACAATGAGGTGATACCTCATTGCCATTTTAATGGTTTCTTTTTTTTTTAAATATATTTTATTGATTTCTTACAGAGAGGAAGGGAGAGGGATAGAGAGTTAGAAACATCAGAGAGAGACATCGATCAGCTGCCTCCTGCACGCCTCCCACTGGGGATGTGCCCGCAACCAAGGTATATGCCATTGACCGGAATTGAACCCGGGACTCTTCAGTCTGCAGGCAGACGCTCTATCCACTGAGCCAAACCGGTTTCGGCTAATGGTTTCTTTTGCTTTCTTGTGCAGAAGCTTTTTATTTTATGTATAGACAGTCCATTCATTACCTTTGCTTTATAGAGAGACTTAGAAAGCACTGTCTATTGCAGATGACTGTCAGATATAAATCAGTCTGAGGGATCCCTGGGTAGCCAGAGCAGTGAGTTGGCATCACTTTTGTAGATCTAGTTTTATATGAGACCTCAGGGCCAGTATGTCTTCCAGAAGTCTTATATATGAGCACCATTTGTTCACTTGCAGATTTCCAAAGAAGCTGTGTGGAACAGTGGTGAGGACACAGAACTCACTGCCAGCTTTGGGAAGGCATTCCAGTGCTGCTAGCTTTGCTTTATGTAATTGGCCAAGGCCTGAACCAGCCTGGGCTTCCCTTCTTCCTTGTGGATGAGATGAAGCACAATTCCCTTCCACCAAACACCTTGGACTGTCACACTGAGGGTTTGGGACTAACTGTCACACTGTATTTTCTGATGGTCTTAGGCGATCCTGCTAGCGGTTCATGACCCACAGGTTGAGAACCGTTGCTATAGAGCCTAAGACCATTGGAAAACACAGATATTTGCATTATGATTCATAACAGTAGTAAAATTACAGTTATAAAGTAGCAACGAAAATAATTTTATGATTGGAGGTCACCATAACATGAGGAACTCTAGACTCTAGAGCAGTGGTTCTCAACCTTCCTAAGGCCGTGACCCTTGCATATAGTTCCTTATGTGGTGGTGACCCCCAACCATGAAATTTTGCTACTGTTATGCATTGTGATGTAAATATCTGCATTTTCCGATGGTCTTAGGCGACCCCTGTGAAAGGGTCATTCGATCCCCAAAGGGGTCGCGACCCACAGGTTGAGAATCGCTGCTCTAGAGGGTTTTTACGTTAAGATGGAGATTTTATTTTTGTTTAACGAAATTAGTAAATAATCATTAAAATATTTTATTTCTGAGTGCATATTAAGTGAATATATGCAAGGGTTAGTTTCTTTTTAAAAAATTTAATTTGGGAGAGAGAGAAACATTAATTTGTTGTTCCATTTATTTACCCATTCTCTAGAGGCCTGGTACACGAAATTTGTGCATGGGGAGGGGGGTGATGTCCCTTAACTTGACCTGCACCTTCTCCATTCTGGGACCTCTCGGGGGATGTTGGACTGCTGGTTTAGACCTGATACCGGCACTTGGCCATCCCTCTCACAATCTGGGACAGCTGGCTCCTGACCACTGGCCTGCCTGCTGATTGCCCCTAACTGCTTCTGTCTGCCAGCCTGATCGATGCCTAATTGCTCCCCTGATGGCCTGATCACCCCTAACTGCTCTCCCCTGCAGGCCTGGGTTCCCCCCAACTGGCCTCCCCTGCTGCGACCTGCCTTCTTTGTGTGAGGCAGCAGAGACACTGGGACCGGCTTCCTCTATGCTGTGCAGAGCCACAGGACCCCTAGGCCTTACCACATGGAGCGGCCACCGGGTCCTGCCTCTGCTGTGCACGGCCATCTTGTGGTGGCCATATGGTGGCGACGTCACGTGAGACTTTTATATTATAGGCTTTTATTATATAGGATTGGTTGATTCTTGTATGTGCCCTGACCAGGGATCAAACCCACAACCTTGGTGTATCAGGGCAATATTTTAACCAATTGAGTTACCCGGTCAGCGCCATGCAAGGGTTAGTTTCTAACTTAGTAATTTCCCCAGTGACTTGAACGGGTATATTTGCTATTTTTTCTTTTTTTTTAATAAATCTTTATTTTTTAGTTTATTACAGATGTTCCTCTTCCCCCCCCCATAGCTCCCCTCCACCTGATTCCCCACCTCCACCTCATACCCTTACCCCCTGCCACTGTCCTCATCCATAGGTGTAAGATTTTTGTCCAATCTCTTCCCGCTCCCCTCACAACCCCTTCTCCCCAAGAATTGTCAGTCTATTCCCTTTCTATGCCCCTGATTATATTATATTCACCAGTTTTTT
Source organism: Lasiurus cinereus (assembly GCA_011751065.1). NCBI lineage: Eukaryota > Metazoa > Chordata > Mammalia > Chiroptera > Vespertilionidae > Lasiurus > Lasiurus cinereus. The sequence goes on along the minus strand of JAAGEH010000011.1, from coordinate 3,817,586 downwards.
CTATTCATCAGATTTTTTATTCACTTGATTTTTAGATTCACTTGTTAATAGCTATGTATTTGTTATACTTTGTTGTTCATAATTTTTATCTTTACCTTTTTCTTCTTCTTCCTCTTCTTAAAGAATACCCTTTAGCATTTCCTATAATCCTGGTTTGGTGGTGATGAACTCCTTTAGCTTTTTCTTGTCTGTGAAGCTCTTTATCTGACCTTCAATTCTGAATGATAGCTTTGCTGGGTAAAGTAATGTTGGTAGTAGGTTCTTGCTCTTCATCACTTTGTATATTTTCTGCCACTCCCTTCTGGCCTGCATAATTTTTGTTGAGAAATCAACTGACAGTTGTATGGGTAACTAACTATTTCTCTCTTGCTGCTTTCAAGATTCTCTGTCTTTTGCCCTTGGCATTTTAATTATGATGTGTCTTGGTGTAGATTCCTTTTGTTTGGGGTTCTCTGTGCTTTTTGGACTTACAAGTCCATTTCTTTCACCAGGTAGGGAAAGTTTTTCAGTCATTATTTCTTCAAATAGGTTTTCATTATCTTTCTCTCTTCTTCTGGCACCCCCATAATTCTGATGTTGGTACACTTGAAGTTGTCTCAGAGGCTCCTTACACTATTTTTACATTTTTGGACTCTTTTTTTCTTTTTGTTTTTGTGGTTGGGTGTTTTTTCCTTCCTCATAATTCAAATCTTTGGTTTGATTTTTGGGGTCCTCTAGTCTGCTGTTGGATTTCTGTATATTATTCTTTATTTCAGTGTATGCTTAATTTCTGACTGGTCCTTTTCCATTTTTTTTTTGGCATTCTTGTTAAGATCCTTGAAGGTCTCACCAAGTTTCTCAGAGGTCTCATTAAATTTCTTGGCAGTTTGTAGAAGATTCTTGAGTAACCTTATAAATGTGGTTTTGAACTCTATGTCCAGTAGTTTGTTTTCCTCCATTTCTTTCATTTGTGACATGTTTCTTGGTCTCCGCATTTTTGCTGCTTCCCTGTGTTGATGGAGTGGCTTTGTGTGCTAGTTGTCCTTTATAGCCCAGTAGCTCTGCCTCCCCAATCACCTGAGGTGGACACTTGTGGTGCACCCCTTTGTGGATTGGGTACACAGTCTTGTAGTTAAGCCTTGATTGCTATTGGTACAATGGGAGGAATTGACTTCCAGGCCAATTGACTGTGAGGATTAGCTGTGTCTTTAAAGGAAGAACTGCTGTGCTGGAGACACCCCTATGGGTCAGGACTTGCTTCAGTGGGGCTTTGGTGTTAACCGAGTCTGCCTCTTGAGTGTGTCACTTATGTATGTGAGGAGTCGAAATCTGGTGTCCTCTCACACTGACCTCTAGATACACTGGTTCCTGGATCTCCAAGGAGGTGCAAGTCAGCTACTGTCTGAGGCCACCCAGTAGGAGCTACAGGGAGATCTACAGATTTTTCCTTTTTGCTTGGAGTTTGGAGGTTTTGGAGTTGTCTGACCCAATTGCAATTTGTTAGGTTAAGCTGCGAGAGGGCAGGCCATTCATATGCAAAAGCCACTGAACACAGCTGGGTAGGTTTGTAAATTGGGTGGGGCGGGGTCTCAGGGAAGCACTAGGGCATGGCAAACAGCAATGGCTGCCTGTTAGCCCTCTCTGCATCTCTGTGTTTCCATGTTCTGTCCCGTGTTCCCTGTCCCGTGTTCCGTGTCCCGTGTCTTGCGCCCCAGTGCAGTAAACAGTGATTCCTGTGCACACCTCTGCAAGAAAGCCACCCTCTCTTTCTGACCCGATGTTAGTCCAGTATTTCCCTGTATGAGTCTGGGTCCCCAGAATCTCGATGGAAACTGGAGTTCAGAGCAATCGGGAACTTGTAACTCCCTCCCAATTGAAAAAAACAGCACATGCCAGCCTGATTTCTTGCGTCTCCGTACCTCTGCCTTTCTGAGCCTCTGCACATCCTACCATATCTCAATGCACTTTTTTCTTTCCTTCTAGTTGTAGAACTTCCACTCAGCCAGCTTTCGCATGGTTCTGGGGGATAATCGTTTTATCTTTTAGTTGTAGTTTTGGTGTGGTTGTAAGAGGCAGCACGTACAGGTGTATACCTTATGCTGCCATCTTGGTTCTCCCCTATATTTACTATTCTTAATTATATATTATGAGAGACCCATTGCATGATATTTGTACAGGAATAGGTCTTCCTTCCCCTGGCTTTGCTCCCGGACACATGGGAACCAGCAAGTCCCTGCTCAGGGCTACCCGGGAGCTGGCAAGTCCTTGTTCCCGGCCTTAGCACCATTCCTGGAGTTCCCTCTGCGCCCCTCATCCCTTTAAATAGCAGGCATATGGCCCTGCCTGGCCACTCACACCTGCATATGCAAATTAACACACCATCTAGTTAGGTTAGTTTGCATTCTCCCTCCTGATTGTCTGTGTGTGGGCATAGCGGAGATAGGGTCAATTTATATGATTGTCTATTATTAGGTAAGAGACTAGAGGCCCAGTGCATGAAATTTGTGCATGGGGAGGAAGTTCTTCAGCCTGACCTATATCCTCTCCAATGTGGGAGCCCTTGGGGGATGTGGCAGTTGGACTTCCCTTCGCAATCCAGGACCTCTGGCTCCTAACTGATCACCTGCCTTCCTATCCTAACCACTCTGCCTGCCAACCTGATCCCCCTGCCTTCTCCTGCTGGCCTGGTAACCCCTAACTGTCCTTCACTGCCAGACTGGTCACCCTTATTAACTATGTTTTAAAATTTTATCCCCTTCACACACAATTGTATTTGACTTCTTTATTGGTTTCTCCCTCTCACACAATTTTTCTCCTATATGTAACACATTTTTCTACTGACTCATCATTTATAAACTTTTCTTTCCTCCTTATTTCCTACTTCTGTTCCATCATCTTTCTTCCCATCCTTCTCCTACATTCCCTCCCCCTCCATCCCACATTCCTTCTTTCCTTTATCTTTACCCCTGTCCTCCCTCCCCTTTTCCTTCCTTCCCACCTTAATTTTTTTCTTCACTTCCTCCCTTGGACCTGCTTTGCTCCCTGCCCCATTTCTTCCTTCTTCCCATTCTCCTTTTAAGCTCTACCGGTTCCCTTTTAAAACATTTCTTTGTTCCCTCTTTCTCTTTTATCCTACCTTTCCCACACACTCTTCACTACTTCTACTGTTTTAATATGTCTACCTGCCTAATTATTCACTATCATTTGTCTTTTTTTCTTTTCTGACTCCTACTTTTAAAATCTGTCCTCAGTACACAGCTATACTTGATTTTCATTATAGCTCCTACAGTTCATTCATACATCCTCTTTCCTTCTTTAACTCTGTTCTCTACTGACTCCTTTATAAAGTTCTTCCCTCCCTCCTTCACTTCTGCCACATTTTCTCCCCTCCTCCCTCACTCTTTTACTCTTTTTACAGGCTAAATTAAAAATTCTATGCTTTTCATCCTTCGTACTGACTGCTTTCCTCTCTGGGGCCTGTAGCCGCCTCCCTTTGGGCACTCAGGCACTTCTTGCACTGGCTTTGAGGGGCTGAGCAATGTCGCAGCTGTGTCTTGCCTACTGTGTCCCGTGCCGCCCTGCTCCGAGGTGTGGGAGGTCCAGCCGGCCGGGCCGGTGTCCAAGGCAGGGACTGCTGCGTTACGTGTGCGTGCTAGGCTTCCCCCGCCCCCCCGCCCCCGTTTAGTGCTGAAAGGGGTGGGGGAGGGAGGACACAGCTCTCCATCTGCTCCCCTCCGGAATTCACAAGCGTTGGGGCTGCCTGCGCAGGCACGGTCAGGCCCGTCTTGTCCTTGGGGGGGACTTTCTGCCCAGGATGCAAGTCCCTGTCTGGGTCGGACTGGGCAGGAACCGGCCTTCTGCCATGTGGGTGTTGCTCCTGGGCTCCCCACCCCCCACTACCTCAGGGGAGGAGGTTGGTGGTGGCATTCCTGGGCAGTGTGCTCTTGGTCTTGGTCGGTGTTCCGGTGTTCCCTGGGTGTTTGTCAGGCGCATGCCCCTGGGAGAAAAAGAGAACTCTCACCACCAGGGCAGGGAGCCTCAGGCAAGTTCCCTTGCTGTGCACACACCTGCTGGTCTGTCAATATGCAAATTGCTCATTATTGGAACACCATCATGGTCAATTAGCATATTACCTCTTTATATGTATAGATTTAATTTCTACCCACAAGGGACCACCAAATATAGAAAGCGGATGGACACAAGTTATTAAAATTCTCTATATATTGATAGATAATTCTACAAATTTGCCTCAAGATAGTCATCATATTTTTAGGTTGTATTCATATCCTCAAAATTCTTATATAGCACATCAAGTGTCCTCTTGTATTTTTAATGTAAATGTCAAAAAGAGAAAAAAAGAATGATAATTTTGCCCAATTTTTATTTTATGTATTGGTAATCTTTAGTTTTACTTGAAGGGAAGTGGTTGTAAAATATTACCTAAAACTTTCTCTCATTCATTCATTTATTATTTATTTTTGTTTAAACAACAGAAATGTATTTTGTTACAATTCCAGAGGCTAGAAGACCCAGATTTTCTCTTTTATTTTGACATTTAGAAACAAAATGAAACAAAACAACAAAAAAAACACCTTGCAAAATGAAAGAGTTTCAACCATCATGAGTTAAAAGCAGTTCTTATTTACCTTGTTTAGCATTACACAAAATTAAATTTAAGACTTTAATGTATCCTAATGTACAGTGGTTTTTTTTAATGTATTGATAATATAATTCAGTTTTATGTGCAAAGCTAGTTTAAGCTGTGGCTATTGAATACAAAATGGTTGAAATCTGTATATTATGATATTTAATACATAATGTATTTTTGGTAAGTGAGATTAATTTTTATTTAAAATAATTTATTTGTAACTAACCATTCTGAAAGTGACAAAATATTTTTTAAACTCTAAGCAGCTTAACACGATTTTATATTACTATAAAAAGGAGTTGGAAAATGTCAGTCTACTTTCATTTATAAAGTATTTTAGAAACATCACCTCCTCAATGTTATACTTCTGCCACCTAGTGGTAAACTTTGTTGTGAGAACAAAGATCAATTTAAGGAATTCCTAAAATTGTTATTTGGTTTAAACATGTAGTATAGCATTTATACTTGTACATAGTGTTCCCTAAACATTAGAAAGGTACAGGCACAGGAATTTAGTGTTACTGCTGGTTTTCTTACCCAGTCACAGATTAATGCCTTTGGCTGGATCGGGTCACGGGTAACAGGGTCTTGTCCTTAATTATGTAGTATAGATTCAGTAATTCATAATAGTGTTGAACTGTGCTATAGATAGTGATCTTCAACCTTTTTCATCTCATGACACACACAAACTAATAACTAAAATTTTATGACACACCACAAAAATATATTTTGCTGGTCTGACAAAAATATAGGTATAGTTTGGATTCATTCACACCACACAGCTATTATTATATTGGCTGTTGTTATTTTTTTTTTTTATTTGACACTCTAACAGAAAAGAAGTCAGTGTCCCTGACTAAATAGTCAGGCGTTTTATGGTTTAAAACTTCTTATAGCACACTGGTTTACTGCCATAGATGAAGCCCTTTAAAATAATGAGAATCCACTGTAACTCCTTCCCAGGGCGCTTTAGTCTTTTGGTAAATATTTCTAGTTTTGTAGGGATCTTGGTTCTGCCATTCAAAAGATACCTAGCATTGTGTAAACTATTGAACTTTTGTTGGCCACAATCTGCTCAAGGATTGAATGTGATATAGCTTTATCTGCCTTGGAGGTTTGTAAGAACTAAGAAAATTAGGCATGTTAAACACTTAACCTTGTGTTTAACACTGGCTGTCACTCTGTGATGATTACTATCAGTTTAGATGATTTTTCCATCCTAGGTTGACCTGACTTCTTAAGATATGGGCCAGTTAAGGCCAGTTTTTTCCAAAAACTGGTTTTTAAATGCCACTGTGTAATATAGTCTTAGGGGGATTGTGATGTTCTTCAATTAGTTTGACTTCATATTAATTTCTTTTAATCGTCTGGGAGATAGATTTTACCACAACCCAATCTTTATATTATTTTAATAATGCAGCAAACTAAATTTGTTACGCACCTGCCAGGTATAAAACAGGAGTAGCTCTATAAGGAAAAGTAGGTGATGTTGTCAAAGAAATTATAGATGAGCTAAGATGTATCTAGATCACAGTAGAATTATGCAGAATGGATTAAATCCCCCAAAAGAGGTAAAACCATAATGCTCTAGGATTTCAGAAGAGTTGTAGTTTTCACTCATGTACCAAATCAAGGAAGGCTTAATAAGGGTGATCAAATCTGATTTGAAGAAGATAAGATTTTTGCAGGTAGCTATGAAGGGAAAGGTGGGGGCATTTCAGTAGTCAGATATACAGAGATTTTGTGTGATTTGAGAGAACAAAAAGTAACATAATATGGTTTGGTGTAGGGAAATAATTCAAGTTAGGATGAAATTATCCAGATGATGGACACTCTGAAATTCCCAAGTAAAGAATCTATACATTACTTGGTAAGTGCCAAGGAGTCAAGGATGTTTTTGAACAGATAAAAGCCAGTCTCAGAACTGTGTTTGGGAGAAATTAGTCCACCACTGAAAAGAAAGGTAACCAGAGGGAAAGCTATCAGGAATGTATTGCCAGTAAGAACTCAGAGGTAATAGACTATATAAAGGTGGAACAGGAGCAAATGAAACAACACATAATAAATAGTAATGTTCCTTGTTCATTTATTATCTGGCTACTATATGCCAGACACAGGGACAAGAAAAAGTTGTGAGTTTTTTTTTTCTTTGTTTTATTTTTTAATCCTCACCCAAGGCTATTTTTCCATTGATTTTTAGAGAGAGGGAAAAACAGAAAGAAATATCAATGGGAGAGAAACACATTGATTGGTTGGCTCCTGCACATGCCTCAGGAGAGCCTGCAACCAAGGTACATACTTTTGACCAGAACCAAACCTGGGGTCCTTCTGTCTGCAGGCTGATGTTCTATCCACTGAGCCAAACTGGCTAGGATAAGAAAGACTTTTTTTTTAAGCTATTGTTTTCTTGGGTTCATAGTCTAATTATTAGATAGGATCAGTTTCTAATGAGGAATGTAAGAAGTATCATGGGAAAGTTAATAGAAAAGTTAATAGAATTATTAACTTTGGGTGAAGAATGGCACAATTGGGGGAGATCAATTGAGTGAGTTCTCAAAAATATTGTGGGGGTATAGAGGGCATCAGTAGAGGAGTGGCAGGGCCTTCCAGACCAACTGTAACAGCATGGGGGAAGAGGTGGGTACTGTAAACAGGACACTGTCAGGCAGAGGAGTTATCTAAGCTTCATTTTCCTCCCCTGTAAACTGGGCGTAGTAAGATACCTATCTACTGCAAAGGGTTGCTGTGAAGATTAAGTGAGGTGATACATGTAGAGTTGTTACTACTGAGCTTTGCAAATAGTAAGTGTCCACAAAGAGGCTAATTTATTGTGCTAAGGAAACTGCAAATTGCACAATGTAACTTTTGTTCAGGGTGGCTGGGTGGAGAAGTGAGAGAGAAGATTGGAGAGATAGGTCTGCATATAATTAGAAAGGCCCTTGCTTGGACCTGCGGAGTTTGTGCTTTACCCTGCAGGCTGTAAAAACCCCAAGAAGTGTTTAAGCAGGGACTGTAGTGGGGGACCAGCTCTGCAGAGAGGATGGGGAGGAGAGTGGCCCTGGGGAGAGACAGTGTTCCCCCATAGTCTGATTCAGAGGTAATGAAATGTGCACTAAGGCATGAAAATGGAGAGGAGGGTATTCCAAAACGATTTCACAATTTATATTTTAACTAGCATTTGAATGTTATAGAGGAGTAGAAGTCAAAGATGATGGGATGATTGGGAGGATATTATTGTATTGGGATCAATAATCAAACAAGCTACAAAAACAATGGACTAGAGTTGAATTGAGGTTATTAACCCAGCCTGCTAACCTGATGGCACCTTGTGGAAAATCACTTTCCTTTTCTGAGCCTCAATTTACTTGAAAAATGTTTCAGGGTTTTATCATTTTCTTCCACAGGGATTTGTAGCTTTAAAATTGGTGGAAGCTATTGTACTTTCAAAGTTAAAATGGTCTAAGTGCTTGAGTAGGAGGTTCCAGTTCTGTAGAATACAAATGAGGTGTTATCTCACCTGGGTGGCTGGCCCTGACCTGGTACTCATGGTATTCTCTAGTCTGAGGTGGTGATTTTAGGTTGCCCATTACTCCACTGGCTCTCATCCCAGCCTTGGAAAGAAATAGAATGGGAATTTTGTGGCACCACAAGGAACAGTGTCACAAATAAAGCATCCTTCCAGCTGGCTACTGGAGTAGTTCAGTGGGTGAGGAGGGGCTAAATGGAAGCCTATTTTCCGTGTGAATTACGAATTGTGGAGTTTTATGATGATGATGGGTACTTCATACGTAATGATAGCTCTAAGGTGCTGTCTCAGTATAATTTAATTAGAGAGACAGATACATTGCATAATTTTGGCTTTGTGGATAACTTAGACATTACTCTTTGGATTACTCAAATAGCTAGTTGGGAGATTCAGACAATTCTCATGAAGGTTAGAAATTATCCACATTTATTTCATGGAGCCATTCTTAGAACCAGAAAGATGGAGTTGCATATATAGATGTAAATATAGTGACCCTAGGAAGCTTGCCCAAGATTTCTTAGGAGCTTTGTTTAGATATAATTTACATAACATAAAATTCACCCATTATAAGTCTACAGTTCTATGATTTTTAGGAAATTTGTCAAGTTGTGGAACAACCATCACTGTCTGTATAGAACATACCAATGAGTTTCCCATGTCCTTCTGCAGTCAGTCCCTGCTCCACTGAGGGCCTTGGCAACTACGGATCAGCATTCTATCTTGATTTTTTTTAATGTAGTAACTCAATGATTGTTTGGAAATTTTTGTAGTTATGCAACCATCATCACTAACTAATTTTAGAACATTTCCATCACCCCTTAAAGAAAACTCATGCTCCTTTGCAGGCATTCCCTATTCCATTCCTAGAACCCAATCTACTTCTTGTGCCTGGCAATTATATCTTTCTGGATATTTCATAGAAATAGAGTAAGGTAATATATGGTCATTTGTGTCTGGCTTCTTTCACCTAGCATTTTTTTTTTTTCAAGATTCATCCATGTTGTATCAGTACTTCATTTCATTTTATGGCCAAATAATATTCAGTTGAGTGAATAGGCCGTGTTTTGTTTATCTATTCATCAGTTGGTATACACTTATTTCCATTTTTTGGCTGTTATGAATAATGCTGCTATGAACATATACATGCAAGTCTTATGGACATATGTTTTCATTCTCTTGGGTAGATAACTAGGGGTTGAATTTCTATATCATAAGGTAATTCTTTGTGTAACTATAACTACCGAACTGCTTACTAAAATAGTCATCTCATTTTAGTCATTCCCAACAATGTATTAGGTTTCCAGTTTCTCTGTATCCTTGCCAGTATTTGGTATTTTCAGTATTTTAGATCCTAGCCCTTCAAGAAGGTATATAATGAGTGGTATTTTATTTTTATTTTAAAAATTTACATAATTGATGTATATGTGTAAATAATTTTATAATTCTAACAGCTATATGATAAATATGCATTTACATGAAAACAGAACTTTTATAAGATGCTTTCTTTTTTTAAAAATAATTTTATTAATTTCAGAGAGAAGGGGAGAGGGAGAGAGAGATAGAAACATCAGTGATGAGAAGGAATCATTTATTGCCTGCCTCCTGCACTCCCCCTACTGGGGATCGAGCCCACAACCTGGGCATGTGCCCTGATTGGGAATCGAACCATGACTTCCTGATTCATAGGTCTACGCTCAACAACTGAGCCGCACTGGGTGGGCTATAAGATGCTTTCTTGATAAAAGATACATACAGGTATCTTCAAAAATAATAACCTTTAAGTCACACAGCAATAATAAAATCAGAGATGGTGGGGATAATCATAGTCTAAGTGAAGTGTTAAATCTATAATAGCCCTAGTTGGTTTTCTCAGTGGTTAGAGCATTGGCCTGCAGATTAAAAGGTCCTATGTTCAATTCCAGTCAAGGGCATGTACCTTATTTGCAGGTTCCTGCTGGCCTGGGCCCTGGTTGGGGTGTGTGCAGGAGGCAACCAATTGATATGTTTCTCTTACATTGATGTTTCTCTCTGTATTTCCCTCTTTCTTCTACTCTCCCTAAAAATCAATGGAAAAAGATGCTCCATGAGGATTAACAAAAACAACAACAACAAAAGATCTAAATAAGCATCTCATAGAGTCCATTTAAAATTGTATGCAAGAAAGTGTATAGCCCGGCTAGTATGGCTCTGTGGTTGAGCATTGCCCTTGGAACCAGGAGGTCCATGGTTCAATTCCTGGTCAGGGCACGTACCAGGCTGTGGGCTCTATCCCCAGTAGGGGGAGTACAGGAGGCAAGTTATCAATGATTCCTAAATCATAAATAGAAAAAAAAATCTCTTGCAGAAATTTTATTAAATCATAAATGCAGGTCATGCATCTAAATGTGGAAGTTACCTTTTATTTTAACAACTGAATTCAACATTTTCTAACTCAGTATTTGTCTTTTCATTTATTTTTAAATTGTAGTAGACATACTGTATTATATTAGTTTCAGATATACAACAGTGATTAGGCATTTATATACCTAGCAAGATAATCACTGTGATAAGTCTAGTATCACCTGACACCATACATAGTTATTATGATACTAGAGGCCTGGTGCATGAAATTCGTGCATGGAGGGGGTGGGGTGTTCCTCAGCCCAGCCTGCACCCTCTCCAATCTGGGACATCCCTTTCACAATTCAGGACTGCTGGCTCCCAACTGTTCACCTGCCTGCCTTCCTGATTGGCCCTAACTGCTTCTTCCTGCCAGCCTGATCACCCTCTAACCACTCCCCTGCCAACTTGATTGATGCCTAACTGCTTCCCTGCAAGCCTGATTGCCCCTAATTGCCCTCCTCTGCAGTACTGGTCACCCCTAACTGCCCTCCCCTGAAAGCCTGGTCACCCCTAACTACCCTCCCCTGCAGGCCTGGTCCTTCCCAACTGCTCTCCCCTGCAGGCTTGATCCTACCTAACTGCTCTCCCCTGCAGGCCTGGGTCCCCACAACTGCCCTTCCCTGCAGGCCCAGTTGCCCCCAACTTCCCTTCTCTGCTGGCCTGGTCACCCTTAACTGCCCTTCCCTGCAGGCTTAGTCACCCCCAACTACCCTCCCTTGCAGGCCTGGACCCTCCCAACAACTCTCCCCTGCTGGCCACCTTGTGGTGGCCATCTTGTATCCACATGGGGGCAGCCATCTTGTGTGTTGGAGTGATCGTCAATTTGCATATTACTCTTTTATTAGATAGGATAGAGACCTGGTCACAGGTCGAGGCCAGCTGGTTTGCCCTGAAGGGTGTCCTGGATCAGGGTGGGGGTTTCTTTGAGGTGTGGGGCAGCCTGGGCGAGGGGCCTGTGGTGGTTTGCAGGCCAGTCATGTCTCCTGGTGACCAAAGCGGAAGCGCCCTCTATCTGGGATTTATTTATCTTCTATAATTGAAACTTTGTAGCCTTGAGGGCAGGCCAGGGCAGGTGGGAAGCTTGGCTTCCTCCATCACAGGGGGCAACCCAAGCCTCTGGCTGGCTCCAGCTTCATGGCTGCTACCATTTTTATTGGGATTTATTTATCTTCTATAATTAAAACTTTGTAGCCTTGAGGGGGAGACCAGCACAGGTGGGAAGCTTGGCTTCCTCCATCGCCAGGGCCGACCCAAGCCTCTTGTTTTCTCCAGCTCTATGGCTGCCGCCATTTTTGTTGGGACTTATTTATCTTTTATAATTGAAAGTCTGTTGGGCATAGCGGAGGTATGGCCAATTTGCATGTTTCTCCTTTATTAGATAGGATTATCAACTCTATTCTGTATGCAGAACATTACATCACTATGACTAATTTTATAACTAGAAGTTTGTACTTTTTAATCTTAGCTTTTTTTAAAGAAGTTCTACTTGCTCTGAAAAGGTTTATCTCATCCTATATAACAATCCATATAATAAAAGGGTAATATGCAAATTGACCCTAATGGCAGAATGACCAGAATGACTACTGGACCAGTCACATGAGGTGCATTGACCATCTCTTGGTCCCTTTCCCTGGCTGGCAGGCTCCAATTGCCTGATGGCTACCCATGGTGGGGGCGGGGCCAGCAAATGTGTGGGAACAGTCTACTTCTCAGTCCCTTCCACTGGCCATCAGGCACTGATCACCCCATGGCAAATGGGGAACTGAAGATGGGTGTGTCAGGGGGTGGGGCTGGCTGCAGGCAACTGGGAAAGATGGCCCTGATCACAGGGCAGGCCTAGGGACTGTACCCGCACACAAATTTCATGCACTGGGCCTCTAGTTATTACATAAACAGCTATTTCTTTTCCAGTGGAAAGTTTCAAAGTAATTTCTGAATGAATGCTCAATATTTGATAGGCAACAGAAGTTTATAAGATTAAAAAGCCACTTCTAAAATTCCTAAAAATGTGAAAGCTAAAGAAAAGTACATACAGGTATCATATAATTCTTGAACTTTACAGTGGCTTATTTCTTGAACAGTTTCTCTCTAGTGAAAAGTCAAATAGGATTTTCCCATTACAAACAAGCAGGGTGCCCTAACTGGTTTGGCTCAATGGGTAGAGCGCCAACCTGTGGACTGAAGGGTCCCGGGTTCTATTCCAGTCAAGGGCATGTACTTTGGTTGTAGGTACATCCCCATGTGAGTTGTACAGGAGGCAGTGGATTGATGTTTCTTTCTCATCAATATTTCTAACGCTCTATCCTTCTCCCTTCTTCTCTGTAAAAATAAATAAAATATATTTTAAAAATAAAAACAAGCAGGGAAAGAGACAGAATTATATAAACCATTGAGGCCCAGTGCATGGGTATGGTTCCTAGACCTGTGTGGCAATCAGGGCCAATCTGCAGGGCAGCCAGCTAGGCAATCAGGGGACCCCTGCTGGCACCTGCCTCGGCTGGCTGGGGCCTGTGGGCTGGGGGCAGCTCCTGTGTTGAGTGTCTGCCCCCTGGTGGTCAGTGCACATCATAGTGACCAGTCATTTCTCTGGTTCTGCCATTTGGTCAATTTGCATATTAGGCTTTTCTTATATAGAATATAACTTAGTAAGATCCTAATTTTTATAGGTTATTACAATCATTTATAATAAAGTATAAATGGCATACTATGATATTAAGGTTTCTAAAGTATGTGAAATATTTAAATGCAATAATATGGATAGTGTATTTGCTGGTTTTAATATTTTCTTATTTAGTGACTTGTTTTACTTTGTAGGTAACAAAGTCATAATAGACCGTACTGAAGTTATAAAGTACAAAAAAGTGTAGTATCAGTATTTTGGGGGGGAAAGAAACTGATGCCAGATTGTATGTTTTTCTCCTGGACTTTTTTTTTTTTTTCATCTTTAGCTTCTTATAATAATTAAGATCACAGAGCATCCACAGTTGGGAATGCTCTGAGGATCACTTTCCAGTTGGCTCAGTGACACATGTTCAGTTTACCATGTCTGCCATGGTTTAGTTGGCAGAAGGGCATACGAGTTGCCACGTGTCACTTTCTAAATGGAATGTTATCCATGTTTCTCTTGCCAGCGACAGTCTAGAAACAGCAATGTGGAATGCTTCGTTCATGTAGAATGATCACAGTGAAGCCGAGGGTGAGGGGTTGGTTGGAGAGGAAAGAGCACTCACTCAAGCTTGTAACTTTCTAGGAAACCAGCATTAGTGTACTTCTAAAATTTCAGCCATGAGTGCCAGCATTTCTGAGTGGTCAGGAAGGTTCAGGATGTAAAAATAGATGGGCCTTGTGGGTAGGGCTTCCTGAGTTCAAATCCTAGTGTCACTATTAGCCAGCTCTATCCTTAAGAAAGATACTTGGTCTACTTAAGCCTCTTTAAAGTTTAAGTTACTTTAAAAATGGAGGTAACAGCGCCTTCCAGGATTAAATGAAATAATGCATATGAGATACTTAAAGTCCTGGAACATAGTAAATCTAATAAATACTGACTTTTATCTTAATCTTAATTGTTGTCATCATTAAAAGTACTCTGTTTGGTTCGATACTCCAGTATAGACCAGGTAAACTTTGCATAATTAATCTTCTAGCCAGTTTCTCAAAGTTTGGAATGAAGATCATCCAGGGGGCAAGCTAAAGTAGAGATTCCTGAGCCCCAGCTGGAGCTACTGAATTGGAGTCACTAAGGTAGAGACCTAGTAGTCTGGACTTTTAATATGCAACCCAGGGACATTCTTTCTGCCACACTGAAGTCTGAGATCTGCTATCCTGGCTTTGCTTTATTGTGTTACACAGATATTAACTTGCTTTACAAATTGCAAGCAAAACCTTCTGCCAGCAAAAGGATTACAACTCACTTTTTTGCACTTTTCTGGAAATGGACCTCCAGTATCTCCAAGGTTTGCCTGCATTAAGTATTCTGTATTTTAGGCGTGACCATTTCTCTTCCAGATCTGTGCTCCCTCCACACCCCGCCCTAACTCTGTTAATGCTTGATTTAGAAAAGAGAGACATTCCTGAAAAAGTTAAAGATAGCTTGTAATTCTGTTTTTCCCCTTGGACTATATTATCAATTGAATATGAATTTCTATAGAAGCCAAACAAAATTCCCTTGGCAAAGCAATTAAATTTAAATTTTTCAAGCAAGAAATGGTGGAATACAACATTTGGTCTGAAATATATAGAGGAGCATGATCCCAGCAGTTGCTCTACCCACTGCTGGAAACTGTAATTTTACTAACTTGTTTGAAAACCTGAAGGATATATTGTCTCTTAAAAACCAAAGTGTGGATAGTAACTGCTCAGACCTATAGGATGCTTTTTCAGCCAATTCAAGTCCTTCAACTCACACAGTCACCCAGTGAAGTAGGTCAACAGTTTTGGATTTGCTTTATAACAGTAACCTGAAGCTTTGGAAGGTTACAGGACTCTCCAAAAGTCATACAGCTGCTGAGTGGCAGAGCTGGGCACAGAGCCAAGTCTCAAAATGGGTAAGAAGTTCCAGAAACAGCGTCTGCTTGGTATCTAACACTCCGAGTTAAATTCTAACAATCTGCGAGTTATCTGATCTTTAATGGACCTTTAGCCTGTTTTAAAAATCTGTGAAATAATTTAAAAGTACTAATGCACATAGTTTGGAAAATAAATGAGATGGGATCTGTAATAAAGGTCTTTTATCTAATGGTGGCAATGTAGTGGTTTGATAAGTTTCCATTCCATTTTCCCTTTTGATTCCAAGTCTAGCATTCTTTCTACTAAGCTTGAGCCTCTTTCTACCACAGTTGGTTCCTGCCCAAATCAGAGTCCTTACTTTTCATTTTTTGGCTACCTGCGATTGGCTAGGCAGCTCAGCTAAAGAGCTTCACCCCCTTTCCTGGAATCTTCTTTTGGTGGTTCGCCGGTGGCCAGGAAAGAAAGTACTGTGGACAGAGTGGTGTGACTCCAGGGCCGAAGCTTTGCCATTTCTAGTAGGTCATTGCCACAGGTGGGGAGACAGGAGGCAGGGCACCTTAATGCAATTTGTGATAAAGGTAAGGTATTTCAGTTCTATTTCCCAATGTACAATATACATTTTTAATGTAATTATACCAATGTTCCATTGTATATTTGGCTTTATATACAATGGGTTCCATTATACAATGGAACCCATTGTATATAAAGCCAAATATACAATGGAACATTGGTATAATTATATTAATATGATACTACTTTTGTGGTATCAATTATTCATCTGCAATTCTTTTACTGCCAGGTTTTGCATTAAACATTTTCAAGATATTTTGGAGCAGCACAGTTTAGATTCTGCTATTCCTCTATGCAATTAAAAAAGAAAAAATGACTGGTACTATCTATTTTTTAGTTTTTCAGTTATGGTTTACCTTGAATATTATTCTGTTAGTTTCAGATGCACAGAAAAAGGGTTAGCAAATCATATACATTACAGAGTTGTTCCTTCTATGTTTCAGGTACCCACCCACAAGGCCCTCCATACATAGTCATCATGATATTCAGTCAGTCTGTTCTTTATATCTATGAGTCTGTTTCAATTTTTTTGTTTTATTTTGTTCTTTAGATTCCACATATAAGAAGAATTATATGGTATTTGTCTTTCTCTGTGACTTATTTTAGCATAATATCCCCTAAGTCCATCTATGCCAGGGGGTGAAAAATCTTTTTTCTGTCAAGGGTTATTTGGATATTTATAACATCATTTGCAGATCATATAAAATTGTCAGCTTAAAAATTAACATGATATATTTTGTCAGACATTTAATTAACTCATCCCTAATACTTGGGCAAGGCCAGACCAAATGACTTCTCAGGTCTTATATGGCTGTAAGTTCCCCATCCCTGGTCTATGCTGTCACAGAAGTAAAGATTTCATTCCTTTTTGTGGTTGAGTAGTATTTCACTGTGTATAAGTACCACAGCCTCTTTTTTTTTTTTAATAAATTTTTATTTCAGAGAGGAAGAGAGAGAAATAGAAACATCAATGATGAGAGAGAATCATTGATTGGCTGCATCCTGTGTGCTCCACACTGGGGATTGAGCCCACAACCTGGACATATGCTATGACTGAGAATTGAACTGTGACTTCCTGGTTGGTAAGTTGATCCACTGAGCCACTGCTGCTGGGTGATACCACACGTTGTTTTTTTACCCACTTATCTATTGATGGGCACTTAGGTTACTTCCACGTCTTGGCTATTCTATATAATAAAAGGTTAATATGAAAATAGACTGAATGGCGGAATAATCGAACTACCAAAACAATTGGTTGCACTGACCACTGAGGGGTGTGCGTGGAACATGAGGGGTGTTGGCAGCAGGCAGCAGAATGCAGAACATGGTGGGTGTCGGCTGTGGTGGGATGGTGGAGCAGGTGAGCGAGAGCACCAGACCAAGGTGGGGTGCCAGTTGCTGTCATTGGGGCAAGCCTCTGGTGATTATTGAAAATTCTTTGCTCCTGCATACCACAGTCTTTCTGGCACTCACACCTGCTGCTGGCGTTAGCCCTGCTTTTACCCACTGCCTGTGCCAGAGCTGCCACTCACACCCACTGTTGGCAATGGCCTTGCTTGCACCCACAGCTGGCACTGGAGCTGCCATTCGCACACGCTGCCAGTGCCTGGTACCGATCCAATCACTTGCTACTTTTAGTGCTGATTGCTCCTGAGGGTTTCTCCACCTCCCCCTGCTCCTGAGGGGTGATCGGGGTAGCAGCCACTGCTTGCATCTGCTGCTGGCACCGGCCCCAATCGCTCTGTACTGTCAGCAGGTGCAAGGCTGGCATCATTGGCAC
This sequence comes from Lasiurus cinereus, assembly GCA_011751065.1. Taxonomy (NCBI): domain Eukaryota; kingdom Metazoa; phylum Chordata; class Mammalia; order Chiroptera; family Vespertilionidae; genus Lasiurus; species Lasiurus cinereus. The sequence continues at coordinate 3,800,195 of JAAGEH010000011.1, read as the reverse complement.
GTGGGAGCAACAGCAACAGGAGCAGGGCTGCCAGCAGACGGGACTAGGGACCATGGTGGGAGGGGCCAAGCCGGGGCGTGGAGGATGGGCCAAGACCCACCCCTGAGACCCACCCCTGTGCCCACCGCAGCCTCGCAGCCCACAGTTCCTTTCAAGGTACATGAATTCGTGCACTGGGCCCTTAGTTGTAAATAATGCTGCAGTGAACATAGGGGTGCATATGTTTTTTTGAATTAGTGCTTCAGGTTTCTTTGAATATGTTACCAGAAATAGAATCATTGGTTCATAAGGCAATCCCATTTTATTTATTTTTTTTTTGAGGAACATTCAAACAGTTTTCCATAGTGGTTGCACCAGTGTGCATTCTGACTAACACTGCACTAGGGTTCTCTTATCTCCAGATTCTCACCAACATTTGTTGATAGCCATTCTGACTGATGTGAGATGAAATCACATTGTGGTTTTGATCTGCATTTCTCTGATGATTAGTGATATTGAGTAACATTTCATATGTCTATTGGTCAACTGCAAGGTTTTTTTGGAGAAATGTCTATTCAGGTTTTCTGCCCACTTTTTATTTGGGTTGTTTGTTTGGTGTTAAGCTGTCTGAGTTTCTTTTATAAATTTTGTATATTAACCCCTTATTGGATGTATCATTGGTGAATATGTTCTCCAGTCCAATGGGCTGTCTTTCATTTTGTTGACAGTTTCCTTTCTTGTGCAAAAAACTTTTAAGTCTTGCTAGGCAGGTATAGTTGAGCATCAACCTATGAACCAGCAGGTCACAGTTCGATTCCTGGTCAGGATACATGCCTGGGTTGTAGGCTCAATCCCCAGTGTGGGGTGTGCAGAGGAGGCAGCAAATCAATGATTCTCAGTGAATCAATATATTATTTTAATATAATAAAGTATATTTAAAAAGAAACAACAAAAAAACCAAAAACTTTGTCTTTAATCCATTTTGAGTTTATTTTTCTATGTGTTATTAGTGGCCCAGTGTATGAAATTCGTGCATATTAAAAGGGAATTAATTAGAGGAAATATTTTAATGTTGCTATTTGCCCTTTCTCTATAATAGAAGTATCAGAGATGAAAGAAAGTTAATAAAATATATATGAAAATCTTCCTCTTGTCAGAGTCTGGGGTGCACCACAGGACCCAGAGTCAAGTCCCTCCTCACTCACACGCACCTTGGAAGGTCCCACCCCCATCAAGCCCCACCAGGTGTGGGGTGCAGCCTCAGGTCCTCTGTCAAGCCCCACTGGCTGAGTGGCACAGCTTCAGGTCCCCCATCAAGCCCTGCTGAGTGGGGGGCATGGCCTGAGGTCTCCCAGCCCAGCAGCACGAAGCTTCAGGACCCTGCTGATCCCTTGTTATGGGAACCCTGCCTTTGCTGTGGGCACAGCCATTTTGTGATGGTGTAATTTGCATATTACCTCTTTATTATATAGGATAATATGTAATTTGCATATTATCTACTTATTATATAGGATAAGAAGGTAGTCTAGTTTCATGTTTTTCATGTATCTGTCCAATTTTCCCAACACTATTTATTGAATAGATTGTTTTTACCTCATTGTATATCCTTTCTTCCTTTGTCAAATATTAATTGACCATATAAACATGGGTTTATTTCTGGGCTCTCTATTCTGTTCCATTGATCTATATGAATATTTTTATGCCAGTACCAGGCTATTTTGATTACTATAGCCTTGTTATTTTTAATATATTTTTACTCATTTCAGAGAGGAAGAGAGAGAGATAGAAACATCAGTGATGAGAAAGAATCATTAGTCGGCTGCCTCCTGCATGTCTCACACTGGGGATCAAGCCCACAACCGTGGCATGTGCCCTTGACTGGAATCAAACCTGGGACCCTTCCATAAGCAAGCTGACGCTCTATCCACTGAGCCAAACTGGTTAGGGCAATAGTATGCACATTTTAATGGTATTAATTCTTTCTGTCCATGAGCCTGGTATATGCTTTCATTTATTTGTATCTTCATTTTAATTCTTCAGTGTCTTCTAATTTACCAAGTACAGGTCTTTTACCTCCTTGGTTAAATTTGTTCCTAAGTGTGTTTTTTTCCTGATGCAATTGTAAATGGGATTATTTTCTTAGTTTCTCTCTCTGATAGTTTATTACTTGTATATAAAACTGCAAATGATTTCTGAATGTTTATTTTGTGTCTTGCTACTGTACTGAATTTATCAGTTCTAGTAGTTGTTTTTTAATGGAATATTTATGGTTCTCTATATACAAATATGATGTTATCTGCAAATAATGACAGTTTTACTTCTTCCTTTCCAATTTGGATGCCTTTTATTTCTTCTTCTTGTCTGATTATTGTGGCTAGGACTTCCAGTACTATCCATATATATAAAAGGGTAATATGCTAATTAGACTGGATAGACCAAACGTCTTCTGGATGTCTTTCTGGACAAAGCCACAGTGGCGGGGTCTGAGGCAGAGATGGTTTGGGGCAATCACAGTGGCAGGGGAGATTGGTTAGAGGGGAGCAGTTGGGGAGAGTGGTTAGGGGCAATCAGGCAGGTAGGGGAGGGCAGTTAGGGGCCATCAGGCCTACAAGGGGAGGGCAGTCAGGTAGACCTATGGAACTATGAACTTCCCTCTCAAGACTGCTTTCACTGTGTTCCATAAATTTTGGATTGTTTTGTTTTCATTGTTGTTTTTTGCCATGATGCTTTTTATTTCTTCTTTGATCTCTCTGGTAACCCAATCATTATTTAATAGCATTCTATTTAGCCTCCAGGTGTTTGCTTTTTTTTTTTTTGATAGTTGATTTCTAATTTTATGCCATTATGATCTGAGATGATGCTTGATATGATTTCTGTCTTTTTGAATTTGAAGAGACTTTGTTTTCCAATATGTAGTCTATCTTTGAAAATGACTCATGTGCACTGGAGAAGAATGTATATTCTGTGGCTTTGGGGTGAAATGTTCTGAAGATGTCAATTCCATCTGATCTAGTGAGTCATTTAGGATTGATGTTTCTTTGCTGATTTTTTATTTAGAGGATTTATCCAGTAATGTTAGTGGGGTTTTAAAGTTCTCAACTATGAACTTTATTGCTTGTTGTCAATCTCTCCCTTGATATCTTCCAGAATTTTTTATTTTTTTTTATTTCCATTCGCCTGAAAAACCTGTTTCCATCCCTTTACCATCAGTCTGTGTGAGTCCTTTGTTCTGAGGTGGGTCTCCTGTAAACAGCAGATGTATGGCTCATGTTTTCTTATCCACTCAGCTACACTATGTCTTTTAATTGGGGCATTTAATCCATTTTCATTTAAAGTTATTATTGATAGATACTTGTCACCATTTTTATTCTTAATGGCCGTGTTTCTTCTTTCCTTTCTATTTTTTCTTTTTATAGCAGTTCCTTTAGCATTTCTTGCATTGCTGGTTTGATGGTAATAAACTCCCTTAGTCCTTTCTTGTCTGTGAAGCTCCTGATTTTAACTTTGATTTATAGCCTTGTTTGGTACAGTGTTCTTGGATTCAGACCCTTGCTTTGCATGACTTTGTATATTTCATTCTATTCCCTTCTGTATTCATGATACCAATAACCTCAAACAAAGATGAACACCAGAGAAAAGGGTATATTAGGGGAGAGAAATGATATTGAGAAAAGGAAAAAAAAATGTAAGAGAGAAAAGAAAGAGAAGAAAAAAGAAGGGGAAAAATACACATATATGGGGAGAAAACTCCAAAAAACCAACTAATCCAAAAAATGCAAATAATAACAAAAACCCAGCTGAATCTGAGGAGGCAGAGCTCTGACCTTTACCGCCCAAGGATTGCCTCACCAGCTGTGGTTAATTTGCCAATTCTGGGTGGGTGTTATTTGATTCAGCTGTTCCTTCTAACTGCTCTGTGAGGAGGCGCAGGTCCCGTCTGTGTATTCGGCACCATTTTGTCTCCTGCCTGCCTACACCCGCCCCCCCAAAAAACAAACAAACAAACAAAAAAACATTTTAGGCTCTGGTGACGAGGAGGCTGGAGTTTCTGTGTTCATGGGTTCACAGTGAGGCAGCTGGTCCCTGGGCCTTGTGGTTGTGGAGTCCCGGGAGGCATCCGAGGTCTCCCAGGTTGAAGGTAAGGCTGGGCTTCCGACCCCCGCTTTGGGCTACCTGTCTGGAGCTACCATGCTAGTTCCAATTTGTGGCTGCCTCTATTGGGCCTGGGACCAAGCTGCGTACAAAGATCGGCTTTACCAGTTCCATGCCTAGAGGTAGATAAGTAAAAGGCCCAAGGTACCCTGAGATCCACCTTCATCTATCGGCTGCTCTACCACCCACTCCCTGAGGCTTCTGGATTTCCTCAAAATCTTTCCAAAGTCTGACTGCCCACAGCCTGCAGTCTCTTCCACAAAGTGAGAGGTCTATAGGGTAGGGCAACCTGGGTTGGGAGAACAGAGTGGATCTCCTGGTCAGGTACTCAGTCAGGGGAAAGTGCTTCTTACTCCAGAGCCACACCACTCAGTCTCTTCCTGAATCTCTGACTAGCTTCTCAAGAAAGAGCACACTACAAGTGCAGGCTGGGTACAGTCAGCAGAGTCTTCTGCAGGGCTGAGCTTAATACAGTGTAGCCCTGGTGGGGAAGGGTGGTGAACTCGTGGGTCTCCAGTTGGGGCATGCCACTGGTAGCACAAAAAGGTAAGGGTAGCCCCCACTTCAGAGCCATAAAACTCATTGTCCAGTCTCCGACAAGAGCTCCACCAGAAAAAGAAAAATACACCTAATGTGCCAGCTGGATGCAGCCAGCAGACTTTTCTTTAAGATGTGAGTGAACTCAGCAAGGTGGGGCCACTGGGAATTGGAAGGACAGCGGGCTGGTCACCAATGGCTCACAGGGAGAAAGAAATGGAGCCACACAACTCAGTGTCCTTTCAAGTCTCTGACAAGATTTTCTCAAGAAAAAATGCTCTAGTGCTGTTTCTTGGTCTTGCCTTATCTTTGTGATAACCCTGAGCGACTCTTATAAGAGGGCTCTTGATGAACAGCAGAGGTAATTCAGGGTCAGTGTTTGCTTGACTCTGTTCATTGGCTGGACCTGTACAGGTTAAAAATCTGTCATCATGAGTGCTGCTGAAGAAAAGAATCCAAGTAAAGTTGTGGTCATTATTTTCTCCTGCTCTTGTTTTCCAACTTTTCATCACTATGCCCTCTTAATTCATTGTGTTTACTTGATCTTATTCCAAGCCACTTTCTCCTTCTAATATTGTACTGCTTTAAGCTTAAACTTTAAATACAGAAAAGACATTTTTTAAAAGTCCTTTTACATTCCCTTGCCAGCAGTGGAAACTTATTTGTTGGGAAAGATTCCATTACCTCATTCTTCGAATATCTGAGATAAATAGGAGACTGTCAAAACAGGATTGTTGATAATTGGCAAAAGAAAATTTCAGTCAGTTTGTTTTCAGGATAGCACAGAATTTGAATAGGTTATAAAGAAGACAGAAAAGAAATTATTGATTTCCTGATCCAAAACATGGTTATTGGCTATGAGCTACTTATATCTCTGGTTGGAGACTTGGCCAGAGACTAAGTTATAATAACTAGGCAATCACTTAAAGTAAGTTCATTTTTATAAAATCACATATGAATGAGAAGAGCTTCCTTGTCATCCAGACTGTCCATTATTTATGCTCCCACTTACCCATTCATCCCTTGACACATTCATGAAACATTTTTAATTGCTTGTTTCTCAGTGTAGACGCTTAGAGCATTACCATAGTCGTGGATAGTTTGGAAAGAATGTAATTAGCTGCTTTTGTATGATACCAGGCAAACAATTAAATGCTATGTAAATTTTGTAATGGTTTTAATAGAGACATAGAAAGGAGCAAATAACTCAATGCTCAGAGGCATATATTAAGTTTCCCTACAAGGGATATTTTACCTGAATTTTGCAGGATACATTTTTTCAAGTTGACAAGGGGCAAAAAGAGGGACTGTGACTTAGCATATTTACAATTGCAATAAACATGTGGCAGATGATGATTGGTTTGGTGTGGATGCAGAATAATTGTGTCTGAAGACAGAGCTGGGAAGACATGTTAGATGAGATTTTCAATGGCCTTGTGTTTCTTCTAGGTAATGTCCCGCTATGATCCAGAAGTGTCTTTTAGCAGTAATATAGAGAATGGATCCAAGATCAGAAAGTGAGTTAAGAACCTATGGGGCAGTTCCATTAGGTGGAATGATGGAACAGATTCCTTCTGAGATGAAACAATTGACAGACTTTGGTGACTGGGTGGCTGTATCTTGTGAGGATGAAGGAGGAGTTAAGGATGCTTAGTGGGGCTGACTGTGTGTATTGGATGACCTCAACTAAAGCCGTTTGCTGGAAGAGATGATTCATGAAGATGCTGTTCTGCATTCTAATCTACAACTTTCATTTTTGTGATTCTAAAGGCACTTGGGACTACTGATTTGAATATTGATATGCTGTTAGCCAAGACTTAAATGCCACTGATGTTTTGAACACAGACACCTTCCTCCATCTTCTTCCATTAGTGTAAAGTCAGGACTGGCTTCCCATTGCTTTCCATTCTTCTTTCCCCTCTCTGCCCCATTCCTTATCACATATTTCTCTCTCCCTCTCCCTCTCCCTCTCCCTCTCTGTCCCTCTCTCTCTCTCTTTCTCTCAGAAAATAAACATTGTATTATTTAAAAAAAATGTTTTATTGATTTCAGAGAGGAAGGGAGAGGGAGAGATAGAAGCATCTATGAGAAAGAGAATCATCGATCAGCTGCCTCCTGCACGCCTCCTACTGGGGATCCAGCCTGCAATCCAGGCATGTGCCCTTGTCTGAAATTGAACTCGGGGCCCTTCAATCCACAGGCCAGTGCTCTATCGACTGAGCCAAACCAGCTAGGGAATCGATCTCTCTCTCTCTCTCTCTCTCTCTCTTAATATGATGTTTTTAAACTATCTCTTTAATCTTAACAAGTCTAGGAATAAAACTACAACCTAAAATTCTATTTTCTCTTCCTGGGTGTCAAACTCAGTGTTGTGTTGCTATGCTAGGATAGTTAGGTTTTTAGTTAAGCCCAGAAAATGGTATTCCATGAATGATTTATTACAAAGATCATGGGAGGAAAGCTCATCAGCCCAGGATTTTTCATAATTATTATTGTTTTTTTCTTTATCCTCATTGAACTTTAACCCAGAGAAGACACCAAAAAGCATATGGAGGCTTTTTTGGAGCAATATCACACAGTCTAGTATTTTTGGAAGTTTGTTTAGGGTTTTTTCTGTAAACCATAAGACCATTTGTCATTTTCTTGCAAATATAAAATTGAATGAACTTCCTGAACTCTCTCATGTACTCTTTCATTAATTTCATTGCCTTCTCTGTGACTGACTTCTTATCTCTAAAATGGGTGTAATAATATCTTCTTTACTTATCTGATAAATACAATGTTAGGTAGATGTTAAAGCAAGCTGGTGAAAATTTAAAATTTTTAGAGACACTATATAAGATAAATAGTACTGGGTGTTGTGTACAACATGACGTAGTGTTAACACTGCTGTGTGGTATATTTGAAAGCTGCTAAGAGTATTTCCTAAAAGTTCTCATCACAAAGGAAAAAACTTTTTTCCCTTTTTCTATCTATGAGATGATGGATGCTAAAATTACTGTGGTAAGCATTTCACAACATATGTAAGTCAAGTAATGCTGTACACCTTAAAATTATATAGTTATTTATGCCAATTACATCTCAATAAAGCTTTAAAAAGATTTTTAAGTAAATCTAAGCTATATGGTGTTAAAAATATCCCCTATCAAAAAATGCTATTAAGGCTCAAACTTTTCTAAATATTTTTACAACATAACATACAAAATATTTCCTTGTTTCTTACTTTCAACTCTTTAAAAGATGGTAGTTAATCTTTGATCTTCTGAATTTGCTTCTCATTTAAAATCCTAGGACAGCCCTGGGCAGTGTAGCTCAATTGGTGGTGGGTTCCATTTCTGGTTGGAGCTCATGCAGGAGGCAACCAATTGATGTTTCTCTCTCACATCAACATTTCTTTCTCATTCACTTCCTCTCTCTAAAATCAATGTAAAAAAATTTTAAATCCTAGAACATGTATTTATAACACCAGAGGCCCAGTGCACAAATTTGTGCATGGGTGGGATATGGACAGCCAGCCCCAGTCGGGGCTGATTGGGCCAGACTGGGCTGGTAGGGGAAAGGGACATGGGAGGTTGGCTGGTCTGCCCTCCCCTGGTCAGGGGTGAAGGGGCCATTGAGGACTGGGCTGGCAGGGAGGAGGAACTGCGGGCAGTTGGCTGGCCAACCCTGCCCCCATCAAACTCCTGTTGAGCTCTGTGTGGAGGGAACAGTTTGCATATTAGCCTCTTATTATGTAGGATACCCCATTCTAAGCACTGTGTAATCTGACTCCTATCCTTTAAAAAAAAAAAGTGTTTTGGAGAATGCTATGCAGGGTCTTTTTTTATTTTGATGCATTAATTTTCATTTAAGGGAAAATAAGTGATATTTAACTCTAAATAGTGAGATGCTACTATTTTTATTTTACAATATATAGTTATCTCCCTCACACCATCAACAGTTTCACTTTCTGAAGTTTCAGGTACCTGTGGGCCAAAAATACTAAATGGAAAATTGCAGAATTTATAAGTTTTGAGTTGTGTGCTGTCCTGAGTAGTGTGATGACATCTCACACCATCCTGTTAATTCACACCAGAGATCTGAATTAGCCCTTTGTCCATTGTCTCTGCATTGGATATGCTATCCATCCATTAGTCATTTAATAGCCATCTCAGTTATCAGATTGATTGTCAGGTATTATAGTGTTCTGTGTTCAGGTAACTCGTATTTTATTTACTTAATGACTACAAAGTGCAAAACTATTGGTACTAGCAATTCGGATATGCCAAAGAGAGGCTACAAAATGCTTCCTTTAAGTGAGTATGTATGTATAGGACATGACATAGTACATACAGGGTTGAGTACTATCTGTAGTTTCAGGCATCCATGAGGGAAACTTTGAAAGGTATCCCCTGTGGATAAGGAGGGGGGCGGCTATTGTATAAGGCCTAAAATTTAATGTTCTGGAGTTGGAGCACACTATTGGTACCACAGGCTATTCTTAAATGATATTATTTACGTAGGGGGATTAGTTTTTTTAATAATTATTTTCTATTACAGTTGACATAAAATATTACATTAGTTTCAGGTATGAAACCAGTAAGTATACATTTATATAACTTATGAAGTAATCACCCCAATAAATCTAGTACCATATGACACCATACGTATTTTTTCAATATTGTTGATTATATTACCTATGCTGTACTTTATATCCCCATGACTATTTTGTAACTACTAATTTGTGCTTCTTAATCCCTTCACCCCCTTCACCCAGTTCCCCAATCTGCCTCCAATCTGGCAACCCTGGCAACCATGTCTGATCTCTGTGTCTATGAACCTGTTTTTGATTTGCTTGTTTATTTTATTCTGTGTGTTTTTTTGTTTTGTTTTTTAGATTCCACATAATATAATATTTGTCTTTCTCTATCTTGATTTTTTACTTTTGTAAAGTAAAGAAAGGAATTTTGTATGGGAAGAAAAGTTGTAGGGACCCCTGTCTAGGGAAAGTACTTTAAAATTGTGCTGAGAAGCAAAAGTTAAACTGAAAAGTGTATTTACAAAAGTTTATGATTTGGGTGTGAATTGTCCATTCAAGCTAAGAGAACCCTGGAATCTCAGGCTGCTGACCTGCCAGCAGAAGCTGACTGAGCAGATCTTGGCCACTTAAACCCCTGATTTGAGTGTGTTAAAGATGGGAAGAAGCCTCAGAGAGCATGGATATGGTCAACTGCTTGTTCCTTCAGTGTGTCTGCGAGCCACCACGGCCTGTAGCAGAGTCCGAGGTAGGTTATTGGAGAGTGTTGTTTGTTGTTAGTGCTGGGTTTGTAATTCCAGGTATAATCACACTCAAGTGAGTTCCCCAGGATGAAAGTAGGTCGTATTTTTTTTAATTAAATCTTTATTATTCAGATTATTACATTTGTTTATCTTTTTTCCCCTCCATAGCTCCCCTCCACCCGGCTCCCACCCCTCCCTTTACCCTTACCTCCGTCCCATTGACCTCATCCATAGGTGTATGATTTTTGTCCAGTCTCTTCCTATACACCCCTCACCTCTTCCCCCTAAGAATTATCAGTCTACTCCCTTTCTGTGCTCCTGATTCTATTATATTTACCAGTTTATTCTGTTGATCAAATTTTTATTTCACTTAATTTTTAGATTCACTTGTTGATATGTATTTGTTGTTCATAATTTTCTATGTTTTACCTTTTTCTTCTTCCTCTTCTAAAAGAGTACCTTTCAGCATTTCATATAATACTGGTTTGGAGTTGATGAACTCCTTTAGCTTTTTCTTCTCTGTGAAGCTCTTTATCTGCCTTTCAATTCTGAATGATAGCTTTGCTGGATAGAGTATTCTTTGTTGTAGGTTCTTGCTATTCATCACATTGAATATTTCTTGCCACTCCCATCTGGCCTGCATCGTTTCTGTTGAGAAATCAGTTGACAATCATATGGGTGCTCCCTTGTAGGTAATGAACTGTTTTTCTCTTGCTGCTTTTAATATTCTCTCTTTGTCTTTTGCTCTTGGAATTTTAATTATGATGTGTCTTGGTGTAGTCCTCTTTGGATTCCTTTTATATGGGGTTCTGTGTGCTTCCTGGACTTGTAAGTCTATTTCTTTTACCAGATGTGGGAAGTTTTCAGTCATTATTTCTTCAAATAGGTTTTCAGTATCTTGCTCTTTCTCTTCCTCTGGCACCCCCACAATTCTGATGTTGGTATGCTTGAAGCTGTCCCAGAGGCTCCTTACATTATCTTCACATTTTTGGATTCTTTTTTCTTCTTGCTTTTCCAGTTGAGTGTTTTCTGATTCTTTATATTTCAAATTTTTTACTTGATTCTTGCCTTCCTCTAGTCTATTGTTAGGCCTCTATATAATATTTTTATTTCAGGCAGTGTATGTTTAATTTCTAGTTGGACCTTTTCCATCTCTAGTTGGTTCTTTTTCATCTCCTCTTGGGTCTCGCTAACTTTATCCATCTTTTCTAGAATATTCTTGAAAAACCTTATAACTGGTTTTGAACTCTATATCCAGTCGTTTGTTTTCCTCCATTTCTTTTGTTTGTGATCTCTTTCTTTGTCTCGACATTTTCACTATGCTGGGAGAACTTCTGTGTTGGATTCAGCCTTATGATACAAGACTTGCAAAACTGCAAAAACCTCTCTGTTGAACTTGGGATGGGTGGAGTCTCAGGGCTTAACAGATAGACCGCCTTGCCTTCCAGTCAGCCTCGCCCTCCATGGCCCCTGAATCTCACGTGCCTGGGTAATCACTGGAGCAATCCCTGTGTGTGTGTGTGTGTGTGTGTGTGTGTGTGTGTGTGTGTGCTCTCTCGCAGTGCCTCTAGACTGCTGCTTTACTGGCTCCCCTATATTCCGGGACCATATGAATCTGGGTCCCCAGGGTTTCGCCCGAAACGGGGGTTTAGTGGAGTTAGAAGTGGCACAGTTGAGAGGCTCTGTCTCCCGCCCACTTGTGAAAGCCAGCGGCACAATCAGCAGTCAGTCTTCTGCGCTCAGTGCTATGTGCGCTGCCAGACTTCTGCCCTTTTGCGACTCGCCTAAATTTCCATGCACTTCTCCCTTTTCACAGTCCAAACTCCCCCCATATGAGTTTCGGCTGGATCTGGGGTTTAGTGTCGTAAGATAAGGGGTTCAATGCCGTTGGAATCTCCGTTTCCCTCCCGCCTGAGAAAGCCAGCCAGGTACTCCGGCACCCACTCTCTCCACAAGCGCATCTCTGTACCTCAGCTTTTTTCATCTCCTCTGGGTCTCTGTGAGCCCCTCTCTTTCCTTCTAGTTGTAGAATTTCCACTCAGCCAGCTTTCCTGTGGTTCTGGATGATGTCCGTTTTGTCTTTTAGTTGTAGTTTTGAAATTGTTGTGCAAGGCAGTGGTGTAGGTGTTTACCTATCCTCGTAGGTCGTATTTTGAAAGTAGGTACACTTTGCTAAAAGAAGATTTAGTCTTGGAATATGTATCAGATTTGTTCTATGAGGGAATGTAAGTCACTTCTGGCTAAGGATCCCTATTTGAATATGAGCTTAATGCTGAGGGACTTTACAGTGTCTCCCCCACCTCCCTTCCTTGGTATGTTTGCTAGGAGTAAAAGTGACATTTAAATTTTATGTTATTCTGTTAATTAAATTTTGCAGAATATTTGGTACCACTTGGAAGGGGTGTTCTCCTTGGGCTGTATAAATGGTTACAGGGGAAGTAAGTTGCTTCCCGGAGGTGCTCCTGTGCAGGCTGGTAGCCCCCAGAGGCCTGATATGGGAGGGAGTCAAGCCTTTGCTGGCCACTCCCTGCCCTTTAATTCCCTGCTCTCAGCCTCCATCACTTCCTGGTGTGTGTTTTGGTTTCAGAAGATTTATTACCTGAACAGCTCAGACAACACCTTGTTTTCCTAAAACCATTTTCTTATTTTGTTTGCATCAGTGAGGAAAAGCAGGCTGCGTGTTGCATAAGGGCAATCAAAACCTCATGTAGATTTGTGACCAGACTACCCATTGCCTGTAATTTTGTTGTACTTCTGTTTTTCTAGCACATTCTTTCTGAACCTTTTTATCACAGGGTGATAATATAAATAGATTTAGTCTCATTGCATGCTTAAGTTGTCTGTGCCATTTGATATGGTAATTTAAACTATCCATAAAAACCTGTTTTTCATATATAATGTAATAAAATAATATAAACATTTCCATGACTTCTCTTATACTTTCCCAGGGCGGTGTCACAGAGGAAAAACTTTTCCTTTGCCCTCTTAGGTTTATGCTTAGAGGTTCTTAGAATTAAAGCTGACAAATTTGCGAGAGAAAAGACATTTTTTATCCATGTAGGTAAATGGGAGTTCACAAAAAAGTGAGACTCCAGGAAGTGTTCGAATTGGGGGCTTATATACCATCTTAATGGGGGGGAGGGACATTGATGGGAAAACAGGTGACTTTTAAGAAAGGAGCTGGGACTGTGAAGAATGGGTGAGAGGTAGGATGGTTTTGTGACCCTGTCTGTATAAGTGAGGGCTTCTGCTCTGCAGCAGTAAAAGTGCATCTTCCCTGGTTGGAAGAAAGAAACTCTATCTAAGGGAGCAGATCATGACAACTGAGTTCTGGGAGGCCTTGCTTTAAGGCAGATGAGGGAGTTCAGGAAAAAAACACACACAAAAAAACCTCATTCTTAAATACCGTCAGCTCAAAATAGATTGAAGGCCATGGTGGTGTTTTCTGGACCCTTTCAGTGGAGATTAAATGAGAGGTAGCATTCCGGGCAGTAGAGTCACTAGAAAGCAAGGTCATTGGTGAATGCTAGAACCCATCTTTCTTTGAGCAGAGGTGACTTGATATCATGGAAACAGAAATTACAAGGCCCACATTTCTGTGTCTCTTGCTGCTCATTGGCTGTGTGACTCTGAGCAAATCACTTCCCTAGGTCTCAGTTTTCCTGATTTAAAAAATGATGGGCACAGAGTAGAGTATCTGTAAGTCTTTTCCTGCCTGCTTTTGCTCTTCAGCACATTTCCCATGGTATGTGATCTTAGGGAACGCTTGGACACACCAGTTTGGAAATTATGGGACCTGCATTTCAGGTCTCAGTTGCCACTGATTAGCAACAGGTGGGACTTCTTGGGCCAGCAATGCTCATTGTGGGGGTGGTGGGGGTGGTGGGAAGGGATAATGGGGCACTGGTTTGCCAGGGTATGCCACAGCAGCTCAGCTGGCCATCTCCATTAGGTGGCCTGCCCTGGAGTCACATGCATTTTCTGGATAATTTAGTTTCCTGCTGGTGCCTGCTTATGTTTTTATTGTATTTTAAATAATGTATAGGAATGGAAGAACTGAAGGTACCCAGGCTCCCAGGCCTGAGGCAGACTGGCTAACCCCTCTCACTGCCCGTCCCATAGAGCTCTGAGACTATCTCTGAGGGGTCTGCGGAGGTGGAGCTCATCTCCAGGCTGTGCCAATCAGGGGATTGTAATTCTATGGCAGTACTTTTTTAAGAGGGATGATTAACTATGTCTGATAGGGCTCCTACCATTGTATTTCATCTGCACTAGGACTCATTTTTCCCTAGGTAGCAGTTACAGAACCACATCCACAGAAGTAACTTGCCTGAGGTTAATAAAGCTGGGGGCCCAATCTGACTTATACTGAAGTCTGCTCATTCTCAAGCCTTATGGCTTTTTTTCCTAGTATATTGCAATGCCTCTGAAAAAGTTACCTGAAAAATTAGAACGTGTTGCCTAATTTAAGATCATAGACTCTCTAGCTGTGGTATGGTCTACTCTGAAATCTGAGATCCTGAAGGGTCAGTTGAAAGGTGTCCAAGCTCACATAGCTAGTTAGTAGCCTGATCTGGTTCTTGGAATCCTAATTCGGTGCTTTCCCCTCCTTCCCTAGCAACCCAGACTTAATCTTCTGAAAGCACCTTCTATTTTTAAACATTATTGTAATACGATACCTTAGAGTAGCAGTGGGTAGCATTGCACATTCCTTCTTCTACTGGCAGCCCTGCCTTTCCCCTTTGCTATTGTTATGTGTATTTTGGGTGACAACCCTACCATACTAAAAGTTCTTATTAACTCCTAATGGTACTAATTTTTTAAATATCTTTTATCAGGGCTCATTAGTCACCAAAATCACTATTTAAATTCATTTTAATTCAACGTACAATTGAAGACAGACTTGCTCATTTTAATCCAAATTTCAGTTATGTTTGTTACACAAAAACAAGTAAATCTAGAAAGCCTCCTGGTGGAGCTAAGGGAGGGTAGAGGGGAATGTGTAGCATGTTCTTTTTTAATACCTTCCTGGATATTGGCACTCACCTGATTTGTTCAAATTTGAAAAGGTTTTTACTGAGGAATCCTGGAGTCGGGGCTCATCCCTGGAGGAAGATGGGAAGGAGGCTCAGAGAACCCCCAGGAGGCGATGGGGCTCTGGGAGGAGGTCCCGGCCTCGACCGCTCTCAGACTATGGCCAGTTTGCCTGCCGAAGTTTGTCTATTCCTGAAGACTCAATTGCTGTGGACCCCCAGAAGGAGGACATTGTGGACAGTAACCACCAGCTGAGCATGGCCTCCACGGTCCTCACAGACCAGCACGCAGCTATGGGCTGCCCCAAAGGATGCCAGAGAAGGCGCCCCATCTCCGTGATAGGTGGAGTCAGTTTTTATGGGAACAGCCAGACAGAAGCAATAGAGACTCTTCTAACCCAAGTAAGATCTGGTGTGCTTCTACCAAAGCCAGCAGAGCCCCCAGCTTCCTGATCTTTGTTCCTCCTGCAAACTAAACGGGGCCCTGCTTTCCTTTCTTTCCTGACTCAAGGATGATGTCATCTGCTCACAACCTTTCTTCCGGACTTTGCAGACTGCACATATTAGAACTAATAATCTGACATTTGAATGTTTTACTAATCTTCTGTCTTTGCTGGGATCTTGAATGATGTGTGAAAGTAGTTTGCTGTTTGTTCCAAATCATCTGATATTTGAACAAGGAGAAAATAGCAGTACATATTTAGTGAGCTTCCTGAAGTTCCTGAAAGAAAGCATCATCCATTGTTAACATGTAAAGATAAGAAGAAAACAAAGAAGTTGATTTTTTTTAGGAAATAATTTTTTCTACCATTTTTTTGCTTTTGGGTTGCAGTTTTTCAATTGCTTTAACAATAGATTAAAACCTTAATTTCATTCACTTAGTATAATGTAGTAATTCAGCAAGTATCAGTTACTCAAAGGGCTCTTTGAGGATACAAAACATTAAATAAAGGCCTTGGTCAGGAGGAGTTTCTGTTATTTGGCAATACCCAGCCATTGGCCCAGGGCTCAACAAGCAGTACATGAGTGAGTGCCCAATTCTGTAGTATTTTAAATTTGCTGGCTGATATCATAAACCATTAAATTCTCCTAAAAGGGAAAGTCTATGTGGGCAAAGATTTTCTGTTTACATTCTGCCTGTAAAGGCCAGCACAACACCTTGTTTATACATTGAGCATGCAAAACCCTCTTGCTGAATTGAATTGAATTGAATTCATAAAGTAAAAACAAAATAGGTTGAAGAATACCACAAACATTTTGCTGTGTTAAGATGTTCTGCATACTGAGAAGTAATTCTGAACTAAAACAAACAGTGACCTTTTAATTCAAAATACACTGAATAGGGAAGATCTAAAGCACTTAAAATTTATTTCACTTTAGAACATCAAAAAGGAGTGTAGGCAGATAACTTTCTGCACTGGAAGCTCATTTAGGGAACTCGGTAAAAACCCTAAGGAAAGCACTAAGCAGCTTGACCTGTGTTGCAGTTGTAGGAACTGATAATGTAGAAAATCAAAAAGACATAGAGATGATTCTACAGACAAGGGCAAATGTTTGAAAAACCAGCTCTTCTTTTAAACAACGCTTAGTTGTCTTGTTAGTTTAGGTAACAAGAATTGTATTCCACAAATACTTAGCTGGTACTTGAACATGGATGTGTAGGAGACCAGAGTAAATAGCTGAGCCACAATTGGTCACCCTCGCTATGGTCTTTGGCACTGATTTTGCTGCTTCTGAAGGCTGCTGCTGGGAGCGTATCTTCTTAACTTGTGACCCTGTATCTCTGAGAAAGCCACCACTTCCTAAATTTGCTTTTCCTCTTCTTAGCTAACATTTTGCTTTTACTGAGTGTTGCCTGTTGGTATGTTGCTGACAGATAAGATGAAACATGATGCTACTAGGTAAGAGCCAGTGGGTTAATACTGATTTTTTCTTAAACATCAGAGTAACTCATTGCAGTTAAGCTTCAGTGCAGCTGCAAGCTTTTCACATGCTTTAGAGAAAGCATGTCACATCTGCAAGGAGCTTTGAGGTGAGAATGCTGAGCTCCTTGCAGCTGGGTGTGTGAAGAGCTTGCTGAGCTACCATTTCCTGGCATCTTCTCACAGCCTCTTGCTTTCCTTTTGTAGCCAGCAGCCAGGCCGCCCGTGCCAGCTCACCAAGTGCCGCCCTACAAAGCAGTTTCGGCTCGGTTCCGGCCGTTCACATTTTCCCAGAGCACCCCCATTGGGCTGGACCGCGTGGGACGGCGGCGGCAGATGCGAGCATCCAATAGTAAGTCTCACAGGCCCCCTGTTTGGGGTCTCCCCTTTCAGCAACTGGTGTGGAACCCTTGCTTTGTCTCCAGTTAAACCAAGATGTCCAGGTCACTGTGGACTTTCTGCCTATTTCTGGGCCAGGTAGTTGTTTCCTGACTATGAGGAAGGCTCACCTGAGGAATTGGGTTTGTCATCAGCTGTCCTGTCCCAAGTGGGTGCTCTGTGTCATTATAGTGGCCCTAAGTAAGAGAAGTTTGCTCCTTTCTGTGTACCTCAGTGTTCCTGCAGGTAGACAGCTGACCCAGAATACAGTCCCCAGGATTCGTCTTAAGTTTCTTAAAGCTCTTTCTGGATATTTAAGATTCACCAATACTGGTTTGAACAGCAAAGAAAAGTTATCTAATATAGTAGTTAATATGCCACCATAGCACTTACCCACTTGTTGATTTGAAATAATACCACATGTTTTGGGAAAATGTTTAAACTCCTAAAAAAGACAATATTTCCCTGTACTAACATTTATATCCATGCCAGTCAGCTGGGTGGATACTGGCATGGTCCTGGTGGCATTGGGCGAGAGTCAGAGCTGACTTTTATTGAGAACCTACCACATGGTAGACACCATTCTGTGTGCTTGGATATATTCACATATTTGATCTTCTTAAGTTATCGCCAGGGTGGATACTGTATTATCCTATTTACAGAGAAGGAAGCCTAGGTTTAGATAGGTGAGCTGCCCTGGTTCACTCACTCAGGAAGTGGCAGAAATGGGATTAACCTCCAGTCAAGTGGAGTTTTCAATAGCAAGGCCCATGCTGTAACCACTGAACTATGCTGCATTTAAAGAAATGCAGCAGACTACTCATGCTTAGCTTCAATTGCTAGGTTTACTGTCTCACTTTTAAAAATGAATGTCTTGTGGTAGGCATGCGAGTGGTGAGCTGGGCCGCAGGAGCCGCAGCCGAGGCCTGGGCTCTGGTTGCAGCACTGCTGCTAGCCTGCTCACCGTGGGGCATGCTCCTAGTGGTGCTGGCGGTGGAAGCTCTAAGAAGCAGGGAGAGTTAAGTAATTTTTTTTCAAAAGACTTGAAAGAGGCTAAGGGGGTGTTACTTGGAGAACACTTACATTTCAGGGAGAGGAAGGAAATAGAACAAGGAGATGTAGAATCCTTGTTCTCTTTTCTTCTTGCTTTCGACGGGGCAATATGAAGGACACAGACATTGTTGAAGAGAGTGTCCTGGGAAGAAGGGCTAGCATGTAAGAGGTCAGAGAATTGGTGACTTGTGCAGTAAGTTGGCATGATTTCTAACTCATGCCACTCATATTAGATGAATTGAGGCGAGACTCTTTCATCAAACAGAGGCAAAGGCAAAGGGAAATTAAATGGCAGCTGGACGGTGAGGAAATCTGTGATCATCTCCAGCCCAGGGTTTCAAGAGAGCTCATTTCTGGGAAACAAGCCTGTGGCTCCTCCTGTCATTGATGTCTTTGTCATTCTCTCAAGGGAGCGGGTCAAACACCTTGGAATCATTACTCCCCTCATCTGTTGTCACTCATCTAGTTCTCAGTAGCCCTTGTTTCTCAGGCTCCTTAACCCTGACCTTCAGCAGCTGCCCTTTCCAACGGCTTTCTTGGACTGGGCTTTTATACACTCTAGTCAGAGATACCATTCATATTTAATTCTTTTGTTGTTGTTGTTAATGCTCACCCAAGGATATTTACCATTGATTTATAGAAAGAATGGAAGGGAGGGGGAGAATCAGAGAAAGAGAAACATCAGTGTGAGAGAAACACATCGATTGGTTGCTTCCCATATGTGGCCTTACCAGAGCTGCAACCAAGGATCGAGCCTGCAACCAAGGTATGTGCCCTTGACCAGAATTGAACCCAGAGCCCTTCAGTCCAGGGGCCTACGCACTATCCACTGAGCAAAACTGGCTGGGGTATCAACTCTTACTTTGTTATTTTCTTACAAACTTTCCCCATCATCAGTGAAGTAACATCTTATTTCCTTAACCAAGTTTACAGGTTTCTCTGCCTCCCCAGTCTGGCATTCCATCTGTCTCTCACTTCTCTTTCCCAAGCTTCCCGTTCAGTGTTCCCACCATCCTCCAGGCTCTCACACTCCCTTGGCTTTAGTTCACCTAGAATTTCCTTCCTTTCCTTTAAGCGTTCTTTCCATTTAAGATTCAAATCTCATTCCCATCTACCCTGGCAACACAGTAAATTCATTGTCATGCTTCTGCAGAGCAGTTTAGCCACAGGCTGTGAAGCATTCTCTCATTAAGTCATCGACTTCTGGTGATATATTTTGAGAAAGTTATCCAAAAGGAGAAGAAAGCTACATGTACAAGATGTTCTTCACAATATTATTTGTGGTAGTTAAGAAGTTGCATTGTCAGTGTCATTACAGTGGACTATGGATTTGGAATCATATGTGGGTCACTACTTCAAAACAGTATGTAACATAATTAGGAAAACCAAGGGAGAAAAAAATTGGAAATAAAATGTGTTTTAGTTAGCTAGAGCTGCGTTAACAAAGTAGCACAAACAATAGAAAGGTATTGTTTCAGTTCTGGAGGCTGGAAGTCAGATCAAGGTTTTGGCAAGGTTGGTTCCTTCCAAGGGCTGTACAGAATCTGCCCATCTCTAAGAAAGATGGCAGAACTGTAGGTGATTTCTCCTCCTACCCTATACACATACAGACTGCTTATTTCTGTACTTTCTCTAAGTATTTTATTTTGATTTTAGTGTTCTTTTGTTGAGACAACAAATGGCTAGCTTAAGCAAAAATAAAACTTAGCAGAAGAGTGTCAGGTTTCCCAGAATTAATAGAGAAAACCAGCAGAGGAAACAGGTGACACAGTCAGGGTTGCTTCAAAGAATCACAGGGAAGGAGCCAAGGCCTATAACAGGAATACTGGCCATAATGCCACCCTTGGGAATATGGGACGCCAACCACTACTGTTCTCTGTCACTCAGTCAAGAGTCAAAGTCCCCAAATAGAGGATCAACTCTGAAAGCTTAGTGATGCGTCCACCACCTGGTGGCACTGGAGCAGGAAAAAGATGGGTGCCTCCAGGGACCCTTTGCCTTTCATAGTAGGAGGCAGGCACATGGAGTACCTGTCTACTAAGGTGGAACATAGTGGAGTGGAATGGAGGTCATTCACCCAAAGAAAATCCAGGTAGTAGAAATAGAAACAGATTCTGGACTGATTCTCTATTTGTTCATTCCTTTGTAACTATTGAGTGTGTACAATGTGCCACTTGAGAGTAGTGAACAAAACAAATTCCCTTAAATCACTTACATTCTAGTGAGGGGGTAATAAATCTAGAATAAGTGCTGTTTCCTGTAAGGACAAATCATCTACTCCTCTGTTATGAAAAGAGTCTATTGTAATCAACTTTCCACAAGTAGATGTCTGGTTCTTTCAAGGAACCATATCATTAACTTGGTTGAGGGGCACCCTGTGGTGGTTAGCCCAGGCTTGGCATCCATTTCTGCCACTATAGCCGTTTTTTTAAACCCACTGAGTGAACATGAAAATGACTAGGAACAAGGATTGACATTTACAAAGTGGGACATAATGTCCACACAATTATTCAACAGCCTCTTTTGCAATAGGATTCACATGGAACACAATTGGGTATTTGCATAGATGGACATTTTCTCATGCTTTGAGTGTATTCTGATATATCTAATCACACTCCTTCTCCAGACCAGTCCATTACTATTTTGTTCTTTCCAAATTCCTCTAAGCCATTTGCCCCATACCCATGAATCCACACAAGCTAAATCCCTTGTGGGGCCATCTCTCCTTCCCATCAGAAAGCATCAGGAAGAACATTGCTTAGATTTCACTAGTGGGATTTTCATCTCCTGGGGGACAGTTACCAGGTAAAGGGTAAAAGGTCCCTTTGGGGAGGGCTAGAAGAAAGTTGGAATAGTGTGATATCTACCCCAAGGAGACATAGTCTGGTAACTGTCTTAGATCTGGGAGCTGTTTGACAAAGGGTCCTTGGTTCTCTACCATGGTGGTTTGTGTCAGACTTCTCCTCACCAGATTTAGAGATGTCCTACTAATCAGGTAATACCTTAGTGAAGTTACTTATCAGTTTTGTTCCTAGGTATCCTGTGATAAGTTAAGCACAGCCAAGGTCACATGGGTCAGACCATCCCAGTGAAGGAGCTGGCTCTGCTGCCTAGTACTGAAAATATGTCCACTTTTCCTGTGACAGATGCTCCACCTCACGGAGGTCCTTGACCTCATTGCAACAGAAGCACCTCTCTTTCACTGGCTTCCCTTGACTAGAGAGAGAAGCAGTACATTGCTTATAAAAATTGCTGCCACTTCCATCATTGGGGAGGTAAAACCAGGGGAGGATGAGGACACAGTAGACCAGCTCCAGCTTTTCTGTCTCCCAGACTCTACACTCTTCACTGCCTAAATGCTGGGAGCTTACCCGTCGGCTGCCTTAGAGTGGGTCCAGGTTTACATCCCATTGAAATGCCACAATGAGTTGTGGTGTTTCATGAGTCTATGTGGTGAATGAATGGACAAATGTGGTTTAATCTAAATTATGTTTGGTAAATCCAAACCTTATTTGGATTTTGGTAACAAATCAGCTGTAAAAAGATCATTTGAGACAAGTGGAGAAATTTTTAAAATATTTTTTAAATTGATTTCAGAAAGGAATAGAGAGGGAGAGGTTGAAATATCAATGATGAGAAAGAATCATTAATTGGCTGCCTACTGCACGCCCCCTACTGGGGATCGAGCCCACAATCCAAGTATGTGCCCTTGACCATAATCGAACCTGGGACTCTTC
This sequence comes from Lasiurus cinereus, assembly GCA_011751065.1. Classification (NCBI taxonomy): domain Eukaryota; kingdom Metazoa; phylum Chordata; class Mammalia; order Chiroptera; family Vespertilionidae; genus Lasiurus; species Lasiurus cinereus. Next base: position 3,778,145 of record JAAGEH010000011.1, on the reverse strand, counting down.
ATTCCGTAGGCTGATGCCCTATTCACTGAGCCAAACCGGCTAGGGCTAAGTAGGGAAATTTTTACATGAACTCAGTACTCAGTGAAGGAATTGTTGACTTTGTTAGTTGGGATAGTGTAAAATTTTAAGTTCATATTTGTTATGAGTGCATACTAAATATTTTTGTATGAAATGATACATGTGAAATATGCTTTAAAATGCTCAAAGAAATAAGAAATAGTTGGAAAAGTTTGTAAAATAATTGGTAATTATAGGTTCATTATATAACTTCTCTATTTCTGTTTTTTTTTGAAATTTTTCATAGGAAAGGCATTTAAAAATAATGAAAATATGTTTCCTCCTCCCTGGTCAAGTGCTCTGAAAAATCTCCAAATCAGAAAATGTATACAATTACTAAGTGTACCAGTTAATGATGCGGATTTTTTTTCAATAGATGGAGTTATACATACGTTGACATATATGTGATTTGATAAGTATGCTATTTTGTCCTACTGACAGGAAACTTCAAAACTTCTTATGTCAAATTTTCTGAAGGTGTTAACATCATAGATATTTTTACGCCTAAAAATGTTGAATTTCATGCCAAAAAAAGAGCATTTGCGTGAAGATTTATTTATTTAATGTATTTTATTGATTTTTCAGAGAGGAAGGGAGAGAGACAGAGAGCTAGAAACATCGATGAGAGAGAGACATCAATCAGCTGCCCCTTGCACGCCCCCCACTGGGGATGTGCCCGCAACCAAGGTACATGCCCCTGACTGGAATCGAACCTGGGACCCCCCCAGTCCTCAGACCGACACTCCATCCACTGAGCCAAACCATCTCGGCATTAGCGGGAAGTTTTAATTCATTACTTTATTTTGAAGAACAGTGCTGCTGAACGTTATCATATACTTCAGGAAGCTTATGGTGAACATGCTCCATCTCAAGATACTTGTGGATGCTGTTTTAAACTCTTTTAAAGTGATAATTTTGATGTGAAAGACAGCAAACGTCCAAGTCAACCGAAAAAGTTTGAAAACCAACAATTAAAAGCATTATTAGATGAAAATGCATGTCAAACTCAAAAACAACTTGCAGAAAGATTAAACATTGCTCAGCAAACAATTTCCAGTCATTTATAAGCAATGGGAAAGATTTTTAAAGGAAGGAAAATGGGTGCCACATCAACTGAACGAAAGACAAATGGAAAACCGAAAAGTCATCAGTAAAATGTTGCTTCAGCGGCACAAAAGAAAGTCTTTTTTGCATTGAATTGTGACTGGTGATGAAAAGTGGATTTTTCTTGAGAATCCCAAAGGTATAAAATCATGGTTGATCCAGGTCAACCATCAACATCAACTGCAAGGCCAAATCGCTTCGGAAAGAAGACAATGCTCTGCGTTTGGTGGGATCAGGAAGGTGTGGTTTATTATGAGTTTCTAAAACCAGGTGAAACCATTAATACTAATCAATACCGACAACAAATAGTCAATTTGAACCACACTTTGCTCGTAAAACGACCAGAATGGGCAAAGTAATTTTGCCTCATGATAATGCACCATCTCACACTTCAAAACCAGTTTAAAGACATGTTAAAAGATCTTGCCTGGGAAGTATCAACCCACCCGCTGTATTCACCAGACCTTGCTTCTTCAGATTACCACTTGTTTGATCGATGGCACATGCACTTTCTGAGCAGCACTTCAAAATGTACGAAGAAGTGGAAAATTGGGTTTCTGAATGGTTTGCCTCAAAACAAGAAAAGTTCTATTGGGACGGTATCCACAAATTACCTGAAAGATGGGGAAAATGTATAGCTAGCTATGGACATGACTTTAAATAAAGCACTTTTGATGTTTCTCTTGAAATTATCATGTTTTCTTTGATTACAAAGTCCGCATTATTAACTGATACACCTAGTATATTTTCTCAAAATGTAGAAATGTGAATATTAGCAATTTACCAGGTGTACCAGTTTATAATGTGATATAAACTGAGTGATCATCTGAATTTTCTCTCAGAAAAGAGAACATCCAGTTTCATTAGCTCTTACTCTTGAGTGGAATTTTTATGGGTCACAAGCAAAGGACTAAAGCATGACATTGAAGTCAATAGAGTAAGGTCTGCCATTTAAAAATGATCAATTGTTTCATTTTTAAAGGCCTTTAGTTAACCATGAAGTACTATACTTGAGTATTTTTATAATAATATCAAGCAACAGAGGAGAGAAAACAGCAAGATTAGGTTTAACAATAATAAATAAATATAAAAACAAAAAATGCTTTTTTGAGGAGATACAAACATGACAAGTTGACATAAATAGATTATGGCTTTTAAAAATATTTCTAAATTACTCAAATTATTACATGATTTGGTTTTTAAAATTTCTGCTTTTTAACTTTTTATGACTGTAGTCACTTTTAAAATTTTTAAAAATTATTCAATTATAATACTATATTAGTTTCAGGTATACAATATAGTGATTAGACATCTATATAACTTATGAGGTGATCACCTCAATAAGTCTAGTACTCACCCAACAACATACATAGTTATTACAGTATTATTGACTATATTCTCTCTGCTGTACTTTACATCCCCATGAATATTTTTATAACTGGCAATCACGTTTTACAGGCTAGGAAAGAGAATCAAATTAAGCCAGTCTAGTCCTATGGTGACCTGGGCAAGAATCACTTGGTTTTATGTAATTATTTAAGTGCTAACAAAGAGATTATAAGATTCTCAATCTACATCTTTCATTAGGAAACAATGGAAAAAAAAATCCAGTCCCTAAAGGCATATCTTATCTACAAAGGACAGAATGACCCAAAGGATATGCTTGCCAGTCTATATGAAAAGCATATAAGGAGCTGGCTAATAATTAGGGAGGAACTATTTTGAAAACTGAGGTTTTAAAAATTCTGGTTCTGCTGTCAATAAGAAAACAAGTGAAAAAAATTACAGACTGCACTCAAATTGGTCACTGATCTAACCAAGGTCTGCCACTTAGAATACAAAGTGGAAGAGACATATTAGAGCTAAGATACCTTAGACATTTCCAAAATAAATTACTTAATGATAAGAAAGCCAACCTACTGCAAGTTTTCTTTGCCACAAGAACAAATTGTGGACTGTTTTTTAGAGAAACATTTAACTGAAAAGGATGCTGGTAAGTGTCCACCACTGAAAAACTCATGGCTTCCCCATAGTTAACATTGCTGTATGTATCCATCCAGGCCAGGAGATGAAAGCTAGAGCATATCCTTGTTTGCTCAGTTATCAGCTTTTGGAATGGACTCATTTGGCCATTACAGTTTGGCTATAATTTTGATAAACATCTGCAGTTTGCCTGTAGGCATTGGCTTCTGCCCAGTGTTGTAAAGCTTGGTCAGCCCCATCTTCAACCTCTCCTCCTAGAAGCATTCCCTCGGAGGTTTGCCTAGCAGGTGATGGGCCAAATGAACCGTTGGAGCACTGGGAGTTTCCTTGCTGAACCAATGACCTGAAAATACCCAGCAGAAATGTCGGGGTGGGGCAGCCTCTTGTGGGATTGTAGGAGGGCCCTCCTTAAACCCAGGCAAGTGAAGCTGCCATCCCCTCGAGGCCAGCCTAAAGAAACCTCCAGCTGGAGTGAGGTGGCCTCAGTCCACGTGGCTGTGTGCACTGAGCCACAGCATCTGCTATCCCCAGAGCACCACTCCCATGATGGCCACAGACCTTGCTTGCTCTAATCTGGTACAGATTTAAGGTTGGTTTGTCTAAAGTGGGTGGAGAAAAAGTGTCTAAGATAGCCTTTTACAGCCCAGTAATTTCAAAGTACAATTTGGAGATATCACTCAGAAGTGACGTTCTTTCCATGGCTATAACTTCCCTTTCAATTTGATTATCTATTGAAATGAACTTTTTCATAAATGGAAAATATTTCCTGTCCAGCTGGTGTGTGTCATTGGTTGAGCAGCAACCTATGAATTAGGAGGTCTCAGTTTGATTCCGGTCAGGGCACAAGCCTGGTTGTGGGCTCAATCCCCAGTGTAGGGCATGCAGGAGGCAGCAGATCAATGATTCTGTCTTTATCATTGATGTTTCTCTCCTCTCCCCTTCCTCTCTGAAATCATTAAAAATATATTTTAAAAAAGAAAAGTATTTCCTATATATGTGTTTATTTACTTTCCCCCACTTAGGAACCTAGTATTGGTTTTAAAAGCAAGTTTATTCAACCCTATTATGAAGTCAGTCCTACCACTGATATAGGTCATTAGGACATAAACAGTGATATTTCAGGAAATGCTCCTAGGATTCTGAAACCTTCCTTTGTGCCTTTGGTCTACGCCAGTGGTTCTCAACTGTTTTTAATGCTGCTACCCTTTAATATAGTTCTTCATATTGTGGTGACCCCAACCATAAAATTATTTTCTTTGCTACCTCATAATTGTAATTTTGCTACTATTATGAATCGTAATGTAAATATCTGTGTTTTCTGATGATCTTAGGCAACCCACAGGTTGAGAACTGCTAGCAGGGTCTCCTAAGACCATCGAAAAACACAAATATTTACATTAAGACCATCAAAAAACACAGATATTTACAATATGAGGAACTGTATTAAAGGGTCAAGGCATTAAAAAGTTTGAGAACTACTGGTCTAGGCAATACCTCACCTGTGCTGATTCATGTAACAAATATATAAGATGCTGTACAATATATACATGTGCCCATTTTGGAATCTCCAGTCTGGTGTACAGACATGTAAAGCCATTATGACAGTGCAGGAGTGAAGTGTATACAGAAGGAAGGCAAATCAGATCTGCAGGATCCCAAGACTTCCTGGACCTCACGGTCCAAACTTGAAGGATGAATAGGAGTTAGATTCCATTTGTTGGTAGGGAGAGTATTTCCAGGCTGCAGGGAAGAGCGTATGCAAAGGGCAAAAAAACCATAGAAAGGAGAGCACATTTGAGAAACCGAAGGTAGTATAGCCCAACAGAAACTGTTTTAGCCCATCCACACGCTTATCAGATTAAAGACATCCTCCATGTGCAGACTGAAGCCATGGCCAGCCGAGTCCCTTCTTCAATAGCCTACTCACTGGCTGCTGCTTTCATTGATGGAGTTATATCCTTATCCAGAGTCAGTGGTGAAGGCATGACCCCAAACCTGATTATGGCAATTGTATTTATTATAACTATGAAGCTTATTAGCTATATAAACAAATTAAATGTAATTATAAGACTAAGAAGAGACTCATGTCTATGAAAACTAAATTGAACACTTGGAGAGATTCAATAAAAGTGAGTTGCTAAAAAAAGTATTTTCTGTCAAATTAGATGAAAATTGAGCCGAGACCGGTTTGGCTCAGTGGATAGAGTGTCGGCTTGCGGACTGAAAGGTCCCAGGTTCAATTCCGGTTGGGGGCATGTACCTTGCTTGCAGGCACATCTCCACTGTGGGGTGTGCAGGAGGCAGCTGATCGATGTCTCTCTCTCATCAATGTTTCTGACTTTCTATCTCTCTCCCTTCCTCTCTGTAAAAAATCAATAAAATATATTTTAAAAAATTAGATGAAAATTGAGAGCTACAAAAATTGGAAAAATCAAAGAATCTGTACTCAGAATGCTTCACACTGTGATTAGTACTGTATTTTAAAGAAGCTAGAACTGAAACTGATGCTTAACACATTCTGGGTGTGGCCTGCGCAAGAGAAAAGGCAGAATTCCAGTTAGATGACCATACATGAAGAACCCTGGTCCTGTATGATAGCAAAGATGGATTAATTGCACTGTTATATTTTTTAAGTTAAAATGTTAGTGGCACAAGTGAATGTGTCGTTTTTCCTGATTTAGGAGTTGTAGATAATCTGTTTGCACCTCTGCTACAGTTGGCTGAAGCAGGATAAAGCTGAGAGGGAAGGATTGAAAGGTTGAGAGGTGAATCTGTACTAGAGATCCGACTGAGAGAGGTTAGAAGGAGATTGCCCATTCAGGGCCTCCCATTAAGGGGACTTTATCTTGGGGGTAACCAGGAACCACAGAGGGTTTTAAGTGGAGTGAGATTTCCAGGAGGCAGGAGGAGTCTGTTGCTTAATCAAGGAGAGAGAGCCCTGAACTAAGAATGTGACAGTAGCACTGGGGAAATGAAAACTTGAAGGTCGAGCTGATTGTCTAGATATTCTGGGTGCTGCTACCCAGATACCTGAGTTTTAGGAAGCATAGGAGAGGAGAACAGAAAAGAGGGACTCAGTCCCATTCCAAGCATGTAAAATTGGAGTGATGATGTAATATCCCAACATTTAGGAAGTAAGGGGAATTTAATCCTAAGTATTTATGCCATTTTAACTTTGATTACTAAAAATTAAATAAAATGTAGGTGGGACAGTTAGATAGCAGTATCATCACCACATCCTTAATCATAAGGGTCTAACTTGAGGAGGGAGACCCAGAGTAGAGGGAAAGAGACATCAGCAAACAGATGGTTGTTCTTAAAGCTCTAGGAAGGAATGTAACCATCCTGGATGTATGTAAAAGATGAGAAGAGGATCAACAATTTGGGGGGACCATTAAAGGAAAAGAAATCCACAAAGAGATAGAGAAGGAATGGTCAGACTAAGTGAGTAGTGTCTCAGTTGTCAGAGGAAGCCAGGCTTCAGAGAGGGAATGGTTGATAATGTCAGATGTAACCAGTCAAGTTAGATACTTACTGCTTGAAAAATGCCATTGGATTTAGCCAGGAGTGTCCTGATCTCGACCAAAGCAGTTGCAGTTCACCAGGAGGGCAAAGCCAGCATGCAATGAGAGGATGGCTGCACGGTCATGGAGGAAGTTGGGACAGTAGGTTTAGTATAGAGGTGTTTATTTTGCTTAGCTGTTTCGGTTTTCTGACTTTTATAGCGGAACATTTCCCATAAAATCTAGAACTAAATAAAAATTTTTCTTGGTTGGAATATTAAAAACATTTATTTTGTATTTATTTTACTATATCTGAAAGTTCAACATGATTGTGTGTTTTTACTAAATATTTTTAATATGTTTTTATTGATTTCAGAAAGGAAGGGAAGAGGGAGAGAGAGAGAAACATTGTGATGAGAGAGAATTAGCTGTCTACTGCATGTTCCCTAGTGAGGATCGAGCTCACAACTCAGGCATGTGCCCTGACCTGGAATCAAACCATGACCTCTTGGTTCATGGGTCGATGCTCAGCCACTGAGCTACACCAGCTGGACCTTTACTAACTATATTTGGAAGAAGCAGTAATGTTACATATACATCAGAAAGTTCTATTCCTTGATGATGTAATATCCCAACATTTAGGAAGTGGGGGGAATTTAAACCTAAGTGTTCATGTTATTTCAACTTTGATTTTTAAAAATTAAATTATAAGAAATTACTGGAGCACATTTTTTGAAAAGTCTTGCAACAAAATTAATAAAGTTATTAAAAACATTTTAGGTTTAGCTTTTACTTAGTCAAAAGAAAGAAAGATATTTTTTATCCTTTTTTGTTTAATTTATCTTTATTGAAAGTATTACAGATGTCCCCTTTGTTTTTGTTTTTGTTTTGTTTTGTTGTTTGTTTTTTTTAGGCATTAGCAGTACTGTCCTCTCACTAGACGCTCATTGGACAGTAGCACAACCCAAGAAAAGGATGGCTGATTTTTTCCCCCCATTGATCCCTTCCACCCTGCATCTGCCCCTCCCAGGCCTTCACCACTCTATCAGTCTTTGTCCTTGGGCTATGCATATATGCATATAAGTTCCCCCATTAATCATTCCTCCCCTAACTTCCTACACCCTCGGTTTTTCTCCTTTGCCTTAGTATTTTTTGTTGGTGATCCTACTTTTAATTTGTTGGAAACAAATTTATTGATAGTTCGGTTAAAAATAGTTCAGAACATATTTCTCTTTTTTCCTTAGTATGATCAATAGAATAATACGTTAAGAATACTTGATTGCCGAGACTGGTTTGGCTCAGTGGATAGAGCGTCAGCCTGCGGACTGGGGGGTCCCGGGTTCGATTCCGGTCGGGGGCATGTACCTTGCTTGCGGGCACGTCTCCGGTGTGGGGCGTGCAGGAGGCGGCTGATCGATGTCTCTCTCTCTCATCGATGTTTCTAACTTTCTATCCCTTTCCCTTCCTCTCTGTGAAAAATCAGTAAAATATATTAAAAAAAAAAAGAATACTTGATTGCTAGACCTAATGAGTTAGATAAGGAAGGGGACTCATACAATGATTCTGGCATTGTTCTATTCCAATTATTATTAAGAAAGTTAATTCTGTTATTAGCAGACCTTTGGGTAAAAAAAAAAAACACGAAACACAATTGAATCTCTATCTCCTGACTAGCTCTGTGACCTTGGGTAAGTTACTTAACCTGAAAGTCTTAATATTCTCTTTTGTCCTAGGAGATATTATGTTATACACTCACAGATAAATGAGAATGACCTGGTACACAGTAAGCATGCAGTAAATATTAGCTGCCATTACTACAAAGAACTAAAGAGAAGCATTAATTACACAGGGAGCGAGGGTAGTGGTGAGCAGTGAGCCATGTTTACAGCCAGAGTTTTTTGAGTTACTTATTTAACTGCACTAACCATTTTAATCATAGATGAGTCAATCTAATGAGTAAAAAGCCATAGGGTACCAGGAGTGTATATAGAACAATATTTTGTTGTTATTTTGTTATTTTCCCAATATAGGTTAAACAGATTTAAAATGCACGCACTGAGGTTATTAGAGGGGATAAATTTCAACTGAATCTTTTCTGTTGGTACTCTTGACCCAAAAATGTTTTTGAAATTATTTTAAACACAACATAAAACCTTCTTATCTGATCTCTTATGCTTGGGTTATCTCTTTCTGCATTTGATTTTCTTTCTTTTTTTGTTCATCTTCACCTGAGGATATTTTTTTCCAGAGAGAGTGGGAAGGAGGGAGGAAGATAGAAAGATAGATAAAGGGAAGGAGAAAGAGAAAGAAGCAGAGAGAGACACATCAATTGGTTGTCTCCTATATGTGCTCCGACTGTAGCCAGGGATTGAACCTGCAACCCTTTGGTGTGTGGGCTGATGATGCTCTAACCATTATAAACACCAGCCAGGGCTCTGCATTTGATTTTCAAATGTTTTCTTTCAGTAATGAATCAGAGAAAATAGGAAATCAGAACTTACACCCTGTTGAGAGTGATAGTAACAAAATTCTTGGAAAAGCTGGTTGAAGTATTGGTGACATAACTCTTTGATTGTCAGGTTCAGATGCCGTGGGTCTGATAGAATAGTTTCTCTTCTTCCTTTTCCATGTTCCTTTATACTCTTAATAACCAAGAAGCAGTGGCATCATTGGCCATATTTATTTTTAAAACAAGATAATTCAATTAGCTTGTCTTTAGGCAAGTACTTTGGTAAAAATGTTTTCCTAATTGCTAACACTGTGCACATTAAAATCACTCCCTTCTACTGTGCTATTGAGACAAGTGTGGATCCCATAGTCAGGAATTTAGAAATTAGGAAGGGTTCCGTATATAGAAACAAGTGTTACAAATAAAGTATTGAGCATTTTCCAGCAAACTCTTGACATTATTATCTTCTAACAGTTAAAACATTCTCAGTTCTAAAACTTGTATTTGTTATTATCTTTCTAAACTACTAGAGTTTTCAAAATGTCATATGTCTAATATTATATTCCAGAAATTGGATTTTAAAAGTCAGAGGAAGGACAGCAAGAGATCTAAACAACTGCAAACAACCACCAAGGGCCCGTACTCTGTACATCTTACTTGTCTTACAAACAAGGAATCCAAGACTTAAAAATGTGCAGTAAATTTCCCCTCTCTGCTAAGCAAGATTTAAGTCACAGTAGTGCAGCTGGTGTCCCAACCAGATCAAGACTGGCTCCAAAGTCCAGATTGGTTTCCAGTCACTGTTGTTGAGGTGCTGTGCTTTTCTATCTATCACAAACCACAAAATTCCACCTATCTGCAAAAAGTATACTTGTTTGGCAGTTTTAAAGAAGATGCCTTCCTGAAACTAATGTATTTGTCAGTTATATCTCATTTTTACAAAGATCACACCTTAACAATTGCCTTTTATTAAAACAAAGAAAAGTGAAACTCATCTAATACCCATTTTGTTCTTGTTATGTTTGAAACATGCTCAGTCCTAAGGACCCAAAAACAAATGGATACAGGAAAGGTGAACTGCATTCTAGGCCTTGAGGGTGATAGAGTGACATGTGCTCCCAGAGGGCAGGAAAAGCAATGGTCCTATAATTATGGTGGCACCTGTTTTTTAAAAGATGACTTTATATTTGCTTTTGAATTTATTTAAAAGTTCTAGTCAGTGCCCTGGAGTCATTTTTAGGGTGGTTGGAGCACAAAGAAGGTGTAAAAATGGTGGGAGGTTGCACTGAAGTCAGTGAGAACAAATTTTCCATTATTTTCTGTATTCATGGTCACATAACCCCAGATTGAAAGAAATACCTTTGAAGATACAAAGAGAGGCACACATTCATCCTCTGGCTTCAAGTGCACACTGCATAGTCCTCACACAGCATATCCTTGTAACCCTGCCCCATTTCCTGTGTGCTCTGTGATTGGGCCTTCCCCTTTTGTGGTGAGGCGCCTGGCTGCTGACTGAGGTTTCAATAAGACATAAGTGCAGCCTGCCCAGCTGGTGTGGCTCAGTAGTTGAGCAGCCACCTATGAACCAGAAGGTCATAGTTCAATTCCCTGTCAGGGCACATGCCCAGATTGTGGTTCAATCCCCAGTGTGTGTGTGTGTGTGTGTGTGTGTGTGTGTGTGTGTGTGTGTGTTGGGGGAAGTGGGGAGGCGATTGCAGGAGGCATCCAATCTATGATTCTCTCACCTTCTCCCTTCTGAAAATCAATAAAAATAAAAAAAAGACATAAGTGGAGCCTGCCTTGTCCATACATGAATAGTCAGTATTCTGATACTGGGTGCAATTGAACTTCAATGTGTGCTAGAAAATGTATGTTAAGTGTCTGTGTTATATTTTTTTCTGGAAAATAATATAATTGTGACCTGTAAATTAATAATGCTTGTCTTTAATCCATTGAGGAAAAAAGGTATTGCTCTGCATACACAATTATTTATGCTAATGAACAAGGGAGCTTTGTTCTGAATAACTATGGCCAAATCCTGTTAAGGAATCTCTCATTCCAGCCCCATATTGGTCATGTGGCAGCACATGAATGTACATAAAATTGCTATGTAATTCTTGATTCTGAGTAGTCATGACAAATATGGGAACTTGGATTGGGGCTCAGTCCAGCCAAGGGTGAGGGGATCTTGGTTCTTGGCTGATGTGGTATCTGTTCTTAAGCCTATTTTCTAAAATTGACAATAGTGCTCTGTCGAAGAGTAGGATTATTCTTGTTATCCTGTGCCTGTCCTATAGCTCTTGGCAGTGAGGCTGTGACCAAACCTAGTGGGGACATAAAGTTCCTAAGCTGTTCATAGGTTAAGGACACCTCTATACTACACAGAGAGGTTACTGCTTTGGTGTGAAGCATTGGCAGCTGGGAAACTTTGGTTGATGAGCAGATAACCAATGCTAGGGATCTTTCTACATAAAGTAGCAAAGTGATCATATGAAAAATTTATACCACATTGTACTTAAGACAATAACAGAAATTTGGAGCCAAATGGAATTTTATTTTTTTATTTTTTAATATATTTTGATTTTTTTACAGAGAGGAAGGGAAAGGGATAGAGAGTTAGAAACATCAATGAGAGAGAGACATTGATGAGCTGCCTCTTGCACGCCCCCGACTGGGGATGTGCCCACAACCAAGGTACATGCCCTTGACCGGAATCGAACCTGGGACCTTTCAGTCCACAGACCGACACTCTATCCACTGAGCCAAACTGGTTTCGGCCTAAATGGAATTTTAATGACTTCCTAGTCAATCTCAAGAACCAGTCCTGGAGAAATAGGTCAGTGGTTTGTGTTTGAGGCACCATTACTAACTTAATTCCCTGACAGTATTAGGGCATTTCTTTCCATATGTATGTAAATACATATAAGTCTTAGGGCCACTTTGCTGAAAATGTCTACATTTATAGAATAATTTATGTATCTGTAGAGTAAAAGTGATCATAACATCTATTTGTTTTCAATTTTTATCTTGTCTGATTTCTAGATATTTGATATTAATCTATAATTTGGATTTCTCCACTCTCCTTTGGGATTGATGCCTTTGCTTAATTCTTTCAGTGTTGACAGTAACCAATGATTGTGACTTCCCAGTCCTATCTGGGTAATAGAGCAGTTGATATCTTATTCAAGGAGAAAAAATTAGTGCATATGTGGTGGGGCTGGGGTTTAAGACTTCAACTATACTTAAGAATTTTGTTGGCTCTAATCACTAAAAAGTTTTTTTAAAAGCTAACAGCCAAACCTTTATAGCTTCTTCCAGAAATATCTGAGAAGGGTTGTTGGGTCAACATCCTTTGACAAGGTGCCTCATTTAAATACAGTTTTTGTATATTTACTTTTCCACTTCTTATCTTTATTTTGTTTTCAGTGTACTGTAAAATACGTTTATTTAGTGAATGCCTTCTTTTTAAGATCTTAAAATCCAAAGGATCTTACTTAGTGCCCTGACCCCATCTCTGGATTTAGAAAAAGTTCTTGGGAGACAAAAGCTGTTCTGCTGTAACTGCCACCAGTGAAAAGTGAAAATAAGCAAACCGTTGAGGTGATACTAAGGAAATGTGGCAAAGGGACTTCTCTTCTTTGTGAAAACTTGAAATTTTAACCAAAAAGGAGGAGAAGGAAGAGAATAAAGCAAGCAAAAGAAAACACTGTGGGTTTTATTTGCCTCCTTTTGGAATTTAAACTTTGTTAGAAAGGATACCCATCACAATTAATTCCCACTTTCCACTGCTTTGTATCTCAATATTCAGCACTTCATCTCTTCATCCTGAATTCTCCCCATTCATTCCACTGTCTTCATTAGCTTTTGACTTGATGAAAAAGTCTAGCAGCATTCAAGATGTTGCCTCAGAGCAAAGAGTTTCTTGACTTCCCTAGAACAACATCTGTCAACCCTGAAGGTGCATTTGCATGCCCTAGATCATATTAAAATGCAGCCTTGATTCCAGGGGCCCAGGTGTGGCTTGAGAATCTTCACTTCTAACTGGTCATGCCAGTGCTGCTGATTTGTGACCACAGTCTGAGGAGCTGCGCCCTAAGACACTTTAATTAAGTACCACCCTTATTGAGAATAGATAGGCTCCTATGAGAGGATCTACTAGCCATTTAAAAAATTTGGCTCTTTTAAGTACTTTTAAAAAAATAGTTGCAAAGGAAAGATTTGAAGGCAATCTGGTTTTGCGAATGATTGTGTGCATGTGCACACATTTGTTGTAGATTGTTGAAGCCCTGACTTCCCCAGAAAACTCCCTCAGCTGGATTGAAGGGTGGGATGCACCCAGTCAATAGAAATAGCCAGAAATATTTAATGGTAAGAAAAGCTTACAATATAGCAACCTGTCAACATAGATATAATAACTAAAAATAGCTTTGCCTGCTGAGGTCACACTGTGAATTTTGTGGAAATTTACACATACTATGGACCAAGACTTTTTCAGAGTAGCAGCAGCTTGATTGGTAACATTTATTAATCCCTAATGAAGTGGCAGTATTGTCCTAAACACTTTGTAATTATGTTCGCAATCCAATAAGGGCTGTTGGTCATTCTGCAGATTGGAAACAGCTACCTAGGGCTTTGGGAACTTTCTCTTAAGTAGGTGTGGTAGAGTGGGTTTTGGATTTGGCTGATCTGACTCACTGCACAGCCCATTACAGTAAAGATGCATTTCCTAATTGGTACTGTCTTTATTTAAATCACCACTTATTGAGGGATGACCATTTGATTATTACTTTGCATATATTATCTCATTGTTCGAAAAGTTCCTGTTAAGAACAAATTGAAGGAAACACAGTTTGTTAACAATTGTTTTACAATATAAATTGCTCATTGTAGATAACTTGGAAAATACCAAAAAAGTGTAAAGGAAATAAATAATCCATGTTATCTGGAGAAAACTTATTTTAGGAAAAAAAGCAAAAACAATTTCTTCATTTTAGAGTATACAGGGTGTCCCTCCAAAAATGTATACAACTTTGAAAGCTGATAGCCAGTTTTGAAAATGAAATGTATTTTAATAAACACTGCTTTATAATTATTCAAAGTGTGTGCATAAATTTTGGGGGGATACCTTATATATACTTTATATAGTAAATGATATACCTATCATTTTCACACAGTAAAAGATACACATTTACATATATATTTTTAAACAAAATTCCTCTTTTAAAGTGATTTCATAAATTAACAGTTAACATAATGCAATATCATAACTCAGATTTTTGCCATGCCTTACATAGTGTGCAATCCCAACTCCGTTTTTGAACTTAGCAGCCTCCCTGCTATTTTTCTCCAGTAAACAGATAGAGCATTTTAAAAGCTCTCTGAAAATCTAACTGGGGCTTTGGAATTGTAATGAAAAGCAGCAAACGCATTCTTTCCACCTTCACGGAGGGTTGTTGACTGCACCTGATATGCTGTGAGAGTGTGTGGGTTTGGCATGTGCAGGTTTGCCTTAGTTTAGAATTTCCTCCCTGGCATCCGGAGATGTCTGGAGCCGCCAGCCTCGGAGTTGCTGAGCGGTGAGCGCTCAGCAGGCTCTGGCTGGCGTGGTCACAGGGAGCCAGCGTCAAAGCTGTGAATAAGCAATTTCTGCAGTTCCGGAGCGAGAGCCTGTGAGATTCTTAGGATGCTCAGTCATACCCCAGTCCTGCTCTGAGTGAGGCTGTTTTTCAAGAAGAAGAATGGTAGCTAGAGGGGAAATAGCAAGATTTTGGAGTTTGGAAAGCCTTCACATGGGTATGTGTGCAGAGAAAGAATTGTTTTGTTGTTGATTTGACTCTTTCCTTTCTGAATTGCAGTGCTATCTGTCTTTGCTGCTGCTTGTCAGATGTGTGCATGTGTGAAAGCTCATTTGTCCTAGTTCAGTGTCCCGAGCATAGTTTTAGTTGTAGACATAGTAAAGCAAAGACATTGATTTTGTTTATGGCAGAGCAGTTAGAAGGATATAGAGAATGATAAGAATCAAGAATGGATCTGGTTTTTTATTGTGCTGGTTTGTGTTTCTGTTACATGGAATTTCTTTGTACAAGTGTTTACTGTGGGATTATGTAAAAATGTTCCTTGCTAATCTGGGGTGGGTAAGGTTTATTGCTATGGATTGATTTTTGAGAAATACTGTTTTCAAAAGTGATATTGCCCATTATAAATTTATTCCATGGTTTCTGCAATATCTTTGTGAGTGTTGTCATTTATACTAGTTTCTATTTAAGTGTGAAAGAAATGTGGTATTCTCCTCACACTAGGAAATTGTAAATTGCAATCTATGTCTTAAAAAGAAGTAAGAAAAAATACTTCACTGAAAGAACTTTAGCTGACTGCTGCACATGGGTACAATATATGCTTTAAAGAGTCTTGCCTCTTGTTTTTGCCTTAAATCAATGCCAATAACTCACTGAGTGCAGGAGAACTGTAGCTAACAGCTTGAAGGCAGCCTGGGCCTTGCCAGAGCACTCCACTTGGTAGATAGTTTGTGCTTCTTCCTTGTTTTGATTGGTTTTCTGTGCTGGCTGAGAGACAGGGATGTGGTTATGGCTTCTATATATGGCAGATTAAAAACAAGACCAGCATGTCCTCCATTTCACTAACCAAAAGTTAGAAAAAGAGAACAAAGTTGCCCAGTGATGTCTGCGGGCAGAACATAAGCCTGCTTACAGAGTGGCTGTGCTTGTGGACTTGAGTAACCGGGTATATGGTCCCAGTGTGCATCATGGCTCCCAGTGTCATGGAGGAGTGTGGGCTCCTCCTGAGTCTGATCGGTGTAGCTGTGTTTATTCCAGCCAAGTGAGCAAAGCAAGTGCAAAGGTGAGCAGAGGCGGCCAGGCAGTCAGTGATGGTAGCCCTTCCATCCTTCTGCTCCTCCCCCAGCATTCCTTCACTCGCAGGGCATGATTCCCGTTCTTTCCACACTTGGACACAGGCCGAGGAAAGGCTGGCCTGGCCTCTGACTCTGAGTGGCATGATCTCGGAGCTAGAGACCCAGCATGTCAGAAGCTGCTGTGCAAAGCTGTGCACGCTCCTCCTCACCAGTACCATCAGGGCTCCTGTGCTCAGGCCCTGCCATCGTAAGTGGCTCTGTTCCCTTGGTGAGCTGGCTGTGAGAAAGGGGCTCACTGCTTCTCTGACTTGGAAGACCGGTTCAGTCTGTTCCTAAGACTAGGTGTACATGTATTAAAATAGAAATGAGCCCTGGCCGGTGTGGCTAGTTTGGTTGGAGCATCCTCTTGTGCACCGAAGGGTCATGGGTTCAATTCCTGGTCAGGGCACATGCCCAGTTTGTGGGTTCAATCCCTGGTCATGGTGAATATGGGAAGCAAGCAGCCCATCGATGTTTCTCTCTCCCTTCCTCCCTCCCTTTCTCTTTTCCGGCATCCTTCTCCCTCTCTCCCTTCCTCTCTCTCTAAAAATCAATGGAAACGTATCTTCTAGTGAGGAATTTTTAAAAAATGGAAATGACAGCAAAATTCCAGAATAGGAGGAAGTTGAGCTACTGACTGAGGGCCCTCAAGCCATTGGGCTCCCAGGCGATAGTGGAGGAAAGACTGGGGGTGGATGACTGGGGGCTCATGGCCCAGACCCTCCTGCCTTTCCAAGGCCCTGAATACCCATTTTACAGGCCTGTATGACACAACTCTAAGACAGGTTTTAGCTTTAACTTGAGAAGTGGGAAAATTACTCATAGGTAATTTAAAATAAAACTCACTAAACCATTTATAGAAACAAAACACATTTTCAGGTTTGATGTAAATTAAGCTCAGTCAGGAAATAACGTTACTCCTATCACTGCTTTGGGCAGCAGAAATCATCAGCGACCCTAAGGTGAGCACAGAAGGGAGGGTATTTTGTCCAGGAGGTCCTTAGACATGATACAAGTTATCAATGAAGGTTAGCAAGTCTACTTCTAGGAAAAGATTCAAAAGTACTTTGAAAAGTGATTTGAAAGTCTAGATTAGTCATGATCATGACTTTCCTTATAGTGTCCATTTAAATTCTAGAGTGTGAAAGATGTTTCACTCTTTAATTCAGCCAACTAACCCTGACTGACACGCAAGTTCTTATCCCTGAGAGCATCAACATTGGGGTTGGATATTAGGAGTTAGACACATAAACAGCTAGTGAGAATATTTTAGTTCAACAGCTAACATATAGTAGCAACATAATTGTGGTAAATATTTTTAAAGAGGTAAGTCCAACATGCTTCTAGGACATTAAAAACAGATCATGACCACAGAGGATCGAGGAATAATGGAGGAGAGCCGAGAAATCTTGGATCCTATCTCTCAAGAGGTGATGGCTAGACTGGGAGGGGGAGTCAGAATTTGATCACCTGTTTGGGGTGGGAAAGTGGCTCCAGGTGGAGAGGTAGTACGAACAAAAGGATTTTGTCCTTTTTGTTAATACTGGCAACTCAGTGGCACACGCGCAGCTAAAGCAGAGGTTTTCAGCCAGTGAGATCAGAATCTGTTGCCTTCCAACTTGTGGCTTGCTGCAGGGACAGGCAAAAAAAATGAAGATGTCCTAGAAAGCATTTGAGCAGGTAGTTTTACCTGTGGTCTTAAGTTCCCATGCTTAACCAGGCATCAGAATCTTGGGAGAGCTTTTGAAAATACATTCTCAGCAAACTTTCTCTCCTCCCTTCCCCTCTTCTCTTATCTCCTCCCCTGGCCTCCCTAATCTTCTCAAGAACCTAATTCCTGTGTCCATCAGGGCAGGAATCTTTATTTTTCTAAATGTGCCCCATGTGATTGGAGGCCATCAGCCCTGGGAGTTTGGGAACCATTAAAGAGGAATGGTCCTGGAAGTGGTATAGCAGGTTTGCCATTGAAGATCACCCTCCTGTGACCAGTTTGTTCCCTCTGTGTATCGCTGTGGCTTGAGAATCACTGTGATGATCAGCCCAGACAGCAGTGGCCTTGTGAAAGCTACTTGTGGCCCTGAGCACCAGCTGCCTGCCTTCTGCCTGCGTTTGCCATTTCCGTTTGAAGATGGGAAGCGAGAATGAATGGCTTATCTCAAACTTGAGGAAGTCTGTCAGCAGGTTTTCTAAAAGAAAGACATGTTTTTAACAGATTATTCTAAGTGTGGGAATTTCCCTTCAGTCAGTCTAGATTTAGTTAGGGAAATCCCCATGGAGGAGCTGCAGGGCTGGGGAGAGTGCTGGTTTGAGGACATTAGTGTTGGCAATGGCCTAGTCCCTTCTTGAAAATAGCCAATGTCCATATTGCCTTCCCGCCAATTGCCTGATTGTGAAATCCAGTTCTTACTTTTATTTTGCAAAACCCTTCCATACCTACCCTGCCACATGAGACAGGTGAGACAGTGGCGTAGAGCCTCAGGGAGGTCAGGCCCTCTTCCAGCCTAAACAAGGGCTTTGAATTCCAGTGCTTTTGAAATTTTGTCACTGAACAAAAGCCCTTAAAATGAGCAAAAATAAAACAGCAAAGAGACCTGTTGTATGTCCTGAGAAAAACTCCCACCAGGACCTGAGCTGAGAGCCTGTTTTTCCTATGGGCATAACTCCTATAGGAAGTCCTTATCCTTTGGCACGTGTTGTATAGTAGTTGTCCATTGTTGGTAATATTTGATATTTCCTGTCATAAAAATTCACCTTCATAATCAGTTGTCAAGTTTCATCCCTTTACAAATGTATAGTCTTAGTTCAGACAGAAGGATGTCATTAAGTTTTCTGAAGAGTTGTGGAAGCTGTTTATTGCTGGCATTTTTAAAGACATAAACAATCTCTAATTGTATTTGCAACAGTGCTACTGACTGAAAGACTGGCCTATCTGTTCTGGATCCACATTTCTCTCCAGGGCTGGAAATGTGGGCGGGCACCTGCTCATGCTGCTGCCTGCAGCCTGGGAAGTGATCAGGTCATTTGTGGCGTAATGAAAAATACTGAGCTTGGAGGTAAGAGGAGAACTGAATCTAAGGTAGGACTGTGTGGAGCAGGTGGCTAGTAGGATAAATGGTGCCAAATACAGTGTCTAAGAGACCTTACATGGCGGCCTTTCTAAAATACTATTAACTCTGATGACTAAATAAGAATGTTAAAAATTCACTTTTTACAAATTTAGATTATCTATATACATATAAAAGCCAAACAACCAGAATGACAGAACAACCTGTTGCTCTGATATGCAGTGCAGGGGCCAACTGGTCCAATCGGGCCCTGATCGGGACCCCCAATTTCCCATGGCCCCTCCTCCCATCAGCCCAGCCCTGATTGGCCCCCATTGGAGCAGGCCAGCCAGACCCCACCCATGCACAAATTCATGCAACAGGCCTCTAGTTTATACATATTTACCTATCTATGAAAAAGGTGCATTATCTCAGAACTGTCCATAACCAGAAGTATGTACTAAAAATCCATATGCATGATACTCTCCAGGTCCCTTCATACTGCATAGTATTCAATGATATAAATGTACCACAGCTTTTTCTATCTACTCATCTATGAGCACTTAGGTTCTTTCCAGATCAAAAGAAATTTCAATCATTGTACTGTTGATATTTGGCTCTATTGACTAATGAGTTTGCCGACCACTGCCTTAGGAGATATATCTGTAAACATATTGCTACAAGAGATGTCTGAGATTTTGCTGCCTGTGGTTTCACAACTTAAAGTCTTAGCAATTTTGAGTTTATTCTTGTGTATGGTATAAGTTAGTGATCTAGTTTCTTTTCTTTTTCTTTTTTCTTTCTTTTTTTTTTTTTTTGGCCTGTATCTGTCCCATTTTTCCAACACCATTTATTGAAGAGATTCTCTTGACTCCATTGTATGCTCTTGCCTCCTTTGTCAAAAATTGAGTGTAACGGCTTGGGTCAATTTCTGGGTTCTCTGTTCTGTTCCATTGATTTATATGCCTGTTCTTGTGCCAGTACCAGGCTGTTTTGTTTATGGTGGCTTTGTAATATAACATGAATCTGGTATTGTTATCCCTCCAACTTTTTTTTCTTTCTCAAAATTACTGCAGCTATTCGGGGTCTTTCACAGGGTCATTTTCAAAATGGCTTTTCCACACTGGTTTATTCAAAGAAGTAATAATACAGTTGGTGAGAGTCCAGAGAAATTGGAACCCTATGCACTGTTGGTGAAAATATAGAATGGTGCAGTCATAATGGAAAACAGTGTGGGTATTCCTCCAAAAGTTGAAAATAGAATTACTATATGACTCAGTAGTCCCACTTCTGGATATATATCCAAAAGAATTCAAAGCAAGATCTTGAAGAGATGGGTGCACACCCATGTTCATAGCAGCATTATTCACAGTAGCCAAAAGGTGGAAGCAGCACAGACGTCCATCAACAGATGAATGGCTAAAGAAATGTGGTACATGCGTACAATAGAATATCATTTCTTAAAAAAGAGGGAAATTCTGATACACTTAACCAAAGAAATTCTGATACATTTGACTATGCGGAAGCACCATGAGTATATTAAGTGCAATAAGCCAGATAGATACAAAAGGGATAAAGACTGTATGATTCTATTCATATGGAGTAACTAGTAGCCAGATTTATAGAAACAGAAAGGAGAAAGGTGTTTGCCAGGGAATGAGAATGAAGGAGGGAGAATTAGTGTTTAATGGATATAAAGTTTCAGTTTTAGAAATCTGTCGTACAAAAATGTGAATAACACTACAAACTGTATACCTAAAAAATGATTCAAAGATTAATTTTAATGTTGTGTGTGTGTTTTTTTAACCACAATAGAAAGAAGGAATGAAAAAAATTTACTTTTGTATTTTGAGAATATATTTTCCCTAATTTTGCTGAAGTACATTTTGAGAATTTATAGTAGTTCTACATCATGCAAAATTTCATTAAAGTCATCATTATTAACTCTGATCTATAGTTGAAGATTTTGAAGCCACTGAAGTTAGTGGTTCTACATCCATGTGAAGAGTGACATGAGGCGTGAGGAAGCAATGAGCAGGCCTGTGGTTTGGGCTGTGGTGAAGGGGATTGCCCAGTGGAAGATTGGCACCCAGTTGGATATAAAAATTGTTTAAGTAGACTACAGAGGGCTTTGAAATACCAAAGAAGAATTTTGTCATGATGCAATAGATAACTGCTGTGTAGTTTCTTGTGAAAATGATGAAATCACTGTTTTATGAGGTTACCTTGGAAGTACCGTGTAGGGTGGCTTAGGGTGGGGGTGGGGGCTGTGGAGACAGGAGGAGGGTTTTCTGCTAGAAGTTTGTAAATCCTCAATGGGAGGCAGGGAAACCTGGGTGTGCATCCTACCTCGGACCCAGCACTTGTGTAGCCCAGATAAATAAGCTATTTGGAACCTTACTTTCCCCATCAGCAATTTGCAGTTCAGTTGAAAAAGGTTCATTGAATGCCTTCTATATGTCAGGTCTTATGCTCAATGCTGGGGATACAAGTATAAAAAGACTGCCCTTCCCTGGAGGAGGTTATGGTCTCAGAAAGGAAGCCCACATGAAGACAGTGAATGTCGGGAATGAGAGTAAACTATGAGATGAGCACATAGTGTCCAAATGTAGCTCTGAGGCCCTCCTAGCCAGACACCAGACACTGAAAAATCCAGCTCCATAAAGTTCACTAAATTACAGGCAGGGATTCAAGGAATTATCAACAGAGGGGTCTATAAAGTTATGAAATAGTTAAGGTCATGAAGGCAAAGGATACAACAGAAGTTGATGAGATCCTTGCAGACCCAGCTGGAGACAGGGATCAGGAGTAGGAAGAAAAGGTTAATAAAAGGACTAGATGACCAGTGAATTTACTACTATCCAAAATGATGTAGAAGTGCTACATTTGGAGTACTAAGCCCTTTTTAGTATTTGTCTAGTAGCTTTTGTCTTCTTACTAGTAACAGAGTTGGTACTACATTAGAAGAGGCAGTGGCACCCAGTAGTAGGCAGGAGTTAGATGATGTGGGCTTAGAGATTGCACACAGCCGTGTGGTATTGGGATTTCAGTCTACTGGTCTGTAAATGGAGAAACAAATAGTATCCTCCTCGGAGCAAAGACATGAGGATAATATGAACTTGAGTCATGCAGAAAAGGCTTAAAACAATGCCTGGCACATCCTAAGTGCCCCATAAAATAGTCTTGGATTTCTTTAAAGTTTTTTCAGTACTTTTATATATCACTAGGAGCCCAGCACGTGAAATCGCTTGGCCCCACCTTGCCTTGACACCCAAACCTGGCCCAGCCCCCAGCCCCTTGGCCTTCTCGAACCTCTTCAAGTCCCACCCTTAGTTTCACAAGTCGACTTGGGCTGGTCCCGCCTTCTCCAGGCATCTCCCCGCTTCTGCCCCATCTTCAGAATAATGCTGTGGCTCTGCCCTGTCATGGCTCTGGAGGAGAGTGTGGAAGCCTCCTGCCTGCTGCACTGTGCTCCTTCTCCTGGCAAGTGGGCAGTGGGGCACTCTTGAGAATGAGTGGTGGGAGATGAAGGACTGGTGAGGGGGGTGCTATGGGCTCTCACCCCACCCTCCTGCCACAGGATGGTCCTGCCCCCTCCAGGAACCTCCCTGCTTCTGCCCCATCTCCGGAGCAATGCCTCGCATGCACAATCAGTTGTGACATTACAGAGTAACGGACAATTTGCATATTCATCTATTATTATATAGAATCATTTCATTTGTGGCTCACAACAAATAACAATTACTAATTGAGAATTTACAAATAACCCTGTGAGATGGGCATTATGATCCATATTCGACAGATTAAAAACCTGAGAAAGGAACTTGACAAAGGACTCAAGACTACAAAAAAAAAATTAAAAAGAATTTGTGCAGCATGATTATTTAAAGTCAGGTTAGTTTGACTACAATGCACTGCTATTAGTTCATATGCTGTTTTTCCATCTGGCCATCTGGCCATTTGGCTATCTATCTAATAAACGTGTTCTGTACTTGTGTGTGCCACACAGTGGTTTAGCCATTAAGAGTACAATTTAGAACAAAACAGACAGCCCAGCCCAAGCCAGGTGGCTCAGTTGATGGGGACTTCATCCCATATATCCAAAGCACCAAAAGGTTGCAGATTCAATTCCCAGTCAGGACACATACCAAGTTGAGAGTTTGATCCCCATCAGGGTATGTGCAGAAGGCAGCCAATCAATATTTCTTTTTCTCCCTTCCTCTCTAAAACAATTAAAGCTTATCCTCTGGTGAAGATAAGAATAAAAATAAAAAAGAACCAGACAGACAAAAATCACTATCTTTATGTAGTTAACATTTAGTTCAGGGAGACAGACAACGAACACAATATATTAGATGGTGATGAATGCAGTGGAGAAAAATAAACCAGGAAAGAGGAGTGGGTGGGGTTGAGAATTGCAGTTTTAAATGTGATGATCAGGGAATGACTTGCTGAGCGTTTGTATGCTTGGGAGAAGGTGTTGGGTGCAGGGAACGGGAGGCCCTGACGGAGGGCGTCTGGTGTGTGAAGCAGGCAGCCATCAGGGCCAGAGTGAAAATGGTGGGAGATGGAGTGAATGATCCAACTTCTGAATGGATTAGCATGATCATTCTGGCTGCTTTGATGAGAATTATGGTATGGGAACAGGGGCAGCAGCAGGGGGAACAGTAAGGCATTGCTGGGGTGACTCAACTTGAGGTGAATGAGGCTTAGGTAGTGGGAGAGTGGTGAGAAGTGGCTGGATCCTGGACACATACTGAAGGGAGAGTCAGGATTTGCTGATGAATTGAACTGGGATGTGAAAGGCAGAAGAAAAAGAATGGCCTCTAAAGAGACAAAATTTAAACTTGCTCCCATTTTACAGATGGGAAAAGTAAGGTTGGAAAAGGATAAGTGACTTGCCCAAGGTCATTTTGCTGGAAAGTTCATAAAGCTAAGATGATTTCCCAGGTATTCAGTCAAAATTCCATAGCCTTTCCCTTGTGCACATCGCATCCCTCCTACCCTGGGCCTTCTGCCCCACCAGGCTTCCCCGAGCACTTAGAACCCTCCAGTTTCTTCAGTGCTCAGCGAATTATTAATCTGTGTTGAAACATTCACTGTTGTAATCTTAGGATAGCACCTCAGCCCAAACCATTTTTCTAAAGTGTTTATAATAGCAACTCAGAGATCATTCAATATATAAAGTCCAAATCTGTTTCCAAAGAACTTTATTCCAGTACCTCCTATAAGGTTTAGCTTGTTTTTCAATGGTATCCTTTTTTCATTAAACTTGTAAATTGTAGGTTTGTACATTATCACTGCTGGCTTTTACTCTCGTTTACTGATTATCACAGCAATAGCCAGATCCAATGATAAGGAAATCTCCTTAGGAAAACATTGTTCAATGGGTCTCTGAAGGAGAAAGTATCATTTTCAGGGCTTTGCTGTGGGTAAGAGGCCCAGATGCCTTCATTTTTCCGAGCTTTACTTCTTTGGGCCAGCTGCAGCTGACATGTCATGAGGAGCCATGTCGTTGGAGCCAGGCTGTGTATAGATCAGCGCTTGCTAAAGCTGGGGGTTCCTGCCACTCTAGCCCCATACAGCCCAGGGGTTTATGTGTACCCTTCTCGCCCAGGATCATTGGGACATTTCTGTTGTCAACCAGCCTCATTGTAGGATGATAGTCTTGGCAGCTGTTCCAAGGACTCTGGGTAGAGAAGACTCAGTTTTAGTGTTATCTCCTCTGTAGTCTAAGACAGACTTGTTTGTCTTTGAAAAACTTTATAATTTGCTTCTTCAACCCTTTCTCCCACCCTCACCCAAACACACACGAGGAAAGTGCACTAGACCAAGCCCTGTGTTTTCTGCCAGCAAGCACCCACCACAACATAGGAGGTAGAAGGCACCATGCCTTGTCCAGGCTCACAGACAGGGTGGCCTAAATTTCTCCCCAGATTTCTACCTAAACCTCTGGCACTGGCAATAGGAGCACCACCAACTCTACTCCTGAGGGAAGCCCCCTGAGAGAGAGGGTTCAGGCGTGTGCATCAGCTCCTATCAGGGACAAACATGTGCACACACACAGCTGGCTCTATTATGTGCACACAGCTGGCTCTAGTGCCCACCTGCCTGCAGTCCCCTCACCTGGCCCATTAGTGCCAGGGGCCAGGTGCTGCCTCTCTTAGTGCATCAGCAAGCAAGCTGGCGTCCAGAAGGCAATGCCAGGTGTCTGGAGAGCTTTCATCTGCTTCTTGGCTTTGTGGTCAAGTTCAGGAACATTTGTTCACTGCAATTTCTTCTTCCCTAAAGCAGCTCACTTTCACTTTTACCTCTCAGACACAGGCCCTGGTCTTTCCTGAGTGAGACAGGCTGGGAGCAGGGAGGATCAAGTAGGATGCAGGAGGGTGCCAGGCATCATGTGGTCCAAGCCTAGCACACACCTGTCTTCCAACTCAGCTGCTTAGTCATCAGCATATCCCAAATTCACTGACTGCCCATTATCCAGATTGTCCTCACCATAAACAGACCACTGTTAGCCTAACTGGGACACAAACATGCAAATGATAGGCTATGCTTCACAATGTAGGTGCTGCTGCAGAAGGAAGGACTGGGGAGCAGCTCTGAAGGGGAGTGACTGCAGCTGGGGTGTGGGGTTTCTAGGTGCAGAGGAGCACCCCAGGCTGTGCGAAAGCACATGTAAGGCATGGGCCCTTGTAGAGACCTTGTTTGGGCATTGCTAAGAAGTGTTCTGTCCAGAGTTCTGTCCAGTGTGGGCCCAGAGGCCGGGCACTGGGAAAGAGTAGGTCCAGCTTGTGGACTGCACTGCCCATCTTCCTTCCCAGCATTGCACTTAGTGTGCTACGGACGTCTCTCAACATCATCGTTTGTCCTGTCTTTTCAGCGAAGAAAACTTAATAATCCAGTGCTAAAAATACATTCATAGAGCTTGTTTTCACATTTATTACCCTCCATTGTTTCAATTCTTTTTTAATTTGCTGTAAGAATTTCAGTAAGAATTCTAGTCTCTGTTTATAAAGCTATTGCTTTAAAAAAGTTGTTCATAATAGCATAGCTGAAGTGATGCGGAGGGAGGAAAGCTGTGAGGGCCTGGGATGCACAGCTCGGGGCATGGGCAGAGCTGGCCGCACATGCAGAGCACCTGAAATGTGGCTAGCCGGTCAAGATGGGCTGGACTGGGCTGCAAATGTAAAATGCCCATCAAATTTTGAAGGCTTAGTACAAAATAAATAATAGAAAAGATGTCATTTAAAAAAAGAAGGTTGTTCTGCCCTGGCCGATATAGCTCAGTTGGTTGGAGCATCATCCCATATACCGAAAAGTCACAGGTTGGACTCCCAGTTAGGGCACATACTATATTGTGGGTTTGATCCCCTGTGAGGTACCTACGTGAGATAGCTGGTTGATGTTTCTCTTTTTTCCTCTCTCTCTTGAATCAATAATAACATATCCTCGGGTGAAGATTTAAAAAAAATTATTTTTAAAGCAAGTTTTTCATTTAGAAAGTAGACCTGTCCCCGTTATTAGAAATTCAGAATTGTAAGTCCTTGATGAAAACAAGGGCAGACAGCTCTCTTCCACTTCTCAGCCTGCCCACTGTGTTCTGAGTTTTATTTCCCATGGCCATTTTGGATCTGGCCTCTGCCCCACCAGTCCTGCTCCTGCCACACTTGCTACCATCACCACAATAACTCTCTTTAGTGAATTTGCTAGGAGCTTAACACATATAATCTCACTTGATTCTCTAAAAAGAAAGAAAATACTTTTTACAACAGAATGTAAAGCTCAGAGAGATTAAATTACTTGGTTAGGGTCGCCTGCCTGCAGAGGGGCAGGGCCAGAATTCAAACCCGACCCTGTGACTCTAAACCCTTCACTCCCATACTCAGCCTGAAAGAGCAGCCCATGGCCAGCACTGTCTCTCAAAGCCCTGAAAGGCAGCGTGCTCCCAGCTTGCTGTTCCAGGCTCCTCTCTCATTAGATGTATTGTTGTTGCATCGATCTGGCCACATTTCATTCCATGAAACCTTTCCTGTCCTCTTCACCAGGATGTTTTGCTATTGTTTAAATTTCGTTTGCTTGATGACAGGTTAGCTTTGGCGAGAACAGGCCACTGTCCCAAGAAAGAAAATCTGAATACCAAGGTGGTTAATCTAAAACATTATACCCATCGTTAATAGGTCTTTCTCTTTTTTTTGGTAAATTCCCAATTCGATTTTAGTAGTGCTACTGCCTTACAGGTAAAAAATGGAAACAAAATACATTTTTAAAAAATGATTATATTTTTCATTTCTTTTACTTCTCAAGCTTTTTCAAAATGTTGCTTAGAAACACTATATTTCCAGTACAAATTTCCAACTAAATCACACCAAGTTCACCCAATATCCTAGCTCCCAAAATAACGCTAAGTTAACATTGGCAGTGCTCTCTGAATTGTTCCCCTTCCTACCGAATGTGTCGCTTAACCCGACCCCTTTTTAGCATCAACTGCTACTTCTGGATTAAATAGATCAGTAGAAACTTTCTAATGATTTTGTCATTTAAAAATGTTTGTTAATGGGGAGAAACCAAGATGGCGGCATAGGTAAACACCTAAACCGCAAGCTCACGCAACAATTTCAAAACTACAACTAAAAGACAAAACGGACATCATCCAGAACCACAGGAAGGCTGGCTAAGTGGAAATTCTACAACTAGAAGGAAAGAGAAAAGCACATTGAGACTAAGAAGAGCTGCAGGAGGCAGAGGTACTGAGACATGCATGCAGAGTAGACTGGCAACTGAGTGTGCAGCTGCCTTTCTCAAGCAGAAGGGAGACAAAAGCTCCTGACTGCACTGAACTCCAGTTCTGGGTGAGACTCTGGGGACCCAGACTCATTTGGGAGAAACTGGACTGTCTGGCAGTGGGTGGAACTCAAGGGTGGCTTCCTTTCAGAGGTGCTTGCAGCCATTACCATGGAACACTGAGACACAGGAGCCTATTACGGTAGGGCTAATGGGAAACCAATGCTGTCTGCTCCACCCTGAGACTCCACTCTATCTAAGCTGAGCACAGAGGCTTTTTTCAAGTGTTGTCTCATAAGGGTATCTCCAGCATAGAAGTTCTCCCAGTGTAGACACAGCTGATCCTCACAGCCAATTGGCCTGGAGGTCAATTCCTTCCAGTGATACCAACAACAATCAACGCTTAACTACAACAAGACCGTGCACACAGCCCACAAAGGAGTGCGCCAAGAGTGTCCACCTCAGATAACTGGGGAGGCTAAGCCACTGGGCCCTATAGGACACCTAGCACACAAAGCCACTTTATCAACTCAGGGAAGAAGCATAAATGCGGAGACAAAACAGGTCACAAATGAAAGAAATGGAGGAAAACAAACCATTGGATATAGAGTTCAAAACCAGGGTTATAAGGTTTTTCAAGAATTTCCTAGGAAAGGCCAATAAATTTAACAAGACCCTCGAGGAAATGAAAAAGGTCCAACTAGAAATTAAGCATACTCTGACTGAAATAAAAAATATTATACAGAGATCTAATAGCAGACTAGAGAATCGTAAGAATCAAGTCAGAGATTTGAAATACAAAGAAGCAAAAAACACTCAACCAGAAAAGAAAAAAGAAAAAAGAAAAAAAAATATGGAGATAGTGTAAGGAGTCTCTGGGACAACTTCAAGCATACCAACATCAGAATTATGGAGGTGCCAAAGAAGAGAGAGAGCAAGATACTGAAAACCTATTTGAAGAAATAATGACTGAAAACTTCCCCCACCTGGTGGAAGAAATAGACTGACAAATCCAGGAAGTGCATAGAACCCCAAACAAAAGGAATCCAAAGAGGACCACACGAAGTCACATCCTAATTAAAATGTCAAGAGCAAAAGACAGAATATTAAAACAGCAAGAGAAAAAACAGTTACCTACAAGGGAGCACCCAAAGGACTGTCAGCTGATTTCTCAACAGAAATTATGCAGGCCAGAAGGAAGTGGCAAAAAATATTCACAGTGATGAATAGCAAGAACCTACAACCAAGATTACTCTACCCAGCAAAGCTATCATTCAGAATTGAAGGGCAGATAAAGAGCTTCACAGATAAGAAGAAGCTAAAGGAATTTCATCAACACCAAACCAGTATTTTATGAAATGCTGAAAGGTATTTTTAAGAAGAGGAAGAAGAAGAAAAAGGTAAAGATAAAAATTATGAACAACAAATACATATCTATCAACAAGTGAATCTAAAAATCAAGCGAATAAAAAATCTGATGAACAGAATAAACTGGTGAATATTATAGAATCGGGCATAGAAAGGGAGTGGACTGACAATTGTTGGGAGAAAAAAGGTGTGGGGGGTTTGGGAAGAGATTGGACAAAAATCGTACATCTATGAATGAGGACAGTGGCAGGGGGGCATGGGGAGTAAGGGCAGAGGGTGGGGTGGGAACTGGGTAGAGGGGAGCAAAAAAAGAACAATGTAATCTGAACAATAAAGACTTATTAAATTTTTTTTTTAAAAAATGTCTTTTAGCTGTCTCTTTTAAACCATGCCATCACTTGTTTTTAAGTTTCTTCAGATGGCGGTACTGAGTCCTGTGCCTTAGTGGATGACAACGGCAGTGAGGAGGACTACAGCTATGAAGAACTCTGTCAGGCCAACCCCAGATACCTGCAGCCGGGTGGGGAGCAGCTGGCCATCAACGAGGTACTGGGATCCCACATGAATCCAGTGGTGGACACCTGATACCAGAGCCAGAATCACTTCAGACTTTGCTCTTAGATTATTTTTTAATACATATTTTATTGATTTTTTTTTTTTTACAGAGAGGATAGGAGAGGGATAGAGAATTAGAAACATCAGTAAGAGAGAAACATTAATCAGCTGCCTCCTGCACACCCTTACTGAGGATGTGCCTGCAACCAAGGTACATGCTCTTGACCGGAATCGAACCTGGGATCCTTCAGTCCGCAGGCCGACGCTCTGTCTGCTGAACCAAACCGGTTAGGTCTGATTCTTTTTTTCTTTTTTTTTTTTTAGTATATTTTATTGATTTTTTTTTTTTTTTACAGAGAGGAATGGAGAGAGATAGAGAGTTAGAAACATCGATAAGAGAGAGACATTGATCAGCCGCCTCCTGCATGCCCCCTACTGGGGATGTGCCGCAACTAGGATACATGCCCTTGACCAGAATCAAACCTGGGACCTTTCAGTCCACAGGCTGACGCTCTATCCACTGAGCCAAACCAGTTTTGGCAAGGCTGATTATTTCTTATTGCATATTCTAAAACCTAGTACTTTGACTAGGACAATTTATGTGATGAAGTCCCTCCCTTTATGTGATAAGAGCAGCAGTCATTAGCTTGGGCAGCCATTCATTTCTAACAAGCTCTCCCTTTATCATAAATCTTACGGCCGATCTAAGAGGTAAATGTTACAGTTATCGTCCATATTATAATAAATGGCAGAGTTGTCATGAGCCACATATTTCTCACTGTGAATCTTGTATCCTTTCTACCAGTCTGCATCTTTAGCTTTTTTCACAGCAGTCTTTCTAGGAGGCACCACTATCTTTGGAGTTCTTGACGCCTCAGTGCGTAGGCTCTGAGGGTGCCCTGGGGGCCAAGCGGATGTCGTCTTCTGCCCCTGCACTGGACTCACATGAGCTGCGTCTGTTCTTTACTTTTATTATGAACTGTAGACTACCTACAGATCATTCTGTGTTCTCTTTGGTTGCAGTAAACTATAAAGTGTTTTCAAATTATGAGTAAAGTTTGAATGCCGAGTTCTGAGTGAAGCTAAGGGTCTTGCAGCTAAGCCCCGTGTGTGACCTTCAGAGGCTCGGCTCGGCAACATCTTGCTTGGCAGCTCAGAAAGCATTTCTCCGTGTATATTCGAGATATTCAGATTTGTTAGTTAACTGATCTATCGATAAGTGAGCTATTTATAGTTAAAAAAAAAAAAAGTAGATTTGGGCTTTAAGATCATGTGAGAGAGGCTCACCTAATTCTCTTTTCCCTGACATGTTTTTCTTTGTTCATTTTGTGTAATAATCCGTAAGTACTGACCCAAAGCCATTGGCGTATACAAATGAGAACTAAGGGTTGTGCATCTCACCCTGAGACATCACACAGATGCCCACCCATTCTGCCCACCTGACTTTCACACTAAGCACGCCTGTGTGTCTCCATTTCAGTTGATCAGTGATGGCAGTGTGGTCTGTGCAGAAGCCCTGTGGGACCACGTGACCATGGATGACCAGGAACTGGGCTTCAAGGCAGGAGATGTCATTCAGGTTCTGGAAGCCTCTAACAAGGACTGGTGGTGGGGCCGGAGTGAGGAGAAGGAAGCCTGGTTCCCGGCAAGCTTTGTCAGGGTAGGTGCTGGCCCTCTAACCCCTCACACCTGTCTCTGGGGAGTGGCAGGTAGAATGATTCGGGTCAGATTCACTCTTTGTATAGATTCAGTTTTTTATAATTGGTTCAATCAAACCTAGAAATTAAACTGGGTCAAAAGAAAACTTTTAACCAAGTTAACTAGTTATTTGGCACTGCTGCTGTGCTTTGAGCCACTAGCGCATGCAGCTCTACCAAGTACATAAAACAGGCAAGTACATAGGTCAGAAGCCATAGGGGACCCCTCCCTATGCTGGTGCCACCTCTCCCAACCCCCCATCCCTGTGTGTGCCCTGCAGTTGCGTGTCAATCAGGAAGAGCTGTCAGAAAATTCCTGCAGCACACAGGGCGAGGAGCAGCAGGAGGATGCTGGTAAGACCCGCCACAAACACTCTGAGAGCAAGCAGCAGATGCGGACCAACGTCATCCAGGAGATCATGAACACCGAGCGGGTGTACATCAAGCACCTCAAGGACATCTGTGAGGTAGGGCGCCAGACAGGCGGCCTCACTGAGATGGTCACATGACTCTGATATGCCTGCCTGGCTCTTTTCTGTTCCCAGTCACACCCTCCTATGCACCTCTGGCTCCTGAACACTGCTCACTCAGTACGTATGCGTCTTCCTCGGTGAGCATCATGGCCACCTGCCTGGCTGTTGCAGCCAGGGTCTCTTTTGGGGTCCTGCGCCAATGTCTCAGCACCGAACCCCAAGAGTATTCAGAGCGAGTGCCTGTCAGAGAAGGCAGCACCTGTCAGTGAACCCCACTAAACTTGACAAAGATTCAAAGGTTTGGCGTTGTACAGCCCACTGCCTCTGACACTGTCTCACCGGCGAGCTTCGGAGTCATTTAGATGTAGAAAAACAAACGAAACACTAGTGATAGCCAAAGCTATATTCCATAGTATCCTCATAGTTCCACTGCGTGATACATTTTATTCCTCTTGTGGCATATTTTGTTTTCGTGGGTTTTGTGTGAGCATTATACCAGACTGTCTTGCTGCGAGTGCTGACCTCTGCATTCTTAATTCGGCTGGGACATTCATCCCTGAAGACAGGCTGAAGTGAGACACCCACACATCTGTAACTGGATTAACTGGCCAGATACAGATATACCAATGTTTTGTTTGTTTGTGCTGCCCTGTTCAGTAGGGATACATGGTTAAGGGAGTTTCTTTAAAGTGACATTCTATGAAGATGAAAGTAATTGCTAATAATTGTTGAGCATTGGCTATGTACCACCCCTCTCTACCTGGGTTAACTCATTTTACTGTCACAACACTCTCACTCGGTCTTAGCCCGTGTACAGGTGAGGAAACTGGGGCATGGAAAAGTTAAGTGGTGGGGCTGAGATTTAAACCAGGCAGTCTGTCCAGAGCCTTTACCCTGAACCTTTACATTGTCTTTCTGTTAAAATTCATTCCAACTAGTCCATGGTGGGATTTTACCATGGAATCAGTCTAGCCTGTAATTGCATGATGTTAATTTGGGAATAATTATTACATATATTTATGGCCTTTCCTTCCTACCTCACAAACTCCTACCTAAGCCGTAATACAAACAAGTTGCATAATTAATAGTTTCTAACAAGTCTTCTTGGCTGTGAAATAGAATCAGCAATAGAAGAATGATTATCTGAAGAGTTTAGAAAAATACAATAAGGCCAATTTCTGAGCTAGTATTTGAAACGGAGCAACTTGTTTCATGAATATAATGTAGAAACTGGATATGGCTTCTTGAATGGTAAATCCAGCCACATACATCTTTTCTCTTTCCTTTTGTTTTTAAAACATGGCACATTGTAGTCATGGAAGTAGGATTCTCCTAACAGAGATCCATAGATATTAGTAATTTCCTGTAATTAAAATCTGCTCCAAGACAATGGCTTTGGATGCAAAATACAGTGGTACCTCGAGATACAAGTTTAATTCGTTCCGTAACCTTGAGGCGTGGGAAACTATGAGACACTCAAGTCGAATCTCGGTAAACTGGTGGGTCGTGTGCAGCTGGCTGATCTGCACAATTACTCCTATCTCAAATGTTGCTCATATTTCAAAGCAAAAATCGCTCGTATCTCAAAAATCTCGTATGTTAGGGCGCTCGTATCTCGAGGTACCACTGTACTGTATTATTCAAAGAAATAATTTCTATGAATTCCCAAATTTGTTTTTAAACACATATGTTCCCTTTTGCAGGGCTATATTCGACAGTGTCGCAAGCACACAGGAATGTTCACTGTTGCACAGCTAGCCACCATTTTTGGAAACATTGAAGATATTTATAAATTCCAAAGAAAGTTCCTGAAAGACCTTGAGAAACAATACAATAAAGAGGAGCCTCATTTAAGTGAAATAGGATCCTGCTTTCTTCAACATGTACGTCACCTGTTACTTCTTTATTAATAATATTTGGTTAAATAATTTTGCAATGTTTCTTCATTAAAAATAGAGGAGTCCTTTTTGTTTCTTTGTTTGCTATATTAATGTCCCATAGAATGGAGACGTCACTTGTAAAATAAGTTGATTAATTTATATGGTTAATCTTTAGCTAAATATACTAAGTCCATTTTTTAAAAAATCTTCCCACTTTTATGCAGTTTGGTTTAATTTTGAATAAAACCTATTCATTGTCTATTATATGTTAAGCACTGTTTTCAGGATCTTCTTACATTAGCTCCTATACTGCTGTGAGGTAGGTTTATTATTGTCCTCATTTTACAGATGAGGAATCTGAAGCCCATAGGATAACTGACCCAGGGTCACACATTAGTAAATGGCAGGTGGGAAGACAGACTCTGAGGCCTGTGGCTCTGGGACCTGGGCTTGTGACCAGTGTAAATGCTGAGGTCAGTCTTGTGATGATGTCACGAGTTGATCATATAACTGATGATCGACTGCCACTGTTTAATACCCAAAGATTTCAGAAGAAGATTTTGTTCTCAGCCAAAATGGCCAGGGCCCAATAATAGTAATAACAACAGCAATGACCACCACCACCACCTCCTTGCAGCACAGGCTGGGTGCAGGGCCAGTAGCTTCGTAGATGCAGTGGTGTGGAGCAGGCCCCCAGGTGGTTGCTTTCAAATAGCTGAAAATAATGCTGTGGGGGAATGCACATGGGAAGGTTGAGCCCATGAGAGCACTGGGCCTATCTGGGACTTTGTAAAAGACCTGTTTGGCCAGAGTAGAAGGTCCATGGAGGTTAAGAGAAGCTTTGAGTCACCGAAGGGCAGGCTGTAGAGGCGGCAGCACTTGAGCGGGACGAAACCCCAGTGGGTGGATCTCGCCTGGAGACAGGAGAGTTCAGCTGAGGAGCAGAGAGGTTGCTGCTTCTGGGCCTAGGCAAGGTGATGGCAGTGAAAACACAGAGACAGACTCATTGAGGACAAACTGACAAGACTGGTCATAGGTAACAAAGAAAAGCAGCAGTCAGAGCCACTTGCAGGGTTTTGAGACTGAAAGAACTAACAGGTAGTGAAGGAAAGTCTGCCCTGTAGGGTAGCAGGAGTTTGGTTGTGGGTGTTGAGTGTGAGCACGCCTGTGTATAAACGTTGGAGTGGAGAAGTCCGGAAAGGAACCTGCTCTGGGCAGGCCGATGTTTGTGACTCTGAAGCCTGGCAGTGGTGTGGAGACACCTGGACTGGAAACAGAGGCCCGAGAACCGAGCCAGCAAGCCTGCTCCTGGGAGTGTGCAGGGAGGGAGGGTGAAGGGGTGCCAAGTGGCTCTGCAGGGTCCAGGAGAAGGGCAGGCATCATAGAGAAGCCCGCAGGATGACTGCAGCCTGGAAGTGACCCAGGGAGAAAGGAAGTAAGCGCAGGGCTTGCCTTGGA
This sequence comes from Lasiurus cinereus, assembly GCA_011751065.1. Lineage (NCBI taxonomy): Eukaryota > Metazoa > Chordata > Mammalia > Chiroptera > Vespertilionidae > Lasiurus > Lasiurus cinereus. The sequence continues at coordinate 3,742,880 of JAAGEH010000011.1, read as the reverse complement.
GTAGGGTGGACAACATGTGTGGGAGCCAAGTGGTGGGATATCACAGTGAGAGGTCGGTAGCTTTGAATCCTCACCTCTTGTCAAGTTTAAAGGGAAAGTAAAGACAAGGAGGAGGGAGCTAGTTGAGCTGGGCATAAGAACAGTACCTTCTTCTCTTAGATCAGAGCTAGGGTGAGGAGGGTGACAGTAGAGGGTGCTGTTCTCTGGAGAAGCCCAGTGCACCTATGACTAACCCTTTCAGGTTCTGTGGGAGGCTGCCTGGAAGGGGACCAGGTCTCTGAGTCCTAGAGCAGCCTCTCCCTGCACTCCTAAGAGACCCGAACCCTCTGGAGAGTTTGCAAATGGCCCCTTACCACAGAGAAGAAGATTTGGGCTGTTTGCCCAGGTGGGAAAAACACTGCAGAAAAATCCCTCCTCTCAGGCATGCCCCCTCACACAGGACTGTCCTTGTCTCAGCCCACAGCCCCCCATAGCCTGATGACGCTGTGCTTTCCCTTCCCAGCAAGAGGGCTTTGCTATCTATTCTGAGTACTGTAATAACCACCCGGGAGCCTGTGCGGAGCTGTCCAGCCTGATGAAGCAGAGCAGGTACCGGCACTTCTTCGAGGCCTGCCGCCTGCTGCAGCAGATGATCGACATCGCCATTGATGGCTTCCTACTCACACCCGTGCAGAAGATCTGCAAGTACCCCCTGCAGCTGGCCGAGCTGCTCAAGTACACCACGCAGGAGCACAGGTGAGAGAGGCCACCGGACAACACCCATCTCTCCACCACATGCTGAGGCCTTCAGCTCTCCCGAGCTTCCAGGATGGCAGTGACAGAGTGCTCAGGTGTCAGGCTTTTCTTACTTCTGAAATAGGGTTATGGAGGCTCCAGAATATCCATTCCTAGAGATATTAAAAAATAGCCCTGTCTGGTGTGGCTTAGTTAGTCAAGCACCGTCCCTTTCACCAAAAGATCACTAGGTCATTTCCCAGTCAGGGTACATGCCGAGGTTGTGGGCTAAAGTCTCCAGTAGGGTGTATGCAGGAGGTAGCTGATAGATGTTTCTCTCTTTTTCTTTCCCCTCCCTTCATCTCTCTCTAAAATCAATAAAAACATTTTTTTAAAAAAGATATATATGGTTTATGGTTTTAACAGTCTAATAATAATAATAATAATAATAATATTTGGGCTCTGGCTAGGTAGTTCAGTTGGTTAAAGCATCGTCCTGATATATCAGGGTTGCAGGTTCAATCCCCAATCAGGACACATACAGGAATCAACCAATGAATGTATAAACAAATAGGACAACAAATCGATTTTTCTTTTTCTCTCTCTCCTTCCTCCTCCCCTACCCCTCCCCACCTGTTTCCGCTCTCTCTCTAAATCAATTTTTAATAAAATAATATTTTTTACACTGTATTCTGTGCGCATGGGGATTTTTATTGTGTTGTTGGTCCTATCATTGGTATATATTTTTTTCAAATATATTTTATTGATTTTTTACAGAGAGGAAGGGAGGGGAATAGAGAGTTAGAAACATGGATGAGAGAGAGACATCGATCAGCCACCTCCTGCATGCCCCCCCAATGGGAACGTGCCCGCAACCAAGGTACGTGCCCTTGTCCGGAATCAAACCCAGGACCTTCCGGTCCGCAGGCCAATGCTTTATCCACTGAGCCAAACTGGTTTCAGCAATTGGTATATATTTTATGAATACTCTTTTGTAGCTACTCAGTAGTTAATAAAAGCAATTTTTAAAAAGAAATAGACGAATTGAATGCAGTGTAAGAAATATTTATTTTCTCTCCTGTACTATACTTTAGTTGCTTCCCATTAACTCACCCTTAGAGCAGTGTTATTTACTACCAACATAGAAAAATTTGAGCTATAAAAAATAGGGAATTTCAAGGCCTAGGGTAGCTTGTGGGATCCACTTGGGAGACACATTTCACAGAGGTCCTGGTTGGCTCTCAGCCCTTTCTGGTCCAGCCCCAGTGCCTGCTCTGTCTCCAGATTCCTTCTAGCATAGGGTTTGGCGCAATTGGCTGCCTGCACTCTCCATCTTTCCTTAGGGCTTACTTTGTGCCTAAGCTCTGGGGGAGCCAAAAGTTCTCCATTGTTTACTTAAGAGCAACTCAACATTTTCCTGCATGCACAGAATAAGGTGTAATCTTGCTGTGCTTATGTGTACAGTGTCACCCATTGGGTAGTGGAATGGGCACATCTATTATCCATGACCATGTCACCACAGCAACATCCGCCTGTTTGGTGCCTTTAGGTGACAGCAGTTGGATCATTGCTTATGTTCTTACCAGGGCAGAACTGAAATGCCAGTGGGGACACAACCATTGCAGGCAAGGTTTTAGGATACAGCTTACTGTTCCAGACCAGAGTCAAAACGTGTCACTGGCACACAGCTTTCACTGAACCCACAGCCCTGGAGAGGACAACCTGGAAGGATTTTAGTGGGAAGGGGCCCAGGGCGGGGCGGGGGCCGGGGGGGGCCCCCCCCGGGGGGGTGGAGATAGTGAGGAAATCTGGTTTTAACAACTATTGTTTGGAAAGCAGTCACATTCTCCAGGGCAGTGTCTGGCCTTGCAGGGTGCCCAGAATAGATCATTCTTTGCCTGCTTTGCCATTGGTTACTGGACAGTTAATCCTAGATATGAGTATTTAAAGAGTTAGGACTACCAAACTAAGAGAAGGGAGTTTATTGAAAGAGCTATGTATTTTCTCTTTTTGATGGAAAAGTCAGAAAAGTTTGGAAAGAAAATAAAGTCAACAGAATTACAAATTTGAAGAAAAATTTTAAAAAGAATAAAAATGCATCGTGATGAGAAACTAATAAGAAGCAAAGACATATTGAAAGACCCAGGCAAGCAGATTAGATTCCAGAAGTTCACACATCACCTTTTAACAGTTAATGTTCACTATAAGGAAATTGCAGATTTGCTCTGTTTTGTTTTTGTTTTTAATCATTTTAAAGGAAATGACATAAAGCCCATTTCTTTGTTTTAAGAGAAACAAAAGAAAAAAAATTTTAAGTTACACTGTTGTTTTTTTCTGGAATTGTGTATATAAAATAAAATGAAAACTTGCAGAAGAAAACATTTATCTTGCCACTTTCTTCCTTGCTGGAGAGCTCTCTGGGCACTGTGCTCCAGGATTTTGACAGTCCTTTGAATCATTTCTCTTCTTCCTCTCCTCTGCTGTGTGAATCGCCTGTCTGAGATAGCAGGTCTGCCTTCTGGGCAGACAGCCAGAGACTTCCTGGGAGCTGCATTTCCTTGTGTTTGATAAATAAACAATAGAACCTGCTTCCAAGACTTTTTTCTGGGCTTTGCAGGAGGATTCTAATTCAGTCCCATTGAGTCCATAGGCTCTGTCTACCCTGTAAGACACAGGAAAGTGCTAGAAAGTAAAAAGTTCAGCTCATCCACTGGACAATTGATTTACATATTCCCACGTTATTAATGCTGAGCAAAACTTGGATGTGGAAGTTTCCCATAGCGGACATCTCTCCGCCTGTTTGCAGATTAGAACTCCAGTTTTGGTTCTTTTATTACCTATAGTTTTAGAGGCCCTGGAAGCAGGGACCTGCTAGGGCAGCATTTTAGTTTGATTTGACTGTATCCTGTGGAAAGCACCAGAAATGAAGATCTGTTGATGAAGTAAATGCTGCATTGGCATTTACATGACTCATTAGGTCAACCTTTTGTGACTGTGTCCTCTGGTGTCCTTTCCTGAACACCTTGAAAGATGGGACTCAGAGCAAACTATTACTCTTGAAAATGATTAATGATTATTAAAGTACTTTCTGTAGCCAACTTGCTGTATCAGAACCAAAGCATCACAGACTGCCCTTCCTTTATAAATGAAAATCATTCATTGTCACAGTGATTAAGACATTTCTTGTATTTACTTTCATTCATGGTAATTTCTGGGAAAGGAGGACAACATTCTTATTCCAAAGAATTCTGGGTTGCGTTGGTCAGCTCCCTTAACCTGTGCAGACTATAGCCTATTCATGGAGGGACAAGAAAAAAGGAACAATAGCTACTGTTTAAATGCCATGTTGTCTAGACTATTAATATACAAATTGGAGAAGGAGTGTTTATTATTTTGTTGAGTAGCCTGTCATATGGTTGAAATTCACCTCTCACTTTTTAGTGATTACAACAATATAAAGGCAGCCTACGAGGCCATGAAAAACGTAGCCTGTTTGATCAATGAGCGCAAACGCAAGCTGGAGAGTATAGACAAGATAGCGCGTTGGCAAGTATCCATCGTAGGTTGGCAGGTGAGTGGATACCATCCCCCACACCACATCATGCATCACCACTCACACCCTCCCCTATCTCTGGTCTAGTTTAATGATAGACTTTGATGTCCTATGATTGATACTTTATACTTATGGCTTAATGGTATACAGGGTTCCCTTGCTGTCCAGAATTAGTGTGTTCCTGTGAAATGTTTATACGCCGAAATGGTGCAAAGCCAAAAACCAACACCTTAGGACACATCTTGCAAACAGGTGCACAGAATAAACTGAGAAAAGGCCTGTCCATGACATCTGGGTCTCGGCTCACAGCTTTCACTGCACAGATGCTCACAGATGCAGCTGGGCTCGCGCTGGACCTGAGATGCGGGGTGTGGTTCTGGGAAAGGAGGTTTCTGGGGCCAAGCTTGACACTCCAGTGCCACTACATCTGTAATGGCTCCCTGCGAAGCCAACACTGAACACTGTTGTTGCTTCTTCCCTTTTTAGGAAAAAATAAAAATTCTCTTTGGGTTGCTTTCCGTTAGCAAAAACAGGTACCTATGTAGGTCTTTAGTACAAGTACAGTAGTATAAAGAGAACTTTCAAAAAGCAGGGGATACCTGTATGTATTTTGAGGCAAATGATTGAATTGAAATCAACTACTTTACCTTTTACCTCCACCAAGAAACACTCTGAGGAGTGTCTGTAATTAACTTATTGCCTTCTCTCCTGCTAGAGCATGAGATTCATGAAGAAGAAGATTTAAAATATTAATTGCAGTTTGGTGAGAGGATGGACTCTGCAGCCACCCTGCCTGTGTGTGAATCCACTGTGACCTGGGCATGATCACTGTTTTCATGTAGGAGATGGGGAGGGAAATATTTCCTATCTTGTAGAGCTATTGTGAGGTTTATGTAAGACAGGACAAATGCAGTGCTTAATACAGTCTATAGTAATGGTCCAGCATACATGTGCGCTCGCACACACACACTTTTTTCTAAAAACAGGAATGATGACAGTAATAAGTACCTGTGTTGTGTCTACCACATGCCTCGCACTGGTTTAAGCCATTTTTATGTATGAACTCATTTTATTTCTCTCAACAGTCCGATGAAATGGAAAATATCACACCCACTTAACATATGGGGAACCAAAAGCACATAACAGTTAAGTGGCCTGTCGTGGCCACAGAGCTAGGAAGTGGCTGAACTGGATTCAAACCCAGGCAGGCAGCCTGGCGTCAGAGTCCACAAGGCTCTGTGGCCATTCTTAAGAATGATAAATTGGTGCTGTTCATATTGCTTTTAGAACACACAAGATTCATCCTACATCAAACCAATTGGTCAAAACTCACTTTCCCAAAGGCTTGTGAAAGTTTGGGCTGAGAAGTTCGGTTTTTAACTAAAGTAGATAATAGTGATGAAAGGTGGAAAGAAATACTGTTACTTGTATTTCAAGGCCTTATAGACTTCTGGAACCTGGACAGGCCCTCAGAGATCACTAAGTCTCTTATTTTGTAAGTGAAGAATCTAGGGCACAGAATTGCTTGAAGCAGGTAAATAGAAGAGGTATTTTGGAGTCAAGAGCTTTTGCCTACAAAAAATGTTGTGTATGACTGAGATTAAAGGAGAATAAAATCTTCACTTTGTAAAATTGAAAGCCAATGTCATGCCAAATACCATAAAGTTTCATTGAATTAGACCCAAACCTAAATATGATAAAAGTGTGGTTTTTCCTTCCGTTCTTGGACTCTGACACTGAGGAGATAATTTATTGTCAGAAGTACACCAATTATCTTGCTGGCAAATTGCCACCTGGCCTTTTGTTTCCAAAGATCCTAAACACGTTAGTCCAGGCAGCTGCCATAGGCCTGACTAAAGCCAGAGCATCTGTATTTTGTCCCACCTGTCCAAACCTATCTGTGGTCCTCGTTCTCCAAGGATCAGCCTTGGTCAGCTGCCATATCAGACCATGATCGGGCTCTTTAGCCCAGTAGGCTCTTCACTGCTCTTTCTGATAAAGAAGACACCCCAGATATCAAAGGCCCTTGTAACATTTTCCCATTTAGTAGGAAAAAAAAAAAACCTTCACACGCAGGAAGACTAATAAACTGAGGTTTCAAATGGCTCTGAGGCTTGGCTACCTGTGAATGGGCCTCGGGCACCTTGCAAATCTGGGAGGCTTCTGGGTCAGGGCTCCTGGCTCCTGGAGGTAAGAATTGGAAAGACTCACAGTGTGTTTTCATCCTCCAGGGACGGGACATTTTAGACCGAAGTTCAGAACTGATCCATTCTGGGGAGCTGACCAGAATCACTAAGCAAAGCAAGAGCCAGCAGCGGACATTCTTTCTGTTTGACCATCAGCTAGTGTCCTGCAAGAAGGACCTGCTGCGCAGGGATATGCTCTATTACAGGGGCCGCATGGACATGGATGACATGGAGCTCGTGGACCTAGAGGATGGGCGGGACAAGGACTGGAACCTCAGTGTGAAAAACGCCTTCAAGCTTGTCAGCAAAACCACTGACGAGGCTCATCTGTTTTGTGCCAAGAAACAGGAAGACAAGGCGAGGTGGCTGCAGGCTTGTACAGATGAAAGGAGACGGGTGCAGGAGGACCAGGAAATGGGTAAGCAGCGCTCAGTGCCACCGGGTTTCATTGACCTCTGCTTTCTAACCTCATTCCCCAGCCCTCTCCCACAGTTAACTCCCAACCTTAGGAAAAGAAAAGGATTTGCAAATTCTAAATATTTCTAAACTTGCTCACAAGACAGGCTGTGGCAGATGTAATTACTACAGGCAACATTTACGTGCCAGATGCTCTACTACACATTTACAGAGAGCATCTAATTTAGTTTCAAAACGTGGGTACTATTGCTGTACACATTTTACAAGTGGAAAAATCGAGGCTTAAGGCCCTGTACTGCAATGAAGGCCATGATGCCTCTCCATACTCAGGATCGCTGTTTCCTTCACAACTGCTGCTCCCCTCCAGGTATTCACTGGCCTAGGGGCAAATCCTCCAGCATAGGGGTCCAGTGCCTCCCTGGCACAGTAGGGTTTTGAGCACAAACTGTTGAAGGGAAATCAGGATGCCACAGGGACCATGGGCCCTGGATCCTCCTTCCTGCAGCCTTCCTGGGCCTCCCCCCTTTTCTTCCCCGCCCACTGCCATGAGGAAAGCCAGAACAAAACCAGCAGGTACTCCAATGACCCTCCCGTGGTATGTGTCACCAGCACTGGCTCGGGCCAAAAATATTGCTCTCACCATAGGAGGTTTTGTGGGGTGGGTCATATACTAGTATTAGAGTAGAAAGGGCTTTACAACTCAGCCAGGCTGACTCACCATCAGCAGGAATCTCCTCTGAAACACTCTTAATAGCTGAACACTGGCCTGTACCTCAGCCTCTAATGACACAGAGCTCACTGCTGTAAGGTGGCCCCTTCTGCTAAGTGGGAGTATCCTGTATTTATTCCAAGAGAAAAGCTGATCCCACACCAGTTCCATATATTGGTGCAGCTTTTGACTCTCAGGCCTCATTGGAATAAGGCTCATCGCTCCAACATGCTGAGAATCCTTCAGATAGTTGAAGGCTACATATATTCAAATGCAAAATGAGAGAGCTACAAAATGCTAATCTTACCTGCCATGCATGTCATGTTGTTCAGTGCAACATGAAATCATTTGTAAGTTGGAGTGTTTTGTTTTTTTCTCAGATTGAACCACATATTATAAGGGCATTCTAAATACTTCTCAGTTCTGCCCTTTGGCAGGAGCAGCAAGGAGGGACCTGATGTACCATCGCAGTTCAGCACTTCCCTATTGCTGGTGCTCGAAAGAGAGACAGGAATGAATGAATGAATGAATGAATGAACGAATACAGGGATGAAGGGATGCATGCATGTGGCACTCCTAGAGCCATTAAATCTGTGATCTGAGTGAGACTGGACAAAATGGGACTGACCCAGGCCCTTACCTGATATATTCTGTCAGCCTACGTGCCCAGTACATTGCATGTAGTTTGATCCTAGAGATCGTGCCATTGACCAGGCGGGGCATGGAGGATGGGAATAAGACAAGGCCAGAGTAGGCCTCAGAGCAGTAGAAGCCAGGGGGCCAGTGTGTGGAGCCTGAAGGAGACCTTGGGACTCATTAAGGACAGTGTTGAGCATGTCAAGGAGTCAAGGCATAGGGAGCAAAGTGATCCTAGACAGCAGAGCACAGAGCCCAGGTCCCCTCCCATTAGGTGGAGGCCTCCCCCAGGGTAGCTGTGGCTTCTTTGCATCTGTCCTTGCCTCTCTCCTCATGCTCTCTACAGTTGGGGTACAAAATTCAGTTCCCATTACTCAAATACCTTTGTTTAGGAAACAATCAAAACTCACTCAGCTTTCACAGTGAGTGAGCAGACCTGCAGCCTTTTGATTTGTCCTTCCCTCCCAGAACCTTATTCTTTAGGGGGAGAATAGGGAGAGTCTATGTGACACATCTGAATTTGCACAGGTAGTCTGTGCATCCTTCCCAACAGCCCCATTTCAGTCTTTCTGGTGTCCTAGTGACCGTCTGGTTCCTTCCTTCTCTTAAGCATGGGCCTAAGAGAAGGAAGGAGCCAGACAGTCTTTGGACCTCTTCTAGTTCCTTAAGGACTAAGGTTCTTTGCTTCAGGTTATAGTGAATATCTCAGGGTAATATGGGTATGGTTTAGTTTTAATCTAAAAATTTTTCACTTGTTTTGAATACATGTTACCTTTGTTTCTAAATACAGGAATGGAAATTTCCGAAAATCAAAAGAAACTTGCCATGTTAAATGCTCAAAAAGCAGGACATGGAAAGTCAAAAGGTAAGTTTTGCAGAAACCTCCCTCTGTGTAATGTGTTTCAGCAGTGGAATTAAAATTGGGGGAAGGCTCAAAGTTAGCACATGACCAACTCTGAATGAAGGAGAGGGTTGTGAATAAAACTCAAAATGATAGATCCAAAATAACAGACAGTTTTACCATAATGAAGATTTGGTTTGAATGTACTAGTACTTCTGTTTTTTGCATATGAGTCTATAAAAGGTGTATTGAATTGGTAGCCAAGAGCTTCCGGACCTCCCTCTGCTGCCCACAACCCCTGTAGGCCCCCCACTGAGGGGTGATGGTATGGCCAGGTTAGCCACTCATATCTTTGGAGCATGTGAGGAGGAATCTCCAACCCTGACTGTGTGTCCCTACAGGATACATTTTAGTTCAAGTAAGAAGAAAGATATGAAAGTCTAGTACATCATGAAATGAGCTAAGGAAAAAGAAGACAGAGTAGCTTAGTTAGAACTTATTCTCTATCCTGCAAGCACCTCAGGCTGCTGTTTAAAAATAGCAAAACCCAGGTTACACACACACACACACACCCATCCACCCTAGGCTTCTGATGTGCAGGCAGAGTTTCCTCAAGTAGGTAATGCTAATATTCTAGCCCAACAATAACACTGAAGATCTTTATTCCAAAAATGTTATCTACACTAATAAAAGAGAAAGGTGCAAATTGACTGTCACTTTGCGACAGCCACCAGCCAACCAGGGGTGAGTATGTAAATTAACCTGACAAATATGGCAGGTTGACTTGCATATGCAGGCACCAAGCAGTCGGGGGTGGGGCAGCCGCTTGCATGTGCGCCGGCATTAAGCAGCCTGGGTCCCGGGGATGGGTGTCCTTGGGATGCAGGCCACTCTGAGCCTGTAGGGCTGCACGTAGGCCCAGAGCAGCCAGGGTTCCGGAATGCCCCCTGGCTACTCTGGGCCTACACTCATAGGTGCCAAGTGGCCGGGGGTGGGTGGGAATATCCCTAGGACCCAGGTGCTTCGAGCCGGTGCACATGCAAGTGGCCAGGGTGGGCAGGAACGTCCCCCGCAGCGAGCGAGCAGACAGCAAACTGTGGGGGATTGCTTGCCCCTCGTTGTGGGGGTGAGGGGCAAGTAGTCCCCTACAGTGAGTGAGCAGATAGCAGGGCCCTGCTTGTCCCTGGTCGTGGCAGCAAGGGGCAAGCAGTCCTCCACAGGACCCCCACAGAGAGCAAACCCCAAGGCCTTCGTTGGCATCAAGCAGGCAAGTCCCTCGAGAACAGAGAACCATGGGGAGAAGGCCTAAGGCATCAGTAGGACATCCCTTGAGGTCTCCCAAATTGGAGAGGGTGCACTCTCCACCCCTGTGCACGAATTTTGTGAACGGGGCTCCTAGTATTTTATAAACTTAATTCAGATTGACTCCAAGAGGGATTACCCTATGACATTCATCCTGCTCAGTATTTTCCTAACTGAAAATGCAAAAGGAAGGATCAGTTCAGCCTAGGACTGTGATAAGTCATCAATTGCTGCACCAAGACGAATTCATTACCAAAATAACACTCAATATTTTCCTGCTTCACTACTCAAATGCAGAATTTTCCTCCTATGTTATAAACATGTTCAAGGCAGAAAAAACCACCATATTCTTTTTAATGTCAAGTGACCAATAAATATCAATTTATTAGAACTTATTCATTTCTGTATCTTCCAAGAGTCACTAGCTTAGCAGTGAGGCCCCCCAAAATTATTTAAAGCTTATTCTCTATCCTGCAAGCCCCACCTCCGCCCTGCCCCACCCCCACAACTGATGGTCACCTGGCAGGCACTTTTCATGAGTTATCTCACTTCATCCTCCCTGTCATCCTGGAAGATATGGAAAGCCTATGGCAAGTTAGAGGCAAGGGTGGATTCTGAACTCAGGTCCTGGCTCCTTCCAAAACCCATACTCTGTCCCCTTATCATGCTGACTTTCACAGTGACTGTGTGGTCTTGTAGCTAATTTTAATACACCTTTTTAATGACTTCTGCACAAATTTAAAATACCAACTTTAATAAAGCAGTTTTGATTAAGCTGATGAGATAGATATCTGGGTTACTATTCTAGGCACATTACTTATATTAACTCATTTAATTCTCATACCCCAGTAGGCACTTTAGATTTAGGGAACTGAAGCACAGGAAAGTCTACTGATTTTCCAAATAGTTACAGCTCGTAAGAGATGGAGGAGGCACTGGGCCGAGCAGTATGTTACTGCTTCTCATCCCAAATAGCAGTCTAGTTCTAATCTTGCCACTTACTGCTATATGACTATAGCTTCACATAACCTCTCCGGTTTCTGTATTCTTCTCAGTCACATTCCTGTAATGGTGCCTTCTTGGGAAATTTTCATGAGGATTCAGTGAGATAAACTGTCCAGTCTCCACACACAGCATGGGCTAAATGTGTTATGCTAGCTGTCAGATATACTTTCAGTGAATGTGAATTGAGAATCGGCTGAGAACTTCAAGTTTTGGCACTTTGTTGTTGTTGTTGTTGTTGTTGTTAATGTTAATAAATGACTCTCGTTCCATGTGTCATCTTCCTCCTCTCTTGAGTCAGGCTATAGTGGATGCCCAGTGGCCCCACCACACCAGAACTTGCACCCCATGCACCAGCGCCACGTCACGGTGCCCACCAGCGTCCCTCAGCAGCAGGTGTTTGCCCTGGCAGAACCCAAGCGGAAGCCTTCACTGTTCTGGCACACCTTCAACAAACTCACCCCTTTTAAGAAATGAAAGCCTGTGGCCGTGAAAAGGACCTTGTTGTTCCTTCTGTGCTCAGTCTAAGGACAGTCTTTTGGACCCAGTGCTCTTCTTTGGGCTGAATAAAGAAGAGAAGGACCTGGACTCGCCTTCAGTCTCAGAGACACAGCTGCCTGCTTGGAAGCAGGAGAAGGTGAAGAAGCTCCCCAATACCCAGGAGGGTTCTGTGACTTGTGCTGAGGTGGCCAGGACTGAGGAACTGGCAACATGCTCTGAAGTGTGAGCCGAGCAGTGACCCTGCTAGCCTCGCTGGTGACGAGTCCCGGTCCCAGGACCAGGTGCTGCTAGGCGGGAAGGACAGGATGGCTCGGCACTTTTGCATTCGTTTTAAAGAGAATGGTTGTCCTGGGGTTGAGACGTCACTAGCACAGTAATCTGTTCTCTCTTCCTTAGTGTTAGGGGACTTAGCGCAGACGTGTTCCCTGGTGTCCTCTGAACTCATACAGTTGCCACATGATAATTAGTAGGCTTCATCTTGTATGCTTCTCCCCACACAGCTGGAGAGGAAAGCTGGATGAGCCTGTCTGGAAGGCGGGAGGTCTACAGGGCAGTAACTTCAGCCTCCTAGGCTGCTTCCAGGGAGGGAGTGAGGGGGGCGGGGAAGTCCTGTGGCAGGCTAGATGGTGCAAGATAGATCCTTCTCTAGTCAGGTACTCTCCTGCCCACACTTGTAACTCTAGGAGCAGAACCCTGTGTGCTGGTTCATAACCTAAAAACTCTATTCAAACACAGCCCAGCGATTGCAATATAAAAACCCATTCACTAGTTTCACAATAAAGTGAATATGCAAAATGTACTGATTGAAAAGCATTCTCATTCAATCAGTTGTTCCTGGCGCCTTCACCAGTGAAGTTATAATGACATTTACATCCCCTGAGCAAGCTTGAGCTTCAAAGCAGCCCTTCAGCTCCATGTGGAGTCCACTTGGTTGCATTAATCCAAACAGTAATGCTAACCATGCCACTATTAGCATGTCAGTGAGTTTCTGAAGATTCCCTCTTTATAAAAGAGGTCTTAGCAAAGATAGCAGCCTTCCTTTAACGAAGGCCACATGGCTGATACCTGGCAACAGTTTTCTCCTAGTCTTTGTCTATATTGTAAATTTTGATGAAAAAAACTTTAAAATGTATCTGGAGAAGACAGGCTCTGCAAGAGAGATGCCATTGTAATTTACTTTGTGCACTGGATGGGGGGGGAAGGTATTGTATGACTCAATTTGTGTTTTTCTATTTGAAAATCTCCTTTTTGTATGCTACTCTTGGAACGTTCTTTTTTCTACTAGGCCCGTGCTTAAGAATAAACAAACCTGTACTCTCAATCACAGAGGTGTAGTCTGAGTCTCTGGGTGTGTGGCCCCTTCCCCCTTCCCCCTTCCCCCTCCCCGCCCCCCCTTCACCCCCCCTACACACCCAGAGCTCTTCCGGAAGGAGATGATGACCTGCAACAAAAAGAGGCAATCTTGGATCTCTCTGTGTGGCTTAGGGCAGTATTATGTGATTGTTTGTCAGGAAATCTTACTGGTTCTTCTTTTTTTTTAATCTTTTATGAGCTGTTTAATTTATTTTATCTTTTTCATTTTGAAAAATATCTTTATTGTTGAAAGTATTACATATGTCGCCTTTTAGGCCTTCACCACCCTATTGTCGGTGTCCATGGTTGTGTATATATGCATACAAGGTCTTTGGTTGACCTCTTCTCACCCATGCACCCTCCCCCGCCTCCCTTCTGAGGTTCCACCGTTTGTTCCATGCTTCTCTGTCTCTGGATCTATTTTGTTCATTAGATTCCACATATGAATGAGATCATGTGATACTTATCTTTCTCTGACTGACTGACTGACTTAGCTTAGTATATGGTGGTACATCTACACAATGGAATACTATGCAGCTGTAAGAAAGAAAGAACTCTTACTATTTGCAACAGCATGGATGGGCCTGGAGAGTATTACTAGTATGCTAAGCAAAATCTTACCTGTTCTTGAGCCTGCTTTGCACCTCCGTGTGCTCACTTCTAGGCAGTATTGCTGGAAGGTGGTGCTGCCCATTGCCAATGTCCCTGTGCTACTTCCATGGACCTTCATAGGGAGTATCTCTGGATAGAGGCTGTGTTTGTGAGGAAGCTTCTAAGGAAGTGCTGTGACTGTGTGCACAAGCATGTGCATGCATGTATGCTTCATTTTTGAATACACATCTCAATTTTAGTTGCGTGTATATAACTGACATTTTTATTAACAAAAATTATGTATTTTATAAACTATACTAAATATGCTTTTCCTTAGGGAATAACTGTAGGGGTCTCTGTACTAAAAGAGTTGCTCATATACACAGCAATTCTAAATGGCTGGATGTGGAGAGAGAGTGTGTATGTGTGTGTGTGTGTGTGCGTGTGTGTGTGTGCGTGTGTGTGTGCGTGTGTGTGTGTGCGTGTGTGTGTGCGCGCGTGTGCGCGCGCCCAGGAACATGTGCATGTTTTATATTAGAGAATTACAATAAAGAAGCAAAGAGTTATTTGCTTAGGTTATATTTTCAATGAGGATTCGGCAAATAAAGAACCACTCAGAGGGCTTCCATTTACTAATATTTATTAACAAGCAATGAAGAATGCTTTAAGTTTTGTGACGAGTCCTGGTTTGTTTCCCAGCTGAGCCCTAGCTCTGGGCATGCAGCCCAGCAGCCCTGTCAGCTTTGTACCTGTGAGGAGCGCCTGATCAATACCTGTTCTGGTGGATCCTGGTGATTTTGAAAACTGCTAAAATAGATTTTAAATGTTAGAATTTAAGTTTGTATGTCCAATTTCAGTTGTTTTACCAAATGCCTGAGTTCTATAAAGAAGATGGGGCTCAAGTATTCTAATTTTGGTTTGCCAAATTTCCTTCTTGTTTCACTCAGAAAATAGAGAAAAAGCAAAGAGCCTTCTGTACAGAATGTATATGAATTTCATTGGGAATTTCACTCTATCTTTCTTTTTAACACTACATTGCATAATGTGGTGACCCCCCCCAAAAAAAATGATATAGAATTCTAATGAATTTTTCTTATACTATTATTCATATTTCAGAATTTGCCAACTTTGTTGAAAGATAGTTGGGTCAAGAGCAGCCTTCTCGATGTTGATCATGCCTAAAATTGGGACAGCCTTACGGTAGCTGTAAGGACTCATAGAGTAGAATTTTTATAAAGCCCTGGGGAAGTAGCATTCTTTGTCTTTGGCCTGCAAACTGGAAAAGGAGTGGCAGCAACTGGCCAGTGTTTAGACAGGACCATCTGCACAGTTTATCTTCGGGAGTTCTGATCTTTTCACCAGGTAGATCTAACTTTGTAGTTGGAAATATTTCACTTTCATCTCCCTGCTAGTTATGAATATTGTTGTGTCTTTGTAAACCTAATCTAGAGGAAGATTAACTCCATGCCTGTTCTTTTGTAAAATCTTTTGTAAAACTATGTGACACAATATTTTACCAGTTGGAAATCTTTACGTGCCCAAATTGCTGATATTCCTCAATAAAAATCAACGTAACTTAAAATCAGCTTGATTACCTGGAGTTCGGGTGTGTGTGTGGGGGGGGGGGGGGGGGGGGGGGGGGGGGGGGGGTAGAAGGGGTGGCGATTGTTGAGGAGAAAAACAGATGTATTCCTCCTGGGCCAGTGCCAGCAGCATGAATAAATGTCCTTCCAAGGCTACAGAACATAAATCAACAAGGTCTGACAGCACAGAAACAGTTGTTCCTGTAATAAGTATAACCTACAGATTGTTCTCCTGGTTAGACTCACCTGGCTAATGCTGCTCTCTGGATGGATGTGGTGAAAAAGATTTTGTGGTAAAAAAATAAGTAAAAACTATCTGATCTTGAAAAACCAAAAAGTTTAAATATTTGATGCAGACATACTGAGCTACAACACAATATTGTCTTTAGTTATTTCATAGGTTCCAACATTTGTATTTAGAAAATACTTGAATTGATTCTGTGATTTTATAATTGGTTTTTTTTCTAAGTATCAGCATCGTTCATGTTTGACTTAGCTACTTTGCAAAGTTTTGGGTAACCTTTTCATGTTAACTCATCAATGTCAAGATAACATTACCTGTATAAGTTGTGACAGCTTCTGAACTGATGACTTGGCTGTTTTCAGCTGAAAGATGTATACAGGTTGCTGTAACTTGATATGTATTTTTGTTGAATGAAGTTTTTGTAAGAAAAGAAAAATTTATTTACAATGTTATTTGAATGTTTTCTTGTAAATGCTGTGAATCTATATTTTGTTTTTTTTGTATCTGTATATTAAACTTTATTTGCCAAACTGGTACTAGCAATGCATTTGCATGTTGGAATAGGATTTTTTTTTTTTTAATGGAGAGAGTGTGTCAGTAGGGTCTGTGGGATTCACAGCTCATTTCCTGCCTGGACATTGATAGACTTCAGTAATAACTTGTCCACCAATGAGCTGGATCAGACCATGGACAAATATGAGAAAGAAGCTCTGAGGGAAGGAAATAGAGGCCACTTGAATGGAAACAGTCACTAAACGCTGGAATAGGACTGATAAAGCCAACACCCGAAATGAGAAGGCCTATTTTGTAGTGGCAGCTTTTGCACAAAGATGGAAGGTGGATGAAGAGAATGTGTTCCCCTTTCATTCCCCTGCTGCCCCCCCTGCTGCCCAAAGAATAGGCAGGCCCCTTCCCCAGGAGATCTGCTAGTGCCCTAGGCCTGCCTACCCTCTGGGGTGGGGTAGATAACAATTTCCTCCTCTAATTTACAGCTCAGAAGAGCTAGTAAATAGCCCATTGTTTGCTGTGACTATAATCAGAAAAGGATTCCTATAAAGGTTGCCAGGCAGCCAGTTCCCATTTTTTGTTTGTTTACTCTTAATAACCGCCTACTTCCCAAACTGGTTTCCCTCCTGGAGCTGGCAGAAGAAGGGGGGCTAGCTTAAGTGGGGAGAGGAGCTGGGACAGGGCAGGGTGAAAGCACCAGGAACCAAGTCTGCCTCTCAAAGGTTGGCTCCCAGGGACTCAGGCTCATACCATAGATAGGAGTAACAATAGAGGGCTGTGGCCATTTCCTTTGGAAGAGTCCTGGGGAGATGGACTCTTCCTACACCCAGGAAAGACCACCTGAAATGTGTGAATCCTCCAAAGGTGTTTATGGTCAAAGAGGGGAGGCAAGCACAAGGCACAATTATAACTGAAGAGTGAACTGTGCAGGAGTGTGTGCATGCTATGGAAGGCCTCCAGGACAAGGGGTCCCTTTCTCTGGTGGTGGGTAGGAAGGCAGCACACAGGTGGCCAGGGCCCAGGAGGGGCTCTGGAGGGTTACCTCTATACCACAGGGCGGGGACGTTTCCAGGCAGGTGTGAATGAGTTGTGTGAGACCACAGTGTTGGAAGCTGGGCTTGCATTCCGTATGCAAAGGTTTTAGGGGAGGGATGTTGCGGCCCATCTGCTTAGGAGCTCATTGCAGTGGCAGAGAAAAGGGTAGATTGGAAAGCAGAGGCAGGGAGGTGCTTTAGGACAGCGGTCACCAATCTTTCGGACTTCACGGACCACCAGTGGTCTGTGGACTACCAGTTGGCAATGGCTGATTTCGGGAGACAGTGTCCAGAGAAGATGCCATGGGATAGGAGAGGGCGAGGTGTGAAGGAGGCTTAGCAGTAACCACAGGTCTCAGTCGGCCTCTGGATGTTGGAAAAAAAATGATAATTTCCAAGTTCTGCTTTGGGGTGACCAGTGATGCTAGTGCCATAAACAGATACAGAAAATACAGCGTGCAGGGGTGGGGCAGGAGTTCTGTGTTTGGATTCAAGACAGGTCTGCCCTGTGGGTAGTGAGATGAACAGAGGGAAGCCTAGAAGGAAAGACAGGGCTGGCGATGGAGACTGGACCAGGAACCGCCAACTGTGAGTTAAACCATGGGAGTGGATCTGAGCCAGACAGTAGTCAGCAGGAAGAAAGCACAGGCCAAGGAAGAGAAGGGGAAGAGGCCTGGCATGGAAGAGTGGGATGGAGGAGGGACAGTGAAAGCAGAGTGGGGAAGAATGGTCAGCAGGCCAAAAGCTGCTATCACCCCCACTGAGAAAGGACTACAGGTACCTGGGTGGATTCAGGGATCCAAAGGGCAAGGCAACTCCTATATGGAGGAGAAGCCGGCTTCATTTACTGACCTAGGTAATTTACTGCCACTGCTCTGGGACTTCAGCATTGTTCTGCCTGCTGTACAGCCAAAGAAACTGAGGCATGGTGAAATTAGGGATGGTGTTACTTCAGTTTCAGGGGGACTTGCCCCATACCCGCATACCAACTCAGTTCTCAGCACCTCTGAGAAACAGTGTTGGATGCATTTGTCCCCTGGATGCCATTTTTAAGTCAGAGGTCAGTGTTAGGAGACGCTGATTGCGAAGAGGTAAGTCAGTATTACAGGGCATTGAGAGTGTCATATTTTCCTCAGGCAGGTTAGGTTGTGTGTGTGAGAGTGGTGGGGGCGGGGGGTGGGGTAGAGGGGAGAGCCTTGGGTGTTGAATCCTTATGTACACAAATGCCTAAAATTAAAGGAATTACACAGAAGCTTGAAGGATCTAGTGAAGTTACATCAATCCTAATGGGCTGCAGTCCGAGTGAGACCAGGCAGGGGTTTTCAGTTTTGTCCTCTGGTCCCAGAATGGCCCCAAGGCCAGCAGAGAGGCACAAGCATCGCTTTAAGGACAACAAAGCCCTGGGGGCTTCCTCCAGACTCCACTGGAAGGTGACCTTCATTAAAAGGGACAGGATTGGGGGAGGCGGCAGAGATGGGGGGGAGTGGGCCCAGGGAAAGTTTTTTAAACTGAGTGGAGCTGGTGAAGGATGCTCCCTGACTCAAGTGTGGCTGCAGTTTTGATGCTCTTCCAAGACATTTGTGCCTCTGTTCCCGCCCCTTCCTGCTGTTTTGCAGATACATCCACCAGGGAATTGTATGTCAGGAAGGTGTGATTTTATTTAGTTTGTCCTTGAGTCCTGGTTTGCGCAGCACCTGTGTGCAGCCCACAGCCCTGGGGAGCAGGTAAGTACATTAGAAAATAATTCTTTATATTCGATTTCAGGCATCAGAGTCCTGAAACTGTCCTTTTATTATTAGTGTGTGACGATCCTGCTCAGTTATTTGCAAAGTAAAAAGGCAGATGTCTGCAGAGTTTTGGGTAGGAAAGGAGTGAGCCAGTTCCAAAATTCATTTGTGAGGAAGAGGCTAAATAGTAGATGAAGCAGATTTTGACATTCTTCTGCCAGAACTCTGAACTGGCTGGGAGGAGACCTGAAACCGTAGAAAGCTATAGAATGAACAGATTTTTCTAGGGCAGCTCGTCGATAATTTTGCACAAATTTTAATGTGTGTATTTATATTTATGGCTATCTTAATTTACATTGTAGTATTTTGTTTTTAAAAAACCCTCATATGTTGAAGAAGGAATACCTAAAGTGTACAGCATATAGAGCACATGGAAGAAAATATATTCGGTGAAGGCAATTCAGAGATTTTTATATTAGTAACTGCCAACTCTGGGGGTTGGGGGGAAGGGGTGGGCGAGGGATGTGGGGATTAGTTCATCCCCTGCCCAAAGCAGCATGGCTCAGCGGCTGCTCCGCGTGGTTCTGGCCAGCCTATGAAATCTTGGTATTGAAACCTTTAGCCTTGGCCATGAATTAGTCATCATGTCCTTGGGGACTGAGTAACCTTTTATCAAGAAGTTCAGGAGTGAAGGAGAAATCTAGGTCAAGCATAGAAGAAACAATCCAGAAATAAGTTAGCTGAGTAAGAACCTATTTTATTTGGGATTAAAAAACAGTAACTCAAGAGTCATTGCAGACTGTGCCCTGTGCCCCAGCATGTCAGCTATCGAGATGGCAGCAGCTTCCTGAAGTCTCTGCATTCTTGTTGATTGTATTGATCTGCTCAGGGCAGTAATCATTGTCTGCTTCCAATGTCGCCTGAAGGGCCATGTACTCAACTGTCAGAGTGACTGCATGGAAGTCCACACTGTCCTCACCCCTGATGAGTGGCCACAGCTTCCACAATGGAAATCTTGCATGCATTAAGGTGAAGGCTTAGCTGTGTGTGAAGGACCCCACATAACAGTAGCTCAGTTAATAGCATATTTCTCTCTCATGTCAAAGATGGGCTAGCGAGACAGGTCTGGTCTGTGGTGCGATTAGATATCAGGGTTTTTCTATCTCCTTTGAGGAGTTCAAGATGACTCAGCTTCCCACGCTCAAGTCAACCATGGCAATGGGGGAGGAGCAAGGGAAGGCACACCCATTTCCCTTTAAGGACCAAAAGTTGCACACATTCCTTCTGCTCGCTTCTCACTGGCCAAAATCTAGTTTCATAGGAATATCCTCACTGCAGTCCTCACCAGAAGCATTGACAAAGATTTGATTTCATAGCCAGTCACCTCCCCAAGTGACCTACACACAGTTAGAACCAAGACAACCTTCTCTCCTTCCTTCTTTCCTCCTTCCCTCCATACCTCCTTCCTCCCTTCCTTCCACTCATCAATTTATTCATTGTATCATTCAACAAATATTTGACTGCGATATACTGAAAAAAAAAAAAGGAAAGATGCAGTCTTTATCTTCAAAAAGCTATAACCTCACTTGGTGCTGGATAAGAACCCTGGTCTGGATGCAGAGTGAAGGCCATACAGACAGGTAGAGATGGCAGTGATCCAGATGAGAAGGGGAGGGGAAGAGAAGGAGGGAAGTATGGGGGTTGGACGGTGGTCCTAGCTCTAATGAATTTTGGAGAGAGAAACAGACAATAAAATTCGAGTATAGGAACTGGTTGAACTCATGAAACAGGATCCAAACCATGGCTTTGTGAGAGCACAAATGTAATTGTTTTATTTTTTTAAAGTAACACATTAATGCAAATTCTACGGCATGCCTTATGCAAACCTTTCTGTCTCTTTTATTAGAGATAGTGCCATGACTTATTTCATTGCTCAGTTAGGAGCTAATTATATTCAATTATTCAAAACCAATTGCTGAAGGTTATCTACAGGGTAGGCATGAAGTAGAAGCAAGCTAGCTATGATCTCTGCCTGTATGAAGTATGCCAAAACTAGTGAAAAAATTGGAGAAAATAAATGTTTGCTTTATCTGAGCTCTTCTCTAGCTGACCACCAAAATGGAGTTTATCACAATTTGACACCTTTACTATCTTGTAAGCTTTTAATTACTGGCACAATAGTAACACTTTTTAAAAAATATATATATTTTATTGATTTTTTTTTTACAGAGAGGAAGGGAGAGGGATAGATAGTGAGAAACAGATGAGAGAGAGACATCTGCCTCCTGCACACCTCCTACTGGGGATGTGCCCGCAACCAGGATACATGGCCCTGACTGGAATCGAACCTGGGACCTTTCAGTCCGTAGGCCAATGCTCTATCCACTGAGCCAAACCGGTTTCGGCAATAGTAACACATTTTTAAAAAATTGAAAAGTAAAAAAATACAGACCCCTTAATAGAAGTTGACCTGTGCAATTTAGATTTGAGTACTACCAGTCACTTCTGAGTTAAACAAAAGAGGCTGGTGTAGATTCTTTATGAAATTTGACTCCAAGAAAACAACTCAATTTCCTGAAAAGGCATATGCCTGTGACTTCAAAGGGAAACATCTGTATTTCTTTTCCCTAAAATACTCTATTTGCCTCAAGTCCTATGACATTCAGAGGCCTCCATAAGATGGTGATGTAATTTTTTACATGGCAGTTTATCTGGTTTTAAAATAATATACCTAGAAATATGTTTATAGACATTATAAAAACAGCATGTTTTCTGAAGGAAAAAAAATCCCACCATTCCAAAACTACCATGTTCAATTCTGTCTCTTTGCTTCTAATTCTTGTCAATATGCAAATTACAGACGCACATTCATAATGTGCATGGCATTTTAGTCTACTTTTTAAAAATTCAACTCTACACAACAGATATCTTTTACATATTTCTACATGACTTTCATAATCATTTCAGTGGTTACATAATATTCTACTATCTAAACTACTTATTGTCCCACATTGTGTAATATCCACATCTTTACTACTACAGATTCATATCTATGGCACACAAACTTTGGGGTATTGAAAAGAATTTTGGGGATGAGATTACTGGATCTTAGATACGATGTCCCTTCTCTTTAATTTTCTAAAGCAGCAGTTCTCAACCTGTGGGTCGCGACCCCTTTGGGGGTCAAACGACCCTTTCACAGGGGTCGCCTAAGATTATTGGAAAACACCTATTTCCCATGGTCTTAGGAACCAACACACCGCTCCTCAGTGTAGCAAAATGTAGCCATGTAGTTTACTGTTGTTATATGAAGACTGTTATCCATGCTACACCATGATTCAAGACAAAATTTCATTTATTTGTAATTAGAAATAAATATTTCACAATATACAATTACATATTGTTTTTGTGATTAATCACTATGCTTTAATTATGTTCAATTTGTAACAACGAAAATACATCCTGCATATCAGATATTTATAATACAGTTCATAACAGTAGCAAAATTACAGTTATGAAGTAGCAACAAAAATAATTTTATGGTTGGGGGTCACTACCACATGAGGAGCTGTCTTAAAGGGTCGCGGCATTAGGAAGGTTGAGAACCACTGTTCTAAAAGGTTGTGTAGACGTCCATTGTCTTCTGAAGAGGTTCTGGCTTTTAACCAGTTGCAGTAGCCTTCTGTTATTATTTTTTTATATTCAAACTTATCTACCTATCATACTCGTTGCAGTCTATACATATTTATTCATCCTACTATTCCAGGCTTAACACTGAGCACTGGGACTATAAGAAAGAAGAAAATACAGTTAGATAGGAGCCAATTTTTTGTTAACTACCTAAACAAATGTAACACTTTACCCTGGTGCCATGAAAGAGAGGAACAGGGTGCTATTGTTATACTATAAATCAGAAGACGAAGTAATCTATAAGCCATATTTATTTGGAGTCCTGTTCATTTTGCTAGTGCTAGTGGGCCCAGAGGAAATCTTGATTCCTAAATTCTGGGGCCCAATATGGTGGAAGTCGCCCTTATTTATATGTTTTTCTGCTCTTTGTTTTCCAAATTTGGAATGGGACTTCCGGACCTTCTGAAAAAAAGTCCTGTGTGCTGGGATAGGCCTTATCTCAAGGTCTGGCCTGGTGCCAGCACTGACAACTCTGGGGCATAGTTTATGGCCTCTCTGGAATGAGGAGTAGTCTTATTTTACCCTATTATTTAAGCAAGCAAATGTTTACAGAAGCCAAAATAGCAGGGTTAAATTTTAAACAGCAGTTTTTACCCAAGATGGAGCTTACTATACTTCACCTACATGCCCCTTCCAAGGGAGATTGACATGATCAGGGGGCGGTCCTATGCATCCCGAGTGTTCACACTGCGGGGGACTTGCTGGTATTGTTCTTGTCTAGAGCAGTGGTTCTCAACCTTTCTAATGCTGCAACCCTTTAATACAGTTCCTCATGTTGTGGTGACCCCCAACCATAAAATTATTTTTGTTGCTACTTCATAACTGTAATTTTGCTACTGTTATGAATCATAATGTAAATATCTGTGTTTTCCAATGGTCTTAGGCTCTACAGCAGCGGTTCTTAACCTGTGGGTCGCGACAGGTAGAGAACCGCTAGCAGGGTCACCATCTTGTAAGCAGGCGTTACCATCTTCTGTGGCTCTGAAAAGTGATTTCTCAAAGTGGCACTGTAAAGCGAAGTGCCCTGACTTGGAAACTGGCTTTCTCCTGGATTGTTCACCATTAAAAGTGGTGGCAATCACATGTGTCCCTTTTAAGGACAATGTCCTTCTGGTTGTAAGCAGCTTGATCTGCTACCAGCTTCTAACCTGACCCACCTTGACCATCTGTGCAGGCCTCACCAAAGGTGAGGAGCAGAGGCTGTGCCATGGTCCCCAGGACAAAGTTTCCCCTTTTGATCAGTGCTTCCCTCTTTCAGTTCAGCTCTGTCATCTGGACCATGAGGATCTGGTGGCTCCTGCTTGCCACTGGAGTCTGCATAGGAAACTCGAACTCACAGGACACATGCAGGCAAGGGCACCCTGGAGTCCCAGGGAATCCTGGTCACAATGGTTTGCCTGGAAGAGATGGACGCGATGGAGCAAAGGGTGACAAAGGGGATGCAGGTACTTACGGTGGCTATTAGCTGCTGTTCCATTTATCCCTTAATTTCTTTTCCCTCACTCATTCATTCATCACCTGTGCAGTCATCACCTACTCCTCACTCACCCGTTGCTCAGCACACACTTACTCAAAGCTGCTTCACACCAAATTCTGGGCCAAATGCCTGTGTGTATATAGTGCAGGACAAGAGCGACAGAAACTCCATCCTCATGGACTTTCTCACCTAGTGGAAGAAATCAGTTGTTAGTCATCATCTCTGCTGCTGCAGGCCATTATCAGGAGTATATATCATAGATCTTCCTGCATCAGACGATAGGGTAGATATGATGGATCTTTGGCACATGGGGCTATAGAAACCCAATTGCTAAGTTTTTTTTTCTTTATTGATTAAGGTATTACATATGTGCCCTTATCCCCCTGTTGCCCTCCCACCCCATCCCCTCTCATGCCCTCACACCCTGGTGTCTGTGTTCATTGATTATGCTTATATGCATGTATACAAGTCCTTTGGTTGATCTCTTCCCCTTACCCCCATCCTCCTCTGCCTTCCCTCTGAGGTTTGATGGTGTGATCGATGCTTCTCTGCCTCTGGATCTGTCCCTGTTCATCAGTTTATGTTGTTCATTATAGTCCACATATGAGTGAGATCATGTCATATTTATCTTTCTCTGACTGACTTATTTTGCTTAGCATAATGCTCTCCAGGTCCATCCATGCAGTTGCAAATGGTAGGAGTTCCTTTTTTTTCAGCAGCATAGTATTCCATTGTGTAGATGCACCACTCATCTGTTGATGGGCACTTGGACTGTTTCCAAATCTTAGCTATGGTAAATTATGCTGCTTTGAACATAAAGGTGCAAATATCCTTTCTGATTGGTGTTTCCAGCTTTTTGGGATATATTCCTAAAAGTGGGATTATTGGGTCAAATGCAAGTTCCATTTTTAACTTTTTGAGGAAACTCCATACTGTTCTCTACAGTGGCTGCAGTCTAGATGTTTCACTTTCCCTGTCTGCATTCCCACCAGCAGTACACAAGGGTTCCTTTTTCTCCACATCCTCACCAGCATTTGTCATTTGTTGATTTCTTGACGATAGCCATTCTGACAGGTGTGAGATGGTACCTCATTATCATTTTGATTTGCATCTCTCAGATGATTAGTGACTTTGAACATGTTAAAGTTTTTGCCAGAGAGCACCCAGCTGCAGTGCAGGTGAGAGTTAACAGAGTTAATGCCTGACCATGCTGCAAAGCAGAAGACTGGTAGAGAATACAAAAATGGACACTAACCTGAAGCCATACAGCTGCTACTTGCGATTCTTGCCTGTGCTTGGTCCTGCCCCAGGGATTGGGGAGTTGGAGACAGGCTCCAGGCCCAGGAAAGGAGATTTGCAAAAGCCAGGATGTAGGAATGGTTATCATAGAGCCAACAGATAGGCTTGGTTTTTAAATGGGGATCTTGAGCCCTGGTTTGACCATTACTAGAATGATCCACCTGGTTCAGGAAGAAAACATCAAAAATTCTATTGACATTTTAAAGGATAAATATAGGTGAAGAAAAACATGAGTTTTTAAAATATTTAATACTGGCACACCTTATTTTATTGCGCTTTACAGGTGTTTTTTACAAATTGAAAGCAATCCTTTTCCCAGCAAAATTACACCTTGCTTCACTTTGATCCTCACTTTATTGCAGTGGTCTGGAACTGCAATCTCTGAGGGATGCCTGCATATGCATTGGCATGGGTGGCCACCCTGGGTCCATTTGCAGATGGACATGTGTCACTTGAGAACTGAAATTGTTCTGTGAGAAGAGCGAGAGCCCCACAGTGCAAACAGGTTGGCGGGGGCCTCAGGTAGCCATCAGCTGCCCTCGGTGGATTATAGTGGGTTGCAGTTAAGTGTGCCCTGGCAGGGATTTTCCAATTATACTATCAAACTACTCCAAACAGATGGGCCTAAATCACTCCTGCCAAGAAGCTGAAGGTGGAGGCTGGGCTTGATGATACAGGCTTTATAGACTCACCTGCAAATAGCAGAGCTGCCATTTCTATTCTGCATGTGAGCTCGCCAATGATGAACTGGTTAGGGCTCAGGTCTGACAAGAAGTCTGTAAAAATTCAGACATTATTAAGACTTAAGGCATATGAATTTAAATGCATTAAGGCAAACCTCATCCTAACTGTAAATTGTACCATGAGACATCCATTAACAGGCAGAACTCCAGTTAATAGGAAAGGACTCTGTGTGGAATGTAAGCACAAACCCTTGTCATTTTTCTCAGCAATACATTTCATATTAGAAAAATTTCTCCAAACTTAATGATAAACATTTAGAAGCCTCTTCTGATACTTATTAATCATATCAGAAGATTATGTATTCCTCTGTCCATTTTTAAAATGATTGAAATAATACTCAACAGGTAATTTCAGGATGAAGTAAAATGAATTCTTCACCAACAAAGACTGTTGGAATATATTTTAAAAACCTTTGTTAAAGTTTGGTAAAACAAGGAGAACAATTACTTAGTACAGGAAGTCTGTGTACAGATGAATGAGAGTCTAGATGTTTCACTTTCCCTGTTCATGTGTGTGGTGGCCCAGGGCGTTACTGGGTGGGCTAAATGAAGCAGAATGTTCCCAGGAAACAATGTCATTTCCTTCCACCATCACTCTGTAAATCTGTTCTGTGGGGTCTCCTATTGGAGTACATTTCCAGTAAATCTACATCACTTTTAGGCAATAGAGCTGACTCATTTGTGAGTTGTACAAAGCCCAGTCCCATGTTCATGGCAAAACCTCAGGCTTAATGAAATGCTTTCTTCTACTCTCCATTAGCACCATAGTGGGGTGTCTGTGTGTGTTTGCCTGATCAGATTACACCTGTGTCTTTATGATCCCCCACCTTTCACTTCCTCACTGCAAGGACCACTTTTGACTCCATCAATGAGGCTGGGCCAAGGAGAAGAGGGGTAAGAAGCTATTACTTAGTAGTTGCTATTGAAATCTGTTGATGCCTCTGAGGAAGATGGCTTTTCTCTTGTGAAATTCTTTTGGGGTCTTTGTAGACCCTCTTTTGCACCACACTGCATTTGAAAGTCCTCCAATTTATCTTGATTTTGGGGTCCCCTTCCTTGGCAGCATTTTTTGGAGGGCTGGCCCTTAGAAAACATCTCAGGCCTGGCTCCTCTGGAGGCACTCACCTAGCCTGCACAGCGTGACACCTGTGCCCACCAGCCTTCCAAAGCATTGGACATTCCCCAGGCTGCTGTCTGCTTTGCTCTGCCATTTGGGCAGTTGCAGATGGCTTCTTCTTCCTTTTCTCTTCCAAAATATTTTCTTAAAAATAATAATTACAAACAATCACCACTACCACCTCCCCAGCCCCTCCCCCCCCAAAAAAAAACACACACCACAAGGCCTACCTTTCTTTTATGTTTATTTTTTAAGGGAAAGTTTATCATTCATTCATTTATTTCCTCACCCAAGTGCACACTTTCTATTGATTTTTAGGGAGAGAGAAAGCAAGAGAGAGAGAGAGAAATGTCCATATGAGAAACCTCGATCTGCCACCTCCCACACATACCCATGAGGCCTAACCAGGTCAAATCCACAACCTGGGTACATGCCCTGACCAGGAATCATGAATTTCCACCCTTTGGTGCACTGGAGGATGCTCCAACCAGCCAGGCCATGCTGGCCAAGGCCCATCTTTTTTTAAAATAATGTGGCGTGGAGCAGTTTGGTTTCTACTCTATTGCATGTGGTCCAGCCTCGTTATGAATCAGGAAGCTGCTGGGACTCAGGTCCTGCCAAGGCAGTGTTGTTCAGCCTGTGGGGAGGAGGCCAGTCACTCCTACTCCTCACAGTTTATAAAGTTTTTTTAAAAATATCTTCTGTATTGATTTCACAGAGGAAGGGAGAGAGAGGTAGAAACATCAATGATGAGGGAGAATCATTGATCAGCTGCCTCCTGCATGTCCCACACTGGGGATAGAGCCTGCAACCTGGGCATGTGCTCTGACTGGGAATCAAACCATGACCTCCTGGTTTATAGGTTGACGCTCAACCACTGAGCCATGTTGGTGGAGTGTCTCCTCACAGGTTAAAAGGCAGAGGCTTGGTTTCCATAGCAACCAGGCAGCACATCCTTTGACAGGCCCAGCTTATTTTCTATGAGGCTCCAGTGGTCACAAGGGGAGGAGCAACTGGAGGGGAAGCTAAAAGCAACGTGGAGGCGGGAAATCAAACTTCCAGAAACCAAGTCTCATTGAGGCATTACGAACAGATAAATTAATTCAGGAAGACCCACCTTCACAAGGCTTCTGTAACCAGACACACACATACTGCAAGAGGGTGAAACCCCAAAACGGAGGAAAGGAAGCCATAGTCACTGCTTAAAGCCCCCATTGAAACACACAGAGTTGCATCCAGGGATCCAGCCCACTGAGGCTGAGATGTGGAGGGAGCACCCCCATCAAAGTTTTAGGACCCTAGAATGATTTCCATGATGGTGACCTAGTTCATTCTACTCATAGGACCCTGGGACACAAAGAGGCTGTGAGGATGTGTCAAAATTAGAAAACAGTTACGCAGACCAGAGTTCCTCAAGTACCAGGAGCTTAGCGCTTCTGAGAAGCCTGGATTGGGCTGGGGCAGCACTTCATTCTGGGAACCTGGGAGAGCCCCGGATTCAGTGCACCTCAGCACTTCTGGTGGGGTGAGGTGAGAGTCTCACCTTTGGTTGCTCATCACCTCTCTGATTCAAGAGAGGGTGTATGTATTTTATTTACAAATATATGGAATTTTAATTTTATTTTAAAATATTATATATATACAGGAGATAGATAATAAGTAGACAAAGACAAATGCTTATATATCCAGCACCAAATTTGTCTATTTCTCCCTTATTGAATCTCTCTCCTTATTCTTTTTTTTTAAATATATTTTATTGATTTTTTATAGAGAGGAAGGGAGAGGGATAGAAAGTCAGAAACATCGATGAGAGAGAGACATCGATCAGCTGCCTCCTGCACGCCTCCCACTGGAGATGTGCCCGCAACTAAGGCACATGCCCCCGACCGGAACCGAACCTGGGACCCTTCAGTCCAAAGGCCAACGCTCTATCCACTGAGCCAAACCGGTCTCGCTCTCTCCTTATTCTTCAATGTTATTCATTCTTTTGAGTTTTCATACTTCTTCAAAGCATATATACATATATATGTTTTATACAGAATTCATACTTATATACATATGTTTCTCAGAAGTTTATTTAATCAGACTTCTTACACTAATAATTAGATTCATTTTTTCTTACTCTCTTCAAATGTGTTTTAATAATGATTACTTTTTAAAGAACATTATCTGCATGTAATTTATGAATACATAAATGCATATTAATTAGAATCCATGTCCATTTTTTGAGACTTGGAGGTATACATTATGAAAAGCTTTGAGGCCACTTCCATCTAGATCAGTGGTTCTCAACCTTCCTAATGCCGCGACCCTTTAAGACAGCTCCTCATGTGGTGGTGACCCCCAACCATAAAATTATTTCTGTTGCTACTTCATAACTGTAATTTTGCTACTGTTATGAACTGTATTGTAAATATCTGATATGCAGGATGTATTTTCATTGTTACAAATTGAACATAATTAAAGCATAGGGATTAATCACAAAAACAATATGTAATTATATATTCTGAAATATTTATTTCTAATTACAAATAATGAAATTTTGTTTTAAATTGTGGTGTAGCATGGGTAACAGTCTTATATGACAACAGTAAACTACATTGTTACATTTTGCTACACCGAGGAGCTGTGTGTTGGTTCTTAAGACCATGGGAAATAGGTGTTTTCCAATAGTTTTAGGCGACCGCTGTGAAAGGGTTGTTCGACCCCCAAAGGGGTCGCGACTCACAGGTTGAGAACCACTGATCTAGATGATGGAAGAACTGAGACTTAAGCAGAGAAACACACAAACAAAAAAAAGTAAGAATAGGAAGACTTATACTTCTGGAGTGGGCCAGTGAAGGAAATTGAGAGGGAAAAAAAAGGAAGTAAATGTAGGGGTGACTGCTGCTCAGAGATTCCCCAGTATCCAGGCTCTGCCTGAAGTCCCAGGAGACCAGATATCACTGATATAAATATGTCCATGTCAGTCCTTTGTCAGGACCAGTAAACTGGCCCTCCCTGTCCCTGTCACCCCACAGCTGGGTCCGTGGACCTGAAGTCTGGGGTGTCTGTTGCTATTAGGGAAGCCATCTGGAGTGAACCACATCCTAGTAAGTTCTTCTATTGTCATGCCTAAACTTACTACATGAAGGGTTGGAGCTCATGGAAAATTGTTTCCAGAATACAGTCTTATGTGTATTCAGCAAAACCTCACTCACTTGATGTTCCTAATGGGTCTGCCATGCCAATTGTCTGACATTTTCCATTATTCTAAAGCACTAGAGAGATCCTCCAGAACCCTCCCTTCTATCCCAAATCATGTTGTGTAACCATAGTAATCGGTGTTTTTGCAGTAAGCTAGTAAACCTTCCACTCCACTCTCCACAAGAGTGATAGAAAAGGAGGAGAGAGACCCAAGAGGTCGGCAGAGTAGGTGGAAGTTATACTTACCTCCTCCCAGGTCCAAACTGGAATTACAACTAAATTATAGAACAATCAACCTGAAAAAAAACAGCGAAGAAAGCTGAACATGTCTTCTAACAAGGATTTACAGAAGAGGCCACATTGAGACTGGTAGGAAGGGGAAGGCCAAAAAAGATCAAGAATCTGAAAGTATATCTCAGTTTCAAAGGTTCCTCCTGAACAGTATGGATCTCAACCAGCTCTATAGCAGTGGTTCTCAACCTGTGGGTCATGACTCACAGGTTGAGAACCACTAGCAGGGTCACCTAAGATCATCAGAAAACACAGATATTTACATTATGATTCATCAACAATAGCAAATTACAGTTATGAAGTAGCAACAAAAATAATTTTATGGTTGGGGGTCACCACAACATGAGGAACTGTATTAAAGGGTCGTAGCATTAGAAAGGATGAGAACCACTGACATAGGTGATCAGGGAGACAGCACCACTGAGCTCACAAGACACCTACTACATGAGGCGTCCATACCAAGACTGGGAAGCATAGCAATATACGTAATGCATAGAAACAATTAAAAATATGCTAAAAATGAAAGAATAGGAGAAATACCCAGAAAATAACTAAATGAAATGGAGGCAAGCAATCTACCAGATACAGAGTTCAAAAAAATAGCTATAAGGATGCTCAAAGAACCTAGAAGAATAATAGATGAGTTTAGTGAGAATTTAAACAAAGAGATAGTAAACATATAAAAAGAACTGCACAAAAAAACATAAAAAAGAACTAGTAAAAATGAAGAATACAGTATCTGAAATAAAATCAACAGATTAGATAAAGTGGAGATTGAATCAGTGATAGGGAAGTCAGGTAACAAAAACACCCAATCAGAGCAACAAAAAGAAAAAATAATTTTTAAAAATGAGGATAAGTTTAAGGGATCTATCTATATGATGCAATGAAATACAATAACATTTGCAATACAGGGATGCCAGAAGGAGAAGAGAGAGAGCAAAAGATTGGATCCTATTTGAATAAACAATGACTGAAAACTTTCTTAATCTTTGGAAGGAAAAAGAAACACAAGTCCAGGACATACAAAGAATCCCAAACAAGATGAACCCAAAGAGGCCAACACTAGGACACATCAAAATTAAAATGGCAAAGATTAAAGACAAACAGAATTTTAAAAGCAGCAAGAGAAAGACAGTTATTTCCTACAAGGGAGCTCCCATAAAACTGTCAGCTAATTTCTCAACAGAAACATTTCAGAATAGAATCAATGGACTCAAAATATTCAAAGTGATTAAAAACAAAAACTTACAATCAAGACTACTCTATCTAGTAAGGTTAGCATTTAAAATTGAAGAAGAAATAAAAAACTTTCCAGACAAGAAAAGCCAAAGGGCTATATTAGTACAAAACCACAGTTGTAAGAAATATTAAAAGGATTTCTTTAAGAAGAAAGGAAAAAAAAAGAGGAATATTATTATAAAGAATAAAATGTCAATAATTATGTAACTATCAATAATCTCTTTAAATGTGAATGGCTTAAATAGGGTAGCTGAATAGATAAGAAAACAAGAGTCATATGTATGCTATCTAAAAGAGACTCACCTCAGAATTAAAAACATACATAGATTAAAGTAAAGGGATAAAAAAGATATTAAATGGAAACAAAAATAATATGGGGTAACAATAATTATCAGACAAAATAAACTTTAAAATAAAGACTAGCCCACCCAGAGTGGCTCAGTGGTTGAGTATCAACCTATGAGACAGGAGGTCAAGGTTTGATTCCTGGTTAGTGCCCATGCCTGGTTTGGGGACTCGATCCCAGTAGGAGATGTACAGGAGGCAGCTGACTGATGATCCTCTCATCATTGATGTTTCTATCTCTTCTCTCCCTTTCTCTCTGAAATCAATTATACATAATTATATATGTATGTATACATATATATGTTAAAGACAAAACAAAGACTATAATAAGAGATAAAGAGATACATTAAATAATGATAAAAGGATCAATCCAACAACAGAATATAACCCTTGTAAACATTTATGCCCTCAACAGAGGAGCACCTAAATATATAAAACAAATCTGATGGACATAAAGAGAAAGATTGACAATAATATGGCTGTAGTAGGAGGTTTTTTGTCAAACTAGATTTTAACACCTCATTTACATCAATGGATATATCTTCCAGACAGAAAATCAACCAGGACATAGAGGCCTTAGATGACATACTAGACCAGATGGATTTAATTGACATTTTTACAGCATTTCATCCTAAAGCAGCATAATATACATTCTTTTCAAGTGCATATGGAACATTTTCTAGTAAAGACCACATTTAGAACACAAAACAGTTTCAATACATTTAAGAAGATTGAAATGATATCAAGCATCTTCTCTGTCCACAATTATAAGAAAAACACACACACCTGAATAACTCACAAACACATGGAGGCTAAATAATTAATGGGTTAACAATAAGAACAAAGAAGAAATCAAAAGATTTTTTTAAATAAATGAAAATAAAAACACAAAATCTATAGCAATAGCAGTCCGAAGAGAGAAATTCATAGCATTACAGGCCCACTTCAAGAAACAAGAAAATCTCAAATAAACAATCTAACTTTGTACCAAAGTGAACTAGGTGTAAGAATTAGAAAAAGGACACAAACCAAGCCCAAAGTGAATAGAAGGAAGGAAATAATATCAGAGCAGAAATAATTAGAGTCTAAATGTAATACAAAAAATCAATGAAACAAAGAGCTGGTTTATTGGAAAAATAAAGATGAATAAAACTATAGTAAGACTATTCAAGAAAGAAAGAGAACCCAAATAAATAAAATCTTATATAATAAAAGCCTAATATGCTAACTATCTGGTCTTCTGTTCAACCAATCAAAGTGTAATATAAAGGCAGCTCAACTGCTTACTATGAAATGCACTGACCACCAGGGGACAGATGCTCTGACTGGTAGGTTAGCTTGCTGCTGGGGTTCAGCTGATTGGGACCAAGTGAGATGGACTGCACATGTCCTGGAGTCCTCCCACAGTTCCTCCTCGTTTGGCCAACATCCCGCATCCCTCCCTGGCCCTGATCATACACCAGTGGGGTCCCTTGACCTGGCCTGTATCCTCTTGCAATCTGGGACCCCTCAGAGGATGTCAGAGAGCTGGTTTCTGCCTGATCCCACAGATCAAACCAAGGGACACCATTGCTGCACAAATTTGTGCACCAGGCCTCTAGTAATAAATGAGGAGAAATTGCCATGGACAATTTCTCCTTTGTACAAAAATACAAAGGAATATAATAAAATATTATGAACCATTATATGCCAACAAATTGGACAAACTGGGTGAAATGGATAAATTTCTGGAAACATACAATCTTCCAGAACTCAATCAGGAAGAACCAGAAAACCTGAATTGAAATGGAAAAATCAGAAAACCTAATGAAATTGAAGTAGTAATAAAAAAAAAAAAACGGGAATGCAGACTGGTGCAGCCACTGTGGAGAACAGTATGGAGTTTCCTCAAAAAACTAAAAATGGATCTCCCATTTGACCCTGTAATACCACTCTTAGGAATTTATCCTAAGAAATTACAAACACCAATCAGAAAGGATTTCTGCACCCCTATGTTCATAGCAGCACAATTTACAATAGCCACAATTTGGAAACAGCCTAGGTGCCCGTCAGCAGATGAGTGGATCAGAAAACTGTGGTACATCTACACAATGGAATTCTATGCTGCCATTAAAAAGAAGGAATTCTTACCATTTGCAGCAACCTGGTTGGAACTGGAGAGCCTTATGCTTAGTGAAATAAGCCAGTCAATGAAGGAGAAGCATCACATGATCACACTCATTGGGGGATAATAAAGAACATTATAAACTGATGAACAAAAGAATAGATACAGAGACAGTAAAGCTTCAAACAGACTGTGAAATTACAGCAGGAAGATTAAAGTTAGGTGAGGTAGATAAGAGATCAATCAAAGGACTTGTATGCATGCATATAAGCATAACCAATGAATATAGACACTGGGAGGTTGGGGTATGCCTGGGAGGGAGGGGGGGCAATGGGGAGGTATGTATAAAAAATTAATAAAAATTAAAAAAAAAAACCTTCCAGCAAACAAAAGTCCTGTACTGGATGGCTTCACAAGTGGATTTTACTTATATTCAAACGAGAATTAACACCCACCCTTCTTAAATTACTCTAAAAAATTCAAGAGCAGAGAAAACTTCCATGCTTATCTATGAGGCCAGCATTATCCTAATTCCAAAACTAGATAAAAGACAGTACAAAGAAAGAAAGTTGTAGTCCATTATCCTTGATGAACATAGATGCTAAAATCTTCCACAAAATATTAGCAAACTGGATCCAGCATTAAAAAGATTATACACCATGATCAAATGAGATTTATTCCTAGAATGCAAGGTGGGTACAATATCTGAAAATCAATTAATGTGTTATACCACATAAATAAAATGGGAAAAACTCAAAATGTTTTCCTTAAGATTAGGAATAAGAAGGGGATGTCCACTTTTGCCTCTCTTATTCAACATATATCAGAAAGTCTTAGTTTCAGAAATTATACAAGAAGAAGAAATAAAAGGCATCCAAATTGGAAACAGAGAAGTAAACTGTCATTATTTGCATATGAAATCATACTGTATATAGAGAAACCTACAGATTCTACCAAAACAAACAAACAAAAAAACAAAACATATTGGAACTGATAAATTCAGTAAAGTACCAAGATACAAAATAAACATTCAGAAATTAATTGCATTTTTATATACCACTAATGAACCCTCAAAAAGAATAAAACAATCCCACTTATAATTGCATCAAAAATGCTTACACTTAAATTTAATCAAGTAGATAAAAGATTTGCACTCAGAAAATTATAATATACTGAAGAAAAAATTAAAGAATATACAAATAAATGGAAGCATATGCCATATAAATAGATAAGAATTAGCATCATTAAAATACCCATATTACCCAAAGCAATCTACAGATAGATTCAATGTAATTTCTATCAAGGTACAAATGGTATAATTCACAGAACTAAAACAAATAATTCAAAAATTAATATGGAATCACAAAAGGCCCTGAATAGCCACAGTAATCTTGAAACAGAATGAAGTGAAGGTTTCATGCTACCTGATATCAAACAATACTACTATAAGGCTATAGTGATGAAAACAGCATAATACTGGCATAAATACAATAGTTCAATGGAATAGAATAAAGAGTCCAGATATAAACCCACACCATATGGTCAATTAATATTTGACAAAAGAGGCAAGAACATACAATGGGAAAAAGACTATTCAGCAAATGGTGTTGGGAAAATTGGACAGATACATACAAAAAAGAAGAAGAAGAAGAAGAAGAAGAAGAAGAAGAAGAAGAAGAAGAAGAAGAAGAAGAAGAAGAAGAAGAAGAAG
>JAAGEH010000011.1:3567021-3706765 GCA_011751065.1 Lasiurus cinereus | reverse complement strand
AGAAGAAGAAGAAGAAGAAGAAGAAGAAGAAGAAGAAGAAGAAGAAGGAGAAGAAAATAGACTACCTTCTACACCATATACAAGAATAAACTCGAAAATGGATTAAATACTTAAATGTAAGATGCAAAACCATAAAACTCCTAGAATAAATCATAGACAGTAAAATCTCTGACATTTTTCCTAGTAATATTTTTTTTCTGATATGTTTTCCTCAGGCAAGGAAACAAACAAAAAAACAAATGGGACCGGCCAACGTTGCTCAATGGTTGAGCACTGACTTATGAACCAGGAGGTCATTGGTTTGATTCCTGGTCAGGGCACATGCCCAGGTTACAGGCTTGATCCCCAGTGTGAGGCATGCAGGAAGCAGCCAATCAATGATTCTCTCTCATCATTGATATTTCTATCTCTCCCTTTCCCTTCCTCTCTGAAATCAAGAAAAAATATATTTTTAAAAAATAACAAAAGAGCCCTAACCAGTTTGGCTCAGTGGATAGAGTATTGGCTTGTGGGCTAAAGGGTCTCAGGTTCAATTCCAGTCAAGGGCACGTTCCTTGGTTGCAGGCACATCCCTAGTGGGCTGCTGATCAATGTTTCTCTCTCATCGATGTTTCTAACTATCTCTCTCCCTTCCTCTCTGTAAAAAGTCAATAAAATAACATTTAAAAAAATTTAAAAAAATAACCAAAGGGACTACATCAAACTAACCAGTTTTTGCACAGCAAAGAAAACTATCAACAAAACATAAAAACAACCTATTGAATGGGTGAAGATACTCACCAATGATACATCTGATAAGGGGTTAATATCCAAAATGTGTAAAGAACTAATATAACTCAGCACCAGAGTCAAACAATCAAGTTAAAAATATGGGCAGAGGACCGGAATAGATAATTTTCCTAAAAGGGCATACAGATGGCCAATAGACATATGAAAAGATGCTTAATGTCATTAATCATCAGAGAAATGCAACTTGAAACCATATTAAGATATCCCCACATACCTATCACAATGGCTATCATCAGTAAATCCACAAATAAATAAATGATGGTGAGGATTTGGAGAAAAGGGAACACTTGTGCAATGTTGGTGGGAATGCAGATTGGTTCAACCACTATGGAAAATAGTATGGAGGGTCCCAAAAATTAAAAATGAAGCTGTGTATGACCCAGTGATTCTACTTCTAGATATATACTGAGTGGCCAGATTATTATGATCTCTGAACACATAATAATCTGGCCACTCTGTGTGTCTGTGTGTGTGTGTGTGTGTGTGTGTGTGTATGCGAGGCCTAGTGCATGAATTTGCGCATGGGCGGGGTCCAGCCAGTCTATCCAGGAGGAGGGGACATGGGCAGTTGGCTGGCCTGCCTGCTGGTCGAACTCCTGGTCGAGGGGATAATTTGCATATTAGTCTTTTATTACATAGGATATACACTGAGTGGCCAGATTATTATGCATTCAGAGATCATAATAATCTGGCCACTCAGTGTAAAAATATATATCTAAAGAAATCCACAACACTAATTTGAAAGAATACTAGTATATGCACCCCTATGTTTATTGCGGCATTGTTTACAATAACCAAGTTATAAAAGTAAACCAAGTATCAATCAATAGACTGGTGGGTAAAAATAGTTGTGGAACATATATAAAATGGAATATTACTGGGTCATACAAAAGAATAAAATCTTACTTTTTGGAACAGATGAACTTAGAGGGTATTATGCTAAGTAAAATAAGTCAGTCAGAGAAGGACAAATACCATATGATTTCATTTATATGTGAAATCTAAAGAACAAAATTAAATGAACAAACAAAATTGAAACAGATGCAAAACAGACTAATGGTTGCCAAAGGAGAATGGGGTTTGAGAACTGGGTAAAAAAGTGTGAAGGAATTAAGTATAAATTTGGTTCTGACTGGTATAGCCAATGGTTAAAGCAGTGGCCTATCATCTGAGTCTCCAGTTCAATTCCTGGTCAAGGGTATCAGGGTTTCAGGTTCATCCTTGGACCCAGTCAGGGCATGTGTGGGATACCAACAAATCAATGTGTCTTTCTCATATCAATGTTTCTCTCTTTCTCATTCCTCCTCTCCTTTCCACTCTTTTTAAAAAGCAATGGGAAAAAATATCCTCTGGTGAGGATTAACCAAAAAAAAAGAAGCAGTATAAAGTGGTATTTACAAAATACTCACCAGGATGTAAAGTAAAGTGTAGGGAATATAGTCAATAATCTTATCTAATAAATTAATAATACACGGGAGACCTGGAGGAGCAGCAGGAGCTGGGGCGCAGCCACCACCAGACACCCCTCCAGGAGGAGGCCTCTTCCAGCGCCTCCAGGGGATGCAGCCCGGACACCCTGACTTCTTTCTGCCCGAAGGCCCCCCCTCTGCTGGGCCTGCGCCCTCTCTGGCAGCAGCGTGGACACCGACGCCAGAAGGAGCTCCGCCCCCCTTCTCTCCCCACTGGTGCCCAGCTCGGCCCTCCACGCCCTGCCTAGGTCGGACCAAGGACATGAAGACACAGTTCGGGTCCCCCTACCCCGCCTTCCCTCTTCGCCTCTAAACATCTGAGTTGTTCAAGCGCTGGGCCCACAGCCATTTCCCACGAGGGCTGCTTCTGAGCGTAGTATTTCGTGGTGCAGATGGACCAGAGTTTTCTGATGCAGTCAGCTGCTGATGGGCATTCAGGCTGTTTCCAGATCTTAGCTACGGTGAATGGTGCTGCTGTGAGCAGAAGATTTCGGTTTCTAGTTTTCGTGGCATTCACAGACTTGTATTTTAGAAGACTGCGGTCCACAGGCCAATTCCGAAGCCAGGGTGGAGTTCACACATCCCCCCCACCAGCTCGCCTCAGGGAGAAGTGAACTGGATCTGCCATTGCTCCAGCCCCACTGAGGAACTTTCATTGTGATCCGTGTCTGTAAGGTGGATTCCTATAGGCACTAGACAAGCAGGATAATTTCACTGTGTTTAGGAAAATTGCTAAAAGAAAAAAAGAAACTTCGAGTCACTTGCCAGCTTCTGAGAAGAAACGCACCATTCTGTAATTAACGTGCCCTCCGCCCGTGGCTTTCAGCAGGTTGTTGTTCTTTGGAGAACAATGCGCCTCAATGCAGGGCCTTCGTGCCTGTTCCTCCTTTATGTTCTGCGCCCCGAATCCGAGGCTTGGCATTCATCACTAGTTTCAGGAAGTCTTTGCCGTTAGTTAGTGGAGAGTCGGAGGGAAGCGAAGAGACATTGTTTGCCTTCATCATGCGCCCAGACCTGGACCAGGGATCGAACCTGCAACCCAGGGTGTCTAACTTCTTCTTCAGAAAGAGGATAACCCTAGAGGTGTATTCAGAATACATGGTCCGAAGCTGGAAGTCAAAGGCCAGTCCTCTCGTGAAAGCTGCAGTTTTTGGGGCGATCCTTGAGGCTTGATCCATGAGGATGTGACTGTTCACATACTTCAGGCTTCGTAACAGCCATGTCAGTGGGGAGAGTACTGTGAAGGCCACGGAGTCCTTTCCACAGGGACATGTACACTTGCTTTGAAACATTCCAGTGCATCTACTTTGGGGGAGACCTGTGGTTCAGCCTCTTCCCCAATTTCAAAAATACCTCTTACAGCTACTGAGTGTTCTATAAGAAAACTGTTTGCTTCTTGAAGGTATCCATCATAACTGTCTTGATCTGTATTTTTAACCATGTGAACCTAGAAATGGTACACTTGCTCTTTAGAGTGTGGATGTATTTGCATCTGAAAGACATCCGGAAAGAACAGAGACCGCGAATGAGGACCGAAGCCGTAGAAGGTCAGATGCCATTGCTCTCTTCTCTTTCCAACAAATAAGAGTATGCAATTACCTGCACACTGTCATTCTGCGTGTTGCTTTACCGTTCCTTCGTGGCACAAAACCCATAGGTGGATGTGCTTTATCTCCCTAATAATTACGGGCAAGGGGCAGGTGTGAGTCCGCAGACCGGAAATCAGGGAGGAAAAGATGGACGTGCTGGTTTGTCTCCGTCTGCCTGCCCAGCAGCGGAGGGCTGCGGGCCATCTATCCATCATAAATGACAGGCACCCTCGTCAGCGGGACGGGCAGGGCACAGGGAGGCAAACCCCAGGGGAGTGTCCTGCAGACTGCCCAGAGTGCAAGGAAGGACATGATCTGCCTCATCTGAAACAGTCTGCCCGCTGAGTCTGAAAGCAAAACTTCTCCCACCAAGAACAGGCCCCTGAGCCTGGCCAGGAAGCTCAGTGGTTGAGCACTGACCCAGGAACCAGGAGGTCACAGCACATGCCCTGATTGCAGGCTCGTTCCCCAGTAGGGGATATGCAAGAGGCAGCCAATCAAAGATTTCCTCTTATCATTGATGCTTCTGTGTCTCCCTTCTCTGAAATCAATAAAAATACTTTTTTTTTTAAACCAGAAAAAAAAAATTTAATAATATGCAAATTGACTGTATCTCTGCTATACCCACAAGCCACGCCCAATCAGGAGCAAGTATGCAAATTAACCCAACCAAGATGGCTACGGCCCCAGAGAGAGCAGGAGTGAGGCTTGGGTTGCCCCTGGTGATGGAGGAAGCCAAGCTTTCTGCACACCCTGCTTAAGGCAACAAAGTTTCAATTGTAGAAGATAAATAAATCCCAGATACCAGGGCCTGTGCTTGGGTTGCTGGGGGGCATGGCCAGCCTGCAAACCACCACAGGCCCCTCATCCAGATCACCCCACACCCCAAGGGAATACCCACCCTGATCTGGGACACTCTTCAGGGCAAACCAGCTGGCCCCCACTTGTGCGCCAGGCCTCTATCCTATCTAATAAAAGAGTAATATACAGATTGACCATCACTCCGAAGCACAAGATGACTGCCCCCAGGTGGTCAAAAGATCTTGCCCCCAGGTGGACACAAGATGGCACCACAAGATGGCCTGCAAGGAAGGGCGGTTGGGGGTGATCAAGCCTGCATAGGAGGGCAATTAGGGGCAAACAGGCTGGCAGGGGAGCAGTTAGGCATCAATCAGGCTGGCAGGGGAGTGGTTAGGGGGTGATCAAGCTGGCCGGCAAAATCAGTTAGAGCCAATCAGGAAGGCAGGCAGGCGAGCAGTTGGGAGCCAGCAGTCCTGAATTGTGAGAGGGATGTTTGACTGCCTGTTTAGGCCTGATCCCAAAGGTCGAACATCCCTTGAGGGGTCCCAGATTGAAGAAGGTACAGGCTAGGCTGAAGGACACCCCCCTTACTCCACGCACAATTTTCATGCAACGGGTCTCTAGTATTGTAATAACCATGTATGGTGCCCAGTGGGTACTGAAAATATTGGAAGAACATTTTGTAAAGTATATGATTAACACCTAACACTAATACAAAATAATTTTAAATGTAAACCGTAAATGAAAAATAAAACGTTTAATTCAAAACATAAAAGGAAATAAAGAAAAAGAGAAGTCAGAAAGTCACCCAATGCCTTTGACATTAAAAAAAAATGTTTAGAGAAAGGAAGGGAGAGAGAACAAATAATATTGATGTGAGAGAGAAACATCTATCAGTTGCCTCATGGCTAGGAATCAAACATGCCATGTTTGATGTATGAGACAAAGCTCCAACCAACTGAGCCACACCAGCCAGGGTGCCTCAGACATTTTATCATGTCCTGAGTGCTCCTCACCTGAGAAAACACAATTGTGATTATCTGTGCACATGCTCCTTTCTTGTCCTGCCTTTTGGAGCTGAGTACTTGAGAAGTCCAATTCATTTTATAATAATTCACTTATTTTTCACAACTCAGCATCCTGACAGCTCCCTCACATCTGCCTCTCTCCAGTCTACATCACTGACTGAGACCAATATCTAGGAAAATTTGAAATTCAACTCTTGTCTTTTTTTTCTCTTTTCCACTTAGGAGAACCAGGACATCCTGGGGGTCCAGGGAAAGATGGAATGCACGGACAGAAAGGGGAACAAGGTCAGAAATTGTGTTCCATTTTACTATGCTCTAATTCTAAACCATTAATGATTTCACAGTAATTATTAAGTTCTTTCCAAGTACAAGTACTTTGCTAAGCTGTGGGAATGACCCAATAATAAAGGTAAAAGTTCTTGCTCTCCAGAAGCTTATAATTCAGTGCAGAGATCAGCAAACTTTTTCTGCAAAGGGCCAGATAGTATTTTCAGCTTTGCCATCCATACGGTTTCTAACACTACCACTTAACTCTGTCATTGTAGCGAAAAGCAGCTATAGTCTCTACTTAAATAAGTGGGGAAGTGCTTCTGGGAAACTCTTTAAAAAATGAAATCTGAATTTTATATAATTTTCATGTATTATGGAACATTTATTGTAACTACTTAAAAATGTAAATTATTCTTAGTGTGGGCCATATGAAATCAGACAGGCCCTACCTGGTTGGCTCAAAAGATAGAGCATTCGCCTATAGACTGAAGGGTCCCAGGTTTGATTCTGGTCAAGGGCACATGCCCAGGTTATGGACTTGATCCCCAAGAAGGGCACACAGGAGGCAGCCAATCAATGATTCTCTCTCATCATTGATGTTTCTATCTTTCTCTTCCTCTCCCTTCCTCTCTGAAATAAATAAAAATGTTAAGTAAATAAATAAGTAAATAAATAGAATCAGACAGGACACTGGATTTGGCCTTTGATCATAGCTTGCTGCAGCCTCAGTTAGTGTATGAGCACTAAGGAATGACACTGCATTTTGACTCAGTGCCTCTACATGGAGAAGGTGGCATTGAATTGGGCCCTGAAAGGAAGGGAGGAACCTTGACAATTGTGACTGATGGGGATGGAGAATAGTCATGGCTAACATATAATGTTCACTTTGTGTGATGTTGTCCTAAGTGCTTTTCATGTATTGACTCAATACAACAACCTGTAAGTGAAATAATATTATTATCCCAATATTACAGAGGAGGAAGCAGAGGTGGTTAGTCAGCTTGACTAACATCCCACTGAGCATAAGTGATGGAGAGAGGATTGAATTCTGGCTTTCACTTCAGAGTGCATGCTCATAACCACTGCTCTCCAGTCTAGGCGAAGGAACCTGGAAGCACGAAGCTATTAGGCACATTGACAAGTAGTGCAATGTAGTTGGCACAGTGGACAGGCTGGGCTGGGCAGTAGAGAGCAATGAATGCTCACTCTCCTTGCGGAGCTTTTCAGGGGACATCACATAGTTGAGTGTCAGTTTCCTGAAAGTAACCTGAGCTAATTCCAAAGACATTTCTTCAAGGATCGGCATTGTTAGCAGTCAAATAGATGGTAAAGAGTTGTACCTTGTGGTGAGAGCCCTGACACTAGTTCAGTAGTGTTTTGTGTAGGTGTGTGCACACACATGTGATTTAAGAATGAATAAATTTTCAACCCCTGAGTATATGCTAAACCTATATACTGTTTTATCACACTTGTATACTCAATAGTAGAAAAACCAATTGTTTTCACAAATCACTTTTTCCTTGGTTCTCTCTCTACCTAGGAGCAGATGGAAGAATTGAAGCAAAAGGTATCAAAGGAGATCCAGGTTCCAGAGGACCCCCAGGGAAACATGGGCCAAAGGGACTTGTTGGCCCCATGGGGGAGAAAGGCCTCAGAGGAGAGACTGGTCCTCAAGGGCAAAAGGGGGAGAAAGGTGATGTGGGTCCCACTGGCCCAGCAGGGCTAAAGGGCAACAGTGGACCTGTGGGCCCAACTGGTTTGCAAGGCCCCATGGGCCCCCTTGGAAAGCCTGGTCCCAAGGGAGATGCTGGGCCCTTGGGACCTCAAGGTGAGCCAGGAGCCAGGGGAATGAGAGGCTGGAAAGGGGATCGAGGAGAAAAAGGAAAAATTGGCGAAACTCCAGTCTTGCCAAAAAGTGCTTTCACTGTGGGGCTCACTGTGCTGAGCAAGTTTCCTTCTTCAGATGTACCCATTAAATTTGACAAGATCTTGTATAATGAATTCAACCATTATGATATAGCTACGGGAAAATTTACTTGCCACATTGCCGGGGTCTATTACTTCACCTACCACATCACTGTTTTCTCCAGGAATGTGCAGGTATCTTTGGTCAAAAATGGGGTAAAAATACTGCACACGAAGGACGGTTACACGAGCTCTGAGGACCAGGCCTCTGGCGGCATTGTGCTGCCGCTGAAGCTGGGGGATGAGGTGTGGCTGCAGGTGTCCGGAGGAGAGAGGTTTAACGGGCTGTTTGCGGATGAGGACGACGACACAACTTTCACAGGCTTCCTTTTGTTC
The DNA here is from genome assembly GCA_011751065.1 of Lasiurus cinereus. NCBI lineage: Eukaryota > Metazoa > Chordata > Mammalia > Chiroptera > Vespertilionidae > Lasiurus > Lasiurus cinereus. The sequence goes on along the minus strand of JAAGEH010000011.1, from coordinate 3,698,518 downwards.
AGCAGCTAATGATGGAGAGTGTTTATGAATCTGCCTTGCCATCCATCAGACTTACTAGTAGCTCTGTGAAGATACAATAGATGATTTTTCTATATTAATTACTCTCAGTATTGTAATTGTCATAAAAAGGTAAAAATAGAAGTGTTATTCTTAAAACCAGTTCTATGTAATTTACTATCTTTTTAAAGTAAAATTTTAAATACCTGCATTTTTATTGTAATTTTTATATTTTTCATTATTTTCATTATCTGAAGAATACTTTGCATGTACAGTTCTTGTGGGATGTTTTGGTATCACTTTAGGGCTCAAAGGACTCATGTTATGATTGATCTCTCAGCTGTATTTCTGAGGACAGCAGGGAGAAAGGAAAATGTTTTCTCCACTTAGTGACTAATAAGAGTTTTAAGCTGGTGACAATGAGACATCCCAGAAACGGGCACAACACATCACTCAGAGTGTTCTAACTTAGGTTTTAATTGCCATTCAGTTCAACAAATAGTTGCTTAGTGAACCATTTGCCAGACTTGAATCTTTATTACTTTATTAGGATTGCCATAACAAAGTACCACAACCTGAGTGGCTTAAAACAACAAAAATTTATTCTCACAGTTCCAGAGGCTACAAATGAAAAATCAAGGTGTTGGCTGGGCCAGCTCCTTACAAAGCCTCCAGGGAAGAATCCTTCCTTGTTGCTTTCAGTTTCTAGAAATCCTAGACATTTCTTGGCTTGTGGCAGCATCACTCCGAGCTTTGTCTCTGACTTTACATGGCCATATTTACTCTGTCTGTGAACAAATATCCCTCTTTATATAAAGACACCAATTATATAGGATTAGGGCCAACACTTCTCCATGATATCTCTAGTTATCAGCGGAAAATGGCACCAGGTGTTAACCTCAGTTTAGCAACCTTGGTACTTGATTTCTGGCTAAGAAGGAATGCAGAGCCAAGGCTCAAACTATAAGAGAGTTTATTTAGAAAGTCACAGCTGGCCAAGACCGGTTTGGCTCAATGGATAGAGCGTTAGCCTGCAGACTGAAAGGTCCCAGGTTCGATTCCGGTCAAGGGCATGTACCTTGGTTGCGGGCACATCCCCAGTAGGGGCGTGCAGGAGTCAGCTGATCGATGTCTCTCTCATCGATGTTTCTAACTCTCTATCCCTCTCCCTTCCTCTCTGTAAGAAAAATCAATAAAATGCCGGAGCCAGCCGGCACTGCAGTTAGAAGGTTACCTGAAAGGGGGGGTGAGGATTAAAGAACACAGACACCTTAGATACCGGGAGGGCGGACAGCTCAGGACTGTCGCGCCGAGTTTATTCTCACAGCTCCTTTTATAAGCAGAAACAACTTATGCAAGCATACAAGGTCAAGGTTCAATCAGCATGTTCTTCCCGTATCAGCAGTGTCCTAAACACAGTCTAGACTACTCCCTCGGCCAGCTTCCTTATCCTTGTTTCTGTTATGGAGAACATCTGGCACTCAAGGACACATTGCTCTATTGATCCTGCCACAGTGTTACTTTCTCTTAGCTATATGAAGCAAAAACCCTAACAAAGCAGGGAAACATAAGAGGAAAAGCATATTGCTGGATAATGTGCCTAATTGCCTTTCACGGTTCCCCACAATAAAATATATTTAAAAAGAAAGAAAGAAAGAAAGTCACAGCAGAAGAAGAAGTGAGCCATAGAAGGAAACAAGTTACAGCAAAAGAAGGGCCCTTGTGAATCTCAGGAGAGAGAGAGAGAGACCCTAGGGAGAAAAAAGGGTGTGGAAAAGCATGGGTGTACTCCATAGAGAGAGCAGTGCTGGGTTCTCCATCCTGAGAGCTTTTATTTGAGATCTCAGGTGAGGATATCAATAGAGTATTCACCAGCTTTCCATATGTACCCCCTCACAGTCTGCACTGATAGATCAGCCCGAGGGGAGGGAGTCATTCGTCATTGCAGCCAGTCCTGATGTCAGCCCTGGTGTTGCTCCATCTGATTTTGCTATTTCTCTGGGCCTGGAGCTGAAACACAGCTGAAGCCTAGATGTTATCTCCAGCGGTTAATGCTTAAGGGAATGGTCATGAAAGGGCTTGTAGTTTTGCCCTTTGTTAGGCTCCTAAGGCTCTCCATCCTGGTGACCCTCTGCACCTGGCCCATCATTCCTGCTCTACTCATGCCTACCTAACTGCCTACTACAATATTAATCTGATTATATATGCAAACACCCTATTCCAAATAAGGTCATATTTACAGACACCAAGGGTTATGACTTCATTTTTTTGAGGGATATGCGATTTAACCCATAATAGCCTGTTCTCTGTTTCAAATTCATGTCCTTCCCACATGCTGAATACATTTATTCCATTCCAACATCCCCAAAGTCTTAACAATTTCAACATCAACTCAAAGTTCCAAATCTTATTATCTTAATCATTTAAGTCAGTTATAGATGAGATCTATTGTGTTAATCACCGTGGGGCAAAGTTCTTCTCTATCTGTGAACTTGTGAAACCAGACAGCAAGTTACATGCTTCCAAAAACAATGATGAGCCAGACATAGGATAGAGGCTCCATCCAGTGGAAGAAATAGGAAGGAAAAGGGGAGTCACTGGTATCAAACAAGTCTGAAACCCAATAGGGCAATTACCATTGAATTTTTTTCCCCACTATTTACCTTCTAAAATGTTAAATGAGCTACACAAGAGAAAATGGCTATTGGAGAGCGACATGAGAGTTACAGTTTGAATTGGAAAATAGAGTTGAATTTACTAAGAGAGTGGAGTAAAAGAGAAAGTTGCCTATAACCAACATTTCCTGTTCAGATGTGTACCATACACTTCCCTTTCTTCTGATGAAAGTAGCCCAATGTCTACTTTCAGGCCCCATCTTTCTGATTTTGTAGGCTCTACACTGGCGGTGGGACTCAGGCTTGGCTAATCAGAACAGCATCTCCTTCGAGCCATGATGACAATATCCAAGATGGCACTTGATCCAGTCAGAGCCAATGAGATGCCATCTGAACTGTGGAAATCCCATGAGAAAAATGGCAAGATCTTTCTCAGATGAAGTTAGAGGTTTAGTGGGCAGCCATTGTGCTGGCCTATAGGGCAGGAGAAGCAAGCCAAATAGCTGGAGAGAACCTAGTCATGAGAACATTGTTTAGGGTCCTAAATCCAGCTGAACATGAAGGTAGAATACTCCTGGAATATTTCGTTGTGTGAATGAACAATTCTCTGTTTGCTTAAATGAGTTTGATGCAGATTTTGTTGTTGTTGTTACTACCACTTTCTTTTACAAGAACCTTGAGTGGGCTATGGTCCAAGGAGAAGTAACAGCATAATTATAGTGGAACAACCCAAGACAGAGTTGAGATACGGGTTGTTGTTCTAGCCATGACAAAGGAATTTGAATTGTGTGCATTTTTTAGCCTTGTTGTGCCCCAGCCCCCTATTGTGCAATAGTGGCTTCAATCATCACAAGTTAACTCAGTATACCTTTCTATTAGTAGAGAGCAATTAATGTAAAAGCAAAAGGATGCAAGCTCAGTGCATATTCTAGCTACAGAATTTTCTAAATCACAGGTTGGGATGAGTTGTCTGACTTGAAATTGGGACTTAACAGCCATTCTATCCATACTCCAACCAAGTGAACGTGGTTATGATGTTATTATCATTCTCTGGGAGAGTGGGACTTTTCTGAATTATCATTATGAGCAGGCAGCATATTGATATATGAAATTACTAAAAATTTAATGTCTGGCTAGGGAATATTTTAGAAATAATTTCTACTTATAGGTATTTTATTAGCCTTCCTTAACATATGTTTCTTCCAGGACAGGGCCAGGACAGAGTGAAGCAGGTGAGACACCCAGGGTATAAAATTTAAGGAGGCACTCACTCTTAGGTCACTCATTCACATGACCCCCAAGAGTGGGTGCCTCCTTGATTTTTGCACCCCAGGTTTGGAGCTCATTTCATGCTCTGTCCAGCTGCAAAATGGCTAATTGATCATTATTCTTACTTATTTAGCCAGAGTGTTTTTATTCTTTGGCTTTAAAAATATTATAATAATCCAATCTATTGTTCCCATATGTAAAATCTAGTTTTGTTATAGAGCCAACAGGGGAATACATGTGCTGACTCCCTTCTATTTAAGACTATAACTTTATAGACTGAGATAAGCATAAAGAAAAAAGTACAACTTATGAGTGGAACATAGGCTACAAGATTTTTAAAAATAATTTTATAAGGCAAATGTAGAAGATGAGATGTAAAATAAGTTTTAAAGATCTTTAAGAAGATAACATTGACCAGGATTGGTGTAGGGTCTAATCTGCCATTTGGAATTATTTCTCATTGATTGGCTGTGAATCTGGACTGCAAGTTTGAAAAGTACAATTATGACAGGCTCTCTGAGACACAAGACAACTTGTTAACTTAGCAGAAGTTCATCATCATCTACTGAGGGTGCTTTTAGGCTTAAATGTTTGCATTCTAAACATTTGGGTACCCTGGTATAAAAACTGTCTTGGGCCCTGGCCAGTGTGGCTTAGTTGGTTTGTGTTATCCCATGCACCAAAGGGTTGCTGGTTTGATTCCTAGTCAGAAATCTAAATATAAGACCTGAAATAAAAAATTACGTGGAAAAAAATATAAGTAGTAAATTATGGACTTTGGTCTTAGAGAGAATTTTATGAATTTGTCCCCAAACAGCAAGGAAAGTAAAGGCAAAAATCAATCAATGGGACTATATCAAATTAAAAAGCTTCTGCACAGCAAAAGAACTGACAACAAAACAAAAAGGCCATCAACCAAATGGAAGATTATATTTGCAAACAGCAGCTCTGATAAGGGGTTAGTATCCAAAATATAAAAAGAATTCATACAACTCAACACTAAGCAAACATTCCAATTAAAAAATGGTCAGAGGACCTGAACAGACACCTCTCTCAAGAAGACATACAATGTCCAATAGCTATATGAAAAGATGTTAGGAAAATGCAAGTCATAACTACAGTGAGATACAGCACCTCACACCTGTTGGAATGGTTATTATCAACAAGACAAGTAGTAAGTGTTGGAGAGGTTACAGAGAAAAAGGAATCCTCATTCACTGCTGGTGTTGTTTATTGTTAAATCATTCAGATATAGCACACACACATGCACATGCTGCCTGGCACCTACATAGGCTGAGCAACATATTTCAGATGTTACTGCCAGATATGCCATTATTACAGGAGAAAGGATGATTCCTTATAGAATCAAAAATGATTTTTATGCAGAAATATGATTTAGACAAGATTACTATATCATTTTATGCTAGCATCTATACCAGACCCAAGCATAAAGTATGTGCTCAGGAAATACTTGCTGAGTCAATGATCAGAACTGTACTAAAATGTGGTGGCTTTAACAGATATTTGAGTTATTTCTGTTATTCCTATGTGTTCTGGTAAAACAAAGTAATTTTGAATGCTTAAGGAAGTACTTTTATAAAGCTGACTCATTCTGTTTATATTTTTGGTAATGTTTGATTTTAAAGAGAATCGATGATCTAGAAGGAAGTAGAGTTAAACTAATTGGTTCAGAGAAAGAACGCGGACGATCAAACATCTCAACTAACAACACGGAAAGTTTCAAACTGACAAGACAGAAATTTTCTCTTGAGTCCCTTTACAGTGATACTTTTTATATTAATGATAGCATCTCTCATTTATTAAATAATTGTTATTTCTCTTATCATCAATCAGCTTAATGTCTCATTCAGTGGGATATATAATGAGGTAAAAACAGTCTCTTCAATAAATGATGTCAGGAAAACTGGGCAGATACATGCAAAATATGAAGATCATTTTCTTACAATCATATACATAAGTAAATTAAAATGAATTATGACTTAAATGCAAGACTCAAAACCATAAAATCCTAGAAGAAAACACAGGCAGTAAAATCTCTGACACTTTTCTTAGCAATATTTTTTTCAGATATGTCTCCTTGGGTAAGGGAAACAAATGAAAACATAAACAAGTGGGGCTACATCAAACTAAAGATAGCAATGTTTTTGCACAGCAAAAAAAAAACAACAAAAAAACAAAAACCATCAACAAATTGAAAAGACAACTTACTGAAAGGAAGAAGATATTAGTTAATAATTCATCTAATAAGGGGTTAATATACAAAATTTAAGAACTCAACATAAAAAAAAAGATCCTATTTAAAAAATGGGCAGAGGACCTGAATAGACATTTCTCCAAAGAGAACTTATAGATGGGCAATAGACATATGTAAAGATCCTCATTGTCACTAATCATTAGAAAAATGCAAATTTAAACGACAGTGAGACAGAATGGCTACAATCAAATAAACAACATGTGTTAGTGAAGATGTTGAGAAAAGGGAACCCCTTGCACTGTTGGTGGGAGTGCAGATAAGTGGCTCCACTATGGAAAACAGTATGGGTGGTTTTAAAAAATTGAAAACAAAACTGCCTGTGATTTAGTGATTTCACTTCTGGGTATATATGCAAAGAAATTCAAAACACTGATTCAAAATGATATATCAGGTTAATAATGCAGACTTTTTTCAATAGAAGGAGTTACACATATGTTGACATATATGCTATTTGATATGTATGCTATTTTGTTCTACTGACAGGAAGTTTCAAAACTTCATATGTCAAATTTTCTGAAGGTGTTATCATAGATATCTTTATGCCTAAAAATGTTGAATTTCGTGCCAAAAAAAGAACATTTGTAGGAAGCTTTAATTAATTATCTTGAAGAACAGTGCTGCTGAAAGTTATCATATACTTCAGGAAGCTTATGGTGAACATGCTCCATCTCAAAATACTTGTGAATGTTGGTTTAAACACTTGAAAAGTAATGATTTCGATGTGAAAGACAAAGAACGTCCAGGTCAACCGAAAAAGTTTGAAGACCAACAATTATAAGCATTATTGGATGAAGATGCATGTCAAACTCAAAAACAACTTGCAGAAAGATTAAACATTGCTCAACAAACAATCTCTGATTGTTTACAAAAATAGGGAAGATTTTTTTCTTTTTTTTTTAGAATTCAATAAATCTTTATTGTTCAGATTATTACAATTGTTTCTCTTTCCCGCCCCCCCCCATAACTCCCCTCCACCCGGTTCCCACCCCACCCTCTGCCCTTACCTCACCCCAATTCTCCTCATCCACAGGTGTATGATTTTTGTCCAGTCTCTTCCTGCACCCCTGAGAATTGTCAGTCCACTCCACTTCTATGCCCCTGATCCTATTACATTCACCAGTTTATTCTGCTCATCAGATTTTTAATTCACTTGATTTTTAGATTCACTTGTTGATAGGTATGTATTTGTTGTTCATAATTTTTATATTTACCTTTTTCTTCTTCTGCTTCTTAAAGAGTACTTTTCAGCATTTCATATAATACTGGTTTGGTGTTGATGAACTCCTTTAGTGTTTTCTTATCTGTGAAGCTCTTTATCTGCCTTTCAATTCTGAATGATAGTTTTGCTGGGTAGAGTAATATTGGTTATAGGTTCTTGCTATTCATCACTTTGAATATTTTTTGCCACTCCCATCTGGCCTGCAGAGTTTCTGTTGAGAAATCAGCTGACAATCGTATGGGTGCTCCCTTATAGGTAATTAACTGTTTTTCTCTTGCTTCTTTTAATATTGTCTCTTTGTTTTTTGCTCTTGGCATTATAATTATGATGTGTCTTGGTGTGATCCTCTTTGGATTCCTTTTGTTTGGGGTTCTGTGTGCTTCCTGGACTTGTAAGTCTATTTCTTTCACCAGGTGGGGAAGTTTTCTGTCATTATTTCTTCAAATAGGTTTTCAGTATCTTGCTCTCTTTTCTTCTGGCACCCCCATAATTCTGATGTTGGTATGCTTGAAGTTGTCCCATAGGCTCCTTACACTATCTTCACATTTTTTAATTCTTTTTTCTTTTTGCTTTAGCAGGTGAGTGTTTTCTGCTTCTTTGTATTTCAAATCTCTGACTTGTTTCTTATGTTCCTCTAGTCTGCTGTTAGGTCTCTGTATAATATTTTTTATTTCAGTCAGTGTATGTTTAATTTCTAGTTGGTGCTTTTTCATCTCCTCTTGGGTCTCGTTAAATTTATTGACCTTTCTAGGAAATTCTTGAAAACCTTATAACCATGGTTTTGAACTCTATATCCAATCGTTTGTTTTCCTCCATTTCTTTCATTTGTGATCTCTTTCTTTGTCTTCACATTTTCGCTGCTTCCTTTAGTTGGTAGAGTAGCTTTGTGTGCTAGGTGTCCTATATGGCCCAGTAGCTCTGCCTCCCCAGTTACCTGAGGTGAACACTCTTGGTGCACCTCTTTGTGGACTGTGTGTACAACCTTGTTGTAATTAAGTCTTGATTGTTGTTGGTATCACTGGGGGGAATTGACCTCCAGGCCAATTGGCTGTGAGGATCAGCTGTGTCTATACTGGGAGAACTTCTGTGCTGGATCAGCCTTATGACATAAGACTTGCAAAATTGCGAAAGCCTCTGTGCTCGACTTGGATGGGGCAGAGTCTCAGGCCTGAGCAGACAGTTTTGGCTTCCTGTTAGCCCTGCCCTATGAGGCTCCTGGGTCTCAGTGTCCCTTGGTAATTGCTGCAGCCCTCTCTGTGCACACTTACACAGGTGCCTCCAGACCTCTGCCTTTCATGGCTCCCCTGAGTTTCCATGCATTCCGGGGACCCTTATGAGTCTGGATCCCCAGAGTCTCGCCCAAAACTGGGGTTCAGTGCAGTCAGAACTGGAGTTCAGCACAGTTTGGGGGGAGCGGTTTCGTCTTCCTTCCACTAGAGAGGGCCAGCAGCACAATCAGCAGTCAGTCCTCTCTGCGTGCACTTGCTTGTGCGTCTTCAGACTTTTGCCTTTCGTGGCTCCCCTAAGTTTCCGTGCACTCCTCCCTTTTCCAACAGTCCAGACTCCCCCCATATGAGTCTCTCTGAGAACTGGGGTTCATTGCAGTCAGAACTGGTTTCAGTGCAGTCAGTAGTTTCTGTCTCCCTCCCGCTAGAGGAAGCCAGTCAGGCACTCCACTGCCTGTCCTCTCCAAGTGCTCTTTCTTAGAGAAAGAGCATACCTCTTGGAGAAAGAGCATACGTCAGCTTTTTGCAGCTCCTTTGAGTCTCCATGAGCCCCTCTCTTTCATTCTAGTTGTAGGATTTCCATTCAGCCAGCTTTTCTGTTGTTCTAGATTATGTCCATTCTGTCTTTTAGCTGTAGTTTTGAAATTGTTGTGCGGGGCAAAAATTTAGGTGTTCACCTATGCTGCCATCTTGGTTTCTCTACATGCTATCACAATGGGAAAGATTTTAAAGGAAGGAAAATGAGTGCCACATCAACTGAACAAAAGACAAATGGAAAACTGAAAAATCATCAGTAAAATGTTGCTTCAATGGCACACAAAAAAGTCTTTTTTTGCATTGAATTGTGACTGGTGATGAAAAGTAGATTTATTTGAGAATACCTTAGGCACAAAATCATGAGTTGATCCAGGTCAACCAATAACATCGACTGCAAGCTAAATTGCTTCAGAAAGAAGACAATGCTCTGCGTTTGGTGAGATCAGGAAAGTATGGTGTATTATAAGCTTCTAAAACCAGGTGAAACTATTAATACTGATCTCTACCAACAACAAATAATCAATATGAACTATACTTAGGTCATGAAATGATCAGAATGGGCCAGGAGACATGGCAAAGTAATTTTGCTTCATAATAATGCACCATCACACACTTCAAAACTAGTTAAAGACACATCAAAAGATCTTGCCTGGGAAGTATTAACCCACTCTCTGTATTCACCAGACCTTGCTCCTTCAGATTACCACTTTCTGAGCAGCACTGCAAAACATACGAACAAGTGGAAAATTGGGTCTCTGAATGGTTTGTCTCAAAAGTTCTATTGGGATGGTATCCACAAATTACCTGAAAGATGGGGGAAATATGTAGCTAGTGATGAACATTACTTTGATGAATAAAGCACTTTTGCTGTTTCTCTTGAAATTGTCATGTTTTCTTTAATTACAAAATCCGCATTACGAACTGGTATACTTGGTATGCACCCCTGTGTATACTGCATTATTTACAACTAGAGGCCTGATGCATGAAATTAGTACAAGAGTAGGCCTTCCTTCCCCTGGCTGCTGGCACTAGCTTCCCCCTAGAACCTGGGGCCCAGGCTTCCTTTGCAGCCCCAGCTTTTTCCGGAAAGACATGTGGTCTCTTAGTATATTATGCTTTTATTATTATAGATAGCCAAGATATGGAAGGAATCCACTTGCTCACTAATAGATGAGTGGATAAGACAGCTGTGGTATATATGGAATATTACTTGGCCATAAAAAAGAATGAATTCTTACCATTTGTGACAGCATGAATCGACCTAGAGTGTATTATGCTAAGTAAAATAAATCAGATATAAAAAACAAATACTATATGATTTCACTTATTGAATCTAAACAGCAAAATAAACAAACAAAATAGAAACAGACTCATGGATACAGAGGTCAGACATATGGTTGCTAGAGAGGATAGGGGTTGGGGTGCTGCATCAAAAAGGTGAAGTAATTGAGAATAAAATAGTAATGGGGATGTAAAGTACAGCATAGGGAATATAGTCAACAATATTGTATTAAGTATTTAGTGTGCCAGGTGGGTACTTTAAATATGGGTGGTGAGGACCACTTTTTGAATATATGATTCTCTAACTACTATGCTGTACACCTGGAATTAATACATAATAATATTGAATGTAAATGTAATTGAAAAATAAATTATCTAAATATTTTTTTCTATTATTTCCTCAGCAAACAGAAATGCAATGGTCATAACCATCTAACCCTAAGTTCATAAAATTTGGTGGGAGGGTGTTAATCCTCACCCAAGGACATTTTTTTCATTGATTTTTAGACAAAGTGGAAAGGAGGAGAAATTGGTGTGTGTGTGGGGGAAAGGTGGAGTGTAAGAGAGAGAGAGAGTGAGAGAGACATTGATGTGAAAGATACACATTGATCAGTTGATTCCTGCACATATTTTGACTGGGGCTGAGAGTTGAACCTGCAGCCCAAATAGATGCTCTTGACCAAGAATCCTTAGGTGCATGGGCTGGTGCTCTAACCATTTGGCACACTGGTCGGCCATGGCCATAAAAATTTTAATGACAACTTTTTTCCTTAGTATAAAATAATTTAGAAATTAACAATATTTCAGCCACAGCCTGGCCGGTGTGGCTCAGTGGTTTAGTGTTGACCTATGAACAAGGGGGTCACAGTTTGATTCCCCAATCAGGGCACATGCCTGAGTTGCAAGCTTGATCTCCAGTAGGAGGCATGCTGACACAATCCCTCTCCCTTCCTCTCTGAAATCAATACAAATACATATGAAAAAAATATTTCAGTTGCAGAGGTATTATGGCTTTCATTATAATTAAAGAAGTTTTCAATTTGGTGTGATAGTTAAAAATGTAGATACATAAAAGTATACATCCAAACAAAAGCAAAATGTATAATGTTCAGTGTTTTTGAAATAAAATTTAAGATAAATGGTACAGTTTTTTTTTTCTTAATATATTTTTATTGATTTCCTAGAGGAAGGGAGAGGGAGAGAGAATAGAAACATTAATGATGAGAGAGAATCGTTGATCGGCTGCCTTCTGCCATGCCTCATATGGAAGATCAAACCAGCAACTCGGGCATGTGCCCTTGCCTGGAATTGAATCCAGGACTCTTTAATTCACAGGCCAATGCTCTATCCACTGAGCTGAACTGGCTAGGGCAGGAAATGATACATTTTCAATAGCTATCACAGGAAGTTCTGTAATCTGGTGTTCATAAGATTCTGAAGTCAGATTGTTTGTGATAGATTCCAACCACAGTAGTATTAGAGTTATAAACGTGGGCAAGTCCTTTAACCTCTCAGTATTTTCATTTACAAAATATGCATAATAAAAGCACCTTAATCATAAAAAATATAATTGCCTAGTGTTGTGTAACAGCATCCCAAGTAACAGCAAATCCTTATACTACCTGGCTCACTTAATAAAGGGAATTAACTGACACCATTAATTGATCATCCTCTACAACTGTCTGGGTTCTACTCTGTCCCCCACCAATAGTCCACAGCAGCTGGGCTGGGTTAGGGACAGAGCTGGCTTTAAGATGCTAAATTTGTGCGAATTTATTATACAGCAGTAGAAAACTCCCACACTGACTCCAGGGCCCCCACATTGTACAAGAGCCCATGGAAGCTGGGTGGTTTGAGCATTCAGAGACATGCTTTTCTTCTACCCCAGAAACAATTAGTTTCAGCTTTCTTCCAGCAGCTGATCCAGCCAGTCTAAGGGCTTGTACAAGTCTTAGCAGAGAGTACCAAAAAATGAGGCTGCTATTGCTTTCTCCTTCTCCCCAAATAAGAAAGTACTGGAAAGATGCTTACTGTTCTGAATGACCCATCCAGTTCTGCAGTGTTCTCAGCAAGGTGGGACCTGAGGTCCTAGAATCTTCATCTGCACATACTATTACATGAATACATGACCTTGCTAGGTTGACACAATCCCCAGCAGGAACAAAGCCTGGCAATTGGAGCTGCTAGGTGGCACCTTTGACTCTCATTCTAGGCTGGACATCTTCAGGCACACTGTGTGCAGGACCCTGTGAGATCCCTTTGAGCCTCAGTTGGGCTTATGAGGAGACCACACGCTGTGAGTGAGGCTTTGTCTGGCGCATGTTTGGATTTGTGTAGAAGGGGTGTTACTCATCAGACCTGCTGGACACTTTAGAGGTAATCAGAGCCAATTGTTGCTGTGCACCCAGTGCCTAAAACAGTTTTTAGTACATAGCAAGGGTGCAATAAATACTTTTTGGGCAAATGGAATATGACCACGTGCTCCCAAAGACCCTCACTGATGTTTCTAGGGCTTGTGAGTGGTGGTAGTCTTCTCAATCAAGTTTACAGTCAAAACTCAAGGTCTGGTTTATATCACAGTAAACATTTCTTTAAACAAAATTTTCTCAATTACAGTTGACATTCAGTATTTATATTAGTTTCAGATGTAGAATATCTGAATACAAGTGGTTAATGTGGACAACCTTATATTATTCCTGATAGTAAGAAAAAATGCATTTAGTTTTTCACTGCTGAGTATAGCTGTTAGTTTGTCATACAAGATCTTTTTTAATGAAGAGGCATGTTCTATTTATTCTCACTGTGCTCAGAGTTTTTATTATAAATGGGTGCTGAATTTTGTCAAATGATTTTTCTGCATCTATTGATATAATGATATGATTTTATTTTTTATTTGTTTATTTGGTATATTATGTTAATTAATTTGTGGATGTCAAACCAATCTTGCATCCCAGGAATACATTCCATTTGATCATGGTATATGATTTTTTTAATGTATTGTTGAATTCAAATGCTAATATTTTGTGAGGATTTTTGCATCAATGTTCACCAGGAATATTGGACTATAATTTTCTTTCTTTGTAATGCTTTTGGTTTTGGAATCAAGGTAATGTTGGCTTTGTAAACTGAGGTTGGAGCCTTCCTGCATCTATTTTTGGGAATAGTTTGAAAAGGATAGGTGTTGAGAGAATCCAAGATGGCGGCATAGGTAAACACCTACACTGCTGCCTCACACAACAATTTCAAAACTACAACTAAAAGACAGAACGAACATCATCCAGTACCACAGAAAAGCTGGCTGAGTGGAAGTTCTACAGCTAGAAGGAAAGAGAGGGGCTCACAGAAACCCAGAGGAGCTGCAAAAAGCTGAGGTACGTAGACGCGTGCGCTGAGAGAGCAGGTGCCGGAGTACCTGGCTGGCTTTCTCTGGCGGGAGGGAAACTTAGACTCCCAACATCATTGAACCCCTTCTCTTACGACACTAAACCCCATACGGGGTGAGTTTGGACTGTGAAAAGGGAGAGGTGCACGAAAATTTAGGGGTCTCAAAAGATCAGAGGGCTGTTGGCGGCGCGCACGGCACTGCACGCAGGACAGATTGCTGATTGTGCCGCTGACTTTCGCGAGTGGGCGGGAGACAGACCCTCCCAACTGTGCCACTTCTGACTCCACTAAGCCCCTGTTTTGGGCGAAACCCTGGAGACCTAGACTCGTGTGGTCCTGGTGCACAGGGGAGCCGGAAAGGCAGCGGTTAGAGGCACTGCGGGTGCACGCGCACAGGGACGCTCCAGTGATTATCCAGTCCCGTGAGACTCAGGGGCCGTGGAGGGTGGGGCTGACTGGAAGGCAAGGCGGTCCCTTAAGCCCTGAGACTCCACCCATCCCAAGCTCAACAGAGGCTTCTTCGGTTTTGCAAGTCTGGCATTATAAGGCTGAATTCAACACAGAAATTTCCCTGGCATAGTGAAAATGCCGAGACAAGGGAAGGGATCACAAACAAAAGAAATGGAGGAAAAAAACTGACTGGATATAGAGTTCAAAACCACGCTTATACGGTTTTTCAAGAATATGCTAGAAAAGTTGGATAAATTTAGCGAGAGCCAAGAGGAGATGAAAAAGGACCAACTAGAGATGCAAAAGCGCCAACTAGAGATGGTAAAGGTCCAACTAAAGATGAAAAAGGACCAACTAGAAATTAAACATTCACTGACTGAAATAAAAACTATTATACAAAGTCCTAACAGCAGACTAGAGAAAGGCAAGAATCAAGTCAAAAATTTGAAATATAAAGAAGCAGAAAACACTCAACTGGAAAAGCAAGAAGAGAAAAGAATCCAAAAATGTGAAGATAATGTAAGGAGACTCTGGGACAGCTTCAAACGTACCAACATCAGAATTGTGGGAGTGCCAGAAGAGAGAGAGCAAGATAGTGAAAACCTATTTAAAGAAATAATGACTGAAAACTTCCCACATCTGGTGAAAGAAATAGACTTACACGTCCAGGAAGCACACAGAACCCCATGTAAAAGGAATCCAAAGAGGACCACACCAAGACACATCATAATTAAAATACCAAGAGCAAAAGACAAAGAGAGAATATTAAAAGCAGCAAGAGAAAAACAGTTCATTACCTACAAGGGAGCACCCATACGACTGTCAGCTGATTTCTCAACAGAAGCGATGCAGGCCAGATGGGAGTGGCAAGAAATATTCAACGTGATGAATAGCAAGAACCTACAACCAAGAATAATCTATCCAGCAAAGCTATCATTCAGAATTGAAGGGCAGATAAAGAGCTTCACAGATAAGAAAAAGCTAAAGGAGTTCATCAACTCCAAACCAGTATTATATGAAATGCTGAAAGGTACTCTTTAAGAAGAGGAAGAAGAAAAAGATTAAAGTCAAAAAATTATGAACAACAAATACGTATCTATCAACAAGTGAATCTAAAAATTAAGTGAATTAAAAATTTGATCAACAGAATAAACTGGTGAATATACTAGAATCAGGAGCACAGAAAGGGAGTGAACTGATAATTCTCAGGGGGAAAGGGGTGAGGGGTGTACAGGGAAAAACTGGACAAAAATCATACACCTATGGATGAGATCAATGGGAGGGAGGGAAAGATGGGAGCTGGGTGGAGGGGTGCTATGGAGGGGAAAAAAAGAAAAACAAATGTACTAATCTGAATAATAAAGATTTAATTAAAAAAGAAAAAGAAAAGGATAGGTGTTAATTCTTCTTTAAAGATTTGGTAAAATTCACCTGTGAAGCTATCTGGTACACCTTGGGTTGGAGAATTACGTGCTATCTCAGCCTCTGTTACTCCAAAATCTCATTAATGCCATTAAAATAAAAGTAGCATTCCCTCATGGTCATATCTAGTCTAGAAATGATAGCAACTACAGAGCTTTTAAAGGATGCAGGTACTCCTTCATTTACTTACTTCTCAAAATCTTAGTGATAAGAGGTGTTTTCTGAACCAGAATATGTGGTTTGGGCAAGGATGTGCATATGGCACATAATAAATCCACAGAAATCTTTTTATCTTCCTAAACCTTTGGATTCCTTCTTTTATATCAGTCCATGGAAACTATGGAATTTCATCACCACTAAGCAGAAGACATATTGAATACAAATGCCAATCAACTAAGTAATATCTTAAAGCCATAACTTAAAAAATGAAATCTGGAATCTCTAGTAAGGACACACATATAAATTAATTTGGTCTGATATAGTGCTATATTTTATCTTCCTTAGTCTAACTCTTAGAATATATTCACACACATATACCCCAAATTTTTGCCAACATATATATTAGGGAAAGTCTTGCAATTCTTTTAGTGTGTAAACTATTTCCTTCTGAGTCATACTGCTGTAGATGAAAATGGGTCTCTATAATGAAATTAAGCAAAAGGAACCTCACAGGGTAATCTAATCACAAATTTCTATTTGGGAAGGTCATGGTGGGTAGTCAGGGTTCTGTTGCGTCTTGAAAAGGTTTAAACAGTCCTTGTCCACTGTTTCTGTTAATACACCATTGAAATGCCTTTTTCCTCTCTATTTTGCTTGCTCAGTGTGTTCATTATATTCCACATATGAATGAAATCATATGGTACTTGTCTTTCTCTGAATGGCTTAATTCACTGACCATAATATTCTCCAGGTCCATCCATGCCGTCGCAGAGAGAACAGGCTGACAGCTGTGATGGTGGTGATGGTGAGAAGGGGAAAGGTGACCTGGGAGGAGTGATGGAGCAAAAGAGGTAAAAATAAATAAATAAGTAAAAAATAAAAATAATTTATTGTCATGGACAATAGTATGGTGATGGGGGTTGGGGAACAGGGGAGTAAGTGGAGGTAGAAGAGAATATAGGGAAGGATAAATGGTGATTAAAAAAAAATTAAATGTAAATTGAAGATACTAAAAAAGAAGAAAGAAAAAAGAAATGCCTTTTTCCCCCAGACCCCCTTCAGAAGCATAACCACCCTCAAGAGAGCACATAATCTTATTAACTATATTGTGATCCAATCATAGAAATTTCTCTGCCTTGTTTTGTCTCTTGTTCATGTAATATTCCTTATGTTCCTTCCTTAATTCCAAATGTATATAAGAAACTGCAAACTGGCATCAGGGAAGCATTTCCTGTTTGTAGGGATCTTGCTGCAAGACATGTCTTCTGTTTGGCTCAACTAAACTCTAATAAACTCACAAAATTTTTCTACACACTTGAACATTCTTACATTGACATTGTGTATATGAGTCCTTGAAACATGAGGTATTTGAGCCAAGGTGTGGGTCTAATGGCAACAAAAGGTGATAATAGTGGGTCTTCGGGAAAATATTCATCTCATTCCAGGCCTCTGCCCAAGGTGAAGTTATGCAGGGTTTTCTAGCAAAAAGAAGGCTAGTTATGGTTGAACTGACCTACTTCCATTGTTAAGGGATGCTCAGAGTGGCTCATAGGTGTGAGATTCTCAATTTCATTGGAATTCTATTAGATTTCTCTATTCCAATTTTCAAAATGCCATAATTTTTCAATCAATGTCATAATTTTCACATAAAAAATTTGTAAAGATTGCTTATTCAACTGCTGTTGTAATTCAGCTACTTGTTCAGTTAAATTTTGTATTTAATGGTCAGAAATATTAACCCTGTGGTTACAAGAAATAAGAGATTATAATAGGACTTCATGGGAGCTCTCTAGTTCTCAGACTATAATCTTGAGCTGGTCTTTCTGTTAGTGGCTGCAATGTACTCAGAAAAGTCAATGACAACCATGTACAGCAGCCACTTGGGCTCTCAAGGCATTTGTTTTAATTAGCACTTCATCACAACCAACCACAGTTAATACTTTAATTAACACTTCACTGTATAACATGGATAGCTGTCATCAAATTTCCTATTGGCAAGGAGCTCTGCTCTGCCCTCAGACCCAGACACAAGACCAAATCCACTATCAAATCTCAACTCTGAGTGTCTGTCCCTTCAGACTACTCCCAGTACCAATTCTATATAAGGGTCCAATCAGAAGACAGACACCACACCAGTAATTTGAACAGAAAATAATCTATAAGAGTTGTAACTTATCAACGGTGACTAGCAAACTAGAAGTAGTAAGTAAAAAAGTAGTTACTACTTCTGGGGCCCAGGAAGAGGAAATTACAAACTAAGAACTTAGGAAAGCTCTCCCCGTCATTCACTTCAAGGCTGACTCAGACCTCCTTGGAGAGGTCTGGTTGTCACAGGAGCACACATTGCTGTGTGCCTGCTGCTGCTAAGGAAACTGGCCAGAGGGCATGGGCCAGAGCTGGTCCATAAACATGGCCTGCGGGACAGTGGAGAACTTGCTGGAAGGCATCAACAGCCTGGAGCTGGTCTGCAAGGGCTACTGAGATGAGCACTATCTGGCCAGTGGAGCTGTATGAGAGAGGCCTCACTGAAGCACCTGGGCTAAATGGTCGATCTATTTGTTGAGGTAATATGGGATTTTGATGATATTTAAGCTGTTCAAGAGTGCAGGTCCTGCTCTGCCTCTCTTCCTTGTAGGATTCCCTGAGAAATCATATAAATGCAATTGTAGCCAATTAGAAATACAAGTGCTGTTTTATTGTTAGCTGGAATAATGTCTAACTGGTTTGGAGCCCATCACTTTGACTCATAGTCAGTTTAGGGTCTTTTACTCCTCTACTTCCCACAGCCCAAATTCTGGGGCTAAGGTCTCCAAATGTGGCTGTGAAGAGCAAGAGATGGAGTGACTTCTGAACCCAGGTAACTGGCAAGCCATATGGAAGCTGGGAGAGAGAAAGAAAGAGGCAGAGATATAGAGAAAGAATCCTTCGTTTTGCTTACAGGAAAAATAAAGTACAAGAGAGTGTCAGGTATGTATATTAACTTTTTGCTGTTGTTAATTCTCACCAGAGGGGATTTTTTTCATTGATTAGAGAGAGTAGAAGGGAGGAGAGAGACAGAGAGAGAAACCTAGATGTGAGAATGACACATAGATTGGTTGCCTCCTGCATGCGCCCTGACGGGAACTGAGGATTGAGCCTGCAATCACTGAGCAAACCAGCTAGCACTATATATGGACTTTTTACCATGCAGTAATCCAGCTTATTAGTAACTGTGGCCCAATTAATATCTAATATGATAACCAATCAGCTCAATTACCATGTTCCCTTGAGGGAAAGAAGGAAGAAATAGGCAGAAGCAGATCTAATGTCAGGAGACAGGTTGAAGGTCAGGCCAGACGTAAACAATTGACACCAAATTATGAAGCAAAAGTGAGGCCCCATACACACAAGGGATGACTCGCTTGGTGACATGCACCCTTGGTTTTGTTTAATTCTGCATCCAGCTGTACCTCCTCTCTTTTTACTGCCATTCAAGAAGGCTTAGCCAAATCCAAGCAGAGTAACTTTATCCTAGGTCATGTCTTGAATGTGTTCTAGTCGATTAAAAGTAAGATTTGCAAACTTTGGCACTTTAGTAAGTGCTATTAACAAATGACATCTCACAATTGGCTGTGGTCCGCCAATGGGTTGAAACCTATGGACAGGTCCTGGGGGAGCAACCCCAACCTGCTCCAGAGCTGGGTGAGCAGCAGTTTAAAGGAGGCTGGTCCTCTGCTACTTTCCCTCCAGCCATTTCCCTCCTCTCTTCTTCTCAAAGAGCTCTAGACTCCAGATCCCAATGGCTGGGTGATGGGCAGGGCAGAGGGAGGCTCTAGTGGAGAAGCTAAGGTCCTATAGTTCCTGGAAGGGACTTGATTATCCATGAGGAGCGGGGAGGGTTTCTGTTCTTATAACTGTAGACAACTAAGATACGTACTCTGGGGCAAATTATTTTTACACAGGGAATTATTCTGGAAGCTTTATATGAGTCACTTTAATAACAACAACAAAAAGAACTTGCATTTTTATACTCTTCAAAGTGCTTTAATACATATTATCTTATTACTGCTTCCCTTCTTTTCTCTCCCCATCCCTCCCTCCCTCTCTCCTCCCTTCTTCCTTTCATTCATTCAAAACCAGTTTTGTGCCTTTCCAAATATTTGGGGGACACCTCTTCTATTTTGTGGATTATCCATTTAACCCCTCCGTTTCTACCTTCTTGTCAACTTTTGAACATTTTCCTGTTAACCTTTTTATTGGGAGGAAGAGGTGGACAGTGAGATCCACCTAGAAATAAGGTTAGAGATTTCCACCATATTCCGGTTTTCCATGTTCTCCCTGAATCTTCTCTTCTTTGGAGAATAAGATGATAATATGAGAGGTAAGTATATCTCATGACCTCTAGGAAACAGGAGAAGAGAAGGAATAGAAGAAGGAAGATACAATAAACCAATATAGATGTTGTTAAGAAATTTATTTGCAATTCTTATTTTTTTGTTTTTGTTTTTGCTTTTTTAAATAACATTATTCCTCAGATAAAAATGCAATCTTACAGGAATATACATAGCGTCTCACACAGAGATCATCACCCTGAAGCTCTTCTGGAAAGGTCGCCCCTTGTAGATTCCCTGGCCTTCTCAAGGGCGAGAAGGCGCAGCAGGCGAGGCCTTTGACAACGGGATTATTTGATGATTACAAACTGTACAACAATATTTACAATAGTAAGACTGCAAATCCGTGGAGCCTGGAGGGGAAGGAGTGGGGTGTGCAGATGTGTGGGGATGATGACAGGCATTGAGGTGACCATGGAGGCACTGTCCATCTTTCTACATCTCTCTGAGAACAAGCATGACACAGCTTGGTTTGAGGGTATGAAGGTCGGCCTGAGCAAGAGGATGGAGGATGTGAGGAGAAGAGGGATGGATGGGCGGGCTGGACCTGGAGCTTCTTACATGAAGGGAAGTCTTGCTTGGTCCCTCTGGGGTTAAAATAAAATGGGAAAATTATGAGAGTAATAGACATTCTAGTGCTTCACCAACCTGCCACCCTATTTCTTAATGAACGTGTATTTTTTTTCCACAAGTTGTTCTCAACTGCTCCCATCCCAGGCTGTGAATCCTGTGTATGCCTTTGATACCCAAGCCTACTTCTGTGCTAGACCCTGTTCTCCCAGGCACGTGGAGACCAGCATATGCTCTGGGTGGTGCATAGCCTGGGTGGGGAGTCAAGAGATGGAGTCCACGTGTGGGGAATGGATGTGGCTGATGTGTGATGTGTGGTGTGAGCAAGCAGAGAGGCAGGCGCCCACAGCATTGAGTTGCCTTCTGAAGGAGCCCTTTGCACAGGATCGTTGGCTTACAAGTTTTGTTTTCTCCTTTCAAGCCTCAGAATAGTTTCTCCATGTTGGAAGTTCTTAGGGGGAGGAGCTTGGAACAGGGCCCAATGCCCATCCTCTACTTCTTCCTGTGACTCTACAGCAAGTGGTTTTCTCTTCTCTCTTCTGGCTACAAGCTCAGGAGGGACTTCCTAGGGGGCCTTTGAAATGTGCAGCCCTCAGGCTCCTGTAGCAGCACACTACCCAGGCTGATGTCTGCTCACCCCTTTCCCTTATCCCCCTGCTTCTAAACTTGAAGGCTTTACAAACATCAGATCAAGAATTCTCAGGCCCAAACTGTGAACAGGAATTACTCTATTCATTTCTGTATTTCCTCACATAGAAATCACCTTTCATACTACTTACCACTTTTCCCACCAAGGAATTTGTCTGATAATAGCATTTTCTGATTTATGAGGTGTGCAAGTGCCTTTTAGAGGGTAGATGTGTAGCAAACGATTGATTCATGGTAGATTAAGTGTCATGTACTCTTTTTAGGAGCCTAATATAAATAACATGATTTAGATCCTGAAAACAAAGAGCATGGGCTGCCCCACACCAGGGAGCACACCTGTGAAAAGACCAGCATCCTTGGAGTGAAGGATATTTGACTCTGGTGGTGTGACACTTCAAGCTTTTGTTTAATTATACAGTCTTTGTTGTGTCTTCCTTAATTTAGTAGAGAACAATCGCAATTCTGCCTCTACTCTCAGTGGTGAACTAGTGTATTTAACTTAGCTTGGGAGAGTCTATTGTGGTCTCCAGTTTCCTTCCAGAGACAGAGTCCATGCTTTCCCTATCCAGCAGAGGTCTTTCCCCGCATCTGATAGGAGCTGAGCCTCACGAAGTCTTGATTCTAAAAGGAGCAATATTTTCCTAGGTAGATGAATTAAGATGTTTATGTAATTCCTAGTCATGATAGGTTCAGATGGCAGTATTTTCACCTTGTCCCCAATCTCTGGCCATACAGTGCTCAGCCTTCTGGACAGATCAAAAGCATTTGTCTAGAGCCCAGCCCTGGCACCAGCACTTGTCCCTCAAGGATGTTGGTGTGTGAGTGCAAATGTATGTGTGTATGAGTATATTTGTGTGTGTATGTGTATTTGTGTATGTGTGTGCACATTTTGTTCAAATGTCTTCCCGACAATGTGAAAACCTGGCAGATACTTATTTACCTATTGTATTGGTATCTGGCTCCACAAAGCAATGCTTCATTGCTTTGAAAATAAATAAACAAACAAACAAATAAATAAAGTGAAAACCAGAAATAGCTTCACAAAAACCTATGTAGGAATTGCACCTGGGACTCCTTTAATTCTAACTAGACTGATAGGGAGGGGAGAGGGGACCTGAGAAATTGGGGCAGGAGGCTGAAATAGAGAGAGCTACTTAGAGAAGGGGACAGAGCCCCCAACAGTTGCAGGACACTTCCTTTCTGCATCGCCTTCCCTTATGTCTCCTCAGTGTACGTATTGCTAGGCAGTGGTAACTGAGAGCCTCACCCTCTGCCTTTGACTGGGGCCTGCTTCAGTGGAGCGCTGGCTAACATGAGGGCAGGGACATTCACACAGAGGGAAGACAGGGTGACAAGCACCCCACATCCAGCCAGATAACTTTGATTTGGTTGGGAAACAATGTGAGAAAAAATTTTACTTTTATCTTCTTCCACAGTAAATCCTTGAGACATGGGGCCTCTCCACTGGCCATTGTGAGTGGTTAAACTGGACACTTCTTTCCATAACATGGGAGCAGACACACAAGAAGTCAAAACATGTCCTTTTGCCCCATTTCTCCTCCAGTTCTCTCTGTGCTTAGACTCTCCCCAGACTAGAGCCATGTCTTCAAAATCAGAACCCGCCTGGCCTCTATCAGCAAGTGTTTGACTCCCCTGGCGCGGAAAGAGGTCCTTATAAAACCAGGTTGCCCTTTCTCTTGGTCTCTGCTAAACTGCTTCTAACTCTTAGATGATGATATTTCAATTCTTTGGGCCCTGTAGGGATGAGAGGCCATCATCTTCCTTAGCAAACAGGTCTGATTCTGGTGTGATGAGGCTAAAATGCTGACTGCCTGGGTTCCTTATGCCTAATTCAAGTTCTTGTTCTATACCTTGGCCTTTAGGAGGAATGGGCCTCTGGAAAACAACCATCACCCTCTTGATGACTTCCAAATTCCTCCTCTTCATGTGCTTATTTCTCATAAGTCATTGCTGTGGCAGAGAGGCACACTTCTCCCCTGGTTGCCGACTATGCCCAGTGCAGGCTAAGCAGAATTCCAAGGTGATGGCTATGTGGAAGTGACAGGCAGCTGCACTCTAAACAAGCTCCCAAAACTTGAGAGCAGGGCCCAGAGGAGAATAAGACTGAGTAAGGATGTCTTGCTCCTTTGTCCTTGAATTGCCCAGAGGGATGTCTATTAGACTGGAAACTTAGGAAGGCACTGTAACTAATAGCTTCTGAAGCAAAGCAGAGAAAAAATCACGAATCAAGCCAAAATTTAGGGGGAAATTCTTCTCCTTTTAACTCCAGACCCAAAAGAACCTTCTAGGAACATGCAGAAAGGAGATCCCTGGAAACCCCCCTGCTTAACATGAATAATAATCATTAACAGACCAAGGTCTAGATATAAAAGAGGCTGGGCTAGTTGCAAAAAAATAAATAAAAACAAACTTCATCAAAACCCAAAACTTAAGCGGCACTTCTCTAAGTCCTTCTGGTCCTCACTCAGCACTGTCTGCTTTTCTCCTGCCCACCCCAAGGTTTTCAGAAGATTCGACCACTGTGCTTTAAAAGGTCATGGGGAAAGTTCTATATCACCCAGTATACGGTGGATGAGGATCATTGCTTTCACAACTGATTTTACTAGTCTGTGATAATGACAGGCACCAAATGTCCATCCTGCATGAGTCCAGCATGAGGTCAGGTTCAGAAAGACCCTAGACTGGGCGCTTTCATCTGAAGCTCCTTTCCTTCACAGCAGCACAGGGCAAGGTGCCCTGGTCACAGTTGATGCTGACAACTGTTCTTATCGGGACAGGGAGTAAGGCTAGCTGGTCTTCTGGACAGAATTGACTATAAAGAAGAAGGGAGCCTTTGAGTGTAAGTGGTGAAAAACAATGGTGCCATACTTAAGCAGGGCCCTAGGAGTAGCTGGAACAAGCCAACCTGTAGCCCCTGCTGCTGGCCAATGAGATGTGGTCCAGATAAAAAGTCCAAAAGGAAAAAAAAATAGAATGCAGCATGAAAAGGTTGTGTGTGTGTATGTGTGTGTGTGTGTGTGTGTGTCTGTGCGCGCGCGCGCGTGCGTGCGCGTATGGTAATTAAGATTCCAAATTTTATCTAGGGATCAAGTATACAGCAAGAACCAGATATCAATACCACAGGGCTGCCCTCTCTATCATAACTAACATCTTAGGGGCACAGTGGCAGGCATTTTGGGAAATCAGACAAAGGGTAACCCCTAAACCTAATGTCTAGAAGATGTTGATGGCACTGAGAAGGAGCCAAGAAAGTTTCGATGGGTTGGGCTTGGAGGAACAGGAAGAAACTCTTCTGGTTTTAGGCTATAATTTAACCTGGGAGTTCCTGGCCCATTTCTCCACATTTTCATGAATGAGTTCATCTTCATTGAGGAATGGACTTTCCCAATTTAAACAATTAGTTTGCTTATCTAAGTGCCAAGAAAGGCTGAGAGCACATGGACTGGAAGAGATCCAATGGGTAAAACCCAGATGAATGGTTGGGTCCTGTTTCCCCCAAGTCAGCTCCTTTTTGACCATCACTGCTGAAATCTATTCAAAGGGCAGCATCAGTAGGGTGATGCAAACTGGCATGACAGAAGCTCCCACAAAACCTCTGGTTCCACCACCACTGTAAACCCCTGATGCTGTGTCTCTTATCCTGGCCCCCTCCATAGTTGCCACACAAACCACAGGGGTCTGCAGAAAGTCCGGCCCCAGAGTGAAGAAAAGATGGAGAGATGAGCAAGACAGAGCTGACTTTTGGATGGACAAACATTTTTTCTAGCCCCTGCTGTCTGAGTTTGGTTAGAGCATTTGCCTGAGCCAAGATGTCTTTCCCCTCCTGCCAATCCAAAGCTCCTCCTATCCTCTTGGTTAGTATATACTTTCCTAAAAAACCACTGAGCAAAATTTGTGCTGTGGGAGTGAAAAGCCAGCCACCTCTCTTCTCCTTCAGGGGACGCAAAGACTAGGGCAGTGAGGACAGAGGCTGGTCAGAATGTCTCATGACTCCTCACAGTAAGGGCCGTTCCTAGAGAAATACCCAAACAGAGAACTGGTGCAGAGTAGATGGAGTGACGATTGGAATGAGATATGGCCTGGTCTCTCAAATGAGATGTAGTACAACTATGTCTGCTATATAGTTTTGGGAAAATTGAGGGAAACAGAAGCAAACACAAGATATGCAAAACAGTAATGTCCAAACCTGTTGGTGGGTAGCAGAATAATGATTTACACTGGTGAAACCCTTACTCATTATATAAATTTTAAAAAAAGCCTCCCTTTCCCCAACCACATATAGAAAAGCACTTAAGAGTTCAAAGGTAAAGCTTGTCACACTCCAAATACAAAATGATTTACTTACATGCAGCAAAATATACAAGAAGTGAATTCAAAAACAAACTTAATTCATTATATTCGCTTGGCACAATTGCAATTCAATTTTAAAAAAATAATTGTAAAATACTGAAACTGACCTGAATTCAAGTATAACGGTTTCTTCAACAGAAACATTATCAATGCAATAAAACATTACACGGAATATATAGAAGCAAAACACCTTCTTGAGTTTTTCCTTAAATTTCTGTGTTTTTAAAATACAGTTTTAATGCCAACAAGACTCACAATTGTATTTTTAAAATGAATATTATTGCATTGTTTTTGCATATCTTGTGGGACAGAAAATGCAAAGTTACTGATTCCTGTTTCAGAAGCAGAGACAGTGATTTGTTTTTGCTCTCAAATGGCCCTGGATTCAGATCCCCCCAATTAACCCAGAAATGGGGCACTGCACACTCACTGGGCACAGGGCCCCTATGTGGCACACGTACACACAGCTGACACACTCAAACAGACAACCCACTACATGGGGATCATATTCAGACTCTAGAACATGCTTCCTCTCTTCCAGCCACCTGTACACCCAGAGTGCAAGAGAACCTCTTAGTCACCCATCAGTGCAAGACCCTGTGAAGTGCATTGCTGATTATCTTTAAATTATAAAACCAATCGAAAACAATGTTCACTATATGGAAACCATACCAATTACTGGGCATACACAATGTCTGGTAAAACTCTCCCACGTGGCTGCAAGGACCCTCTATAGGAAAAGGAAACCACACCCGTTTAATAACACCATCAAACCAAACCCGATTTACATTTACAAGAGTGAAAACAATAAGGTGGTGGCTACTGAACTTCTTAAACACTCCTCTTCTTCCCCTCCTCCTGGGAAAATAAAATAAGAAACCCCAAACAACAAAATGAAAACTGCAACATGCTGTCAAGAGAAATGTCAAACCACAGGACAGAGGAGTGCTCAACAGAACCCAGCTCCTCCTTGCTTTGTCCAATGCTGGCAGCCCCTTCCTGTGGGCAGTGCCGCTTTCCTCGCCGCAGGCTGGCCAGCTGCCAGGCTGGGCCCGCTGGGCTGCTGGGCTGGTGCTGGTGGCCAATGAGGGGAAGGTGATCCTGACTTAGGCAGGCATCTGGGGATGGGGGTGGGGCAGCTGCCTCTTGGCCAAGTGCCCTCCCTCCTGGCTCCCAGCTCTGGGCCTCCTGCTGCTTGCTGTTCCCTCTCTGGTGGGGGTGGGGGTGAGAGTCATGCCTGCCTCATTCTGCAGATCTACAGGGCCCTGGTTCTATGGGGACAGTGAGGCTCGTACACAATATGTGCAAAATGATTTTTGTACAAGCAAAGTTGAAAGACACCCGTTTGACAAAGGTCCTTTTCCATGGGGCTACCACAGGAAGCTGAGGGTCTCTTTTGTGCCCAAGGTAAAGGCTGGTTCCTGGCACAGGGCTTGCAAAACCACAGGAGAGCAGGCGGCCTTCCCTCGCTCCCTCCCTGGCCCTTCCACCTCCTCCTCCTTCTCCTGCTCACCACTCTACCTCCTTGGACACAAACTGGGGTTGCTGCTTCCTCCTCTCCCCCCCAAAAAAAGCTGGCTCTCCATACCACCCAACTCTGTGTCTTGTCCCAACGAAATGAATGAAGACGCTGTTCCGTTAACTCCAGGTCACGAGAACAGTGAGGCACTTCTGAAACGAACCCTTTTAGGAACATTGAGACAAATAAAAAACCCAGCATCTCCCAGCCCAGCTCCTACAGGCTGCTGACGTAGGCTCTGCTGTCCTGCAGCTCCTCCTCGCTCCTCTGAAGCTCCTGGTTGGGCCCACAGGGCCCAGGTTCCTCGCCCCCTGCTCTGTCCTGCCCTTGGTCCCTGCAGTTAACAAAAGGTAATAGGGTGCCGTTGGGGCTCTGCTGGGTGCCCCCACTGAGGATGTTGTCTGCAGCGTTCTCCATCTCCTCGATGGTCATGTCGCAGGCGTCAGCCAGCTCCTGGGTTGTGACCTCGATAAACTTGGGATCTTGGGCAAACTGCCCCAGTCCTTCCGAAATCAAGACCTGAAGGGGGGAGGGCCATGAGGAAAAACCGAAGAGGAACATTATTCCTGCAGCTCAACTCTTCTGTTTAGAGTTAAAGCAAAGGACTTCTGACTGGAAACTTCAGGAGTAAGTGCGTGTGCGTCTGTGTGCCCGTGTGAGTGCCTGAGTATGTGGTGGGCTGCTCCGGGAAAAGGAGTGAGATGCAGGATGCACAGGCTGCAGGAGAGACTTTTTGACTGGGGTACTCAAAAACTGTTACAAATACAGGAAAACTTGGCTCACTGAGGAGCTGCAGGGGATAGTTTCACAGCAGAGGGTTCTACCTTTTGCTGGTCTTTTCTCCTCCCTGGCATCCATAGTATTTTGAGAAACCATTATTCTCCTTTGGTGAAACTGTCTTGCCCATTGCCCATTCCCTGTCTGTGGGTGCAGATCCTGAGTACGACGTGTGCAAAGCTTGCCCTGCCTCCTCTTCTGCCTGGGCTGGAAAGGGCCAGAGGGCAGAGCCAAGCTCCTCCCTCCTTCCTAGAGGCTGCTTCAGGGACCAGTTTGGGGAGATCAACCAGTGGGCGAGTGGGCAGGGGAAGCAGTGGAAGGGAGCACGGAACACCTTTCTCCAGGTTCTGTTAGTCCCTCTCCCCCATCACTCTTTATCTGGCTTAATCTTTCTCCATCACCCCACCTCTTCCCAGCATGCTCATTATCTGTCCTTCCTCACCAGCTACTGAGCTCCTCGGAGCAGAAACCCTACTCCATGGAGGTGCCCCCCCCCACCGAGAACACAGTCTACACATGGCAGGTGCTCAGTGGAGATGTGTGGACTGAATAAGAGGCAACAAAGCCACTGAAAGCACAGGGTTCTGAGATAGAAGGCACGTGGGAAGTCATCTGAGTTAGTTCCCCACCTCCGCACACCCCACTGTCCTGGGTTAGTTCCCCACCTCTTCACACCACACTGTCTTGGACAGGCATCATCTCTGCTTGCACATGTCAAGTGATGGGGGCTCCCTATTTTACAGGAAAGCCCTCGTTTTGGAAAGATTGTGTGTGTTAGCTACAGTCAGGTTGATCCAGGAGCTCCAGGCCTGCATTTAAGACCCCTTGTCCAGGACACAGAAGCCTTACAGGATTGAGATGCATGTGAGGGCTTCTTTATTTTAGTCCTCATATGAGGATATGTTTTTATTGTTAGAGTGAGTGGAAGAGAGGTCAAGAGAGAGAAACATTGATATGAGAGAGAAACATCAATCGATGTGCAACCTGACTGGGGAGTGAATCCACAACCCTTTGGTATATGGGATGACGTGCCAACCGGCCAGCGCGGCATATCCTGGCTTCTTTAGACGCCTCCTCTCTAGGTTTACTTTCCTAATTCCCTCAACCAGTTCTCACACAAAGTGGTTTCTAGGGACCTTGCCAGCCATCCAGTCATCCTCCTTTGGGACTGTTCCAGTTTGCCAGAGGTGCCCTGAGATATGGTGTCAGGACTGCAACTGGTGCTCTGACCAGGGCTGAGCATGGTGGACCCAAAGGCGCTCTTGCCCTAGACTAGAGGCTCTCAACTCTGGCTGGGAATTAGAATCATCAAAGAGTTTTAAAAATACCCATTTAATTGGTCATAGGTTTCCAACCCCGCCCCCTTCCAGGTTATTCTAATGAGCAACCTGGCTTGGAAGCGGGTAGGGGTTGGAAATCTATGACCAATTAAATGGGTATTTTTGACATGACTCTGACATGACTCTGTGTGCACACAGGCAGCCCACGCTCACAGCTGGGGCCGGCTGGCATGCCTAGTGCATGGGGAAGCCCTGCAGCTTTCTCCAGTTTCCCCGGCCTGTGGCAGGGATGTGCTGCTCAGTTTCTTCCTCCCTCTGCATCAGCCCAGCCCCAGCAGAAGCCCAGAATTCCCTGCCTGCCACGCCATCCTGCTGCCAGCGCTGACACTGAGGGCCTTTCAGGCCAGGAGACTAACATCCAGTCCACTCGGGAGAGAGCCAGGGACCCCTTTCTTGATGTTCCATGCAAAGTGCCCTGCTGCCTCGGGCCTTTCCTCCCCTGTGTGCCATGCTTGGGGTCACTTACTGCTTCCACCAGACTGCTGGCACTGCCATGGAACTGCCTGCCCCAGGCCCCTGCCTGGCTGGGCACATTGAGGGATACCGGCCGGGCTCTCCGCGTGGCGCTGCTGCCCGACTCGCAGGGTATGGGCTCCCCCGACCAGGAGCTGCAGTGGACGGATGGGAAGCTGCTGTTGAGTTTCTCGGTGGACTCGGTTCCTTCCAGCCGAAGGGTGGGGATGGGCTGCGGGGGCCAACCTCGGATGCTGGGCGTGGCCGGGGGGGTGGCACACGGACGAGGGAACGTGGTGGGAGAATGGCTTCTCTGGAGGAGGGGGCTTAGGCCTGCCACTGCCAATGCCTGTGGGCACACAAGGAGCATGGGTTACTGGAATGATAAGGCCAGAGGCACGCCTCTCAGCAGCTACTGCTTCAGCTGATCCCACCTGCCTGGAGCTTATACACCACCATTTCACTCATCTGAATTCTACCTCATCAAGACCCAGTATAAACTTAAACCACCCTAAACATATTTTCTGATGATCTTATTCTGAAGTACCCTATCTCCTCTAAATTCCAAAAGTTGGGACTGGCAGGATCACCTGCCCATCTACACTGGCTCTGCCCCATCAGCTGTGAATTCTCCCCCTTTGGCTTCCTTGTCAGTTGACTGAAGAGGATGTGCCCGTGTCACTTGTACAACCACACACAGTGCCCACTGGGTCCCTTCCCTTTGGGCTGATGTGAGGTCCAAGTGAAGGAGGGTCTGCAAGAAAGCACACTGTGTATCCAAAGAGCTAGACAAAACCAGTGCTTCCTGTTTCAGTTTTCACAATGAATCTGGCCAGTAATGACAGCTTGTCAATCTCTAGCTCACCTTGGTTTTGAGCTATTGTTCAAATCTCACACTGTATTGTGATTGAACTATTTACAAGGCTGTGTCCTCTGCCCCCAGGGTGCTTGACTGCCCTGAGATGGGTCATGGCCCCCAGGTGAGCTGCTGCAACATCCACAGGACAGTGGCAGCGTGGGGGAGAGCCCAGCCTGAGAGGCAGAGAGAAGGGGCCACTGCCTTCTCTGTATGGGAGGTAGTAAATGAAGAGGAGTTTCTTGCCTTCCAGAATGATCGAGCAGATGAGTGAAATAAACTTCCAGAAATTCTTGAAACTATCACATCCGGTATCCTCTCCCATCCCTGCCCCCTAGCCTGCCAGCCTCCCCTGGCCACTGCTCTAGAGGGTCCCCAGCCTGCGTCCTGGGGCCCTGGAGATAGTATTCATGCAGGCAATACTACACAAGCTAAGCAAAACAGTGCATTTCTTTAAGATGAAGTAGTGTCAACTTAGCCAAGTCACATTGGCCATCTTATCTATACAATAAAAGCCTAAGTGACCATTATGGTGGAATGACCAGAATAAAAGCCTAAGTGACCATTATGGTGGAATGACCGGTAGCTATGATGCCCACTGACCACCAGGTGGCAGATGCTCAATTCAGGAGCTGCCCCCTGGTGGTCAGTGTGCTTCCAAAGTCTTGGGGACTTTGTCTAGCCTACTGTGGGGTGGCCAGTGGCCTGTCCTAGAAGCTGCAATCATGGCTGGCAAGCGCAGCAGAGGTGGCAGGAGCTTCTCTTGCCTCCATGGCAGCACTAAGGAGCAGGGAGCCGAGTGGTAAGGAGCAGCAAGTAAGTGGGCGGTAAGGAGTGAGGGGTCCCAGTCTGCAAGAGGGCGCAGGCTGGGCTAAGGGACCTCCCCCTACACCAGTGCACTAATTTCATGCACTGGGCCTCCAGTGTAGATCATAAACTTTAATCAGCAGTTGAATGCCTTTGTAAAAAACAAACAAACAAACAAAAAGGAATACATAGGCCTTTGGTAGGGAGTGCATAATTAAAGAGGTAAAAAGTTTAGGAAACTCTAGGTTAGCCTAATTTTTCTGGAGGTAAGAGACTGCCTTAGATAATTCTTGAAGAACTCCATTAGTTCTGAGATACTAAGAGCATTTTTGGTGCTCTTTAGATTTTACACTGCAGGGTCATCCATGCTAAATGAAAAATGTCAACAGTCAACTCTCCTGGGACCCATTTTCCTGGGAAATCACCCCCCACTCCTGACCATGTAGCTGGCTGGTTCTCTGATCATTTCTGAATTTCAGTGGATGGATTTTTGTGGCGCTCAATTTCCAGGTGTCTTGCAACTCTAGGTAGAACCACATCTACTTGAGTGCCCTATGTTATAAGCCAATGTCTTGGGGGTGAAGGTGGGGGACACCTGTGCCACTGTAAGAAGAAGCTCGGGTGGAATCCTGGGACCATGTGGGGAGCTCCTCCTCACCAGTATTTCCTAGGTCTCCACTTTGGAAAATAACAGACTTTGTTAAGACTCTGATGTGAGTAGAAAAAGCCCCTCCCCTGGGGCTGCTAGGCCAGGGGTGGGGTTGCAGCAGTGGTCTGAGACAGGGAAGACTGGTATCTTGGGGACTTTGTCTAGCCTACTGGGGGGTGGCAGAGACCTGTCCAAAATGTGGGCTACCTGGTGATGAACCAGATGCAAGGGCAGGACTGTCTTCTGAGAGATGTCTCCCCCTTGATTCTTCTGTCGCTTCAGACATTCTAGGTGGAAGGAGGCCCTCCGACCTGCAAAGGAGCCAAAGAACCAGGATCAGAGCAGGGAAAGGAGACCGGGTCTGGGCCGATTCGGGCCCAGGGAGGGAAAAGGTCTTATACACCTCCTCTTTACCCTTCATCTTCCCCTGACACATGCCACAAAGCGTAAGTCCAAGTCTGGTGCCAACATGCCCTGCCCTTGGAATTCCCTCTAGTCGCTTTGGAAATCGTCCAGCTTACTGTGTGGGGTTGTTGGAGCCAGGCCACCACGGCGTCTGTCACCCTGAGTGGCTGACAGTCATCCGGGGGTGCCCACTGACTGCCACATCTGAGAGTGAGGTGCGTGGGCTTACCCAAGGAGGCAGAGCGGAGGAAGCCCCTCTTTGGAGATTGCCGGGTGTCCCTCCTGTCCTCTGGCGGTGCCAATTGTCGGCTTTCCTCATCCTGGTAGGAGAGCCTGGAACAGAGAACTCCTGGGGCTTGCTCCTGGAGGCTGACACATGCACCCCACAGGGACAGCTGCCACCCCAGAAGGCAGGTTCCTTTGCTCCTCAGGGAAAGGAGCCCCCATTTTGTGTTCCCAGGAAGGTTTGGGGAGGGGCAGCAGGGACGCACCACCCAGGGCCCTGCTCTCTGGCTTCACAGACGCTTCCGGCTCCTCACACACAGCCTGTCAGCTCTGAGCCCCGCACCTCTGATCGGAGGCAATGAGGGCGCTCTTGGGTCAACATTGTTGAGAAAATTAGGAAGAAATTCTAGGTCCACAAGGTTCTTTCCAGGCCTGGCCTGGGCTCCTCTCTTCCACATACTGATGCCCTTTAACATGACTGGTCCCAACTTCACCCCAACTCCCATCCCTTTCTCCCTGGCCTGCCCTCCCCTGTATCAGCAAGGGCAGCCCACAATCACCCTGTGGACACCAGAGCTGTCAGGGACCCGGGGAATCAAGTCAGGGGTTCCTACGCCTTTCTGATGGGACTCACAGGTAAGTGAATCTCACACAGTCCCAGTGTATATATACACCCATGACTGAACTCAACATCATGGAACCACACTCACCGTCAGGTCCTGCACTCTGATAGTTTCAATTCTACTTTGGTCCATCCTATTTTTTTTAAATGTCAGTTACAGGCCACTAAGTTGACTTCACTACCCCTGGTGGACTCAACTGTCACTCTGAGGTTGCAGCCTAGTCCGTCCTTTCACAGAGGACGCTACCCACTGGGAGGCAGAGACCATGTGCCTTTCTGCTCCTAGTTCCCTGACTTCCAGCATCTGCAGATGTGCAGCGAAGTTTTTGAACCAAAACCTATAAGCCTTTCCTCTCGTTCTCAGCTTGGTAAGCCCTCCCTATTATATTTTCCTCTTATCCAAATCATACCCATTCTTGAGGACCCAGCTTCTGTTTGACCTTGTGCCTGGCTCCTGGGATGGTCACCTTGACTTTGACCTTTTCAGAACGCCTGTACTCCTCACAGTTGTGTGACTCTGTGAGCGATTAGTTAGAATATCTCAGTGTTATTCTCCTCTTCGGAGATCGTATTAGCTTCCTAACAAGTTTGCAAACTCTCCTTGAGTGTGGAGGCCAGTGTATCTATGATCTAGCAGAGACCTGAAAAAAGCCAAAAACGATGGAAACATATGCTTTTCCTGATTTCCAAACTCTGTGACCATGTATTAATTTGCATTCTCTAAAAATTTAAAGATTAAAAGGGCTGGCCCTTCCTTATTATAAAGTGCTTCCAGGAAATCCTTTAAAACAATGCATCTTAAACTTTTTGAATGTAACCCACACTCATAAATACATTTTATGGGATTCTGCACATATACACATTGGCAATTAAGCAAGTGTTTCACAAAACAATACTTACCTTTGTAACATTGGATATGTTATTTTATATCCTCTTAATTTATACTAGTCTGTGCTATACTTTCTTTTAAAAGTGCTGATCATAACGAAGTAAATGTCACAACCTCCTAATTGGTCTAGACCTGCAGTAAAAAAAAAACCTTAAAAAATTCCAGCGCTGACAAAAATCTCAGCCCCCCCATTTGCCAACAGTGCCCTCTTCTGGGCAGCCTTATTATTGGTAGTTTCACAGAGAGTTGTTTAATGGTCAGTATATGTCTGTGTGTGACTAAGTCTCCCTATAACATATACTTATTAGTTGGTTGCACTGCAAACAACTTAAGAGAAAGTGTTTAGAAGTTTTTTTCTGAAAGCACTGTATTGTGAGGAGGGCCAAGCTAACCCGGGGATTGTGTGTGTCTGTGTGGGTCTGGGGTTTCTGTCCCTAACGAGGTGACAGGTGCCCTGCAGGTGCTCTTCTGACATGTGACCTCTTTCCCCTTCCATATTTCTCCCCGAGGAGGGACCCCAGGGCCTGCCATCCACCCAGACCCCTCTACACACACGGGCCAGCTGGTGCAGAGGCCACAGGGCTCACTTGTCTGTGGAGACCAGGCTGGGCTCACTGCAGTACTCTGCGTCGTCACCCATCTGCATGTCATAGGTCTCGTCCTGAGAAAACTCCTCCCGACACACCATGGCTATCTGGCTTTCCCGGGAGTGGCACCTAAAGTGTCCAAGATGGAGAAAAAAATCAGAAACTGCCAGCCCCCTCCCCTTCCTCAGCAGTACGGCATCACACACATGTGCACACGCTCACACACAGCAGCCAGGCCCCTCTGCGACCAATGGCGGAGGAAGCACAGGACTGGGGTTGCGGTTCCAGGTGGGAAGAGGGTTAGGACCAGGGAGACCTGAGTTCTGACCCCATTCAATTACCCTCTGGCATAAGCCTCAGATCCCATCAATAAAACTGGACTAACATATGCCCTGCCTGACCCAGAGGCTCATGTGAAGAACAAAAGAAGCAACATAGGAGATGGTGCTCGGAAAGGAGGAGAGGATCAGCCTTTAAGGAAGTGCCGTGGGCCACCCTGATAGGGCGGGGGCCAGGTGAGCGGGCTGCCCCTTTCCTTCACTATAGGCAGTTGGGCCGTGGGGCATTTGCTGGGCAGAACTGAGAGGTCCTGGTGTCATGTTTAGCAGTGGCTCCCTGGAGTGAAGACACGGAAAGGAAGGCCTAGATCACGGCTCTTTTCTTCTAAGCAGAGGAGAGTGTGCCTGAGGTCCTGCCAAGCTGAGTCTCCATGGACCGGTCAGCACACATCCCTGCCATGCCACCTGTGCCTGAGATTCTACTGCCTTCCCTCTGCCGGTCTTCTTCTCACCTGCTCACGCCTTCCTTAGCTCCCCTTTCCTGCCTGTGCCGGGCTCAGCAGCCCCTCCATCATTCTTCCTCTAGATCAAGAAAGCCAGAGCCCGAGTTATCCTGACTCATGAGGCATCAGAGAAACATTCCCTTTCATCCTCTCAGAACTGAGCGCCCAGCTCTGGCCCTGGGGCTTAGCGCCATGCCAGAAGGGTCAGGGCAGGTGTCTGGGGGAGGCCATCACCGATGGCTGCCCACCCCACAGTCCCAGGCTCTGGATGGGGTGGGAAGAGAGGGACAGGGAGGGAGCTTTGGTGAGGCACCACGGATGTGCTGGACACAGGGAATGGCAGCAGGCAGGCAACATCACTCCTTAGGGGCCACTGTGTGCAAAGTGTGCTGGTCTGTCCCCAACAAAAGCAAGGCCAGTGCCGGAGCCACCATAGCCCTGAGCTGTGACACGAGGACAAGGTCTCAGAGCTGGAACTTTGGGTAAGTTGTCCCTCTTCACAATTTGAAATTCATTGCCCTGAGTGTTGTTTTCCCAATTGTGATGGGAGGTGGGAGCTGACATTTAGGGAGTGCTTACTATGTGCTAAGCGTCTTACCTGGATCCTGTTTCACTAACAAATGGATCTGTGGGGAGAGGAAGAAATCCCCAATGTCCCTCCCTACCTCCTCTCTAAAGTGACTTTTACCTTCCTTCCTGAATACAGAACAAAGTCTCATATGAAAATTCCCTTTGAAAGAGGTGTTAGTTTACACTGAGGCGCTAGTGATGAACACAGCAAGCCTTCCTAAAGAGGACAAGGGGAGCAGGAAGAAGATGGTACTAGGACTGAGTCCCTGAAGGACACATAAAGGAGGGAGGGTTGCAGAAAAGGGAGGGACCTCCAAAACAGAGATGGGCCAGTCACCTGGACATTGACATCCTCCTGTGCAAACTAGCCTTTCTGATCAGCACACCAAACCAAGGGCTCATGCACAGCCCTGCACTTAGAAGGCATCAGTGTGAGTAGGCAGGACTCGCCTAGCATTGCTTGGGTGGTGATCCAGCTAATCTTCGGCAGAAATGCAGACAGGTGGCCAGCCTGACTTGTCTGCCATCAGACACTGGTAAGTGGACAGGCCACTGGACGTACACGGGTGCTGCTGGATCCTTGAAGGAAAGCAGTTCAGGATACATGCCCATGGATTGAGAAAGATGCTGGGCTTCGCAATTTTTCTGAGCTCAAGGGCAGAAAAGGAGGCTGGCCCAAGAACCTGGCATGCTGGGATCTGCTGCCCTGTTCTGGGGGAGCAGTGCAGCTAAGGGTGAGGTGGCAAGGTGCAGATGCTCGGCCTCTCCCACCAGTCTGGGGAGCCAGAGCTGCCCACATAGACAGTAAGACCCTCTAGGCCAGGCCATGTTCTCAGAACACCACACAGTAGGGAAAGGCTCTCCTAGCACTGTGCCTGGAGCACCAGGGGGCAGAGGATAGGGAGAAAGAGCTGGTCAGGTGGGAGGTGCAGTCAAGACTAGGAATGATGCTACCCTGGGACAGATGAGCAACTGCTACAGCAAAGGGCCTCCTGCCACCAAGAGGCCCCTGCTGGAGGGGTGAGAGGGATAGAAAGAGGAGGCGGTAATTTCGTTCCCCTTCCACTTGGGGAACGGTGTCTGTAGTGTATCCAGGATGCAAACGTTTGGGGCTGAGAGCCCAAGGCTTCTGCATGGGTGGGGCTGGGCCCGGAGCACAGAGTAGGCTCTGCCGAGGTGTGCTCCTCAGGACACTTGCTGGTGGTGGGGCCACGTGCCTTCCCTAAGCATGGCTGCCACATGTAGTCAAGGGCAGGACCTGGGAGACGGCCTGCACCCTGCTTTCTCCCTGGATCACTGGGCCGCAGCATCCACCCCAGCGTGAGGGGTGAGTGTAGGCCTGGGGACCAAACTCTGAGGCCCATGCAGGCCCTGGGTGCCCCGCCCTATTGCTTACCTCATGGAGCTGAGCTTCCACGCTGCCTCCTGCACCCGGATGGCGGGAGACAAGGGTGGCCCATGGCCCTCCACGGCACTGACTGAGCTGGGGTAGCGGGTGGGGCGGGGAAAGCGGCCCAGGGCAGTGTTGTTGGCATTGTTGATGTTGGCATTGGAGCCAGTGGATGAGTAGCTGCTGGGGGTGAAGGTGGAGTCCACCAGTTTCTCATGGGATGGGGACTGGGTGTCGCCTGGGCTGTTGGTGGCCTTGTTGATGTGCAGCGGGCGCTGAGTGGTGAAGGTCTGGGGGAAGGTGCTCCGGCTGTCGCTTTGGTAGTAGCTGACGTGGTTGCCGAACAGGCCACCGGCCCTCTGCAGGCAAGACAGGAGGGGTGGGTGGAGGGGAACGCCTCCCGCAGCCTCTCCCGCAGCCACCCCACCTTGAGCGAGGAAAGTCGTCCGCCCTTTGAGAGCACAGCCACAGGGGCAGCACGTGGCGGGTAGGGATTCTTCACCCACGTGACCTGGCAGCTGAGTGGCAGGGGCCCGTCAGTCCCCCCCTGGAAGGGCTGGGGGAATGGTGCGGGACAGGGCATCCTGTGGGAGCCAGCCAGGCTGAGAAGCCGCTGTCCTGGGAGTTTCTGATGAGCTTGCGGAAGACTGGGGTTGAGGTTCAAGGAGGAGTCTAGGGCACCCAGACTCCCCTGCACCTGTGAGGTATGGCAGCTGAGGCCCAGCGAGGTCTGTGGGATGGGGAAGGGCCAGAGGCTCCAATGAGATTTAAAAAATGGAACTCCAACTGGCTCCCTGGGCCAGAAACCATATTAGCCAAAGACTTTGAAAATAAAATGACAGATTTACTACTTCTATTGTATGATGGCCTCCTTTCCTATGGGAGGGTTTTAGAGATTTCAGATCTGGAACCGGGTTCATTCCCAGCATTCTTTCCTTGTCCTGGGCAAGTGGGTAAGCAGCTATTGGCAAGGTTGGTCGGCGGGGTCTGGGCAGGGCCCTGTTAACCTGCTGCTGTGTCCCTGGGCCATTTGGTAAGGAACACTTCGCAGTGATGAGAAGGAGGATGTGATGACAGGTCAGTTACAGGTAGGACCACTTCCTCTCGCCTCCCTGTGTTTCCACAGCCTGGGAACCCGTCCCGGGGCTGGAAGGGACAGGTGTGACTGGCCCTCACTGGAGCTAAACCTAGCTAGATGCCTTCGGGATTAGGTAGGATGAATGAAAGAGCTGGATGTAAGAGCCCAAGCGTTCCCATCACATTCCATTTCTACTGTGAACAC
The DNA here is from genome assembly GCA_011751065.1 of Lasiurus cinereus. Taxonomy (NCBI): domain Eukaryota; kingdom Metazoa; phylum Chordata; class Mammalia; order Chiroptera; family Vespertilionidae; genus Lasiurus; species Lasiurus cinereus. The sequence goes on along the minus strand of JAAGEH010000011.1, from coordinate 3,659,573 downwards.
TGAAGCTCAGCCTCTGGCCCAGGCTGGAGGGACCCTGTTACCTGGAGAACACATGTCCCATCTAGGGGACGACTGCCACTGGGCTCCAGCCCTCTGCTGCCATGGCAGGGGTGGGGAGGGACACAGCCTAACACTGACAGAGCTGCGCATGCTTTAAAGAAAAGCCAGGAGTCTAGATTTTTACTTGAATGTGCCCGATTTTCAAATGTAGGCAAACTGAATGGGCCTGCAGATTAGCTGTGGATCAAGGGTCACACTTTGCAGCTTCTAATGTACTTTCTCCTTGGAAACATTTCCCTCAGAAAGCAGGTCCTTCCTCCTCCTCTCAGAGCCCACGATGCCCTCAGAGCTGCCATGTCCTGGGAGCCATGGCTTGAGAGGGAGTTGGGCTTAGAAAAGGAAAAGGGTAGGACATGGCTGGTGGGAAGAGCTGGAATCTGCCACAGAACTCGGGCCTTTCTCCCTGCGTTTTCTCGGCAGGACACCAGTCCACCTTCCTGCTTCAACCGAACTTGATTAAGGTGGAGAGTGCTGCTGAGCATCCACCTACCCTGAAGATGTCGTCTTCAGAGGCAGCAGATACAGCCTCCTTCATGGCTTTGTCTAGTTCCTCCTCGGCTGTCAGGTCTCCGGAGATGGCCCGTCGGATCTCGGGTCCAATGTCGTGCAGTGTGCGCAAACCAGCCTGCAACCCAGAGGGATGCGTGAGAGCGGCACTCCCTGCCCAGCATTCTCCCACCGTGTCTCCACCAGGCAGCGAGCCCCAGAAGGAACCCTGTGTGTCTCTGGGACCTCTCTGTCTGGCTCCGAGTGGAAGAACCCAGGCTCATATCCAGGAGAGATGAAGGCATAGTAGCAGGGGCTGTCAGGGAATCTCAGCCCTGCTCCAGAGAGCATGGGTGCTGAGAAGCAGGCAGGACCACAGCAGGCAGTGTGAGTGGAGAGAACACAGAGGGAAAGGACTGTGTTTCCTTCACACATCTACCTTCTGAAGGGACTTGGTCTCCAGCCCACTGGTGAAAGACTTGGACCCTGGCCAGAGGTCTGAGGAAGGTGACCAGACCTTTACTTGGGGTGTGGCCCCACTCGCCCCTCACCTGTAGGGACAAGGCGTTCCTCTGGGAGGGCTTGCCCACGAGGCCCTGCTCTTTGCGCTTCTTGAATTTCCGGAAGTACTCTTGGATCAGGAAAGTAGCATAAAACTTGCCGACTGTGACCTCATCATCTGACATTCAAAGAGAAACAGGAAATTGGAGATGAACAAGGGGAATTCAGTTGGGCTTTATTCATTTACTAGAGGCCTGGTGCATGAAATTCATGCAGGGGAAGGGGGTGTCCCTCAGCCCAGTCTGCATCCTTTCCAATCTGGGACTTCCCTGCAGGATCAGGCCTAAACCTGCAGTTGGACATTCCTCTCACAATCCGGGATTTTAGGCTCCTAACTGCTCACTTGCCTGCCAGCCTGATTGCCCTAACTGGTCTCTGCTGCTGGCCTGATCACCTCTAACCACCTCTGCGTCAGTCCTGCCACCATGGCTTTGTCTAGAAGGACATCTAGAAGGTCATCTGAGAAATGCCTGGTCTAATTAGCATATTACTCTTTTATTAGTATAGATTTTTCAGCATCCAAATTTTAAACATTTTTAAAATTTATATTTTGAAGAGATAGTACATTTACATAGTTCAAAAAGACAAAACTATATAAAAATTATATAGTAAAAAGCCTCTCTCACACTGTTCCCATCTGTCAGGTTACCACCTCCTAATAGATAAGCTTTTTATTAGTTTCTTGAATATTTTTGCAAAGATTATTTATGCAAATGCTTTCTGTAAATGAGCAATATGTTTTTATTGCCTCCTTTTTAAAGAAAAATACCATTTTGTCAAATTATTTCCCACCTTTCTCTGTTTACTGAGTACCTGATATTGCTAATGTTCTCATTTGATTCCAAAGCTTTAGACCCACATCAACCAGTCCCCTAAGTGCAACCATAGTTCTGCTTAAAGGTGAGCAGGAGGGGTGGTGGAAGGAACACCTTCCTCCTGTGTAAGTCTGGGTTTTTCTTTCAACCAGACAGATTGGATTGGGTGCGACCCTATCTTGGGAATGAACCATGTGATGGAGAAACCAGTAAGTCTCCAATAAGAGTATTTCATGCCCTTTAAGGAGCCCCTTTGCTCCACTTCCTAGGTCTCTGTGAAGGACAGGGCATGGGCCTGGAGTCAGCTGGTTGGGTCAGATCTAAGGGCTTGTGATGTTTTCCTGCTTCTAGTTGTCCTCAAAGAGGAGCCAAATCCACAGCAGCAATGGCCTTCCCCCTGGTAAGGGCCTCATTCCCATTGGGAGGAAAGGCTCTGAACTTCTGTCCAGAGTGGTCAGGGAGGAAGTGTTGCAGGGGAAAGAGCTTGGTGCTCTGGCGTCCCTCAGACCAGCGTTCCAATCCCAAATCTGCTAAGTCTTCACAGCGTAGCCTTGAGCCAGTTACCTAGTTTCTAAGAACTTTGATTCTTTGAGCAAACGTCATAGAAATGTCATAAGGAGCAAATAAAATACTGCATGTCAGCCATCAGGTGCCGCCTGTCCTCTCTGTGACTCCACTTAGTCCCAGTCCTGCCTTCCCTCTGGGAAGTGGCTCTCAACAGGGGTGGGTGTCACCTTTTAAAAAGTGTTTTGAGGCTGGTGGGACTTTTTAGTTGATGGTGATTTGGGGTGCTATTGGTACTAAATGGCTCTAGATGTGGCCCTTAAAGCACAGACGTGTTTTGCACAATAAATAATAGCTTCACACTCTTTCAAGTGTTATGATCGGATATCCATGTGGGGGACAACCTGCTTATAATTATCTGACTAAAAACCTAAATTCATTTTACATAGTTTTAATATATCCAGAATCTTCCAGAAATATAATTGCTGTGTAAGTTGACAGAAAACTTTGTTTCACCTGCCCCAATGGAATCCGAGTCTCCCGCTATTGTTGACCTGCCTATCTCAGTCGGCATGTGTTCTTTGCATGTGCATGTACACAGGTGTATGTGCACTTATGTGTGCATATAAAGTTGTTTAAATATCCTTAGCCCTTACTTCAAAAAATGACAAAAACAAGATGTTGACAATATTCAATCATCTTACTTCCTTTAAACACTCGTTATATGTAGATGCATACAAGCATTTCTTCAGTTAGTTATAACTTTATATATTAAAAGCCATTAGATTTCAATACATTTTATATTAGTTAAAGCGTTATATTAATATTTTGGAAATTACATGTGTGGGAAGGCTGTTTTACCTATGACTCAGGACAGTGGTAGGGGCTGTGGATGCACATAGTGATGACAGGTCAGCTACAGGCAGGACCGCTTCCTCTCACCTACCTGTGTTTCCACAGCCTGGGGACCCGGCACAGGGCTGGGAGGACAGGTGTGACTGGCCCTCACTGGGCTGGAGCTAAACCTAGCTAGATGCCTTTGGGATTAGGCAGGTGCCACAGATGAATGGAGAGAGCTGGATGTAAGAGCCCAAGAGTTTCCGTTGAGTTTCATTTCTACTGTGAACACTGAAGCTCAGCCTCTGGCCCAGGGGAGGGGGGGCAAGGCTGGAGGGACCCTGTGACCTGGAGAACACATGTCCCATCTAGGGGACGACTGTCACTAGGAAGACACACAGAGCTCCCACCAGGAGGCGCTCTCAGGGCCCATTTATCATTAGAGCCATCAGCCCGAGGGTTTATGGGGAACCTAAAAGTTTCCTTGAAGTTCTGCCAAACCTCAAGCTTTGAGAGGCCTTGTCTGATTTCATCTGCGAAATGCAGGACTGGACTTGATCTCCAACCAGACAACCTGTATCTGAGTTTGTGGAGGGCATGGCACCTTTGTCCATTCTAACTAGGCGGGCCTTTCAGGGAAAGGGGAGAGCAGGCTTCCCACAAGCCTAGCAACTCAAGAACCAGGCAAATGGCAAGCGTGCGGAGACGGGGAAGCACTTACCACCTGCGGGGGGCACCACTTGGTCCAGCAGCTTCATGCTGGTCCGCTTCCAGATCTTCTTGATTATGGCCCGCAGCTCCTCATTGGCTTGTTCCAGGTTCCCTGAAGGGAGGGAGACAGACACAAGGCTGAAATGACCATTCGACCCTTGGAGGCCCCCTCGCCCCTGGGGTATGCCCGCAGCATCAAGTGCCCCACAAGTGGTCCTGATCCCTTGTTTCTCTTTCTCCCCTGCCTTGTGCCCTGTCCAACGCCATTCCTTCTCGGCCTGCTACTCAGCCGGCCAGGGCATCCCTTCACCTCACACACTGCTTTTCTTGTGGGTGGCACTTAGAACTGACAAGAATAGAGCTCAACAGCCATCTGGCGGGAGAGCACAGGAGCCTTCCTACATGCCATTTCTCAGGGCCCCCGTGGTTGCCAGGTAGACATGGGTGATTGGAAGAAAAACAGTCTCCCCAGTGTCAAAGCCCTTTGCAGGGAGCAGGTGGCACAGTGGAGGCAGAAATTGGAAGATACTAGATCCTCTGGATCTCCTTTCTCCACGGGTGAAACAGGCTGATGAGGTGCTTACCCCATGCAGCCTCTGGGATAATGACCTTATTGCCATATGAGAGGTAAGCTGAGACCTGCAGCTATGACAGAATGTAAGATGCCCCCAATCTTCCTCCCACCACCACTGATATAGGCATCTCTGCACAATCCCTGGACTGTGACCAAAATAGATTTTACCCTGTGAGTAGGTTATATTACGTGGCACTATGACCCTAAGATGGGGAGGTTATCTAGCTGAGCCTCACCTAATCACATGAGCTCCTGAACAGTAGAGAGTTCTCAGGTACAGACTTCCAGTATAAAATAAATAAGTCTTGTGAATATAATGCACAGGTTGGTGACTACAGTTAATATTGTATTGCAATTTAAAAGTTGCTAAGAGAGTAAATCTTAAAAGTTCTCATCACAAGCCCTGGATGGGTGACTCAGTTAGTCAGAGCTTCATCCTGTACACCAAAAGGTTGCAGGTTCGATTTTCGGTCAAGGCACATACTTAGGTTGCGGGTTTGGTTTGTAATTGGGGTGCATAGAGGAGGCAACCAATCAATGTTTCTCTCTCTCTCTCTCTCTCTCTCTCTATCTCTATCTCTATCTCTATCTCTATCTCTATCTCTATCTCTATCTCTTTCTTTCTCTCTCTCTCTCATCAATGAACATAGCCTCAGGTGAAGATTTAAAAAAAAAACAGTTATCACAATAAAAATATTATAACTATGCATGGTGATGAATGTTAACCAGCATAATTATGGTGATCATTTTACAACATATACAAATATCAAATCACTAAGTTGTATACCTGAAACTATTATAATGTTACATGTTAATTGTGCCTCAATAAAAAACAAAACAAACAAAAAATAAATAGATGAAGGGGGTCAAAAGTGGAAGTAGCTAGTTCTCTCCAGCTGGGAGCAGGAGTGAGAGAGATGGTGGCATGGACCTGGAAGAAAGCACACACTGTGTTTATGAACTGAACTGAACTGAAAGAGGCAGCCTCTGGGGCTGAGTGGTCCCAGCAGAGAGCCAGCCCTGCAACTGCAAGAAGTGAATCCTGCCAACAATCTGAATGAGCTGGAAGTGAGTTCTTCCCTGGAGCCTCTGGGAGGGGACACCCTGACCAATATCCTGTTGGCCTTGTAAGACCCTGAGCACAGAACTCAACTACCCCATGGCTCCACTTCTGACCTACAAAACTGGGAGCCAATACCTGCGTGTTGTTTAAAGACAAGAAATGTGTGGTAATTGGTTATGTAGCAATAGGAAACCAATATTGGCAGATCTCTATGATATTCCATTTTAGACCACTGCAATAAAGCGAATGTTGCAATTAAGCCCATCACATTTTTTTTTGTTTCCCAGTGGATATAGACGTTAAGTTTATACTATACTGTAGTTTATTAATTGCATAATCCTATCTAATAAAAGAGTAATATGGAAATTGACCATACCTCTGCTACACCCACCAGCCATGCCCACCAGCCAATTAGAGCAAGTATGCAAATTAACCCAACCAAGATGGCTACGGCTACAGAGAGAGCAGGATCAAGGCTTGGGTTGCCTCTGGTGATGGAGGAAACCAAGCTTTCTGCACACCCTGGCCGTCCCAGGCCTCCACCTAAGGCAACAAAGTTTCAATGGCTGCAGCCACTGAGCAAGCAGAAGGCTTGGCTTTGCTCCAGGCTTCAAAGTTTCAATTGTAGAAGATAAATAAATCCCAGATACCAGGGCTTCCATTTGGGTCGCTGGGGGGCATGGCCACCTGCAAACCACCACAGGCCCCTCACCCAGGCCCCTGCCCCAAGGGAACACCCACGCTGATCCAGGACACCCTTCAAGGCAAACCAGCTGGCCTCCACCTGTGCACCAGGCCTCTATCCTATCTAATAAAAGAGTAATATGCAGATTGACCATCATTCCAACACACAAGATGACTGCCCCCATGTGGTCAAAAGATCCTTCTCTCAGGTGGACACAAGATGGCCAGCAGGGGAGGGCAGTTGTGGATGATCAGGCCAGTAAAGGAGGGCAATTGGGAGGGACCAGGCCTTCAAGGGAGGGCAGTTGGGGGTGATCAAACCTGCAGAAAGGGCAGTTATGGGTGACCAGGCCTGCAAGGGAGGGCAGTTAGGGGTGACCAGGCCCACAGAGGAGGGCAGTTAGGAGCAAACAGACTGGCAGGGGAGCAATTAGGTATCAATCAGGCTGGCAGGGGAGTGATTAGGGGGTGATCAGGCTGGCAGGCAGAAGCGGTTAGGGGCAATCAGGAAGGTAGGCAGGCAAGCAGTTGGGAGCCAGCAGTCCTGGATTGTGAAAGGGATGTGCGACTGCCCATTTAGGCCTGATACTACCTGGATTGGGCCTTAACAGACAGTTGGACATCCCTCAAAGGGTCCCAGATTGGAAAGGGAGCAGGCTGGGCTGAAGAACACTCCCCGCCCTATGCACGAATTTTGTGCACTGGGCCTCTAGTCTATATATATAAAAGCCTAGGTGACTGTTATGACTGGATGACCAGATGACCGGCCAGTAGCTATGATGCCCACTGACCACCAAGAAGCAGAAGCTCAATGCAGGAGCTGCCCCCTGATGGTCAGTGAGCTCCCACAGCCAACCTCCCTTGGCCGGCCAACCTCCCACAGTCCCTCCTCCTGGCTGGCCCCCATTGCGGGGAGAGGGACTGCAGGAAGTTGGCCAGCCTGATCGCCAGCCAGGCCGAGGGACCTCACCCATGCATGAATTTGTGCACCAGGCCTCTAGTGTCTATATAAACAATGTAAATACCTTAATGGAAAAATATTGCTAAAAAATGGTAACTGTCAGCTGAGCCTTCAGCAAGTCCTAATCCTAATTTTATCTGTAAAGAGCAATAAAGCTAGGTCTGTATGCTGAATTGCTTAGTGTTACTCTGCAGGGAGGCAGTATGGGCCAGAGTTGATCAGGCTGCCTGTGCTGGAATCTGCTCTGTGGCCCTATCAGAGAGGCTCCCTTTGAAGGAAGCCCAACAGGAGCAAGCAGAGGTGGCAGGGAGAGTGGCGGACACCTGAATCCGCTGTGAGAATGTTGATCCAAACAGCACCTGAGTCAAGGGCAATTGTGGCATTCTAGTTGTGGAAGGAGTCCTTCGTGGTTATGCTCCCTTCCTGGGTAAGGTAGCAAGTGGTTTCTGATATATGCAATAAAAGAGTCCAAATTAATGCAATGCTCAAATATACTACTCTTATGTAGAGGGTTGAATAGTGTTCCCTCCAAATTTATGTTCACATGGAACCTTGGCATATGACTTTAGTTGGGAATAGAGTCTTTATGGATGTGATTAGTTAAGATGAGGTTGTACTCATTGGGTGGGCCCTAAATCCAGTGTGACTGGTGTCCTTATCAGATGCAGACACACAGGGAAGAAGGCCAGAAAAGGACGGATGCAGAGACTGGAGTGAGGTAGCCACCAGGAGCCAGGAGAGAGGCTCCCCCTCAGAGCCAGAAGAGCCCCCACCCCCCGCCCGCTCCTCCCCCCTCCCCGCTAACACCTTGACTTTGGGCTTCTGACCACCTGAACTGTGAGAGGAAACAGTTCTGTCCTGCCTGCTACAGTCTGCTACCATGGACTTAGGCAACAAATCCATCTTCCAAAATAACTTCTAACTTTTTTCAGGCCTCAGTTTATTCTCACAATTCGCTGTGGACCTGGGGAATATCACTAACAGTTGTTATGCATCATCTAAGTATTTAAACATATCTTCTTTCTGCATCTCAAAGTTTTGTGTGGATTGGGATTGGTTTTCAGAAGAAGGTGTTAATTTCTGTCCAATTCCTTCCATGCTCAAAAGTCTGAAGGGTAATGACTGTTGAACACTTTATCCTCACAAATTGAGATGCTTTCTCACATTTCTTTCTTTTTCTCTTTTTTAAATATATTTTTATTGATTTTTCACAGAGAGGAAGGAAAAGGGATAGAAAGCCAGAAACATCGATGAGAGAGAGAGACATCAATCAGCTGCCTCCTGCACGCCCCCTACTGGGGATATGCCCAAAACCAATGTACATGCCCTTAACCGGAATCGAGCCTGGGACCTTTCAGTCCCCAGGCTGACGCTCTATTCACTGAGCCAAACCAGTTTCAGCCACATTTCTTTCTAGTGGCTTCTAAGAATTTGCCTTTGTCTTCTAGACTTAAGAGATGAACACTTTGGGGGAGGGTTTGTCTCTGATACAGGTTTGCCTCTGAGCTGGCACTGTGGGCTCTTTGGTATCTATTCCTTTGTGTGTGTTTTTTTTTTGTGTGTGTGTGTGTGTGTGTGTGTTTTTGTTTTTGTTTTTGTTTTCAAGTTTCATGTTATTATGGTCAGAACACTTAACAAGAGATTTACCCACCAGACAGAATTTTAAGCATACAAGACCATGCTGTGAGCCATAGGGACAAAGCTATGCAGTAGATAAATGTCTTTGTGTTTCAAGTTTCCTTTAACTGCTGACTGCAATTCCCATGTGGCTGGCTTCTCCCGCCCCTGAGCACTCATTTCCTGGAGCCTGGCCATGCGTCCTGGGTATTTTGGAACAATGCCTTTGGCACTGTCAGCAGCAGTTGGTATTCTTTAGCTGGGGCTTGGTTTGCGCTGACAGTGTAACTTCAACAGTGAGGATTCTGGCCTCTGTGCACCAGCGCTATTCAGTTCTCCAAGGAATGAAAATGTATTCCCTCAATTTATATCAAGCTGTAAGTACTGCACAGTATTCTTTCTCGCAGTCTTTATATCTCCTCCCTTAGGGAAGAAAACCTTTCCTCCTGGATGTAATTGTAATAGTCACTGTAAAAATTTGGAAAGTAACAGAAGTAAAGGAAGAAGGTAAAAAATCACTGCCCATTCTCTGACTCAGGGATAATCAATGTCCTTCCAGTTTTTCTCCTTGCTATATACACACAGTGCAGTAAATGTGTGCTCCGTTGTCCCAAAATGAAGAACAGGCTTACTTACATCCATTTCAGATTGAGCTATTGTATTGGTGACAGAGTATATTCGTTGTTTCTTTTTAGCTTAGCAGCAGAACTTGAACCATTTTTAATTTTTTTAAAGATTAACTCATTATTTTGACATGCATTTTGATGGCCTGTTTTTTTTTTTTTTGTTTTGTTTTGTTTTGTTTTCTTAGGATGTTTCTATTATTTTCTGGAAGGCTTTAACCGGGAGAAGGGACCTCTCTGGGATACTCACTGAAGTGATTCCTCTCAAATCAGCTCATTGCCCCTCTTATTTGAAAATGAAGAAGCTTAAGCGGAGAGAGAACACACAACTTATCACAGATGTGATCCGAGTCAGGTCCCCCTTGCCCTGCCCAGCTCCTTCTGTTGCAACCAGGACGCATGGCCGGCAGCCTACACCTCTCAGACCACAGCCTGAGAAGGGAAAGGAGACACACGGCTTCTCTCTGTGCTTTCTTTGTTTTCTGTGTGAGGCTTTCAAACTTCACTTCCTGTCCAAACCCTAATGTGGCGGGTGGAATGTGCAGACTCCCGAGACGGCTCTGAGCCTCAGATTTGGAGATCTGGGCGGGTGGGTGGGACTTGGTATTTTAAACAAACTTCAGGAGTTGAATCTGAGGCAGGTGGTCTTTTGATCACTCTCTGCGAAATACTTATATAATAGGCTAGAAGGTCTTACAGCAAATACAATTCTTAGATATATTTCATATAGCCTTTTCTGCAGAGTGGTTCAGGAAAACGCATCAATGACACAGACAGATGATTACTGCAGCCAAAGCGGCTGCAGCCCACAGGGTGCTCTTGTGCAAACTAGAAGGTGTCCCTCCATGTGGACATGGGCCCAGGGAGCATGGCCTGCCTAGCGGAGCACAGGTGAGGTCTGAACCCCTCCCAGGGAGCTGGCTGAGCCCTAGTGCCACTGTGTGTGATGACTTTGACCACAGTCACCGTTTGCCACTATATGACTCCTTACCCACACAGGTTTTTTTCTTTTTTAACCTTCACCTAAGGATATGTTTTTATCAATTTTTAAATATTTTTTAGAGGGGAAGTAAGAAGATGGGAGAAGGGGAGGGAGGGAGGGAGAGAGAGAAAGAGAGAAATATTGATGTGTGAAACATGATCAGTTGCCTCCTACATTCGCCCCAACTGGGGATTAAACATACAACCTAGGTATGTGCCCTGATTGATTCCTTTTTTTTTATTGATTTCAGAGAGAGGAAGAGAGAGAGGAGGAGAGAGAGAGAGAGAGAAACATCACTAATGAGAGAGAACCACCAATTGGCTGCCTCCCACATGCCCCACACTGGGGATCGAGCTCACAACCTGGGCATGTGCCCCGGCCAGGAATCAAACTGTGACCTCCTGGTTCATGGGTTGATGCTCAACCACTGAGCCATGTCGGCTGGGCCCTGAATGATTCTTGTATGTGCCCTGACTGGCGACTGAACCCGCAATCTTCACATATCAAGACAACTCTAACCAGCCAGGGCCCACACAGATCTTTTTAACTTAAAAAGAATGTTGAGCATTTGAGAGGCCCATTTGCAGCCAGTTCAACTTCATTTAGGTGAGGCTTGGTCTTGCTTCAGGTAACACTCATCTTTTTCTGCTTTTTGAACTCTACCCTACAATTTCAAGATGAAAAGCTAGAGTTCAAAATAAATAGGCTAGAGGCCATTCAAGAGGCAAAGGAAACAGGAGGAGACCCCTTTTATAACCCTGCAGTGGAGTTATTGCTGAGCCACAACTCGGCGCAGGACAGGAAGGTCCTGGGCCTCTGCAGGTGCCGACCGCCTCTCTGGCTCATGTACTAGGTTTTCTGGGTGCTCTTCCAGTGCCTTGTGGGTGATTCTTACCTTCTGTTTTGATCCTCAGGGCTGTTCGGACCAGGGCAAATAGGGTGGCATTAAACATGACTGTCCCATCACTGTTCAGAGGCATATTCATGGAGACCAGACGCTGGAGGGGAAGGGGAAGCAGAGCTGGTGATTATAGCAAACTGTTCTCAAAGGACCCACGGAACCACCAGGGCATGAGAATGCTGGGAGGGAGCCTCTGAATATGTGTATGTGTGTCTGGAGTGGGTGGGCATGTAGAAGCAGCAGCCACTGAAATGTATTCAAAACCTGTTCTGGGAGAATCTTGGCTCTGCCACAGATACCCTCACCCAGCTGCACACAGTGAGGGAGGGATGGAATTTGCCCCTATCAGACCCTTGCTTCCAACCCCTTCCCCATTCAAATGTTGCTCCTGCATATGTGTGTGCTCTCGCCTGGCAACAGAGGACAGCTGTGCTCAGGCATTTGCTGGGAGCTACTTGCCAGCCCACATTCATCTAATGCCCTGATAAGAGAGACAGTAACGGGAGGTGCCTGCAGGAGATGCACTTGTCCTTTTTCTGTATATTGAAAAATCTACCTCTACATCAGGCTAGATCAGAGGCTTGCTGACACTGGACAGGATTGGGTTGCCTTCTTCCCTCTTTCCCCACCCCCAAAACTGCTGCCTGGCACTGTGCTCAGTGTCATTGTGAGAAAAGGCACTATGAAATTCATGCTGGCATCTGCTCTCAGGATGTGGCCAAGGATATTATTCGTTAGATCACATGGTGTCCTCCTGTCAATTGTAGTGCTGAGAAGGGTTATAATTACTCTGAGTGACTTCTCCAGCGGTCTCTGGGAAATGCCAGCTCCGCTCAGCCTGGGCAGGCCCATCTGGAGGCACCCTCACTCATCGCCACTCTTATTTTCACTATGCTTTGCTGACATTTAAGTTGTGCTCTTTGTTTCTCATATCTTTACCCCCTTGGAAATCTTCTAAAATCTTTATTAAAAAAAAAAATAAAGTGGAGATACAAGTGAGGAAAAACTGAGTAAAGCAGAGCACAAGTAGAAGGTCCTATATTCTGTCAGTTCTCCATTTTCCATGAGTGGACTATCCACAGAGCTAAATTTTTCTACTTGTGTTTCTTCCTCTATACAGTTCTCTGACGTCACTTCCCCCAAACCTCTTTTCAGTCTGTCACTATTCCAACATGGAATCCAGAGGGTGAGCATGAGAATTAAAGAAAGAGGGGATAGAGTGGAAACTAGGCTCTTCAGCAAGTGCTGGGCTACAGGGTTGGGATTACAGTGAAGCAAGAGAGGGCACACGACTTAAGGGTCTTGCAAAGGCCACATAGGCAAGAGTCGGGTAGAATAGAACCTAGGATGTCTGTCCTAAACATCATGGACTCAGAAATCTGATGAGCACGATGGATTCTCTCCCTGGTACTATTTGTGAGTGTTTTAGTGACTTCATATATAATTGTAGGGCTTCGTGGATGGATCCCTGAAGCTGACACATGGAGCTTCTATTGGCCCTGTGATCTTAGGAGAACACCCTAATCCACCTGTCCTAGACAGAAGTCTGTGACACACAGTGGGCTCTGAACAAGGGCCTTTACTCAGGACTGGGCACAGGGCTCACTGGGACATGAGGCATTCACTTCCTTTATAGAGGCTTTGAACTTACTGCTGAAGAAACCTTAAAATACAACCTGGCTCAGGCTCATTTCTTTAGGCACATAAAATGCTCTCTTCACTTCCTTAAAGTGTTGGCCTGACCAAGGTCACAAGACAAACAGGCATCGTTCTCTCATATTTTCTCTCTTTCTCCCATGAACCCAGGTTGTCTCTTACTTTGCAAGCCACACGGTGAGGGCACAGCTTCCCAAAACCCAGTGGGGGCTGAATTCGCCGGAGCAGGGTCACCACATCCAGGTGTTTGATACGACCCCTACAAGAGGAGGAAAAGGTCAGTCGGGAGCCATGGTCTCAGCCAGCAGGCCAGGAATCATGTTCCTGAGAGGTGGGGGTTCCCCTATAGGAGGGACTCTCCATAGCTGGAGCCCTTTGTGCAGAGCCGCAGAATTGCATGGTAAAACTCCAAAACCAATGTATACATGTTTAGATTTTAGTGAGCCATTCAGTGATGTATGTTCAAAATGGAAGGATTTAGTAGTACAATGAAATTCTCAACATGTACTGGCTGCTTCAGTCAAATAACCACCTGGCCAAAAGGTACTTATTGAGTGTCAACCAAACGTGATTGATTGACAAGTGTATCCTTGGACTTGAGGCAGGAAAGGAGTTGAGATGTATCTGGTCCTATTCATGCTAATTTGAGTCTCTACCAGTTATTCCAAACACTAGGATCTTCTATCTTTCCATTCAACTGCAAATGGCAGATATGTTCATGACTTAATCAAAGTGCCTGGCTTCCTACTGCTGGCCCTTGACCCTTGACCCTGGGGTCTAGTACAATTCAGTGTTTTCAGTGGACCCACCCAACGCTAATCTATCTCAACCCTCTTCTATAGGTATGGTTGTGCAATCCTCCCTCTTAGCTTTGGGAATCAGAATTTCCACCTGGAAACTTACTTGGCTTCAGGGTCATACTCTGCCCAGATTCTTTTAAATTCGTCCAAATGGTGGGGACCAAGGATTGACCAGTCCCTTGTCAGGTAGTCGAAGTTGTCCATAATGACAGCTACGAAGAGGTTGATAATCTGCAGAGAACAGAGAGTATGATGAGCTGCCTAAGAGGACCTTCTTACACACTTGCCACTTGAACCCGCTTTGCCAGTATGGCAGAAGCTGACATTTCTAAAGACCAGCCATATGTCACCACCAGTCCCTGAAACTTGGGCCTCTTGGATATGATCATAACACAGCTCCCCTCAGAATTGTGTGTGCTGAACCCACATGTGGGCTGGACAGCTTCCCTCCTAGGGTGCTGGGCAGGGCTGCCAAGGAGAGAGGGCAACTTTATCTACCACCTTTCTCCAATCAAAGGGTCAAAAATGTCTACGTTGCTTTTGGGCCTCCACAGGCATCTCCTCTGTCCTCTGGGACAATGCCACCTGACAAGAGCCAAGAATGGACAAGAGAGGTGCTGGCTGCAGTCACTCTGGCTCCGGCTTTCTGTCCTTGTCTCAGTGTGGTTGGACATTCCTACTAACTCAGTCTTTCTACAGCAGCTCTTCTGTGGGGGTCGCCCTTGCCATGAGCTGCCGAGATGGTAAGATCAAGCTGCCCCGACCTGCTCACTCATTCCCTGTGGCTATTTAGTCCAACTTCAGCTTACCAGGAAGGCACAGAGCATGTAGAAGCTGATGAAGTAGAAGACGGCGAAGCTGCTGCCACAGGGCGCCTCCCCTTCCGTGCTGTTGTGGGGCTCAGACTCTGGGGCGCACTTCTTCCCTGGCATGCAGGCCAGCATGATGTCCTGCCATGCCTCCCCAGTGGCACACCTGGGGCAGAGAGGTGAGAGAACTTAACACCCATGGTGAACTCAAGCCCACATCTCTGGCCCCTTCCCCGGCTCCTTGCAACACCGTATTATCACTATAGTCACCATGTGTCACACCAGATCCTCAGACCTGATTCACCTTAAAATTGAAAGTTTGTACCCTTTTACCAACTTCTTCCTATTCCTCTCCTGGAAATCACTTTGCATTCCCTGTTTCTGTGTGTTTAGATTTTTCAATTCTATTAGTGAATTTAAAAAATATGCTGCTCATGTGATGGGTATAAAATATTTCACTGATGTTTTAATTTGGTTTTAAAGTGATTAATGTGTTGAGATTTTTATTTCATTTTCTGTCGACTTGCATGTTCATATACTTGTCTCATGGGCTATTTGTCTTTTTTGTTGGGTTCTTTCTATATTTTTCATATTAACCTTTTTCAGTTATATGCATCACAAGACCTTCTTCCAGTCCGTGGCTTACTTGTCTTTAGTTTATTTCTGGTATGTTTTGATGAATCTAAGATTTAAATTTCAATGTGGCCAAATTTATATTTTTTCTGATTTTTTTATTTTTAATTTATAATAATTTTATAAAGTTTTCCTCTAAGGTGTTTTTTCTTGCATCTTGTTTAAAATATTATTCCATATTCTGGGTCATAAAAAAATTCTCCTCTATTCTAAAAGTTGTAAAATTTTGTTTTTAATAATAGCCCATGAATCTGAAATATATATTTTTTGTGCTCTATCTGAGCTAGAAATATGCTTTCTCTTTTTCTGTATAGATAACCCATTTCCTTAATACAATTTATTATCCATCTTCATCTACTGATCTGAAATATCTCTTCTGATGTAACCATTTTTCCACACATGTGTGGGTCTCACACTAGCTCTTTCATTCTATTTCCAGTAGACTATATAGTCTTAACCACTATGAATTTACAGTTAAGTTTTGCTGTCTCAGAGAGTGCCTCTAGCTTGTTGTTCTTAAAAACTGTCTTGGCTATTCATTTTCCTTTTCTATTCTATGGATATGGTAGGATCAGCTTATCAAGTTCCATGAATAATCCTGTTGAGCATTTACTAAAATTGCATTAAAATACAGAATAAGTTGAGGAATTTTACGTCTTTGTGATACTGTCTCCTAGCCATGAATATGACACATGTCACCATTTATTTAGGTCCTGTTTTATGCTTTTTAATAACATTTTATAATTTCCCAGAAAACATCTTTGTTAGGCTATTTCTAGGTATCTTATTTAAAATAAATGAAGTATTCTATTATAAATGGCATATTTAAAAAGTTATATTTTCTGTTTGCAATTAATGTAGAGGAAATAAAGTAAAATCTCAATACAGTCGATTAATTCAAGTGGGGTGGGAGAGGTGTCTGTTGAAGCTGAAAGTCTATTATATAATAAAATAGGTTTTCTAAATGTGTATGTTAAAAAGTCGACAAATTAGTTTATCTGTTTTTATTTATGTAGATATATTTGTGCCATTAAAATTCAGTCTGCATGAAAAATTTCATTTCAAAGAAAAGTTTTCTATTTGTATTACTGTAATTTTAAATATATACTGAGTAGGTCTAGTAAATGCATGCATTCACTAATCACTGAGCGAGGAAACAAATGTGTACAGATGGGTGGGGTTTAGCACAAGTGTGGACATCCATTGGCACCATTTAAAAGGGCTACAGAAAGTCATGGAACTCCCGTTTGACCCGGTGACCCCACTTCTAGGAATATATCCTAAGAAATCAGATGCTTCTATGTCTCTGAATCTATTTTTGTTCATAAGTTTATGTTGTTCATTAGATTCCACATATGAGTGAGATCATGCGATACTTATCAATGACTGGCTTATTTCATTTAGTACAATGCTCTCCAGATCCATCCACGCTGTTGCAAATGGTAAGATTCTTTTTTTTCAGCTGCCTAGTATTCCATTGTAAAAATGTATCAGTTTTTTTTATTCTTTTTAAGTGTAATTTTTTAATTCTTTAAAGTATTACTTATAGTAGTATATTTATGTCCTTTTACCGCCCCCCCATTTACCTTCCTCCAGTCTCCTATACCCATGGTCACATGCCCTCTGTATCACAATTTTTTAATCCACTCATCTGCTGATGGGCACTTAGGCTGTTTCCAAATCTTAGCTATTGTAAATTGTGCTGCTATGAACATAAGGGTGCAAATATTTCTTATAGAAAAGCATCCACTTTATTTATATTTTCAAATATATTGACATAAATTTGTAATAATGTTCTCTTACTGGGATTGTCAGATTGAATTAATAAAAAAAAGTGTTCCTACTATGAGTTGTCTATAGGAGACACTTTAGATGCAAAGACAAAAGCAAGTTGTAAGTAAAAGAATGGGAAAAAATCCCTCAATTTAGAGGAAAATATGTCAGACTGGATTTAAATATCGGCTGCTTAGAAGAGATATATATCTAAAATGTAAGACTAAGAGAGAAACCAAGATGGTGGCATAGGTAAACACCTAAACTGCTGCCTCGCACAACAATTTCAAAACTACAACTAAAAGATAAAATGGACATCATCCAGAACCACAGGAAAGCTGGCTGAGTGGAAATTCTATAACTAGAAGGAAAGAGAAAAGCACACTGAGACTCAGAGAAGCTGCAGGAAGCAGAGGTACCGAGATGCGCACGTGAAGAGGACTGGCAACTGAGGGCGCGGCTGGCTTTCTCAAGCGGGAGGTAGATGAAAGATCTTGACTGTGTTAAACTTCAGTTCTGGATGAGATTCTGGGGACCCAGAGTCATTCTGGGAGAAACTAGACTGTCTGGTAGTGGGCAGAACTCGAGGCAACTTTCTCTCAGAGGTGCTTGCAGTGATTACCACAGGACACTGAGACACAGGGGCCTATTAGGGCAGGGCTAACAGGAAACCAATGCTGTCTTCTCTGCCCTGAAACTCTGCTCCATCCAAGCTGAGCACAAAGGCTTTTGCAAGACTTGTCTCATAAGGGTGTCTCTAGCACAGAAGTTCTCCCAGCATAAAACCAGCTGATTTTCATAGTCAATTGGCCTGGAGGTCAATTCCTCCCAGTGATACCAACAACAATCAAGGCGTAACTACAACAAGACTGTGCACACAGCCCACAAAGGAGTGCACCAAGAGTGTCCACCTCAGGTAACTGGGGAGGCTGAGTCACTGGGACCGATAGGATACCTAGCACACAAAGCCACTCTATCAACTCAAGGAAGCAGCCAAAATGAGGAGACAAAGAAACAGGTCACAAATGAAATAAATGGAGAAAAGCAAATGACTGAATATAGAGTTCAAAACCATGGTTATAAGGTTTTTCAAGAATTTTCTAGAAAAGGCTGATAAATTTAGTGAGACTCTCAAAGTATGAAAAAGGACCAACTAGAAATTAAGCACACACTGACTGAAATAAAAAATATTATACAGAGATCTAAGAGCAGACTAGAGGATCGCAAGAATCAAGTCAAAGATTTGAAATACAAAGAAACAAAAAACACTCAATAATTATTACAATTGTTGAAAAAAAATAAAGCTAAAAAAATAAAATAAAATCCAAAAATATGAAAATAGTGTAAGGTGCCTCTGGGACAACTTCAAGCATACCAACATCAGAATTATGGGGGTGCCAGAAGAAGAGAGAAAGCAAGATACTGAAAACCTATTTGAAGAAATAATGACAGTAAACTTTCCCCACTTGGTGAAAGAAATAGATTTATAAGTCCAGAAAGCACAGAGAACCCCAAATGAAAGGAATACAAAGAGGACCACACCAAGACACATCATAATTAAAATGCCAAGAGCAAAAGACGAAGAGAGAATATTAAAAGCAGCAAGAGGAAAACAGTTAGTTACTAACAAGGGAGCATCCATACAACTGTCAGCTGATTTCTCAACAGAATCTATGCAGGTTAGATACAAATGGCAAGAAATATTCAAAGTGATGAATAGCAAGAACCTACAACCAAGATTACTCTACCCAACAAAGCTATCATTCAGAATTGAAGGGCAGATAAAGAGCTTCACAAATAAGAAGAAGTTAAAGGAGTTCATCACCAGCCAACCAGTATTATATGAAATGCTGAAAGGTACTCTTTAAGAGGAGGAAGAAAAAAAAGAGGTAAAGATAAAAATTATAACAACAAATACATATCTATCAATAAGTGAATCTAAAAATTAAGTGAATAAAAAAATCTGATGAATAGAATAAACTGGTGAATATATTAGAACCAGGGGCATAGAAAGTGAGTGGACTGACAATTCTCAGGGGCAGGAAGAAACTGGACAAAAATCGTACACCTATGGATGAGGACAGTGGGTGGGGTGTAAGGGCAGAAGGTGGAGTGGGAACTGGGGGAAGAGGGGAAAAAGAAAAACAATTGTAATAATTTGAACAATAAAGATTTATTAAATTTAAAAAATGTAAGAATATAGCAAGGTTTATGTTCAAGTGTGGAAAAAGTATACCATATAAACAATAAAAACAAATAAACAAAAAGCTGGTATAGATGTATTAATATCAGATAAAGTAGAATCTACACTAATAAAAGAGAAACATGGAAATTAACCATCACTCTGCTACATTCACAAGCCACACCCACCAGCCAATCAGGAGCAAGTATGCAAATTAACCCAACTATTATGGCGGCCAGCCACGGAGTGAGCAGGAGGATTGGGTTTCCCTGGTGATGGAGGAAGCCAAACTTTCTGCCTGCTCTGGCTGGCCCTGTGCTCTGCTCAAGGCTAGAGAGTTTCAATTATAGAAGATAAATAAATCGCAACAAAAATGGCTCTAGCCACGGAGCTGGAGAGAACAGAAGGCTTGGGTTTCCCTGTCAATGGAATAAGCCAAACTTCCTGGCCTTCCCTGGCCTCTGCTCAAGGCTACAAAGTTTAAATTAAAGAAGATAAATAAATCCTAACAAAAATGGTGCAGCCATGGAGCTGGAGACCTGGCCTCTACTCAAGGCTTCTAAGTTTCAATTACAGAAGATAAATAAATCCCAGATACCAAGGCCTCCACTTGGGTCACTGGGGGGCATGGCCAGCCTGAAAACCACCAAACCCCCCTTGCCCTGGCCACCCCATGCCCCAAGGGAACCCCCACCCTAATCCAGGATACCCTTCAGGGTAAACCAGTCGTTTTTTTGGCCCCACTTGGGCACCAGGCCTCTATCCTATCTAATAAAAGAATAATATGCAAACTGACCATCACTCCAACACACAAGTTGGCTGCCCCATGTGGTCAAAGATCCTGCTCCCATGTGGTCAAAGATCCTGCCCCCATGTGGACACAAGATGGTGGCCACAAGATGGCCAGCAGGGGAGGGCAGTTGGAAGGGACCAGGCCTGTAGGGGAGGGCAGTTAGGGGTGACCAGGCCTGTAGGGGAGGGCAGTTAGAGGCAATCAGGCTGGCAGGGGAGCAATTAGGCATCAATCAGGCTGTCAGGGGAGTGTTAGGGGATGATCAGCATGGCAGGCAGAAGTGGTTAGAAGCAATCAGGAAGGCAGGCAGGAAAGCAGTTGGGATCCAGAAGTCCTGGATCGTGAGAGGGATGTCCAACTGCCCGTTTAGGCCTGATTTTGGTAGGGCAGTTGGACATCCCTCAAGGTGTTCCAAATTGGAGAGTGTGCAGGCTGGGCTGAGGGACACCTCCTCCCCCTATGCACAAATTTCGTGCACCGGCCTCTAGTTTATAATAAAATTATTAGTAGGCATACATATTTTATAAGATTAAAAGGCTCAAATTTCCCACATCAGTGTTGCTCCATGGTTAAAACGTAGTCCTGTGCACTGAAGAGTTGTGAGTTTGTTCCCCGTACCTTGTTGTGGTGTGTGCTGGAGGCAACCAATCAATGTGTACCTCTCACATTGATGTTTCTCTCTCTTTCTTTCTCATTCCCTTATACTTTCTCTGAAGAGCCATGGAAGAAATATCCTCAGGTGAGGATTAATATCAAAAGGCTCAAATCACCATAAAGATATACAAATGTCAAATTGTAAAACAAAAGTTGTTTTTTTGAAAACATTTAATAATAATGCTAATAAACCACTGGCAATAACTGATTAAATGCTGAAAGAGAGAGAGGGAGAATGAGAGCATATAACCAGGGTTGAAAAAAAGGACAACATCACTAAAGACATTAAAAGATAAAAGGATATTATCTTTGAAATTTTAAATGCAATAAAATTTTTTAGAAAAATATAATTTATAAAAACTGACTCCAGAAGTAAAAATATATATATATATATATATATATATATATATATATATATATATATTTTTTTTTTTTTTGAATGGGTCTTTGATTGTTAAAATCATTAAATCCATAATAGGAAACCTCCTTAAAAAGAAAATACCAGGCCCAGATCACCACATTGTTAAATTCTACAAAATACTTAAGGGAGAAATAAAACCATGACAAAGCTACATTAATTAATACAATGTGATATAGGTGTAGTACTTATACCAACAAATCAATGCAAAAGGAAAAGACCCATACCTATATAGACACTTGATATGTGGAAGGTTGGACTGCAGACAACTGAAGAAAGGATGGAATTTTTAAATGACTGTCCTTAGGTCAACCAGATATCCATGTCCATATGGACAAAAATATTAAATTTGATCTTTATCTTATGCCATACATAATACTCACTTCCAAGTGGATTGAAGATCCAAATGTAAATAAAAAACAAAAAAACTTGTGGCAGACAATAAAGAAAAATATATTTATTAACTTGGGAGTATGAAATTTAAATAAGACACAAGATAAAAAGATTGGTTAAACTGCATATTTTCTGTTGAGAAATCAGCTGACAATCGTATGGCTGCTCCCTTGTAGGTAACTAACTGTTTTTCTCTTGCTGCTTTTAATATTCTCTCTCTCTTTTTTTTGCTCTTGGCATTTTAATTATGATGTGTCTTGGTGTGGTCCTCTTTGGATTTCTTTTGTTTGGAGTTCTTTGCACTTCCTGGACTTGTAAGTCTATTTCTTTCACCAGGTGGGGGAAGTTTTCAGTTATTATTTCTTCAAATAGGTTTTCAGTATCTTGCTCTCTCTCTTCTTCTGGCATCCCCATAATTCAGATGTTGGTACACTTGAAGTTGTCCCAGAGGCTCCTTATGCATATTTTTGGATTCTTTTTTCCTTCTGCTTTTCTGGTTGTGTGTTTTTGCTTCTTTGTATTTCAAATCTTTGACTTGATTTGTGGGATCCTCTAGTCTGCTGTTCAATCTCTGTATAATATTTTTTATTTCAGTCAATGTATTCTTAATTTCTAGTTGGTCCTTTTTCATATCTTTGAGGGTCTCACTAAATTTATCAACCTTTTCTAGAAAATTCTTGAAAAACCTTATAACCATGGTTTTGAACTCTATATCTAGTCATTTGCTTTCCTCCATTTCTTTCATTTGTGATCTGTTTCTCTGTCTCTGCATTTTGGCTGCTTTCCTGAGTTGATAGAGTAGCTTTGCATGCTATGTGTCATATAGAGCCCAGTAGCTCAGCCTCCCAGGTTACCTGAGGTGCACACTCTTGGTGCACCTCTTTGTGGGCTGTGTGCACAGTCTTGATTATTGTTGTTATCACTAGGGGATTGATATATTTCCAAATGCATGTGGTTTTATGATTGTTATATATTCTTGATGGATTATATCTTTTATCAATATTGAATATCCTTCTTTCACCTGGAATTTTATTTCTTCTGATATTGCTATTACTACATCTACATTTTTGGTAAGCATGGTCTGTATTCTTTTTCTATTCCTTTATTTTTATTCTCTTTAGGTCATTTTATTTTACTCTATCTATTATAAACAGGCTAGAGCTACACTTCTTAAAGCCAACATTAGAATATTTATCTTTTAATAAAAAATTTAAATTTTCATGATTATTAATTTTTGTTCTTATTCCAAGCATCTTAATTTATGTTCTAGTTTTATCTCCCTCCCCCCTCTTTTCCTCCTTCCCTACCTCCCTCCCTGCCTCCTTCCCTCCTTTTCTTCCTCCTCCCTCCTTTCTTCCCTCTCTCCCTTGTTCCCTCCTTTTCTCTCTCCCTTCCCTTTCCTTCCTTGCATCTCTTTCCTGTTGCTGAGTTGCAATAGTTTATGTATGTGCATCCATTTTTCCCTCTAGTGGTTTAGATTGTACATATTACATTTTTTTCTTTTTTTGTAATTGAATCCTATCTGCTTTCTTACACTTAGGAAATTCTCAATATTTCTAGTTCACTGATAGCACCCTTTCATGTTTGCTTTTCTTCTTCTTAGTACTGTTATAGTTTACTAGAGGCTCATTGCACGAAGAGATTCATACAATAGGCCTTCCTTCCCTTGGCTTCTAGCACCGGTTTTACTCTAGCACCTGGGACCCAGGCTTTCGCTCTGGCCAGAGTCTGCCTTCTTCGTCTTCGCTGCAGCACTCCACTCCTGTAGATCATTTGGCTTCCTACCCTCCCTCTCATAGCAGGTGTCCTGCCCCGCCTGGCCACACCCCCTGGAGCAGCTGGGCGGCAACCATCTTTGGCCTTCTAATTTGCATACTCACCCTGACTGGCTGTGGGCATAGTGGAGGTATGGTCAATTTACATGTTGGTCTATTATTAGGTAAGATTCTTTTAAAAATATCTCTGTCATCAAGGACTTAGGGAGAGGAGGGGCAATAGACCCATGTTCTTGCTCTGTCATGTGTCTAGTTCCTCTATTTAAATGTGGCATAGGCTTACGTGTTGTTAAATTGCAGTCAAGAGTAGCCCTTGTGTTCTCATAGCCACAGTCTGAGGTAGATGGTGTCAGACTGATATTTAAGGGCTCTGTCATTTGATTTAAGACATTTAAACAATAATGATACTTAGGCATGGGTATGACTTGCTCTAGAACAGTGGTTCTCAACCTTCCTAATGCTGCGACCCTTTAAGATAGCTCCTCATGTGGTGGTGATCCCCAACCATAAAATTATTTCCGTTGCTACTTCATAACTGTAATTTTGCTACTGTTATGAACTGTAATGTAAATATCTGATATGCAGGATGTATTTTCATTGTTACAAATTGACCATAATTAAAGCATAGTGATTAATCACAAAAACAATATGTAATTATATATTGTGAAATATTTATTTCTAATTACAAATAAATGAAATTTTGTCTTAAATCATGGTATAGCATGGGTAACAGTCTTAATCTAACAAAAGTAAACTACATTGCTACATTTTGCTACACCGAGGAGCGGTATGTTGGTTCCTAAGACCATGGGAAATAGGTGTTTTCCAATAGTCGTAGGCGACCCCTGTGAAAGGGTCGTTCGACCCCCAAAGGGGTCGCGACCTTCAGGTTGAGAACCGCTGCTCTAGAATATGGTGAAGGCGGGCTATCTCTCTATAGAGAGAATCCCTGGATCCTCTCGAAAGGAACGCCAGGGGATGGTAAGGGCAATGACTAGAAATCATCTAGCCCAGTATAGGGTTAACAGTTCTCACCTCCCAGCTCTGGACCAGGTGGGGTCCCCGGAAAGTGATAAGAACCAAGGGGGCTGACAGGGTGGCTAGGAGCCAGAGGAGGAGGAGAAGCAGGCTGCAAGTGGCAGGGACTCACTCACTCACGGGCAGGCATGAGAACGCTGCCCTCCCCAGCTACACATGAGGGTGGCTTTCCAAGAAGTAAAGGTGCGTGGCTGGCCTCACCCAGGAGGAACCATGCATATGGACATACCCACCCAGCACAGCAGTGGCACTAACACTGGCACCTGTATTTGTTTTATGAGGGAACTGAGGCTCAGAGAAGTTAGTTCTTACTCGGGGTCATAGAGCAAGTGTGTTGTAGTGTTGGCTTTGAGCTTATTCAGCTTCCTAACCAGGGTGCTTTCAGTATTTGACTTTTGCTACCCTACTGTTTTCAGGTGGTTACCAGCAGCTGTGCCGTCTCCATGGGTGGCCTGATGGGAGGTTGTAGATAACACTGAAGCGACTGCTTCCCAGTCTGTGGAGGGAGACCCAGCACAAGTTCTCTCTCTACCCACTCTCCTGGAGAGAGCCCCCTCCCATTCTGCATCCAGACTATAGGGCTGCATCATGCTGCTGTTTCTGTGTGCATGGTCCTCAGAGACCCACCTGAAGAGGAGCAGCACAGCTTGGGGGAAGGTCTGAAAGTTGTTGTTCCGGTTGATCTCTGTAGTGTCATTCAAGGCAATTTTCCCAAACACCTAAAAGGGGAGAGGAAAGGGATTTGTGAAGCACGGACCAGGAGGACCCTATTTCCCACCTATCACTCAAAGGTCTCTTCAGGGTCAGAGCTGACCCTGGGACAGGCTGGCCTATAAACTGAGCAGAGTACCCTCATGCAACCTGGCTGGGCCTCAAGGGAGCAGGCATCTGCCTCCCTTCAGTCTTCCACACTGGACAGGTAAGATGAGTGCCCATGGGCTCTCAGGAGAGGCCCAGTGGCCCTGTGTTTCTGAGGCTGAGAGCAGGCTCCCTGGCTTTCAGGGAGTCTGGGGGTGGGGTGGGGAGGGAAGGGAACTAAACATTCTTAAGAATATTTTCTCTTGAAGACGTTATTGAGGAATTATTAACAAATATAATTGTATATATTTAGAATGTACAATGTAGTGATGATTTGATGTACACAACACTCTAGGATCATTACCAATATCAAGACAATTATCATGTATCATTTCACAGTCAACAGTTTTTTGGTATAAGAATGCTTAGGATCTATCAGCAATTTCAAGGGTACAATACTGTATTACTATTAACTATCGTCACCATTAGATCCTCAGAACTTATTAATTTCTTTGCCATTTCAGCTCCATATGCCCAAGCACACTTCCAAATTTCGTTCTTGGACTCTGGAATGACATGGAACAAGCAATCTGGGGCTTCGATAAATTTAATCCATCCTTGAAATCAGAACCCCCCTCCCCCCATTCCCCGAACTTTTAAAGCGATTCTTATCTTAGAAACTGTCACCCTTGATCAATGGCAAGGTAGCTCTTTCCATGTCACAGGTTTTGGCCTATGAGCCTTAGGGTCTTTCTGCAATAAGCAAGCAGGAGAGTTGTGCTCAAGGAGCTGCTGAGGAAAAGCTCCTGGCCAGGGTGCAGTGTGGGCTGGGTGTTCTTCTGAAACGCTGAGGCCTGGCTGGAGAACTCGTGTTTGGGGCAGGAGAAAGTGCAGTGGCACCTGTGGGGGACCTGGAAACTGCTGTGTGTTTGATAGGGAGAGCCTGCCTCTCTCCCTTCCTCTTTCCTGAGTGACACTGGACAAAGGGAGGGACGCTCTCTGACACACCTTCCTGTGGTTTCCTGAGAAGGGCCCATATCTCTTGAGCCCATTGCATCATTTGGAAGTGTTTTTCTGAGAGCAGAACCCAGGTCTGAGAAAATGGGGAGAGAAACTCTGAACTGTGTATACCACTCTTGGCCATTCACCCTGCTACCTGTAGGATACCATTTGGGGGCAAGACCCAATTTCTGTGACATTTTGGGCCTCAGAAGGTGAAAGAGGAGGGAGCAGGTGGGCAGGAGCAGGGGGGAGGTGAGAAGGCAGAGGGTGTCAGGAAGTGTGAGCTGGGAAACCATGGAGCCCCTACCTGCATCCCGATCACGGCATAGATGAAGAACAGCATCACGATCAGAAGGGCCACGTAGGGCAGGGCCTAGGAGGAAGCAAAGGACTTCGTGAAGCAGTGAAGACAGCTTGCTGGCTGGACCCCTTCCCAGGGCACTGCACCTGCCATCAACAGCTGCCTGGCTTGGGGACATTTCCAAGAACCCCATAGTTCTGGGCACCTGGGAGAAGGCCTGAGTGATGGCACTGACCCTTCATTTTGACTTGGTTTTAATCACCTGAGAAGCCATACAGTATTGAGAAAAGCAGGTTGCAGAGTAAAGAAAATAGTGTGATATTACTTAGTAAAAACAATAAAAAATGAGCAAAATTGTCCTCTGAGTAGACATATATCTTTGTTCGGCAAGGAGAGTCTCAGAGGACACATACCAAGGGTACCTGGGAGGCGCAGGTGGAGGCAGCTCACGCCCTTTCTTTGTATAACTTTGTTGTTCTACTGGTTGTAATAAAAATATTGACTAAGGAAAACTTAACTAAAAGAAATATGATGGGCCCCAATCCTATTTCTGCCACTTTCCAGCTATGAGAACTTGGGCTTATTACTTAACCTCTCTGAGCTCAGTTTCCTCATCTGAAAAAATGAGAAGAGCAATGATGACTTCGCCGGGCTTTTGTAGAGTGTAAGTGATGTAAGGTTTACAAAAATGTCTCGTGTATTGCCTTGTACTTGGGTTCCACACATTTTATTCACTCAAGGTATTATCACCTCAGTTAACTGAATTTTCCAGAGCTTATCCTTTGGGAAGGCCCTGGGGAAATACCCGCCAGGTGCCCGCACACCACTAGATGGCACTGTGAGACCATGTGGACACTATGAGTCATCAGCGCTCTAGCTTCACAGTCCAGTGCCACTCCTCACAGTCCCGGTGCCTCTTCCCAGCCCAGGAACATTGGAGGCCTATATGGTCCCACTTGGCTGTGGGTCTCCAAGGGTGTCCCCTGAACATCGACAGCCCAGTCTGCTCCCAGAAGAATCCCCAGCTTCCCAGAGACTAAGAGTGGCTCAGGGTAGGTGGGGGTGGCAGGGAGGGCCCGGCTCCTCTGGAGGTGAGCAGTCAGCTTGGGTGGGCTATGAGTGCCCTTCTTGGGTGGGGATGCTGACTCAGGGCAGGAGGCTCTCTGTGGAGGTGTGTTTGCTGTTGGGGCGGGGTTCCAAAGCAAGCAGGTGCCTGATGGCAGCTCCCCACCTGTCAGGGATTCAGTGACCAGACAGGGCTTTGCTTTAGCTAATATACGCCTCTCAGAGATGGCCAGAGGCAACAGTTATCCTGCTTTTACAGATGGAAAATGATGGCTGAGCCAAGACAATTGATTCTATGTTGAGCAACCCTGTGCTCATTGGAGGGGCCATCTCTCCTCGAGAGCAGTGACACCAGGGTCCTGGAGAGTTTGGCCAAGTCCCTAAGTAAGTAGGAACAGCAGTCATTGCTGCAATGACAGAACTGGGAGGGTTTTGGGGGGGCCGTCGTTTTCAAATTTGTTCCAATACAAAGTCCCTTTGTCTAATCAATTCTTGCAGAAAAATACCTATAAGAGAAGAAAGCAGAGCTATTCAAGCCCCCCTCAGCTTCCAGCCTTTCTCACTTAACTTTAGGGTAATCTGGGGACCCAGAACATGCTTTTGAGAACCATAAACTGAGTCCAAAGGACTCATTTCAGACACAGGCAGCAGTGAGCAGCAGAGTGAGCTCTGTCTTGACCCCTGGATGCTGCTTGTTCCTTGACTGTCTCCTCTGGCTCAGGGAGCCTGTTGGAAGCTGGGGTGTGGGAGCCCCATGCAGCCCTGCAGCCCAGGAGAAGCGGCGGTCTCCTGTCCGCCAGTGCTCAGGCAGAGGTGGCTACCTGGAAGGACTTGATGAAGGTCCACAGCAGCGTCCGGATGCCCTCCCCACGGCTCAGCAGCTTAACCAGGCGCATGACCCGGAAGAGGCGGAAGAAGGTGATGGAGATTCGGGAGTTCTCCTCTGCATTCTGGAATCCATTGGCAACAGGGGGTGGTAATTAACACAGCAATACAGAGGGATGGGGCAAGAGCGGGGTGGGCCCTGCTCCAGCAACACCCTTGGCTGGGATGGACCAGCGCAAGGCAGGGTTGGCTGCACTAGTTCTCTCCCTGACCACAGAGGGAAGGCAGAGCCCACCTTTTCCAACCCTGAGGTCTCTGTAGAGCCAAGCTGTGCCCAGGCCCTAAGCCCACGTCCCTTTTCCTATTCTCCCGCTTCACTTTCTTTCCTAGTCCTTGAGCGCCTGGGTGGGGCGACAGGAGAGTCCCTGAGGAACTTCCATGTAATCTAGGCAGGGAGCCAGCCTCTGAGGGCGCTCGGTCTTAGCTATGTGCTGAAAAAGGAGCGGCCTCCCTCCCACCTGGCGAGGCTGCCTGTGGGTCTGGCATCCTGAGTGGGATGTGTTTGCAAGGCAGCCTGTGGGTGTGGGCCCCTCCCAGCGGCCCGGCGGGCAGGCTGTCCACTGAAAGAGCTTGCTCACGGGCTCCTCAGGACTCCAGCACTTCTGCTGTATCCACTCCTACTGTTCATAGTCCCTGTCCACATGCTTTGGTGTTGCTTAGTGCTGGGCGAGTGACTAGTTTACAGCCCTTGCCTTTTCTGGGGCCCTAAATATGCCCCCGCCCCCATCTCCTTCTTTCTACCCTGGGCGTCTAGGAGGCACCCCTTCTCCAGGGGAGGTGGGGAAGGCACTTGGAATGAGAGGATCAAATGGTCCTGCTCAGGGCAGATCATCTCCTCAGGAGTCCTGGAGGGTGAGGGCGAGGGCAAGGGGAAGAAGAGTGGAGCAGGCACAGGCGCTGACATGGGAATATAGCGCCGCATTGCTAGCATCGCTGGCCAAGTGATTACTCAACATCTTGGACCTGGAGGGTCCCGGGGCTTGGGCACAGGCCTGGGCAGGGCTCAGGGTGGGGGGCTGGGGGTGGGTTGGGCAGGAAAGACTCCCTATCACCGTCTGCCTCCAGACCCAAGGCAAACATGGATGGACTCCCTGGCCCCACCTCCTGCCACATGGGCCAAAGAGCTGGGTGTGGTGACCAGACAGCCACTTGCCTGCTCCCAGAGCTAGTGCAGCTCACCCAGCCTGTGGGCACCGGGAGAGAATGGACCCTGGGGCTTCCTATTACTGTTCCCATCACTGCCTCCCTCTGGGTCCTCGCTGGGACCCTATGTTGCCTCTCCGTTTCTCCATCCACATCTCTGGTTTGGTGCTTAATCATTTTCAGGTGTGAGCCTCTCCCAGACATCCCACCAGCGTGGTTGCCCTGCTCCCTCAGGTCCTGCGGCCTATTCCATTGTCACTGACATGGCTGCTGGCTCCAGAGGCCAGAGTGGGAGGCCCCTGGGGAGGCGGGGAGGACTGCACAGAAACCAGCAGGAAGTCCCTCTGGTGTTTGGACTCTCCAGACAGGGGAAGACTCACAGCATTTCTTCTACATCCAAGCCAGAGCCCTCCCCAGTCCTCCTCAGGCGCTTGCGCCCCACAGGCAGGGCAGGCTGTGGGGTGGGGAGCCCGCTTCAGCCACAGGAGCTGAGGAAGGAAGGGCAGGTAGCATCCTCGACTTGCCCCATGCTCTGTCCTGAGTGGATTCTGAAGCTTTGATGCCCTTAATCTCTGCATTTCTATCACCTGTGTATCTATTTGAAATTCTATTTTCTTTCCTTAAAAAAGATTGTGTGCCCCAGAGGAGTATACAGCAGAGGCTCAGGGTTTATAACAGCTGTCAGTTCCACCATGTTGGGGAAGGCAGACAGAAGAAGAACATGCTTAAGCGGGGAACTTCAGTTGTGAGTGTCAGAGCCTGAGAAGTTGTGCCACAGGGGCATCTGGGTCGGATGAGTGAAAAAATAAAACCCAAGCCTGCAGGATGGATTCCAGCCTGGGACCAGGAGCCTCCCGGCTGCTGCGTTTTCCTAACACTCTAGAGGGGAATAAAAATCCGCATGGACATGGCAACTTCTTCTAATAAATCAAACGACAATACAGTGAAGAACAGAGCCAGTGGCCATCCCTGTGAAGTGGGGAGCAGGCCTGGGAACAGCCCTGCCCTCGGCAGCTTCCACCTGGTCTGGGGCGGCATGTCAGGAAACATCACCAGCCCACCCAGCCTTGTCTCCTCTGCTGACTCACTAAATGTATGATGATAGCTTTTTGGAGAAGGCTGTTCCAAGGAGACCTCAAAGTCACACCAAGTGCCATCTTTAGCACTTGAGCCAAAGTGAACCGGAGTGGTCCGAACAGTAGAGCTTTTCTGCTTGCAGTGTACTGCAGAAGAGTGGGTGGGTATCGCCCAATTTCAATGAGCTCAGGAATTTAGGAAATTCCACAGGTAACACTGTTGAAAATTTAGCTGCACTCTAAGTAACAAATCCCAGCTCAAACCTTCTACTGTGGCCTTAAACTCAGCACAAAGGAGCTCAGTCCTTACAGAAACTCAATTAAGGAAGAAAGTAACCGCCTGCCTTCCCACTTCCTGCTGGATCATCTCCCTCTTCCCTCTTTCCCAGGAGGCCTTTCCATGGAGACCTTCAAGCGTTTGTCCACCCTATTACTGCTGAGAACCCTGGGAAAATGCATGAAGGTGCAAAGTTTTCATGTCAGGTTAGGGCTAGAGGCTTAGCTAGTGGGTCTCAGGGTGTTTAACAGGAAATTGCCCTTGGGTCCAGTTCTCTCCCAGTGCTCGTTAGACAGTCAAGATCACAGTAAATTATCACCCAAAGGGAAGTTCAGGGAAGGGGGTGGGGGACACCATTATACAGACAACACGTCACAGCTTCACGAGACTAGGCAGGCAAGGTGCAAGACGGACACGATGGCCACATGCAGCAGGAGCCAGGCTGGGCTCTGGGAGGCTCAGGGTCCAGTGGTAAGAGTGGGGGGTGTTAGAAGAGGTCATAGAAGCTCACAGCGTGGTCTGGAGGGTTGGTCTTACCATAAAGGGAACGCATTGGGTATGTTCAGCTGGCTTTAAAGAAAGGCAGATAGAGATAAGATGTAATGAGTCTCCAACAAAGAGATCGGTATTCTAGGTCTTGGCTAACACAGGAGCAACAAAGTGGCAGGAGAGGGCAAAAGGAAACAAGTAACAGAAATACCAACCACAGGCCTGGCGGGTTCTGCACCGTGAGTGTGGGCTCTGCATAGCTGGGTCTCACGTCTGCCAAGGACCCATCACGGCCACATATGAAATAGCTCACACCCAGTACAAATGAGATCTTCTGGACTCTGAGGATGGAGGTCTTTCTTTGACTGGCTTATTTCACTTAGCAATACCCACTATGTATTCTAAGATAGCTTCACTCACTCTAGCTCTATCCAGCATTGCCGCTGAAGGAGCTGGCAAGCAATGGCCCCTCAGGTGTAGTAGTGGGGAGACTGGGTTTTAATTCTCAGTGTAGAGGGTCTAAAGAGGTGGCCCTCACCTCCTTCCATAGCAGGGGTTCATCCTCAGGCTGAGGCTCAGGTGGGAGGCAGCTCTGCTTAACTACTAGTCTATAGGTGTGAGAGCCTTGGCATGGCATGACCAATGTGTGGAGTTGTATTGTAAATTGGAAAGCTCTGCATACAATTTACGATATGTTTACTGACATCCAAGAAGCTGCTCTCATGGGTCTGACTGCTGAGCTCAGTTTGGGGCAGGTGCTGGGGAAAGTGGCCACTTTGAGTGACACGCAGCTCTCTGCCCAGTTACCGAACCTGGATCTCGAAGACACCCCAGCTCTCAGTGCGGAGAGCCGAGCACCTGACTGATCTGACCTTCTGAGCTGTTAATTCTTTCTAGAAGATCTTGACTTTGCTTTTACCCTCCACTTTCAGATGGCTGCTCTTGTGTTTCTGTTTTTAAGTTATAAAGAAACGTTGTAATGGATTTTTGAAGGATGAAAATGTGCACAACCAGACATTTGCTTGCAGACTTAAAATACTCCTTTGGCAACAAATTTGTTGGCAAGTTCCTTTTCCCATAGCAAATTGGTAGGATGTTTTTGGGGGAAGAATGGAGATGCAGGGTGAGGCCAGGGAAGAAATGGGCAAGGATGCTCTCCAGTCATTTGCAGAACACAGTCCCATCTCCATTCTGCTTCTGGAGGAGCATGAGCTGCCGGTCAATCCACAGGCCTGTAAGATGGGCTCACTAGAATTTGACTAGCAGGCTGCAATAGAACATGGAAACACACACACACACACACACACACACACACACACACACGTGCACGCGCGCAGAGGGAATTCAGGATGGTCAAGTGTTTGTGCACCTATGTGAATGGTTCTGTGTTTCTGAGGCTTCAGGGAGGAAGGGAGTGTAAGGGTCATACAGAGGTCAATCTATTCTATACACTATGCCCAGGCACTAGGCAGAGTTCCCAGCAGGCTTGGATCCACCCTGAAAACTTCTCCCCATCTCATTACTGCTAAGAATCCTGAGCAAAGTTTGAAGGTCCTCTGGGTGAATCCCATCCCACATAGGACCAGAATGAAAACAATTTAGAGAACTCACCTGAGTCACCTGGTCCAAGTGAATAACCCCAGCCATTAAAAAATTTAAACTATTTGTTTTATTGTATTTTATTTTTAAACATGCAGAATGCTTCATTTGGGATTTTTAAAGGTTTTAACTGTCCTTTTTTTGGTTGATTTTTAGCCTTTTATAGCTCCCATTTAAGATCTCATCTATTTAAGTCATATTTTATTTCAAAATTTAGTTTTAGGTCTGTTGTAATTACAGACCTATCTAGTTATTTTAATAATATGTATTGATTTACGAATCCTCATGGTACATCTCTGCAATGGGAGACAAGGAGCAGTCAGGGGAGCTGTAAGGGCAGCAGTGAGTGGGAGGACAGGGGCCTGAGATCCTGTATTGGGTCCCCAGCCCGGTTAATGAGACTGGCACTGTGGGAGAATCGCACAGATTAAACATTTTCTCCAGCTTTAGACCATACTTTCCAAAGGGCACGTTTGTCTCTTTTTGCTTGCTCCCTCCACCACCATCCCCAACCCAGCCCCTCAACATCCTCCCACCCTGACAACTGTTAGCTTGCTCTCTATCTATGAGTCTGTCTCTACTTTACTTGTTAGTTCATTAAATTCTACATGAGTGAGATCATGTGATTCTTGTCTTTCTCTGACTGGCTTATTTCACTTAGTATAATGCTCTCCAGATCCCTCCATGCTGGCTCAGATCCTTCTTTTTTTATTGCTGCCTAGTATCCCATAGTGTACATGTACCACAGCCTTTTTATCCACTCATCTACTGATGGGCACTAGGGTCAGAGGGCACTTTTGACTTGCCAGGGCAGTGTTGCCTGTGAGCCTCACACAAGCCTATTTGTTCTATGTGAGGGACTATGTTTACAAAGTGCACAGTCTCAAAAAAAACCTAACCATTCATAATAAACTCTCAAAGCAATCACAGAATGATTCTAAGTGGAACCAACAGAAAGAAACCTAACACATAGCCCTTGCTCTCGAGAACCCACAGTTCATGGACATACCACCAGCCCCTGAAGGTCATTCCTAGATGACTTGGTGTGGTCGTTCCCCGTCTTTGGTCCCTTGCCCAGCTGCAAATGGAACCTCCCCTCTGCGCGCCCCCCCACTTCCCCTGGGACTGGAAGGAAAGACTGGGCCAGTTGGATCCAGGCACCTGCACTTTCTTATTGTTGGCTACTCTCTGTAACTCCCTAGTTCTCTAGAAAAACTACCTGGTGCCCTAACCCAGTGGTCGGCAAACTCATTAGTCAACAGAGCCAAATATCAACAGTACAATGATTGAAATTTCTTTTGAAAGCCAAAATTTTTAAACTTAAACTTCTTCTAAGGCCACATCTTCAAAATAGACTCACCCAGGCTGTGATATATTGTGGAAGAGCCAACTCAAGGGGCCAAGAGCCACCTGTGGCTCGTGAGCCGAAGTTTGCTGATCACGGCCCTAACCAGTTTGGCTCAGTGGATAGAGTGTCAGCCTACGGACTCAAGGTCTCCAGGTTCGATTCCGGTCAAGGGCATGTACCTCGGTTGTGGGCACATCCCCAGTAGGAAGTGTGCAGGAGGCAGCTGATTGATGTTTCTCTCTCATCAATGTTTCTAACTCTCGATTCCTCTCCCTTCTTCTTTGTAAAAAATCAATAAAATATATTTAAAAAAAGAGAGAGAGAGAGAAAGAAAAACTACCTGGTATAGGTTCTACTTTCTGAGCTAAACTTAGAATTAGTTGTTAGACTGGAGTCTTTGTGCCATCCATCTCTGACCATTTTCCAGAGCTGCTCCCATTCCCTGAGTTAGCTGGCAGTTTCTCCATCCACAGTCTCCTGGGGAAGGGGGAGGTCATAGGACTCCCTAAATACGTATACCCAGGAGCCCGGAGACCCTACTGCTCTCCCCTTCCCTAAGAGCCAACAGAGCTGTGCACTGGCTCTGAACATTCTGGCTGAGCTTGAATTCTGCACTGTATCTACTAATGGCAGGTGTGGAGTGAATGTCTGAACAATCAATTTTTTCATGTTTGTTTTCTAATGATCTGGTAACTTTCAAGGTGTTAAAGATATTGGGCTAATTAATTAAATTTGTTCATGCAATTTGTGTGCATGAACTCAGGTGAGTATGCTATAGTGAAGCAGAGGTGGGACATTTTCAGAAACAGTCCTGGCTAGTGGTTCCAGCTAACAGGTTAAGGGCAACTAGAGAGGAAAAGCCAGTTAATGTACTGTAATTTACACATGCAGATTAGTTTGGTTTGGTATAACTGGTGAGGACCATAGTGGTGGCACAGGGCAGCAGTAAGAGAGAGTCTCTGAGTGAAGTTTAGGATCAAATCAGAAGTGTTGCCTCAGTGGGTGAGTTGGTTTCTGGAATATACTCACTGCTCCTGCTCACTACAGTACTATCTCTAGACCACACAGAAGCTGCTTAGGGAAACCCTGGGATCATAGGAGAGGCAAAGAGATTTGTCCTAGAGGAGGGATTTCCCAGGAATATGACATCAGTGGTATGTGTTTCCCAGTTGTTAACATTACCTTGTCTCTCTGGAGAATTAAAAGTTGTTGAAAATAGCTCCTATCCATATATAAAGGGACATTCCTCCCCCCGCCCCCCCCTCCCCGCCGCTTTTCCTCCTCCTTATACAGCCAGGAGGGGGAAGATTACTAGGGATTTAGGGGCTAGGTGTAAATATTTAGGTTGGAATACCCAACAAAGTTGTCTTCCAGAATTCTCTTGAGGTCAGCTGGTTAGAGAACATTTTAAAGAGCTCAGAAGCCTCCACTGCCCTCTCCTGGCCATGTTGACCTTGAAAGACACAGGCTCCCTCCAGGGAAGGCTGCCTCCCCACTGAGTCAGGAGCAAGGCCCACAGATGGGCTGCCAATTCTGATGGCTGCTGTTGAGGCGATGGCTATAGTCTCATGGCCACAGAGCTTCCTCATTCTTCTGAATAGGAGGCAAGAGTAATGCCATTGGAATATGTGAGTCTTTTACTGGGCATCCTGCTGAAGAACCTTGCTTTTCTTTTTTTTAAATCTTTTGTCTAAAATCTAGGGAGTGGCTGTGATAGAAATGCCATTCCATCCACCTGAAGGGCAGGTTCCAGCTGGCATTGCCTCCATTCCCACCCCATGCCAAGCTCTGTGTCTTTGCTTTCGATGTCTCTACTCATCTCAATTTGATCTGCAAGACAGGCTGGCTAGTTCAGTTGTGAGAGTACTGTGGTGTGGTGGAAGGCTGAGCGGTTCACACAGAAAGAACTGGGAAAGGCAGAGCCAGGGGCTTCTGGAGACATCTGATACCACTATCATGGCTAGGAGCCAGCAATCATCAATTAATTGGTGGTGGTGGTGGAGGGGAGTCCTCATTATCCTTTTACCTCCTCTTTCAACCAGGAGAAATGAGCACGCAGGGACTAGTGTGGCCAATAGATGTCAGGAGATGCTGCACCTTAGAGCCACCAGAGATGGTAGCAGGGAAAGGCATGTTTAGGAGAACAAAATAAAATATGTTTTAACCTGTAACCTTCCAAGGTTGAATTAAGAGCTTCCTTGCTAAGGGAGATGCAAAGATTAAGGAACCATAAATCAACTGGGATACAGAAGCTGAGGGTAGATGTCAAAAGCTTTTATATATAAGTGCAAATGAAGAAAAGATGGGCACTTGAAAGTAATTCTTACACAGAATTTCCCTTTTGGTCTGGAATGAATGGGAGACGTAAACAGATCTGTGGAAGAGGGGTGGTAAGAAGAGGAAGATGGGCCATTATGAGGGAGGCAAACACATTGGACAGAACAGGGCAGGGAAGAAATGAAGATAATAAGCCCAAAGATGACAAGGTGGAGAGTGGAAAGAGCAACACCCCCTCTCCCCATGTCCAGCATGTTGAAAATTCCCTGGCTGGTATCTGTTTCTCCAAGGAAAAATTTTAACCAGAGATGATCCCTCATGAATCTTTGTGGCTACAGGAACCCAGATGAAACACTCCTTCAGAACCTCCCTTGCAGGGACTTTTGGACCCGAGGGGAATGGTGGGAGGTGCAGGGCATGGATGCTGCTGTCAACTGCCAGGTACTCATATTAAATGAGACTGATTACCAAATTACCAGGGCAGCTTTATCTTCCCTTGGAAAGGATGGCCTGTGTCCAGTCATGCAAACAAAAGAAACCCATAAAGAATAAATGGATGAAATCAATTGTCAGCAGTGCTAGCAGCATGAAAGAATTCCATAGGAGAGGAAGAGGCAGGGAGAGAGGGAGGGAAAGAACATCCCAAAGGACAAAGAGTAGGAGTGAAGACAAGACAGAGAGACCCATAAAGGAAACAAGAGGAAGCAGATGATTCCCAAGGAAGGACAGACATGAAGAATAAATGGGTGTTAACAGAAGTGGCGATGCTTTTGGGGGCACTTCTGGCATTTCTGAGCCTGCCTGAGCCCAGTCTCTCACTCTTCCACTAGCTCTGGAATATCCTAGACTCCTTTGATTTAGAGGCGTTGTGGCAAACACAGCACGTGCAGGCTGAGCATTCTGACTCAACCCTGGGGGGTGGGTGTGCAGCAAACACTCCGTGACTCAGAATGGCTGCTTTCCCCATCATTCCAGGCTCTGAAGCCTGAGCAGGAGCCAAAGTTGCTTCATTGATTTTATGAGGAGCTGGTAAGAGACAGTTACTCAGAGCTGTGGTGGAAAGGTCCCACTGGCTCAGGAGCTGGGGAAAGGAAGATTTGGGGCATCCATGTACTCATTGCTGGACACTTCCTGGAACTGAGTCCCAGGCCCATCTTATTCCCCCTCCCATTTTATTCTCAAGTTCCAGCTGTCAGGTGGGCCTGCTTTACAATGGCTTTGCCCTTCTCTTCTGAGTCGCATTAACTAGGCACATGAGCCCAGGGTAGCCTGGACTCCCTTGGTCGGACATTGGCAGCATCAACAGGCACAGGTAAGTTAGGTTGAGCCTCTCTGCCCTAGGCCGTGATGCTGAGAGTACACTGAATGAGGTCCTGTGAGTGGCAGAGGCCCTTCAGTGATGCCATGCCCAGGCCAAATTGGCCCAGGGAGTTAGCTAATGGACTCTGTGAAAATGCAAGACTCAATTCTCCCATAGAAGTGGATTTGAATCCCAGTCTTCCCACCCATTAGCAATAGGCAAACTATTCATCCTGTATAAGCCTTGGTTTCCTTATGCAGATACTAAGTACCCAGAGGTGTTAATCTGACTGTGTGTGATTTCCTAGTAGGCTGCCTGGCACATGCTCATCAAAGCCATCAATCCCTCTTCCCCTTCCTCTCTCAATCCTCCTCTCTGCCTCCCTTTCTCTAATCAAGATCATAGCCAGGACCAGCATTACTTTGTCTTTCTGCTCTGGTCACTTCAGTGGGTGAGTGTGTTACCTCCTAAGAAAGTCCTCCTGCTTTTACTCTTGCTGAACCTTCTGCAGGAGCTCTCCAGGCCTCACACAATCTCTGTCCTGCTCCTCAACCTGAAGGTCCCTTCAGGCCTTCTCCCAGGAGAATTTCCACATGAGCTATCCCAAAGCCAGGGAGATCTCCACATAGCACTGGAGCCTTATGAAAGGAACTCCTCCTCAGAGCTGGAATCTGGCAGGGTAGTGAGAGGAAATGGAAATCTGCCTCACACAACTAGAAAATGTCCCATTCAGAACCCAGGAGTGCTGGAGTTGCAAAGGCCCTCTGAAGCCATCTCCACCTGCTTTAATCTCTTTCACTTTCAAGGAAGTTGAGGACCAGAGAATGGGATCAATTGCTCTAAGTCACATGGCTTAAAAGTGCCAGAACTGGAAACAGAACACAGCTTCTTGATTTGTAATTTGGGAATATTTCTCTGTATCCATAATGCAAGAGTCCAGGCCTTTCAGCACTCTCTATTGTGCAATAATCTTTAAAATACAGAATGATAAAGAACAGTTTTGGGGAAGGTGTTGAATGACCAGGGACCCAAATTGATTCCAACTTGGAATATTAGGGAGCAGTTTCTGATGCTCCAGGAACTTCCATTAATAATCACAGGACCTATGCTTTGGGCTTTTCCCTCTGGGAAATATAATTTCAGACCCAAGAAATAAAGGAACACCAGAAGGCTTCCTTAGTGTGACAAGATGCTGGCCTTGGACCTCCCAGGTGACACAGAGGAAGGAAACCCCCGACTGAGAACGAGGTAAGGCCTCAGAGGAGAAGAGCAGTGGGAGCAGAATCCAGTACAGCTCCATATGGTAGAGACTTCTGATTGGCCCCAATGTGCATTCTGCCGTGGTCAGAGGCATCTCCCAGGGGGAACAGAAAGTGAACCTCAGACTGGCTCTGAGCACCAAACATCCCGCCCTCCTCGCTGGAGGTCCCTCCCCACTCAGTCTCCTGTCTTTCTTTCTGCCCTGGGAGATCTTCACCACTGTCATGGCTTTGAATACTATCTATACAATTCCAAGCCCCACCCTCAGACTATGTGTCTAACTGTCTACCTGCCATCCCCACTGGAAGGTGAAATAGATGCATCCCAATGAGTTCCTCATGCAAATGTGCTCCACCTCTTGTCTTTCCCGGTTCATATCAGCTACATCCTCCCACTACTTAGGGCCAAACCTCCCAGCCATTCTGGCCACTTCTTTCTCCCACTCCCATATCCAATCTGTCAGGAGATACTGTTCATTCTATTTTCAAAACAGGCTGAGAATCAGACCGTTTTCACCACCTCTATTATTGCTGCTTTGTTGCAGGCTATAGTCCCCTCCCACCTGGGTAATTATGTGCACCTTCTACATAGTGTTGTGCTTCCACCCTGACTCCCATAGACAGCCAACCTACCTTGGGAAATGTAAGTCAGATTAGGGGACACTTCTTCTCAGAGGCACTAGTGTCTCCCCTTCTTGCTCAGCATAAAAGCCAAAATCTGCTCCCCCTCTCTGGTCCCCTCCCCTCTCCATCTTCTTGTTCATTCTGCACCAGTCACAGCTGTTCCTTCTGCCCCCAAAGCCCTCCTCCCAGGTATGTGCATGGGTAACTCCTCACTTTCACCTTATTTGAAATAATACCTTCCTTCACTGCCTCTTAGCACCTCTGACCCCCTTACACGACACTATTCTTTCCCAAAGCACTTACCAGCTTTCGATGGACTATGACTTCCTTGTTTTCTGTACTCTTTGCATTGCTCACGGGTGGGTTATCCTGACCCTAGACTGCCAGCTCATGAAAAGGGTGCTTTTGTTCTGTGAACTGAGGTACTCCAGGTGCCTACAATCGTAGCTGGCACACAGAAGGGGAGATGATAAATATGGTGGAATGAATGAATGCTGGCTTCTGGGATTGGTGGGAAACCCATTTCCCAGAGGGAGAGGTGCCATAACCTTGTAAAGGCAAGGAGGAAAGAGAAGGTATTTATGGGGAGATGAGCTTAGATGTGAGGAATATTTGGAGGGCTGTTAGGATGAATATGGCAGTTAGATGAGGGAAAGGAGAGTTAATTTCTGTAGGTTTAAGAGTCAAAGATGATGAGTTACAGGTTAAAAGCCTCATGGATCCCTCTGAGGCCAAGGCATGAATTCCTGCTAAATAGAACATATGTCTGGGAATGAGTATCTTGTGATGACAAGTAAGACTAGAAAATTCTGGGAAGGCCTGAAGCGGCCCAAGGAGACACCAGGGAGTGTTCAGACCCAGGAGACTAAGCATTATTGTTTATACAAATTGTCATCCACAATACTGACTGCTATCCAAATGCAGGACTATATCCAATGTGCTTGGGGAACAGCCCTGCTGAGGTGTGGGTATGGGCAGTGGTCAGTGAGCTGCGCAGGCTTTGATCTGGCCCCATTTGTCAACCATCTCCAAGAATCTAATCATAAAGATAATTAGCTAGATCTGAAGACCTCCCAGCTATTCCAGCAGGGATTTGGCAAAAAAAAAAATGTCATTTGCTTGAGTACCACAGTCCCTTCCATAGCACTTTATGGTTTACATAGAGATTTAAAATAGATGCTCTTTGTTGAGCTTCAAAACACAGCCCCATAAGATAATCATATTCCTTTGACTGAGGAGGAAATGAAATCTTCTTTTCCAGAAAAAAAAGAAGAAGCGAGACTCAGACACTTGCCAGCTCTGACTTCAGGTCAGCCCTCTCTCCTCTCTCCCACACCACCCCTGCCTGGGGTATTATATTTGTTATTCTGGTTCACAAGTTGTTCATTGTGTGGAGGGAAATAAGTGCCAGATCTCAGGCAATGCCCCCTTGCTCTCTATCACACACACTGTCCCATTTCACTCCAGACCCCTCTTCAGTGTGATTCTTCACCTTGGTCTACAGGAGGAAGAGCACTGAGCCTGGGGTGAGGGAGGCTGGTGAGAGCTGCATCACACCTCCAAGGGGGCTGATGCGTCATTTTTTTTGTGTGGACTATCAAAAAATGTATGGTTATTTTGAATATAAATCACAGAACATAGGACTGAACAAGTCTGCTGGTGGAAGGACATGTGAGATGCATGTGTTTATCAAAGGGCAGAGCCCAGTGAGTAAGGGGCTGGACTCGGCTGCACAGCACAAAAGGACTTAACCTCTCCACCAGCATCGTTAGCGACAGCAAATTGGTGGTGATAACTTCTGTCTGTTAAACTCACAGGGTAGTTCAGTTACATGAGACGAATGCAAGAGTGAATCATCAGTAGAAAACCATGTAGAAATGGAAGGGTCTGCATGGCAGCCTTATGCTCCTTCCCTGTCTTGCACCCTCTCTCTCTGCCACCAATAGCCACTTCTATAGACACTGATACCCTGAAAGTTTCTTTTGCTTTGTCTTTGTTTTTCTTTTAGAAACACTAACAGTTTTGGGGAAAATGGCAGGTTGAGGGTTGATGTGGGCCTTGCCAATGGTGGGTCCTCTCTGCACGCAAGGAGCAGCTTGCTGTCACTGGCTAGTATTTCCCTGCTGTCTCTCAGGCTCTCAGGCCCTGGCACAGGCTTAATAAGGATCTGCACTGCTGTCTGAAAAATACATCCACAGAGGGCAATGCCCTCTGCTGCTCTCTTCCCTGTCCTCTCCTGGAGTTTGCCCTCAGTTCAGGGCACTGCATGGCACCAGCTCCAAGCATTGAATCACTGGCCTTTACAGACACATGACTAACTCATGGCTCTGAATAGAATAGAGATACAACCTGGGCCAACCAGTCTGCAGAACTGGGAGTGTGCTCAGGAGTGGTGAGGCAGAGTATGAGGGGAGGAGGGCACAGAGCATGTATAGGAGGTTTGGTTTTTTAAACATATAATCTATCACTCACTGGAAGAAGTCAAGGGCAAGTGTATACACACACACACACACACACACACACACACACACACACACGAGACAAAGACAACTTGAGGGATCTGGAAGATAGAGAGGCAACCAAATCTGGAACCACGGGTGAGTGGGGAGAGTGCTAGAGGCTCAGGGAGGGTATGGGAAGCGTGACAGCCTCCTTCAGTGTCCATCTGCTGGGAGGGGGCAGACAGCGGCTTTCATCAGGGGAATCAGGCAGATAAAATGACAAGTCAGTTCAATTGATGGGGAGCAAAATATGGAGGGAGTGGGGATGTGGAACATAGTGGAGAAATGGTGGCGGTGGGTAGGGCAATTTCAAACATCTTTGATCAAAACTGGACAGCATCTACTCCATGCTGTTATTCATGGTTCAGTGCATCAGAGATTTGTGCAAACATTACCAAGTCTCTTAATTAAGGAAAAACTATGACAAAAAATTAACACATGTTAAAGACTAACTGCAGAGGGCTTGCCTATAGATAAAGAGAAGGTTTAAACATGCCAGGTAACAAAAAGACATGTGCAAGAACTGGTAGGAGCTGTATAGGAGGAGGCAACTCTTGGGGAAGGCGGCAGGAGGCCTCAGAGTGCAGGAGCTGGGGTTCTGTCTGAGGCCAGGGAGCCAGGGCAGGGTGTGGGGGTGGGTGGGAGAGAACCAGGCAGGTAACAGAGTCCATTCCTTGGGTGGGTTCATGTGGGAAGGAGGTGCTGCTGCCCAGCAAGAGGGAGGAAAGACCTCAGAAGAGCTCTCTCTTGGTGGGTCACCAGCCACCTGGCTCTTTGGCCACTCCAGAGAAGAGGCGTGCAAGCAGGGCTCTGAACATGACCAATTCTCTTCTTCTCTCCCAAATGAGCCTGGAGAGGCTGGGCTGCCTGCATGGGCTGCTGCGTTAAATCGGACAAAGCCCTTTCAGTGTGAAAGTAATGGGTCAGGCCTTGGGCTGACAATGCAGGCAAAGACCTAGTCTTAACTCCAATGTCCCACTTGGAGAGAACTCCTTTCCAAGATGCTGTACGTGGAAAGGTGAGATGGGGAGAGGCAGAGGTCTGGAGTGGAGTGAAAAGAGGTTTGGGTCCCCGCCCCAGCAGCTGCCCAGAAGTTGCAAATGTCCCTTGGTTTTCTCACTCCGTGCTCCCCATAGCTGCATCCTCCTATACAGTGTGAGTCATGCCAGGCTGAGAGTAAAGGGAGAGAGAAAAGGATGCAGCAATCAAAACGTAAAGGAAAGGGAGACCTATCTCGTTCCAAGGTTAAATAAATAATAAAAACATTTTCAAAATAAAGCAACAAGAAAAAATCATTTAAACCAATATAAACAAACAAATGAAAACAGTAAATGAAAATAAAGAGGTGGGGAGGAGAAAATAGGAAGAAAAACAATAAACCGGGGAAAGACAACGAGTGTTAGAGCAGGCACGGACAGTCAGGTCCAGACGCCATGTACTTACGTTTACCTCGGTGATTGCTATATCAACAATGCTACCCACAACAATCAAGGCGTCAAACGTATTCCATGCATCACAGAAATAGTGCTGCATGGGGCAGAGAAGCCGAGGAAAGAGAGAGAAGAAGAAAAAAAAAAACCAACAACAAAGGAGAAAAACAAAACAAAAAGGAAGAGGAAAAACAAAACAAAACAAAACAAAGCATGAAAGAAAGGAGAGAAGAGAAAAAAATGAGAAAAGAAAGAGGTTACGTGGGCATAGTAAATACTCTCTTACCACTCTACAGTCCTGGTGGCTCAAACCTGGGTCACCTGGTTTTCGCAGGGTGGAGAGGCCTGACAAAAGCTGGGTTAGTTCAAAGGTTACGCCGGGCTGTGGCCACCTGGGAGGGCAGCTGGCGGCCTCCTACCACCTGCTCCCTCCACTGGCCAAGCTCCTGGGCCTGGCACACAGGGCTGAGCTGGGACTAGTGGAAAAAAAGGAGGAGAGGCTCCCACTTTTTTTCCCTCACAGGACGACGGCAGGTTCAATAAAAAGCATGACTGGAGGGGGGTAAAAACAGGAAATTAAAACAAATAAATAAAAGGAGGTAAAAAGAGAGAGAGAGGGAAACAGGAAGCAGAGGAAGAGGAAGGAGGAGGTTCCTGGGGAGGGCAGAGTCATACTCACATTAGTTTCACTGAGAATGACGTCAATTATGCTGCCAATTACGATGAGGAAGTCAAAAACATTCCAGGGATCACTAAAGTAACCCTACATAAGGGAGGGGCAGGCAGGATGGGGATTAAAAAGGAATATTAGACAGACAAGAACAGAGCAATAATCACCATCAGAATCACTGTTCTGGCACCTCAGTGTTGCTGCTGGAGTTCCAAACACCCTCTCAGAGACCAGGAGCCCAGTGGAAAAGGAGGTGCCAGGAGGCGACTAGTCCAATCCTCCTGCCCTGCCTCCCCATGGCCACACGGCTCCCCTTCCTCTAAACCATCCCGCTTTATCACCCTTCTGCATAGAGGACCTCTCTACTTCCCAGCAGAGCCTGGGGCCAGACAGCACAAGCTGCCATGGTGCAGGGATGTGGCTGGATTCTCTTTTCAGTCCACATTCAGCATCTCCTATGTCCCCATTTCTCTTTTTCAGAAGGGCCTGTCTGGAGGCAGGGAGGGACCACAGCTGGATGACCCCTTAGAGGAGAACAAGCTGTGGGCT
Source organism: Lasiurus cinereus (assembly GCA_011751065.1). NCBI lineage: Eukaryota > Metazoa > Chordata > Mammalia > Chiroptera > Vespertilionidae > Lasiurus > Lasiurus cinereus. The sequence goes on along the minus strand of JAAGEH010000011.1, from coordinate 3,614,677 downwards.
GATGGGTGATCTGGGAGCTAAGGAGAAGCGATCAGTGTGGTCCAAATGGGTGGCCAGGTCATCTGAACTCAGAGGTGACTCATGTAAAGTTCAGCAATGACAAGGGGACCACATCATTAAAACAACGTCTATAAAAAGCTGGACTTTATGTAGACAGAATGACAGTCCAGCTCTGGATATACCCAAGAATTTTCCAGCTCTGGATATACCCAAGAATTTTCAAGGGCCACTCTGTCATGGCAAAGGCTTTCCTGACTGAAAGGAGACATAGTCCAGGTAGGTCTCATAGTTGGGGAGAGCAGGACATGGCCTTCGCCAATGCTTTCCTAAGCAACACCTTCCCAGGCTCCTGTCTCAACAATGCCATTCTGATTTAGGATCCCACTGAAATGCAGGTGCCACCAAAGTGAATGAAGCTATCAAAGCCTTTCCTGAGAATTGAGTTGATAGGGGTAGTCTGAGTAGAGGATATGGAAGGGAACAGGATTCTTAGGAAGGAGAGATTCTGGCACAGAAGAGGAGGGACAGTGTCCCGCTTTTACCATTTTACCCTGCATCTGTGGAATTTTACCCCCACCATATTTAGAAATGGGAAGAGATGAATCTTATTTGAAAGATTTTAAGGTACTTGGACATATGGTCAACCAAAGGGTAGGTGATCCCAGGTTCCTTAGAGCTGTGGTCGGTAAACTGCGGCTTGCGAGCCACATGTGGCTCTTTGGTCCCTTGAGTATGGCTCTTCCACAAAATACCAAGGTCTGGATGAATCTATTTTGAAGAAGTGGCATTAGAAGAAGTTTAAGTGTAAAAAATTTGGCTCTTAAAAGAAATTTCAATTGTTGTACTGTTGATATTTGGCTGTGTTGACTAATGAGTTCTGGGTGGGCCATTTGTCTATCTGTGAGGTGAGGGATTTAGAGAGCAGTGCTGTGACCACATGGATATCTGCTCACAGGTAAGGAAACCCTAGGGACAGGATAGCCACATTTTCCATGGAGTGGAAAGGAACTAGTACTAAAGACATTTGTCTTCTTAAAAAAAGGACATTTGCTCTTTTAGTTATTAAAGAAATGTCTGCAAAGGGCACAAAACAGGACTGGAGCACCTTTGCTGAGCAGGAGCAGAACTTTCCTGTTCTCTAGTACCAGTTGCTATGGGAGATGGAATTCCAGAGCCTGGCGAGTGGGTCTGGAAGCACTAAAGTTCTCCTGAGAGTTTCCCAGATCTCTCTCCCCCGCCCTCTAGAAGGCTGCCAACTCTCCCTTTTTATTTTTACTCATAAGAGCCATGAGTCTGTGTCTTCCATTTCCTCCTGGCTCTATACAGCTCCCTTAACTTCCCCACTTCCCAGCCATGCCCTCTTTCCAGAGGAATTGCAAGATAGGCTGTCTTAGGGCTGTTATTCTTAGTGTGGGAGGTCAGGTCACAGGGAAAGGGGCCTCTCAGTTCCCAGGCATTTCTGCCAAAAGAAAACGTAAGTGCCACTGTGAAGACCTTGCACAGCCAGGCTGGGGAAGCAGAGGTTGGCCAGGGCACGGGTTAGGTGAGGGTCAGCCTGAATACATGGGTTTCTTGTTGGCTTCCCAGAATATTTTTCTGAACATACTAGACCCTTTGAGGCAGAGAGGGACCTCTCTCTGTCATTTAAATCAGATGTTATGAGCAGGAAACAAATAATTCCCTCCCAGGTTCTCAGATGTCATTCTCAGGGCAAGTGGAGAGGGCTGATTTTTGAAGGAAGGAAGGTAAAGAGTGAAGGCCCCAAATGGAATGTAAAGATGCATATGTTTTTAAAATTAGAATTTGGAAAACATTGGGGGATATCTCTAGATAGGAACACCACCTTTGTGGGTAGAGCTATTTCAGAAAGGAAGGGGAGAAGGTCAAGGGAAAGAAAGGAGAGAAACAGGAACAAAAGCTGAGTCCAGGACGTTCTGCATCCAGCCTAGAAAACATGGCAACAAAACACGATTTGGGAGTGGGGACAGGAGAGGTAGGAAGGCAGAAGGCTCAGGATTCAAGAAAGAAGGATGATTGGAGTCTTTCATCCATGAGAGACCTGAAACAAAATGGATAAGTTGGCCTTGGTCTGCAACAACTCTGAGAGGAGAAAAGGGAAAGGAAGAGAGGCAGAGAACAGGCAAAGACGAGGTTAACACACAGGTTAATCAGCTGGGACACCAGGGGAGGGGCTGAGACCTAAAGGGATCCTGTCAACCTCCTGGGTGTGCATCATGTGTTACCATATCTCCTGGGTCTCTGTGTGCTGAGACAGGCAGGATGGAAGGAAACACCACAGTCAATTCCTCCTGGACCACAGCTGCTTCCACAGCTTCATGGTTGCCTGCTACTGGGATGGCTGGGCTCTGTGGAGATTCATGCCTTGTGCCTTGTCCTTGCCCTCAACAGGCTGTGCTGCTGGAGGCTTCTGAATGACTTCTCTGCTTGGGCCTCCCTTGGCTGCAGAAACCAGCTATGCCCTTGTTGCCAAACGTTCCTGGGGACCCAGCCCTGAGGAGATCTTTAGCATGTAGCCAGAATGCAGGAGCGAGGGACCACGTTTGTGGGAGGTTGTTGACAGGATCCCTTTAAGATGCAGCTTTTAATCCTGACCCTTCCACCCACCATCCCACCCCGCTGTCCCACAGCCCATCAGCCTTTCCAACTGTTTCCTGAAGACAGCTTCAGATCCAGCGTTCAGCCTCTTCCTCCCACTCTTTCAGTTGTCCCTCCCTCTCACCCATTCACACCCACTACCAGAAACAAGGCCCAACACCTCCATTAGGTCAACAAGTTGTCCAAGGGGGACACCTAGCCAAACCCTAAGCAGGCAGAGCCTGGGAGAATTACTTTTCCCCTAAACTCTCTGGAGTGTGAGAGCTTAGTGCTCTCTTATGCTCTCTTTCCCATTCTCCTAATCCCCCCTACTCACGCCACCCCCACATACCTATTTTTTCCCACCTCCTTATTTGCTGGAAATCACTGGCAATGTGGATTTTGGGCATATAATGGAAAAAGGAGGATGAAAAAAAAAATCATAGGCTTTTTTTTTCTTGTACCTGCCACTACTTCTTTCCCTGGTGACAGGTCCCAAACGGCAGGGAAGACACCAGGGCTAGGGACAGGGTTTTCCTGGCTCTCCTTGAATGGTAAACCAAATCTCTTTCCTGTTCAGCTCCTCAGAGCCATGCAGGCCTGAGGGGATGGTGCTTTCAGGGCTGGAAGTCTTTCCCTGCAATCCCTAAACCCTGCAAAATTAGTAGATGTTCCCTTTTGAGATGGGCTCTCCCCTGGCCATCCTTAGGCTGAACAGCAGCACCCCTGCTATTGCTCACATCCCAGGTGTAACCCATTCTCCAGAGTGCCACTGGCCCTCTATTCATCAGCTGACGTGGCTGAGATAACATAACATAGACCAAACTGATGCCAGCTTCAGCAAACCATAATTAAGAAGGAAAAATTGTTGCAAAGTATCATGTGATGCATTTCATACGCATAAGAATTTTGGATTTTCCTCTCTTTTGGATTATCTGTGTCCTGATGCACCTCCATCACTGGAGCTATTCCAAATTGAAAGAGGCAGCATGGTGGTTAAGAGCATGATTTCCAGGGGTGGGGTGACATTTCTGGGTTCAAATCCTAGGTCTGACACTTATTCGCTGGGTAACCTTGAGCAAATGACATAACCTCCCATGCCTCAGTTTTCTCACATATAAAGTGTATGAAGTGGGATAACCATAGGTTCCTGGTGAGGATAACCAGAGGGGACCTGCTAGGTAGGATTCACAGGGTTAATCTTGGGGTTGGGACAGCATAGGGAGAAGGAAAAGCCCAGGTGTCTGTGGAAGGAGGAGGGAAGAGGCCAAAGCTTCTGGAATCCTGAGCTTATCTTTCGTCTGTCTCTAAGGCCTTTTCTGCCCATCTTGAGTTGCTATTGAGTATTGGGACTGTCTTGAGACTCTAAACTCTGGCTGGTACCACTATGAGATTAGTGACAGTATGCAAGTTATCATGGCTAATTTTTGAGGTTCAAGTTCATCTGGACAGTCAACTGCCATGTTCTTAGAAACCACTATTCATACCAGGAAAGACTCAGCTTCCACTTCTCTGCCAGGAGGGCTGGGGAGTGAGGCCTAAGCAGCTGAGTGCTGACCCCAAAAAGTTGTTGTGGGAGAGGTGGTAGGCTTGCATCTTTGCCCTTGAATTCTGGATTCTTAGCTCCTTTGCTGCTCAGAGCAGAGTTCATCAGTGTGATATCACAGAGGCACTACCAGCTGTAAAGAAAATATGCACACCCAGGATAGTGTTGTGTACTCTTAGTAATTTTGAGGCAAAAGTTGTTTCACTGTCATGACTTGTTTTTTTTTTCTTTCTCTTCTCTATTCCTCTTGCCTATCATCTGTGTATACCTCCGCTGGTCCAGCAGAGAGAAGGTGAAGCGAAGGAGCATAGAGATGATGTGGCCTTGATAGGAAAGCAGATTCTGGACTTTCAGTCTATCTAGGAGTCTCTCCCAAATATTCCAGGAACACATGGGGTCTAGAAGTGTCAAAGTGGGACACCTGAGTTGAGATTAGAAATGGAGCTGCTGCAATTGAAGCAGAGAGCAGGAACAGATAGGAAAACTGACAAAGGAAGAATGTTTGGGGGGAGCCCAACTGCCAAGAGATGGGGAAGGCAGGGATGAGGAGGAACTACAGAAATCATGTGAAAAGAACAGCTGAGAAGTGTATTGATGGGAAAGGCCATTCAGGTAGAAGGCAGGAGAGGAGGAGGAAAAGAGGAAAGATCACACAGGGGCTCCTGAAAGAGGGCAAGAGCCCCGCCTGAGTGAGCAAGCATCTGTGCCAGGAGGCTGAGCGGAGGGGTTGGTATGGGTGTGAGGCAGTGCCCAGGTCCTGGATACACTGATCTCTCCTGGGATCCAGGCTGTGGAACTGAGGGATGGGTGGATTGAGGGAACAGGGAGAAGAGCTGCATGCAGCTGGGGGAAGCGTAGTGACGAAGTCTATGCATTTGTGAAGAGTCAGTGTCAGGGAATATCATGGAACACAATGGTAACTGACACCAAGCAGAGATAATATAAATTGCATTACATTAGGATGCCATTTAGGCATAACAGTAATCATGGAAATTAGTGGTGTCTCATGGAGAAGGCGTAATGGAGCACACAGCTGCTCCTGGCCCTGGCTGCTTGGGAGGCAGCAAGGATCTCTCCCTTGTCTGTGGGTCCCCTTCCTACGATGTGTGCATTCAGAAATGCCTGAGGGCTCACACTGCACAGACAGCCTGTGACAGAGGGGACAGAGGGCAGGAGCAGGCAGCGGGTGTGGTTAGGGCCTGGGGCCTTCTCTGGTGAGGGCCCAGGTGGTAGTGGTGATGGGGGCTGCTCCCAAAATTTTTATAGGAATATAAACTCTGAACTGGACACCATCTGCTTGGATTTGCCTTTGGAATTAAGCATTTCCCTCCCCAAGAAAGTTTCAAAGACCCTCATTCATTTATCTCATCAATGAGTGCTCACAAGGTGACTGTGTGTGGCAGGTGTGGGCCTGCAGACATGGCCAAACCTGGCACTTTTGGTCTTCTCCACTGGGAGCAAATAAAAACTGCTGATTATGGACTAAGCATCTTTGGGAACCTTAGCAGGTTCATCTTTGCCTCAGTCTGCACCCGAGTAGGCTGCAGGTGCTCCAAGCTAATGCCAGCAAGGAACTGATTTGTGCAAAGGACTCCTCCAGGATAGGTGTTACATGGACACCTGAGGCAGGCAAGGCCAGCAGATGCACTGTAGGCATGCAGGCAATTTTACAAACAAATGAACAGCATGAGCACTGTGGAGAGGCAGGGAAGGCAGAGACCAGGCGGCCCTGGGAAGGGGAGGACAGGAGAAGCAGCCAACGAGCTTGGCCCGTGCAGCCTCTGTGCTCTGTCTGTCTCAAATTCTCTCCTGTCCAGTCCAGCTGCCCTAAACTCTGGGACAGTATTCCAAAGCCAGACCAGGCAGGCGCATCCTACCATCTCCATGCCCTTTCTGACCTGATGAGCAGACCCTTACTTAGCAAAGGCACATGTGACCCAATTGCGATCATGGGAGATACAATCTGCAACCACTTTAGTGAACAAAATGAGCAGCTGTCCTCACTTTCAGAAGAGAGTCTTGAGTTGTGCAGGCATGTTACCACAGCCTCTGCTTCCTTCCATCAGATGGAGGGATCACGGTGCACCCCCTCTGAGGGTTGTGCCGTGCCTGCTGCAGGTTGGGATTGCTCCTGTGACTGCTGCAGGGTTTGAGCCAGGCTGCCCACCTGCATCCTAGATGGCCCCTCCCTTCCCTGAAGCACTGGTGGGAGCACTGGCAGTGTCTGCATTCTGGTGACACACAGCTCCACAGCTTTGGGGCCCCCTCTACCCCTCCCAGACTTGGTGTGGTCGGGTCTCTTTCTCAGCGACAGGAATGGAGATGGAATCAGTGTACTTTCCCACCGGGCTTCTTTATACAATGTGGATAATTTTCAACATTAAACAATTAAATGTAATAGCTAATACTACCCTTCCCACACAAGGCTTTATGCAAGTCATATAATTATTTTTTATTATTCATAGTGACGTTTAAGCTCTCAAGTGCCAGGCAAGAAGGAAACCTGTCACAGTATTGCAACAATACACAAATCCCTGGGTACAAGAGCAGGCGGAGGCCCCACGACAAAGCCCACTTATGCCTGTCTGCCTGCGCTGCTCCAACACGTACCCCATGGGCATTCCACAGATAAATAATAATCAGTGATGCCCACTTACCAACCAGGCTGCTGAGAAACAGGCAGGAGCTCCGCCTTGCACAGCATGCAGCTCCTGAGTCAGGGCTGACACCCTTGCCTGGATGGCTCACTGGCTCCCTGGTGTCCCCTTGCAACCTTCCTTCATCTCCTTCCCTTTTCTATCATTTCAAAGTGACAGGTATATGTGTCGAGTTTTGGGGCTGAGGGGGTTCCATAGATGGTTGGAGTACACTGGTTTCTTAAAGAGTTGGGATAAAGAGATTTCAAGGAAAATTAAATAAGAGGCCTTAGCCTAAGGCCGAGGTTCTGAGTGTGGGGAGTGCATTGCCCTCTAGGGGGTGTTTGGGATCCTGCAGGGCATCATTATGAAGTGAGAGGAGGTGAGGGGAGGGGGAGGGGGGACAAAAGTAGCCTTTAGGATTGAGTGGGTGGGGCCACCAGGGATGCGTCTGCAGAGGGTGGCTTTGGTTTGCTCATCTGGTGACATTTACAAACACCTGATGCTGCAGGTGCTACTGTGTTGGATCTAGGTGAACATAAAGACAGGTAAGCACTAGTCCTGCTCAGATTATCCAGAGCTATCTCTAGATCCTTCTTCCTTACCCTCATACCCACTTCACCATCAGATGAAATCATGACTGCCCACCTCTCTGTATGTCTACTGCTGTCATCCGCAGGCTTTAACTGCTCCCCCATCACCACACTGCCCATTCTTCACTAGCACTCAGCATGCTGGTTCAAAACTGTAATCAGATTGTATCATGCCCTACTTCAGGCCCCTGCTGTCTATGGTTTCTGAGGGCAGTCAAAGTACATCCACACCCTGTACTAGTCCCAAAGGGCCTGTACACTGGCCCTACCAACACCTCTTCTTCACTCACTGCTTCAGATCCTAGAAAAAGCTGAGCTCACCCCTGCCTCAGGGCCTTTGCTTTTCTCTCTGCCTGAAATGCTCTTCCCTGGTTCCTATTCCACCTTCAGGGCTTAGTTTAATCAGCACCTTTCCAACCTCCTTCTTTCAAACAGTTGCCACTTCCCCCACGGCCTTGTGGTAACATATCTCCTACATGGCACTTGCCTCTTTGTTTACTGGTGAGCCTTCTAAAGATGGTACCATGTATCAACATCATCAAGAAATGGTCAACAATTATAGAAAGAAAAGATGGAAAAAGTAGTGCTAATGAGTGGAAATTGCAGAAGGCCGTTCAGTTTAGTGTAAAGGAGCATTCCCAACACAGCTGCCTCTAGAAACAGGAATGTGTAGAGATTTCTGTGGTGTTGAAAGATCTAGGATCTTAATGGTGTTTTCTAACATTAATATTCTGACACTTTACCTTGTTCTCTAGTTCTATAATTCTCATTCATTAATTCATGCATGCATGCATTAAATGCTCACTGAATGCCTCTCATGGCACAAAAATGCATATAAAACAGTCTTTGCTTTCAAGGAACCCAGCAATACAATTTCTGTCTCTGCAACTTGAAAGTCTTCCATGGTAAGTGCATGTGTATATGCGTGTGCATGCATGTATATGTGTGTGCATATGTGTATGTGTGTGCATGCATACAAGTGAATAGCAGGGTACATTAGGTTATTGTTTCATTTTCCTGAGCCCACCTATCAGGTAACTGTCCCATATCCTCAAAGTACCTGTCACTTCATATTTGGAAAGGAAATCAGAAAGATTTCCAGGAGAATATATGGGCCAAAGAATGGGGCCTCAGAGGAGGTGGAGGAACTTAGGAAGGGAGTAACTATTATTAGTTTCCATAGAGTTGCTACTTGAGAATGGCTTGCTTTCATTTTATCTCTGGTTTGCTTATACTTGCTGAGGACCCACTAAGTGCAAAGCAGCATATCAGTTTGCTCACATTTTTTATTTCAATGAGGTTGTAGTTAAAAAGGTTGGCTTTTGAATCGCCTATACCTGCATGAAATTCTCCCAAAACAACAACAAAATGGCTCTTTGGTTTTGGACCCATTACTTAGCTTTTTTCTTTGCTCTTCAGTTTCCTAAAGACTATTTTACTTGTCTTATAGATTAATTGAGATAATGAATGGAAAATGTCTGATTCTTCATAGACACAATATACAGGGAGTCCCCCTAAATATATATATACATCTTAACAGCTAATAGCTCAATTCTGAAAATGAAATGTATTTTAATAAACACTGTCTTTATAATTACTCAAAGTATGTACATTTTTTGTAATATATATTACTTCCTTCCCTCCTTGCTTCTGAATGTTACTTAATTTTAAGAATTGATAAAAAATTGGTTAATGTAATTATTCATCACTTCTTTTTAATAGGAATAGGAGTATCAGGCTGAATAGCAGGTTTTTTAAGGGAATAATGTGATGGTGAAGTGGGGACTCTACAAAATCCAACAGTGGGCCAGAGTCAGGGAAGTCCATTCTTAAAACCCACACTAGGGCTCACCAGCTTGTAGTCCCCATGTGTCCCTGGTACCAAGCACACTGCCTGGTGTGTTGGAAGCTCAATACAATATTTGTGGGTTATTGGTTAATTTTAGGTTGCAGCAAAACACTAGCCAAACAGCATATAGTCAAGAGTTCTTAAGATAATAATATGAAGAATGACAAAGCCTAGAGACAGAGAAAGAGAGGAAATGGTGAAAAACTGGGCTCAGATCTTAGGAAGCCCAATCATGGGTAGCATTGATCACAGAAAAGGGTGAGTGGCAGTTTTAGGCATTAGTAGCATGATTTATATCTGTCCTAGCACATCTAGACTTCAAGGATGCATTAAGATGAGCCCTAGAATTATATTGTAGTGAGAGGCAGAAATCTGGAGGAAGGGGTAGCATGCATAAGCTCAGGATGAGAGATGATATAAGAATTGCAAAAAGACCAATTAAAAAATGGAAACGAACAAGCAGGACATAAGGCAGAGAAGGCAAAGTTCCTTTGTTCTGAGTTAGAGAGCTGGGGGCAGACTCCCAGGCTGAGGACTCGTGCATAGTACACACTTCATCCAGATGGCACTTTCCTCAGAAGCTTAGTAACCTGCAGACACTGCTGCGGTCTGAATATTTGCTACCCCCCCCTCCCCGCCTGTCCCCTCAAGTCACAGGCTGGAATTCTGACACCCAAAGGAATTAGAAGGTGGAGCCTTTGAGAGGTGATTACTTCATGAGAGCAATGCTTTCAAGAATGGGATTCATGCTCTCACAAAAGAGATTTCACAGAGCTCTCCTGACCCTTCCACCACATAAGGGCCCAGCAAGAAGGCACCGGCCATCCAACTGGGAGAGGGCCTGCACCAGAGAATGCAACCATGCCGGGACCTTGATCTCAGGCTTCCTGCTTCCAGAACAGTGAGGTATTTGTTTATATCCTACCCAGTGTGTGGTATTTGTTATAGCAGCCTGAATGGACCAGGGCAGACATAACCTCACTGGTCTCATCATAGTCTGCTAAGCCATACTTCCTACTTTACAGAGAAACCAAGGCATGGAAAGAACAGTGCATGTAGGAACTATATGCCCTACCTGCCCACTCCCAACTCATTCAAGATGATGCTGAGGTAGGAACTAGGATTCCTGGTTCTCAGTCTACCAGAATTTTCCCTCTTTGTGGAATTTGGGGCAGTAGATGATTAAGCAAAGAAATGAAATAAAATTTGGGTTGTCAAAATATAAAGCCCTCAGTTGTTTAAAACTTCAGCCTAATACACCAAAGTTATGGATTCAATCTCATGAGGGCACATACAATAACCAAGTGAATCAACAAATTAAAGTTTCTCTAAAACTAAATCAGTTATACATATGGCCTCACAAGAATTATTGCATCACTTAAAATTGTTAGAAGGGGGAATTTTTGTGAATGGCACAGTTAGAGCCAGAAGTAAATTTGGAGAGAAAGTAGATTTTAGCAGGCGATGTAATTATTTGGTAAAAATACACCAAGTTTCTAAAAGATTACCAGCTTTCAAGAAGAGCCAGTGGCCCCAGTTTGCATCCTATCCTGCTAGTCATCTCACTTTCTCCGTTTTTCTCCTGCTCCATTACTGGGCTCTAAGGGGAATTTCTCAAACAGCTTATGAGAGAGATTCAGTAGGGATTAGAGTCTCCTGCCTGGTGGAGGGAGCCTTGCCTGGGGGAATCTTGCCGGTGGTCTTCTTGGCACTTCAGTTGCTGTCCCGGCACATTACAGGCCCCCTGGCCTGCTGTTCCTCTCACTCCATCAGCCCAGGCCTCTGATTCTGTCAAAGTTGGCAATATTTTGGGACCTATCCGCTGGCATGCTCCCCAGAGGCTTTCTTTGGAGAACAGAGGGCACACCTGATTTTGGAAGTTAATGAACACCATGCCTCCCCGGCCTGAGTAGGAAGGTGGGCTGGGCTCACAGTTGGCACAAATGCTTGGTATTTTCTGGGTCATCTGAGTAGATCTGCCGCCGGACTTGCGGTGGAGTCACCTGCAGAAGGGCTCTCCCCACCCTCCACCTCCTGGTGAGTGTCAGTCCCTGGTCCCTTTCCCAGGAGCAACTCGCTCATGCAGGGTCAGAAAATGCCTTCCTGCCTGGATGATTTGGACCCTCAGCCTCAGGAGTGCCTTTCGAATCTGTATGGGGCATGGGTGTCCCAGAAAAGCCCAAGCTTGTGAGAAGGAGGGCAGAATGCCTTCAGGCTGTGCAAAAAAAGCTGTTTGCCAAAAGGAAACTTGATGCTGGAGCTTTAAGGAAGGAGGTTCTAGGCATGGATAAAGCTGACAGAGTAAACCAAGAATTAAGCTGCAGAGTTTCTTTGGAGAAAAGTGCACCCTCCTCACTCCAGCTTTCCTGCTGCCTGTCCATGCGGGAAGTTGGACTGCCCTCACCTGTCCCTTTTGCCACAAGCCCAGTAAAAAGAAGGCACTCTGGTGAGGACTCCCCACCTTGACCATACCCTCTGGAGGTCCTCACAGGCTCCTTGCCTAAGCAGGGCAACAAGCCTTCCCTAAGAGCAACACTGTATGCAGAGAAAATATTACTCTGGCCACTGGGAACCATGGAATGCCCCACACTCTAATAGGCACTAACATGCTAATTAGAAATAAGAAGAAGGCTGCCTTCCTGCCCAGGTAGTCCAAGGCCAGCAACACTGTCTCTCAGGCTGAGACCTTCAAGATGCAGAGACTGGCGCTGGCTCAAGCACTCACAGTGCTGACCAGTAGGAGGACCACTCAAGTGCTCCTTCCTCCTCGCAGCGCTGCTGCTTATGCAGGCAAGACAGGAGCCAGGCTGCACCCAGTGCTGTGATGAGGACCCTAACAAAGAGAAAGTGCTTGACCTCTGTGGTCCTGAGCAGCTGCTGCTCAGCATCTCACTACCAGGCTCCCTTCCAGGTATGGCTCAGCCCTTGTACCCAGCCAAGCGAAACACTGAGGGGCCACTGATGGGCATTTCAGGGCAACAGTCTGAAGACAGGAAGAGTGGGTTGTTTGTCAGCATCAGCCATTGCTGCCAAGGCCACCTGCTTTCCGTCTCTGATCTCCAAGGTTTCATGTCCTCATTCCTCAAAGATAGCAGGAGCTTCAAAATGCCCCTAAAGCTGAGAAAACAGGGTGTCAGCTGAATTGCCGCCACTGTTAGCTTGCACTATAAAGTGTTAGCCAAATACCCACTGTCTGAGCGCAGGTGGCAGGAGTCAGCCCACACAGCTTAGAGGGCATGCAGCCAGGCAGGCTGTAGCCTTGCTGTAGAGGCCAGTGGGCCGGGAGAGGATGCCAGGAACAGTGGGCATCTCAGCTGGAAGTCAGGAGCCCACTTTGGCAGTGGTGTCAAAGCTCTCAGGCAGCAAGTCTCTGTCCAGCAATTGGAGTGTGCAAGGCCAGGTGCTGCATCCTGGGGGAAGGATGTGGAAGAACTGGGCAGGGGCAAGGTCTCACAGGTTTGAGTTTCACTGAGGCACTCCTATACTAATCAGAAACCCTGGTCAGAAGTCCAATGGCTGTGCTCACCAGGGACAACCCTCTCCCCCATTCAGCCACAGCAGCAAGACCAACTCCAGACAACACCTGCCAGGGCACTCTTCCTTCCACGGACCAGTTCAGGAACCGGGTACGAAGGGTCTGCAGGGGAACAGCCTTTATACTGACGAGGCCTGTAAGGATCCTGGGACAAGTGGGAGAGCTGATGGATTCAGGAGAAAATCCACACTGGAGACCCTAGGGCAAGAGGCTATCTTACCCTGTCAAGAGGGCTTCCACTATCATGAGTTGATTCCTAGTAGAAAATTAGCAGCTGGAAAGTGTAGAGAGGATGAGAGAAACCATCAGCTTTATGAAGCCAAAGCAGCTGGGCTGAGGAAGCCAAGATGGACAGGGGGCGGTAGCTACAGAAGTGTCCTGGTAGAAGCCATTTCCGAGCCGTGCTGTCCTGTACAGCAGCTGTCGGCCACACATAGCCCAAGAAATGTAAATTAGTTAAAGTGGATAAAATGAAAACATCAATTCCTCAGCTGCACTAGCCATATATCATCAAGTGCTCCCTAGGCACAGAAGGCTAGTGGCTATTTTGTGGACAGTGCATAGGGGACGTTTTAATTACTGCAGAATGCTCCATTATATAATGCTGGCCTAGAGGCCTCACTCATTCCTCAGGTTGGAAATGCCTTTGGACCCTAATTTGTTCTACAACAGGAAGGTGAGTCCCGAGGTTCAGTTGCTCTTATTCAAGAAAACTAGGGGCCAGGAAGATCAGTGAGTGTTTTCACTTTGGGCCTATTCACCTCTCTGGACTATTCTTAGGCTGGAAGAAAGCCACAGAGACCAAGTCCTTGATACCAGAAAGTTGTCAGGGTCAACTCCCCACAGAATCTTCCTTTTGGGGAGACGCTAAGAGGTAGTGAGAAGTGCATGTTCCTTGAGCGAGCAGCAGCCACTGGGAATGAGGTAAGTCTCAGAAATAGCAGTCCCTGCCTCGTCACTCCTCCATGGCCATGGACAAACCTGTGGGGAGAGTAGGGTGGCTAGAAACCTTCTATTTGGGTGGGCTTCTCTTTTCCTGGGCAGATGGACTTCTAGTGAAGAGGGGAAGGCAGAGCTCCATCCTGTGCTGCTCCTCACACCCTCACCCTTGCTGAGACATTGTCAATAGCAAATCCCAGACAACAAAGTAGTAGTATCACTCTTGGTACTAACACCCTGCTAACAGTGGAATGTCATGACTGGCACCGCTTCTAGAAGTAGGTTCCTGCCTCTCCTGATATCTGAGCAGCCTAACTGGGTTGAAGCCTTGGGACCATCCACCTAATGTCATCCGATTGGCCATAAAGTTCTTGTTGGGTTGCTCCCTTTCTCCTGCTATTCCCACCTTGGGTAAAGTTCAACCTGCAGCTTTAATTGGGATTGTACTGTCTATGGATCAGGTTAAAAAAAAAAGACATCTTTATAATATTAGGTTTTCCAATTCATGAACATGATATATTTCTCCATTTACTAAGTTTTCTTTAATTCATCTTTATGAAATTTTATAGTTCTCTCTGTAGAGATTTGAGACATTTTTGTTTGATTTATTCATAGGCATTGTATACTTTTCAGTGCTTATCATAAAGTGTACCTTACAAATATTTATTCATCTTTTTTGACAAATTTCAGTTCATAATAGGAAGACAACCCAGCTATTTAGTTATTTTCAGACCATTCTAACCAAAGTTTTTCATGCTGACCAACTTGGTCCTTCACAATCAAGTAAGACCCAGGTGCTATCTGCCCCGACCTAGGCGTTCCTTCACTCTCAGGAGGAGATTGCCTTTGGCATGCCATTAGGTGTTCAAATTAATCCTACTGTCTCGGCTTTCCCAGACATGAGCAGACTCAGGTCCCTGAGGTTTGGTGGGAGACTGAATTGCTCTAAACTGGTTTATATTCACCCATCATTTTTGTGTATTTTTGTAACAAAGTGTGGATTTAAGGAGTGGGGCAGTTGAATTTGGGGCAGGGATATAGTTAAGTAACTCATTTTCCATTGAATGGTGAGAATAGATAGAAATGAAGAACTTGGGAATACTAATTGCCCTGAAGACAATGAAAGAATGAAAGCAAGAGCACACACCAACCAACTGACTGACTGACTGACTGACCGACTGACCGACCAACCAACCAACCAATCACAGAGACAAAAAGGACAAGAAAAAGCAAATAGTAGCAACTTGAGATCACCTCTTCTTGGCTGTGACTAATGGCAGTCTCTGATAATCCTTGCTGCCTAACTGTCCTTTTAGAGCCATTGCTCACAATTGCAAACCCTTTCATATCACATTTAAACAATCATCTAGGGAGTGAAAAGGTGCAACAGACTTCCAACTAATGGAAATTAATTTCAGGTCACTGTCAGAGCCCTGGTTCTTGGGCACATTCAGCTCAATATTTTCACCAGATCTTCAAGTCATTTCTGGTTTGGTTTTCTGCCTGAAATGTTTGGGGAGGCTTTTCCTGGAGTCTATTCCTTCATGAAGAATATCATTCAATAAGAATCCAGGGAGCCCTGCTTTCCCAATGCTCCTCCAAATGGTGGACCTTCGCTGGCCAGTTGTTCAGTGACTGGCACCCTCCCCTGCCAGGAGACACTTTAGAGATGTCCACAGAAAGGGTCCATTTCCCTTTCTCTTTACAGACTGACCCTGGAGGGTGAAATGCAAATGGCCCCAGATGGCTCTCTTTCTTCTTTAGAAAAAGTCTCTCTTTTTTTTCT
Organism: Lasiurus cinereus; assembly: GCA_011751065.1. Taxonomy (NCBI): domain Eukaryota; kingdom Metazoa; phylum Chordata; class Mammalia; order Chiroptera; family Vespertilionidae; genus Lasiurus; species Lasiurus cinereus. Next base: position 3,599,198 of record JAAGEH010000011.1, on the reverse strand, counting down.
CATATTCTCACAATAGACAACTAGGGGTTGAGGAAACTAGGCAGCACTTTATGCTTTAGACCACAGCTGGCTAGTTTTGGGAGACTGGCTTGTTCCTAGATCTGCAGGATTTGGGCACAGTGTCTTTCAGGTGGAGGCTCCTGCAGGCATCAGTTTCATTTGCTCCCTAGGGCAGGTTTGCTTAATACATCTCCCATGCTAGCAAGATTGATTCAGGAAGTCCACTGCAGGGCCCTGCAGATTGCGTCAGGCATCATCAGAAACATATCTGAGTCAACTGTGAAATGACTCAAGGCTTTGAAATATTTACACCATATGTCTCATGAAACTAGATGAAAGTGATTCCAGTTTCTCTCCCTAGGGGCTGCCATCTGAGACTGAAGCTCAACTCGGCAATGACCCTGCATTCCTGGCCTTCCTTGGTCTTATTGCTGTGAGCTGTGAACCTGTCAGTACTCCTGGCCCACAGGTGGGCAGAGGTACTGTGAACCCTTCAGAAAATGGCCAGGGATATTCCATGGTCTTCTCTAGGCCAAAACAAAAATTTATGTTCCTTCATGGGACTAGGATGGAAGGGAAAAAGATTACAATTGCTGCCCTGGAGGAAGCAGGAAAACATCATTCTCATCAACAGATGACCTTTATTAGAAGTCTAATTTTCTGAAAATCAGCCACAACACCTAGGCATTCTTTGAGTGGAAAGAAGAATCAGCATTTTAAGAATATTGTCTATCTTATGTTTGAAGTATTTCAAAGGTTATTTCCCTCTTTCTGAAACATACCCAGCAGAACACTTGATGTGGAATGATGCTAACAAGCTAATGTGGAAATACACTGACTATAACTCAGAGGTATTAGATTCTATGCCCAGTTACGTCACTTAGTACTGGTGTAATTAATATTACACTTAATTGCTCTGAACTTCACTTCCCTTTTCGCTAAAATGGGGTTGCTAAGACTTATCATAGAGTGGCATTTTGAGGTTTACATGCAATGAGGTATGTGTAGCACATGGTAGGTTATCCAGAAATGCTGGTTGAATATTAATTCAAAAAAGATGATGGATAGCTTGTCAATGAACATGGATCCAGAGCTAAGGAACACCCCCTGCCCATATTAGTTCTGAGACAAGTACACATTTGAATAGCAATAGAATACATGGCCAGGGACTCCTCTTTTGGCCTTCTGTTGATCTATGATACATTTGAGGAAACTAACAAAGGAGGGGAAGAAAAGTAACAGAAAGCCATCGAAATTTTCTCAAGTCTGTATGGAACAATTCTCTCAGAACCAAATCTTTTCTTCTCATCACTCTCCAAAAGGAGTTAGGGTAGCCAGGAGAGCCACTGAGTTGCTATAGACCCTCCCTCAGAAGGAGCTGCCCATGTTGTAAATCCCCGGTCAGTGGATGCCAATGATTCTGGCTGGTCTTCAGGGATGGAAGATGGAAGGTGCTGCTCAAACCAGTTTGCTCTTCCATTATCCAGGACAATGGGGTGTGCTAGTTAAGGAGGGCACAGATAATCCAAGGTGATAGTAATCCAGCTTTCTCTACCCTGCCTCATTCATCCAAGGGTTCTACTCTTGTCTCTCAAATTCTTTTTGAGGAGCTTCTTATAAGAAACAAAGCACAGACATTTGCAGGTAACTGCCCTTCAGGTGCTGAAAGGTGCAAGGGAGCAATGATGTAGCCTCTGAGTTGAGGAACAGGAGGCCCCATGGGCTAGAATACTGAGCCATGAGCAAATGCAGCCCTGGCTGGGCTTTTTACAGGCTGTTGGTTGATGAAATGGGAGGATAGAACAGAGGCCTGAGTGGGTCTGAGGTGCTGAGCCTGGAGAGGTTTGGTTTGCATAGTTTCTTCTAGATCATGTACTGGGGGATGGGCCAGAGACAAAAAGTGAGAAATGAGAGAAGGAAGAGCATCATCTGCCTCCCCTGGATGGAAAGGCTCAGCTCAGGGGTGAATCTGTGTCCTGTCCATATCAGCCATGGTCCAGACCATGACCTGGTCCAATCTTGGCAGGCTTAGGAGTTGGAGCATTTATCTATCATCAAAGAAGACATGGTCCTTCACTGATTATTTCTGCCCCTCACTCTCCTTACTATACTGGTAATCCATCCTTTAGTGCCTGCACACCAGATGTCTTTTATTCAGAGGCTTACCTTGGGTTTAAAGGCAATGAGCTTCAGAATCATCTCCACAGTGAAGAGGCCGGTGAAGAGCATGTTGAGGATGTTCATGGCGATTTTAAACAGGCAGCTCTGACCGTAGTGCTGAGCGGGGGGAAGAACTGTGAAAACGAGGCAGGGATATCCCTACTCCTCACTACCCTCCTCTCAACAGAGGTCTTCCTTGAGCCATCCACTTCCTGGAAGTCCATCCAGTTCTCTGTGGGCATTCAAGTGGATTTAGGAAATCTTACAAGTTCTTTCTTTCTCTGCCATCTCCGAAAACAGAAGTTGGCAGAGTTCTATGTTCCTGCTTTGATTGGTTATGGCAACTTTATGGAGAATCCTGGCACTCAAAAGAGCTGACCTTCCTGAAGACAGGTAGATGTAGAATCATTTTCCACACACCATGCCTTATTGACCATAATGAACACTTCGAGCTCACCCTCTGTTCTCCATTTTCTCAACCTAGGGGTCTATGGATTTCTAGAGTCCCAGAGAGGAGCTCATCCTTGAAAAAGGGAACTTGTCATTTTCTACCTGGGAGAAGAGGACAGCTCTTCTGGTCTTTCAACCTACTTTGGCCACCAGGGAGGTGACAAACCAGAGATGCCTGTCAGCCTTTTTGCACTCCATTTCCTCCCACAGCACTCTCCCTCATGCAGGCATCAAGAGACTAAGGCCCCCTTCGACTAACCTGCATGGCCAAGCAGATGGTGTTGAGCAGGATGAGGACGAACATCAGGTACTCAAAGTAGGTGGAGTTGACCACATACCACACTTTATACTGGTGCTGGTTCTTGGGTATGTACCTCCGCAGGGGTCGGGCTTTGAGGGCATATTCTACACACTGACGCTGGGAGGGAGGTAGTGGGAGAGGTAGTGGAAATGGGGAGAGAGTGTGGTTAATTATCTGGATGTGTCCAGAGGTGGTGGGATGTTGATGAAACTATATCCTTGGGGGGTAGCATTCTCTGGGAATCTGAGAATAATTTCTTGCTCTAACTCATTTACAAGTTTGAGGTATTATTTGAACATTTTTGGATTTTTCTTTCCCTTAATCAAGGAGATAATATCTTCTATTTAATCTCTTTATTGGGTTTAGCTGAGGAGTATGTGTCTCCTTTCAACTCCCAGTACCAGCTACACTGCTGCCACATATTTGGCATTTTAGTTCCTATGCCACAGACTCTCCTTGGAGCACCTGTCTGCTCAATTTTTCTTTCCTGTCCTCAACCAATCTTCCTTATTACCAGTGTCCACAGATCAGAAGACCCAAATTTTGGATGGTGATGAAATCTTAGGCTAACTAGGTTCTTGGGACTCCAGCAAAGAATCAGCACTGTGCTCAGGTTTCCAAGTCTGGAACTGATGAGTCACTCTAGCCTCTTCTCTTACACCCCACCATTCCCCCATGTCCAGTCTCTAAGCCTGATTCACCTTATTTCCTCCTAGTCTCTTCATCTCTACTATTGTTAACCTGGTAGAGAATGAGGGTCTAATCACCTTTCATCTATACTTTCTAACTGGTCTCCTTCTTCCCTGTATTATTAGCAATCCAAAGTCCATATAGCAGGCAGAATGATGAATCTCAACCCAAGACGTTGACATCAAAATCTTTGCCTAATGGGTAGAGCTGAGTGTCTTGTGCTATGTTCCTTTCCACAAGCAAACCTTAAGTCACTCATATGGGTATATTACTGCATGGACTCTTCCCATGGGGGAATCTAGCTGGGCACCTGACCTCAGTGACTTTATGCTACAGCCACCCTAACAGCTTCATTCCTCACCAATGAAATTGCCAGTTCTTGTTCATAGGCTGAGACAGTACATCACGGTACTGGACATTACCACAGTACTCCTACTTAAGTCTCTTTCCTTCCCCCACCTCATGCACTGGTCTCTGGGTTTTACTTGAGAAACTATTTAATAGTGGTTTTCTAATGTCATGCTCTTCCTAGCCCTCAAAACTCTCAGTCCCTTATTGTTCTAGTTTCTTTTTTTATCAATGGGACTAATCTACCATCAGGACTTTCTAATTTGTCAGCTTCTAGATAGGGCATAAGGTTTTTACCCCCTAACCCCCCCCTCCCTCAAGTCTATCACAGAGTCTCCTTAAGATACTTAGTGAATAGTTGTTGGCTGAATGAATGCATTTGGTAGATCTGGGATTAGCATTTCTTTTGTTCAGGCTCCTCCAGAAAACTGGGGAGCCCCAGTCTCATTTAGAGAAACAGACAGATGATTTTAGTATCCATATGGATCTCTCTCCTGATCATAGCCTCTCTCCTGGGTGGGTCAACTGCTGTCATTCTTCATGTGGCCCTACTTCCCCTCAATGCCTCAGTCCTCTCCTTCCTAGGAAGCTACCTGGTTCTTGTCCAGCTCACAGTTCTTGTACTCCTGCTCTCCCTGCTCCTGGAAGGTGACGATGACGAAACCCACGAAGATGTTCATCATGAAGAAGGCAATGATGATGATGTAGATGATGAAGAAGATGGAGATCTCCACACGGTAGTTGTATATGGGGCCCTTATCTTCTGTGTGGGAGTCGATGGAGCGGTACAGCAGCCTGTAGGAGGAGACAAGTCCCACAGAAGGAATTGGAGAAGCAGTGCCACCTTTGCAGAATGATGGCACTGCTGCTCCTAAGGAGTTTAGGGGTGCTGGAAACAGCTCTAGGCTGAAAGTCAGAAGATCTGGGTTCAAGTCCCAGCTATGCCACTACTGGCCTTATGACCTTGGGCAAATAACTGAACCTTTGAGCCTCAGATTCTTCATCTGTAAAATGAAAACAATAATTTCTGACTTTCCTAACTGGCAAAATAGTTGATACAATATATATGAAGGTGTTCTGAAACTGTTAGAATTATTTTAATGTTTTAATGTAATATGAATCATGGACATTGATTTCAAATACTATAATTATTGGTAAATATTGAAATAGCTTTGCAAACTGACATAGACTCAGAGGATGTTACAATGAATATAAATCTATCAGAGATCAAACACCCATTTAGATAAAAAGAGTAGACAACAAAGGCTTATTCTGATAATCAGCAATGGTTTGGATTTACACTTGGGGGTTTACATGTGTGTGCCAACCATTGGGGCCTGGGTTCTATGTCCATCATGCTTGTTCTCTTCCCCTTCTTCTTACCCAGCATAGTACTTGGTTATCCTCCAGGTATTATCGATATATTACCATATAATAATGGTGACTTATCTAAGATCATGTGCTATTGTTGACTTACAATATGTAGAACTTTCTGACTGTTAGATGATAATTTCACTGGAATACAAAAGTGGGGGAGCAGGTGTCTGTATAAAGATGTAGGGAGCACATGATGTACAAGCTGCCTGGTACAGGTGATACAGTGTAAAGGCTGACCAGCTGGTGGTTTAGGCATGAAGGCACTGCAGCGAAGTCTGGATCCATGCTTCCATCCCTTTCTTTCTTTCTACTATAAATATAGACACACTTGCTCTAAGGAGGCTGGGGTAGAGTCTCATAAAACAGAGACAGCTCTGCCATCTTCACCTGCACTGAGTGCATGCTAGGGGTGATGATCTTGAATCCTGTGGTGACTCAAGGGCCCACAGTGGAGAAACTTTCCCACATTCCACTGCCAGGTATCATGAGGATAACCACTGATCCCTATCATTAGGGCTTCACCCTGAGGATGGGAAGGAGAACTAAAAGAAGCTCATTTTTGGTTGGAGTTTCTGAAATGTTGACATCTCTAGAAAAAGAACAATGTGTGTCTCAGCAGTGATGATGGCCTACAAATTATTCTAGAAACACTTCCTGGGGGACTCTGGTAAGTGACCTCTGGGAAGGAGTATGGGACAATAATAAAACTTGGGGACTGTGTGTGGGGACCATGTCCTTGCCTCTGGTCTGAGGCCTTAATATGCATACTCACTCTGGCCACCCCTCAAAGGTGGAGACAGTGAAGAGAGCCATCATGGCTGCCAGGACATTGTCAAAGTCAAACTTGCTGTTCTCCCAGTTGCGGGGCTGGATGATGGGGTGGTCAACTTCCCCGTCCTTATATGTGATGTAGTTTCCTCTGAGAAAGAAGAAAGTTAGTTGTGGGAGTCTTTCCTCTCCTTTCATACCTGATCCATAATGACTCTTGGCATGCTGGGTGGGATGGAACTAGTTAGGCTTAACCCCCTCAGTTCTAGCCATTCGCAGGACCTTCAGTGGGGAGAACCCGGTACATTATGTCTGTGGGATCAGATTATCCCTGGGTAAAAGTTCAGCTCCACTGCTATCTGAGGAAGAATGGCTGTCCTTCTTCTCACACCAAGCCACAACCTCCCGAGTTAACCAGCCTAGGTTCTGGCTCCCACCAGCCTGCACTCACTTGCATTCCGCCTCCGTCTGCTTGGAACTGTCTGAACAAGTGTAGAGTTTTCCCTGGAAGGCAGAAAAAGGAAGGGTTTGGAGATGTTCATTAACCAATGAATTAATCAGAACTAATCATCCTAGCACCGTGCTAGGGAGTTGGGACAAGAAGTACAAGGGAAGCAGAGTCCAGGTGGGCGGACCTGAGTCACAGATATAAAACAGTCAGAGCCCGAGAACCACTGGAATTAAAACAAGGGAGCTCCAACCATGAGTGCCAGACTCTGAAGGAGGTCTCGTGGGGAAGAAAGCGGTGGAGCTGGGCTTGGAGGGATGACTGGGTGGGAGGAAATCAGTGGAAGTTTAATTGGTGGGTAGGAGAGGGCAGGGGGAAGAATGCTTCCGATGGGAGAATCACAGAGATAAAAGTATTATGGCCGAAAAGAGTGGAAAGCAAGGACACTGGGCTCCTGGAGCCAGGGTGCTTGTCAGGAAGGAGTGGGAGAGAACGTGGACAGAGGCAGGGCAACTTGATGCTGCCGAAAAGGGAACTACTGCAGGTTTTTCACTTGGGTGCCTCACACGGAGGTTTCTGAGCATAGGCATCTGTCTCCCTTTACTGCCAGAGCAGGGGCAGGACCTGAAGGGCAGGCAGCACCTAGAGCCTAAGGGTCTTCACCTGGTGGGGCAATGCCTCAGTCCAAGCCTGTCCTTTTTCTGGTCTGGGAGCTGAGGGCAGGTGACCTTCATCCTAAGTCTGACCCAGGCCACGATCCTCTACTGGCTTATCTGCAAGGTCCCTTCTTAGGAATGCTGACAGGAGAAGGAAGAGCCAAGGTCTTACCTTGAAGAGCTGGACCCCGATGCAGGCAAACATGAACTGCAGCAATGTGGTGACAATCACGATGTTCCCAATGGTGCGGATGGCCACGAACACACACTGGACCACATGCTGCAGATGGAGAGAAGGTGGGCGGGGGAGTGGTGTCAGGAAATGCCTGTAGCCTGGGCTTCTTTGGCAAAGCACAGACCTCTCTGAGGAGGCAGCACAGCAGCCCCTTTGCCACAGTGAGGAATTCAGACTCAAAGAGGCAAAGCATCTTCCCCTTCCCAGGGTCACATGGGAGGGAGCCTAATGGGACACAAAGGCCCCTGTGGGCACTAGGTACCCACAGGGACATAAGCCCCACTAATTTCCCAATTCGTATGGTGGGAATGTAGGGACCTCATCACCATCTGGGCACTGTGTTTGTGTGTGAGTCTCCTTTTTCCAGAAGTGTTGCTTAGGAGTTCAGATTCTGATTGGCTGCCTGTCCTTGTTCTTAAAGGGGGAGTGGAGAGCAGCAGGAGAGTCAGGCTCCAACAGGGCAGCCACTCTACCCTATACTACCTTCCCCTGCAGCCCATCCCTCACTGCAGCTTAGCTCGCCCCTGCAGCCCACCCCCCATCACAGCTTAACTTCCCTCTGCAGCCTACCACCTCACCACAGCTTAGCTCCCCCCTGCAGCCCACAGACTGGCTGCTGCTGGCTGGTGTGTGTGGCGGGTATTGGTGGCTCCTGCTTAGCCCCTTCTCACCTTTAGCCCCTTGGCTCGGTTGATGGCTCTCAGGGGTCTGAGTACACGCAGAACTCGCAAGATTTTTACAACATTGATTGCACTGGACCTGGGAGAGAAGCAGGTTAGGGAGTGAGCTTCTCCTTTTTCTGGCAAAGCAGCAAAGAATGTGTCCTGGCAGGTAACCCAGCAAACTTGTTAATATAACAGGGCTTTCTCATCCTGGGACCCTCTCTACTCTCTATGCCCGGCTCCCACCCCATGAGGACCTGAGGCTTACCTGCCTGGATTTCCTGTGGGTAAGTATTAAGAAAAGCAACTCACCAGGATTCACTAGCAACATCATGGGCTACTGAGGGGTCTCTAGAGCCATCAAGACACAGTGTGGGCCACACAGACCTCGGGTCAAACCCAGCTCTGCCACGCACCAGTTGTGTCACTGAGGACCAATTCCCTAACTTTTCTGGGCACTCATTTTTCACCTGTAAAACTGAATAGTAATCACCTCAAAAGGTTGTTGCAAGGACTAAGGGGTGAGTGGTTTAGCAGTGTATGAACTAAATACATAGCAACTTTGTTATGAGGGCTAAGGAAGACATAGCTGAACTTGAAGAAACACTACACAAATGGTGGCACTTCAGGCGTGTGGAAAGAGGTAGAGGGTGTGGACAGGAGATACCAGGCTCATCTCTAAACATGTCCTAGTGGCATACTAGTACACTTATTGGTAAAACTTCTTGTTCCTAGCAGTCAGGAGGTCCCACACATCTTAAAGAACTTCAGGTGCCTCTAGCCACTGCTATTTCCTAACAAAAAGGAGATCCCAGGGCCCCACCCCCCACCCCCCAACCCCTTGGCAGATGGGGCTCTCCACCAACCCAGCTGGCCTGTTTGCCAGCTCGGGGAGCAACTCTGAGGTGTGTTCTAACGCTCACACGATAACCGCTAATTGTCTGATCGAGATAATCCCTCTGGCTTTCCGAGAGGCTTAGACCCACCTTAGGACCTAAGCAACGCACAAAGCAGACAAGTGTGCTAACTTCATTCTTCAGGTGGACAGGCTGATGTGCTGGGGCGTGAGGGGTGGGGGGTGGGGGTGAGGAGGGAGGTGGCAGAGAGAGCTGATTTCTCTGGTTCTCAGCTCTTTCATTCCAAAGGAGTCAGAGGATATCACTATCTATATGGTTTCTGAGAGAGGTAGTTGGTTTGCCCTGAATCACAATGGGAGGGATTAAAGCTCAGATGGGAAAAGCACAGACTAAAGGAGGGAGTCCTCGGTTCAAGGTTAAACGGTGACTTCGTGGTAGTGTTGGAGTTAGAATCCAGACCTGTAGGCTTGCAGACAGAGGGTGGTGGGTCAGATAATTGATCACCAGAGGGGAGAGTCTCAAGCCTAACACCTCCACTCCATGCTTTCTAGGTTGACCTTGAAAACACCCTTGGGAGGGGACACTCAGGGTCGTTTTCTTTGCCCTCAGTGTGACCTTTGGGTATGTCTCACTCACTATGTCTTGAACCTCAGTTTTGCTGTCTATAAACTGGGGGTAATAGCACTTGCCCTGCCCACCTTGTAGGTTTATGTGGGGACCACAGAAGAATGCTGTGAAAGTGCCTGGAAAGTTGAAGTGCAGGATTAGCACTATTAGCTGATACAATGTGAGGGAAACTTGTAATCAGATTCTTCCAAACCTGAGCAAGTTTGCAAACTTGGTTGTATGGTGGAGCCCCCTGGAGAGATTTAAAAAATCTTAAAGCACAGGCTCAACCCCAGAACAGTTAAATAAAAAACTGGGGTACATGTCTTTTTAAAAATTACTTAGGTGACTCACTGTGTAGCCAAGACTGAGAACCCTCCCTTGCTCCCTCCCTCTCTCTCTCACCAGGTGCTTTGACTCTAGAGAGAAGTGAGAGGAAGGGAGGGGGAATAGGCCAGAAACTAGGGCAGATCAGGGCAATGGCAGGCCCTTGGAGCTGAGGGTACCCAAAAGCCCTGGGCACATGGTGGAGGGTCAGGAAGGCCCTGGAACCTTTCTTCTCATTATAATGGGGCCCACCGTGCCTGCCATGGAAAGCTTCAGACCTTTATATGTATTCTTGTGGGATCAACATACTCCAAGTGTCACATCATGAGGACAGGACATGGGCACAAGAAATCAAAGCCTCCACATTGTACAAGTCAGAGGCCCCACCTCATTCACACCGCAGATCCATGGATGGGTTCAGGGGGGCCTGGCAGACTCTTCATGTCCTGACACCCATTCCTAGTTGCATGCCCATACAGCTGAGGAGTCCTACTCACTGGATGCCAAAGGAGATGAGGGACACGCTGACCACTAACAGGTCCAAGATGTTGAAGTAGTTCCGGCAAAAGGAGCCCTTGTGTAAGAAAGCCCCATAAGCAGTCATCTGCAGGGAGGCACAGAGAAACATCCATATGAGTGGTGCCTATCCAAGCTCCTGAGATCCCCCCACCCTGCCCTCCCATAGCACCCCAAAGAGCAGTGAGGGGACAGGGGGCTGGGGAGCAGGCAAGAATGGAGAAGGAGATACAGTGTCAAGAAAAGGGTTCTGCAGCCATTTATACAACCACCAAAGCTTCCCAAGCCCAGGATCTATCAGTGTCTCCTTCTATTTAGTCAGCAACGCCAGACTTGTCAGTCCTATATTTGAAGCCCTTTCAAATTTTCCCCATTTTCTACTATTCCTCATTGCATAGGCGTGGCTCCAGCTCTGAGGGGCCCTTTGCTGATACTATGCTGACCAGATTGTCCAACCTCCTCTCAAAATTCCACTGACATCAGGACCGGCTTAGGATACTAGGCATCTGGAGAGGAGTGGTATGTCCATCCTGGTTTTCTGGGACTTTCCCAGTTCAGTTCTGAAAGAATGGATCCCCCAGTCTCAGGCAAATTAGAATAGGTGGTCCTCTACTGCCCAATGAGAAGTTCTGCCAATAGCTCTGGCACTTAGTCTCCCCCAAACAGTGACTCTGATCTGGGCCATGTATTCTAAATTCAGTTGCTGCGTGTTCTTTAAGGCTATAAGTTCCAGTTGAGTTATTGTATGTAAGTCACTTAGAACAGTATCCTACTGATAGTCAGTGCCCTGTGCATGCTGGGTCAGAGAGCTTGGATGTGAATTCTGGACTTACAAATTTCTGCATGATGGAAGTTCAGTTTTCTCATCGATAAAGTGGGTGCATGATTCCCTGGCTTCCTGAGGCACATACTACATACAGAAAAACCAAGTGAAACCAAAAGGAGACACGTGGACTGATGAGTATTATCGGTATTGGCTATTATTACTTCTCTCAGAGCTTGGTATAAAGCCACTGTAGGTACTCAGCAAATAGTCTTTCCAATTGTGTTGACTTGAATGAAAGGTTTTCAGGTGAAGGGCTGTGAAAGGCCACAAAACATCAGCCAAAGGAAAGCTCTGAAAGCTGCCAGCTGAGAGGCTGAGAGGTTCCCTGGTCACCAGGTTCAGTTCATCCCTTTGGATCAGAGCATGCCCAGGGCGGCATGTCTGCAGAGTGGTTCCAAGCAAACACTGGGGGAATGAGCAAAAATAGCTCTTGCAACCTAATTCTTCCCATTTATCTCTTGCCACAGTGGGTCACAGGGGACGCAGGCACCTGGGTCCTGCAATCGTTTCTTGAAGTGGGCAGGTTATATAAAAGGTGGTAGGGGAATAGAGTCTGAGACCTCTCCCAGAGGCCGACCATCTGGAGGGGCTCACTGTCCCTCTCGGTGAGGATTTGGGACCAGAGAGTGCACTTGGGTGGCTCCCATGGTTCATGTTAACCAAAGTGCTCTGTGCCTGCTGAAGGCTAAGCAACTCCCTAGCCATCCCGCTCTCATTTTAGAGAATGTGCTGGGTATTGTGAGGATGCTCTGAGCTCCAACAGAGCCATCTGCATCCAGGGGAAAGCATGCTCCCTGCTGGGCTCAGAGTGCCAGCTGTCCTTGAATTTGGGTTCCTGTTTGTCAGAGTCATTGCTTGGGAAAAGCCACTGCTGGGCATTTTCAGCCCGAGTAGGGAAAAGCAATGGGACGTAGGGCCACTGACTCTGAGCTGGAAGGGCAGGAAGGCCCCTCTGTCTAGCCACGGGCGACCCACCACTTCTGTAGCCAGCAATTCTAGTTACCAACTATGTCTCACCTTTTATAATTTCTGCTCATTTGTCCTGGATCCAGCTCCTCCCTCCTTTGCATCATTCAGGCCAAATGTTGTATACTATAAGCCTTTTTAAGACCAAACCTCCCCAGTCCTTCACCTGGTCCTGAGACTAAATGTCCTTCTTGATGACTGTCATTGTCTGTGCCAGTGGCAAGACACCAGGCCTTCAGCCAGGCAGAAGCCCATGAAAAGAGGTGCAGGGAAGTATGCTGGGGCTGGGATTTATATCTGGAAGCCCACTGGGTAGAGAGTAGAAGAGGCAGAGGTGAAGGCAAGGAATATCTTGCCATGACAATGCATGTGTAGTGAGCTCTCACTCCTGTTTGTAAAATGTTTAGGCCCAGCAGCACCACTGAAACCCCAGGGAGGCTCTGCAGAGGGTGCTGATAACTTTTTGTCACAGAAAAGGATGTGGGGTGTTTGTGTGCCTCCCTGAGTCTGAAAATATCAGTTCTTACTACTGGAAGGGGACTTTGCAGCACCCTTCTGAGTGCAGCCAGTACCCCTCGGCCCCCTTCTCCATCCTCAGAACTGGGACCTTGCGGATCCACTCTGCTGAGGAGAGAGAAAACCCCAGAAACAGTCTTGTAAGCTGGAACCAGGGACTGAAGCTCGGTCTGGACAAAAAAAAAAAGGGTGAGGGGAGGGTGGCACAAAACTGCCCAATTCAAACTAACTGGAAACCACAGAGCCTGTCCTGTCTGTACATGACAGGCTGGGTCAGGACATGGGAGTTCCACTAGGAAGAGTAGGGGCTAGGGCTAGCCATGCAGGGCCAGGTTGGATGTTGGTTTGCACCAGCCACCTGAAGGGTGAAAAGGGAGCTTGGCCCCTTGGGAGAAGCATCCCAGGGGACTATCCCAGGAAGAAGCTTCAGAGGCTTTGACCCTTCCACGGGAGTTTGTGGGGGGCGTGTTTGGGGTCAGAGTAAATCCCCTATGTCTTGATGAATTGGAGTGGTGATGCATTGGTTAGAGGCTTGGAAGTATATTGGGTAAACTTAGAAATCAGAATAAAATAAAATGTAAGTAATCTATTAGTTATGTATTAAAATAAATAATAAGAAAAAACTTGAAAATAATGTGCCTCATACCAGTGCTGCTCAGAGGCAAGCTGTGGATTCTGCAGACAAGCTGCCTGCACCTGGGGCTGCCGGTGGCTCCCCAGCCTGTGCCCTCAAGTCTGGGCCCTGGGCCCTGGGTCCTGGGTGCCCCAGCTTCTTTCATCACTTGGCTCTCATTCCCTGAGCTTAGCTCTCCAGTATAACTCTCCCTCCTCAGGCAGGGCAAGGGGCATTGCCACAAAGCTTTCTGGCAGGTAACCAAGGCTTCAGGAGTAATCTAATCTAGAGTTGTCTATCAGAACTCAGTGGGGAATCTGGCTCCAAATCTTGTGTTGGGCCCACATGTCTGCTGCAAGTACTGAGGAGTTGAAGATGGGCATCAAAGAAGGTAGCCAAAGCGACCCTACCATGGCTCTGAACGTCCCCACCACTGAAGTGTGTGTGGCATCTCTCCTCTGGTCAGGAGGAGGTCCAAGCAGGGTCAGTCATCAATTTCTCACAGATGGTGTGTGGAATATGTGCAGGGGTGTGAGGCCACTGCTGGCGGGCACAGGGCCAGACCTGGTGACAGGACAGCCCCAGTAGGTAACACTGGCAGCCAAATGCCAGGCTGAGAGAAGGCAAGTGTGGGAGTAGGGGTGGGTTTTTTCTGGCTTTTGAGCCTGAGCAAAGCACTAGCACAATGTCAGGGGCACTAATGCTTCTGATTTCAGGCTTGAGAGTAAAAGAAACAAGAGAAAAGAGGTAGGTAGGCAGGGCAGAGATAGAGAAAGAGACCGAGAGAATGCATTTCTCAGGTTGCATTACCTTAAGGATAATTTCTAATGTAAAGATACTAGTGAAGACATAGTCTGCATTGCCTAGGATCTGAAAAATAAGCACATTGGATTAGTAGCTCAGAGAGGGAACGGACAGCAACAGGTGTCCGTGTGTTAGGGACAGAGAGCAGCAGAGAGCTAGCGCCCAGGAAGAGGACAGGAGGACGACAGGAGGACGACAGGAGGAGTAGGGGGAGGGGCGGGCTTTACCTTCAGAGCAATTTCAATGGTGAAAATGGTAGTAAAAACAATATCAAAATAAAACAGAATCTGTAAAACAAAGAGAAACAGAGTGGGAACGGGGAGGGAAGAGAGAAGGCAGGATGGGAGGAGAGGTCAGTCGCTGTTCACCAGAAAAAGAATCATACTTCAAAACCACGACAGACACCACATGAGCCTTTCCACGTGGAGACAAAGGAAAACAAGTTAGCTGAGTGGCACACACACAGCACTGGACCCTGAAGTGGGCTGGTCTCAGGCAGCTGATGGCTCTGGATGGAATTCCCAGATGAGTGAAGGGAGCTCAGGGCCGGCCTTGACTGGTCCCAAATCTCTACAGCATCTTGATGCTCTTCTCACTAATTCAATCCTTACAAACCCAAATCAGTCCGCTGAGATAACGACTTGTCAAAAGGACAGAAAATAGGGTCTGCTTGTTTGCTGTTGCAGGAAGATGCAAAGTGCTTAATTGACATTGGTATGGCTGAGCCAGCTTTCCATATTGGTGGGAATCTACACTGGAGTTGTGTCCTCTGGGACACAGGAGGGTGCCTCTTCCAGGGGAGACCCACCCAGGCTGGGGGAGGCTGCGTAGTTTCACATTTAATCTCTCAGTGGATTGGAGCGAGGGCCAATATCTGTCTCAGTAAAAATGATCTGAACCAAGCAGGACCATCAAGTGCTTTGCATGGAATGCCTTTAGATTGGTAGGCCCCTCTCTTCATGCCCACTTGGTTGGGATTTGTTTTGAGGCTTTGAGATACAGCAATTCTTATTTTTCATTTTAATGTTGTTCATCAGAGACTTGAGTGGGCCTCCAAGTTTAGTTTTCTACTCTACAGGAGGCCACAGAAGCTTTCTTTTATTTAAGGTCAGCCTTATCATTGGCAGCTGTCTGCCAGTGCTCCTGTCTCCCTAATGATTAGGACTGGTTAGAGTATCCTGGGAGCAAGTCAGGATCAGTGGATATTCTTTTACTAAATTTATAGGAAACCAGTGTGTCCTGGGGACATCTACAGAGCAATGAAAAGTCCTCACCTTTGCCCATCAGCCAGCCTGAGGTATCTGGGTACATGTTCTCTTACTTGTGGTCCTTATATGATTTCCACAAAAGCCTTAATCTCGTAAAAAAACTGTTTATTTGAACATGGGCTCCTGACTGAACAATGAGGTCAGCGACAGAAGCTGTAGGCCCAGTCATGTTCCCAGGACGAAGGGGTGCAGAGAACTAATAGGAATGCATACATGGTTCCTGAAGGAGGTGTGCTGGACCGGGTCCTCCGCAGCTAGGGAAATGCTGCTGAGCAGGATGAAGAAGAGGATCAGGTTGGTGAAGATCGAGTCATTGACAATGCGGTGGCATTGGAGGCGAAATCTGCATAGGGAGGAGAGAAGAAGAGAGGCATGTCAGGAAGGCAAGGAAAGCAGCTCCTTGGGTCTCCCCAGCTCCGTTCAGTGTGCAGAAGGTGTGCATCAGTTGGGGGAGTGGGTTCTGCGGCCTGAAGTTTTACTGCGCCGGGTAATGGCAGCCACGGCACCCCACCACGAGGCACGTCTGCACAGAATGCTGCCTTCCAAAGCTCTTTCACTGATAGCAAGCTTTGACATTTTATAGGGTTACATCTGAGACCTCTATGAATTTCTAAATTTTCAATATTATTGTTGTGACCTTGACAACTGGCTTTTGTTGGGGGACTTCTTTCCCCATCATTAAAAAAACACACCCACTTTGAGATCTAGTTTATATTTTTATGTATAGGGAACAACAGAGCCACCCAGAGACGTGAATGCTGAGAGGATGGCTGAACCTACACTCTACTGAGGCGATTTACTCTGTGTGATAGCTTCATGGTGTATAATTCAATTCCACACCTCAGCACAAGTATAAAAAAACTGCTACATACATGGATCTCTGAGCTCACACTGATAGTACCACAAATGCTAAGCCCAGGGTGTTTTATGTACTATCTTATTGTGACAGTTTAGAAAGGTGATATGGGGATATCATCATTTCTATTTGGTAAATAAAAACAATGAAACCTAAGAAGAAGAAGCTTGCCCAGAAGTGTAACCTGTAGAGTGAAGGCTTGAAACTAGGCCTCAGACCTCGGTTTCTGGTATGTGGTTGACTAAATGGTCTGAAAGACCTCACTGCTATAGAAACACCAAATGCTGGAAAGGACATGCTCTTTGAGATAATTCTGATTTCATGAGAGTTCAGAGAAGCTTGCAATGACCATCCCCTTCAAACAAACAAACAAATCCTCCAATTTGGGGTCCTGTGATAGGTAGGCAGGCGGGGCAGAGCTGCCTGAGAATAGATGCCAGTAGCAGCACTATAAGGAAGCCTCATTTCAGGCCAGGAGTATCTGGAACAAAGCTGCCCCAATAGTAATTAAGGTCACCAATTAATATGAAGTATTGAGATCACAAACAAGGATCATTAAACATACAAGATAAGCCACTAAGTGGAAAATCAGAAAAAACAATAAATAAAGAAGTGATTTAGTCTCCCCTCCTGCCAAACACTTTGAATATTAAAAATATCAGAACAAAATGTAGGACAACTATATTTGAAATATTTAATGAAGTAAAGGATTTGATCACAAAGATAAGTTAATAGATATAGTGTTAGATATAGACAGATGAATCTGTAAAATCAAGCAACAAATGGAACTATAAAAAGTATAACAGTCAATATAAAAACTAATTTAACATAGACAAAGTTAAAGAGAGAACTAAGAAACTGGAAGATACAACTGAAAAAATTACCAGCATAGCAAAATAAAGATAAGGAGATGAAAGGTATGCAAGACTCAGTAAGAGATAAGGTAGGCAGATGAAAAGATCTAATATACTCTAATTAGAGTACCAGAAAGAGAGAAGAGAGAGAATGAGGAGGGACAATATTTAGAGATGATAGCTGTAATTTTTCAAGAATTAGCAATTATTATTTTAATCTTCAATGTCATTCAAGAACTGAAGAAAAATATAAATCCATAGACTTAAGAAGCATAACATATTCCAAGCAAGATAAATGAAAAAAAGTCCATGTCTAGACACACAGTAGTAAATCTGCACATCAAAGGCAACAAATAGAAGATGGTAAAAGCAGCTAGAAATAAGGGGAGATTACCTACAAAGAAATGTTAGTAGGAATTAGGAATAACAGCTAATTATATAATGGGATAATTAATCTAACATGCTGAGGGACAAAACCTGTCAATTTAAAATTGTGTACACAGCAAAACTATTTTTAAGAGCAAGAAATGAAAATGACAATTATCACATGATCTCACTCAAATGAAGAATCTAATGAACAAAATAAACTGATGAACAATATAGATCCAGAGACATGCATGGAACAGACTGCAAAATCTCAGAGGGAAGTGGTGGAGAGGGGACTAGAAGAGATTAACCAAAGAACTTATATGCATATGTGCATAACTCATGGACACAGACAATACTGTGGTGAAGACCTGGGGGGAGCAGGTAAGAGGTGGAGGGGGTCAATGGGGAAAGAAAGGGGGACACCTGTAACACTTTCAACAATAAAGATAAATTAAAAAATCTGATTGATGAAAATTAACATGTGTGCATGCCCAAATATATGGATGAAAACTGAAAACTTAAAGAATAGAATAGAAGTATCAAATTTTAGTATAAAAAATGAAAACAATTACATAGATAAACAAAGGCCAAATGAATTTATCATATAGGAACTTCAGAAGAATGTACTTTAGGACACCTGAAACTAATATAATATTGTATGTCAACTGTAATTGAAAAGTAAAAAAAAAAAGTGTAATTAAAAAAAGAGAGAAGAAAAATATGTACTTTAGGGAGAAAAATAATGATTGCAGAAGGAAGGACTGGTAAGTTGTATGTAAATTCAAATATATACTGTCTATATAATAATACTAATATTGACAATAATGTCTAACTTGGATTAAAAATATAGGCCAGGATTAAATACTAATCAACAATAACATGCAAGGCAGGAGGGGTTGAGAGGAATTAAAATAATCAAACTTCCTTTTATTTTGCAAGAAGTTAAGGATAACTTGCATAAAATTAAAGATCTTGTTTAGCTTTAGAGTTTAAGTTAAATAGATTTACTAATTACCAAGAATAATCACCAAAAGACTAGAAATAGAGTTTACATGTTTCAATAAATTAGGAGATAAACACAGGCCTTCTGATTTGGAATCCAGAACTCTTTTCCCTAAAAAGAATAAAGGGCATATTACTGACAATGAATGTAGGAATGCCAGCTGACTGTACAGTGGCATAATACTGTACATTTAACATGCTGAGGGACAAAACCAGTCCCTCTCTTCACACAAATTGTAGAGAGCTGGTGGTCCTGAAGCCTGGAGAGAGTGGAGTCTACCTTCCCCACTATTCACACACACCTGTTGTTTGGGCTGAAGATGAAAAATGCGCTGGCTTCTGGCATGGGTACTGCCTTTTCCTTAAGGTGCAGCTCCGAGAGTGGGCGTGGGCGTGGTCCCACGGGCATCTCAGGCTCCTCCTCATCCTCCTCTCCTGAAAGAAAAAAGCAATTTCTAAATAACTCCATATACTTTCACCACTGCGCTGCCTACTTTCAAATAACTTCCTGCTTACAAGAATCAAGGCATCATTTGTATTTCTGAAAACATAAAGTACCAACCAAGACAGTCTCTCAGCTTTCTCCTTGTGGGCACCACTGGAGTTCATCAAGTTAGAGAAGACTTTCTTGGCAGCACTTGTACTGGTTTTTAAACTGAAATTCCCACATTCCAGGAAACCCCTCAGTCCCGTGCACTTTGGGATGGTGGATCATCCTAGTCATAAGGCACTAGAAAAGGAGGCCAGGTTGGCTGAGGGCACTACCAGGTAGGGGAAGGGGATGGCTTAGTTGGCGTATGGGATCCCCTGCAAACAACCCCATCCTTGCAGGTTCCAGGAGTTCAAAATCAGCACTGTCCCTATTCCTGAAACTATAAAAAAAAAATGTACTGTAGAGACAATGGGGTAATAATGCTGACCTCAACAGGCGCTTCATTTAAGAGTCTAGAGATTCCTTTGTTTTGCCAGCTAGTGGTCACATTTATTTTTTTGTTTTAAATTAAATCTTTATTATTCAGATTAATTACATTTGTTTCTCTTTTTTCCCCTCCATAGCTCCCCTCCACCCTTCTATCTACCCTTATCTCCCTCCTGTTGATCTCATCCATAGGTGTATGATTTTTGTCCAGTCTCTCCCTGTATACCCCTCACCCCTTTACCCCTGAGAATTATCAGTCCACTCCCTTTCTGTGCTCCTGATTCTATTATATTCACCAGTTTATTCTGTTGATCAAATTTTTAATTCACTTAATTTTTAGATACACTTGTTGATAGATACGTATTTGTTGTTCATAATTTTTTGTCTTTTATCTTTTTCTTCTTCCTCTTCTAAAAGAGTACCTTTCAGCATTTCATATAATACTGGTTTGCTGGTGATGAACTCCTTTAGTATTTTCTTATCTGTGAAGCTCTTTATCTGCCCTTCAATTCTGAATGATAGTTTTGCTGGAGTATTCTTGGTTGTAGGTTCTTACTATTCATTACTTTGAATATTTCTTGCCACTCCCGTCTGGCCTGCATCGTTTTGGTTGAGAAATCAGCTGAAAGTTGTATGGGTGCTCCTCTGTAGGTAATGAACTTTTTCTCTTGCTGCTTTTAATATTCTCTCTTTGTCTTTTGCTCTTGGTATTTTAATTATGATGTGGCTTGGTGTAGTCCTCTTTGGATTCCTTTCATATGGGGTTCTGTGTGCTTCCTGGACTTGTAAGTCTATTTCTTTTACCAGATGTGGGAAGTTTTCAGTCATTATTTCTTTAAATAGGTTTTCAGTATCTTGCTCTCTCCCTTCTTCTGGCACCCCCACAATTCTGATGTTGGTATGCTTGAAGTTGTCCCAGAGGCTTCTTACTTTATCTTCACATTTTTTGATTATTTTCTCTTCTTGCTTTTCCAGTTGAGTGTTTTCTGATTCTTTATATTTCAAATTTTTGACTTGATTCTTGCCTTCCTCTAGTCTGCTGTTAGGTCTTTGTATAATATTTTTATTTCAGTCAGTGTATGTTTAATTTCTAGTTGGTCCTTTTTCATCTCTAGTTGGTCCTTTTTGATCTCCTCTTGGGTCTTGCCAACTTTTCTAGGATATTCTTGAAAAACCTTATAATCATGGTTTTGAACTCTATATCCAGTCGTTTGTTTTCCTCCATTTCTTTTGTTTGTGATCCCTTCCCTTGTCTCGGTATTTTCACTATGCCGGGAGAACTTCTGTGTTGGATTCAGCCTTATGATACAAGAGTTGCAAAACTGCAAAAGCCTCTCTGTTGAGCTTGGTATGGGTGGAGTCTCAGGGCTTAATGGACCGCCTTGCCTTCCAGGCGGCCCCGCCCCCCATGGCCCCTAAGTCTCACGTGACTGGGTAATCATTGGAGCGGTCTCTGTGCATGCTCTCTCTCGCAGTGCCTCTAGACTGCTGCCCCTCTGGCTCCCCTGTGCTCCGGGACCATATGAGTCTGGGTCCCCAGGGTTTTGCCCCAAACTGGGGTTTAGTGGAGTTAGAAGTGGTGCAGTTGGGAGGGTCTGTCTCCCCCCAACTCGTGAAAGCCAGCAGCACAATCAGCAGTTGGTCCTCTGCGCGCAGTGCCGTGCACGCCACCAGACTTCTGATCTTTTGCGATTCCCCTAAATTTCCGTGCACTTCTCCCTTTTCACAGTCCAAACTCCCCCCATATGAGTTTCAGCTGGATCCGGGGTTTAGTGTCGTAGGATAAGGGGTTCAATGCCTTTGAGAGTCTCCATCTCCTGCCCACCAGAGAAAGCCAGCCAGGTTCTCTGGCACCCGCTCTCTCTATGCACGCGTCTCCGTACCTCAGCTTTTTGCAGCTACTCTGGGTTTCTGTGAGCCCCTCTTTCCTTCTAGTTGTAGAATTTCACTCAGCTAGCTATCTTGTGGTTCTGGATGATGTCCGTTCTGTCTTTTAGTTGTAGTTTTGGAATTGTTGTGCGAGGCAGCAGTGTAGGAGTTTACCTATGCCGCCATCTTGGATTCTCTCAAGTGGCCACATTTAATATGGACCAAAGGTAAAAGACTTACAAGCTCACTGCCCATGGAAGAGGTCCAGTACATTCTCTATTCTGAGCAAATGCATTTAAAATGCTTAGGAGGGGGATGGGAGCTAAGAGCATGGACTCTTCAGCCAATGCCTTGGCTCTATTACTTTCTGGCTATGGAGATTTTATTAAGTTTCTCTGTGTATATATGTTTTTCTTTTACTTAATCCCTTTACCTTCTACCTGCTCCATTTTTCTTTGTGCTGAAAATACTGGAGAGAGAAACTATGATGGCACAGAGTAGCCCTTCTTTCTTTAATGTTTAATCCTCATTTGAAGATATATTTTTACTGATTTTAGAGAGAGAGGAAGGGAAGGTGAAATAAACATAGATGTGAGAGAGAAACATTGATCAATTGCATTCCATATGCGTTGACCGGGGATCAAACCTATAACCTAGATATATGCCCTGACAGGGACCCAAATCAAAAACCTTTTGGTGCTTGGGACAATTCTCCAACTAACCAGCCAGGGCGCTCTTATTTTTTGATGATTAAAATTCTATACCAACATTAGCTTTATAGAAAAAGGGAACTTACAAAAGATCAGATGAGACCAAACTGGTTGGAGAAACAGCCATGCCTCCCTGCATGCTCTCCTCTGCTTAAAATGAAGCCAGAGGAAAAATGCCTGGCACACAGTGTGGCTCTTTATCAAACAAGAAGCATTTTGGGACCCAAGTTTGTTTGTTTTTAGGATCAGCAGAATATAGATTAAATAAATCAGATTTTCTTCCTAGAATATTTTCAGCAGAAGAGAGGCACACATTGAAAAACTGTGCACAGACAAGGGTAGAAGCTTTTATACTGAACCTGGTATGTAAAAGAAAGGTAAAATCTCTCACTTAAAAGGAAAATAAGTAAAATCAGAGTTGACCTAAATCATGATATTTACAAGTGAAATTAAAGTAAGGATTTTAAGTTTCTGCCTAGCTGTTTGTTTTTCTTTCACTTTTGCTTCAAATAACCCAATACTTTCTTATTCATGACAATTTGATAACAGGTAATTTAATGATTATTTTAATCATTTATGTTTATAGAAAAATGTATTTACTAGCGTTGTGCTTTCCTAAGTTCCTTGTGAGGAATTTCACATGCTCTTCCTGCAACAGTCTATTCTAGCACCTGCTCTGACCTGGCCTGAGCCCTTTGTTCTCTCTGCTATAGTCTCCTCCCGGCTCCTCAGAAAAGCTAATTCCACGTCAGAGATTTTGCACTTGCTAGACCCTCCACCTGGACAGCTCTTCCCTATGATTTCCACACATGTGGTTCAGGCTTCCCCATGATTTCTTCAGGCTTCAGTCCACATGCTGCCTCCTCAAAGAAGTCTTCATGGGCCTAACACCAGAGCAGCAGTCCCATAACTCAAGCACAGCCCTTGGCTCTGGATCTGATGTTACCTGGTTGGCTTGTTGTTTTTGTTTTTTGTTTGTTTTGTTTTATTTTTTGCACATTGTCAGTATCCCCACTGAAATGTCAGCTCCAGAAAAGCAGGAGTATCCGGTGCCTGCCACAGTGCCAGGCACACAGTAGGTGCTTGCTAAGTAGTTATTAGTGAATGAATGTCTCCAAGGTTTCTTTCAGCTTTGTGTCTTGAGAATAATGATCCTGAAATAACTTCTTCCTTCTCCAATTCTCTGAACTCAAAGTCCATTCAAGGCCACCTTTGCCCAAGAAGCTTCCCTGGCATCTTCCTACCTCACTGCTCTCCTCCTCAAACTCCTTTAGCAATTTGAGTGACCTCCACATCTGGCCCTCTTACTATAAATCCCCTGATGCCCTTCTCATTTTTTCTTCATTGTACTCATTAATTTTAAGTCCTTGATAACTATTCAGAACATGCATATCTTCACTCAAATAAATTAATCAGTTACATAAAAGCTCAATCTTGGCACAATGCTTTTTTTTCTTCCTGGGCAAGTAGAAATTTCTAACATTGAGTGCATATAAAGCTTGGAGGCTAAAACCACCCGGTGAGCTTTGGAGATTAAACTGAGAGGGAAGGACTGACTGGCCACCTCTGGTCTGTGAGGCTGCTCTGTGGATTAGGAACAGGCCCCTCCTTTGGGTGTTCCTGAGAGAGCAGGGGCCCTGGCCACCAGAGTGCAGGCTGCAGTTGAGCCCTGCTCAGTGTCTCCACACACAACTTTGGTGCAACTTGGACAAGTAAACAGATCAGTCTACAGAGAGGGGTGATGGCAAAGGGAGCAGGAGGGACCAAGGAGGGGAAGAGAGTGTAGGATTGCTCTCCAGCTCTGATCTTTCCCTCTGGAAGGCTGGTGGAAAGTGGTGTTCCCCACTAAAGCTGTGAAAGCAGAAGAGGCAGCAGTTCGGAGGACAACAGATCAGAGGAGAAGCAGGCAGGAACGAGACACTGACAAAAGCAGAGAAAACATGTCAAGTGACCTTGAGACATTGTGAGTGTCTGCCGAACCTGGTACTCAGGGAGCTAGGAGCTGCCCAGGAAGGAAGGGGGAGCAGGAACTGGACGCAGAGGTTGAGTTAACCTGGGAGGAGGTAGAAGGGCTTAGGAGCTGCTTGTAAAGCCTGAGCAGTGGTGATGGGGAGTGGCTGAGGCAGGACAGCCTCAGTTATGGATCAGAGGTGGGAAAAGTGTGGGCCCAAAGAAACAAAGGCCTGGGCAGAAAAGAGGGTAGAGAAAGGTGGCCACGTGATTGGGGAAAAGAATAGATTCTTAAAACATCTAAAGCAGCGGTTCTCAACCTGTGGGTCATGACGACCCTTTCACAGGGGTCGCCTAAGACCATGGGAAAATGCAGATATTTACATCATGATGCATAATAGTAGCAAAATTTCATGGTTGGGGGTCACCACCACATGAGGAACTGTATGCAAGGGTCGCGGCCTTAGGAAGGTTGAGAACCACTGATCTAAAGAATCCTGATGAGTCAGCAGTGTGTGGATAGCTTTTCAGTTTAAAAGCAAAACCGTTCTAAGAATCCTTAAAGGCAATCAACAGAGATACTTCTTTGATGACTGATACGAGGACAAGAATATCCTTATTACTTTCCCCCTTGAACTGCTTCTTTTTTATTTCATTAGAACAACAAAGAAGAGAACAGCTATGAGTCTATTTAGAATGATGAAATCTGTGGTTATTGTCCTAGGTATGTGTCTGGCCTCAGCCCTGAGGAAGAATGGCTGTGTCCAGGGCCTCCTGAAGACTGAGGCAGGTGGCACAGACAGCTTAGGGCCCAGAGGGGTTTGTTTTATTACTGTCTTTCTTCTTAAATATTAATAACAATAATCATTCTTACAATAATCCTATGAGTAGAGAGCCTCACATGGTGGACCTCCATACCCAACTCCAACAACTATTGATAGTTTGCCCATCTTGTGTCATTTACTTCTGTTCCCATTTTTAAAAAATTGGATTATTTTAAAGCAACCTCTAAATATTTTAGACTCCAGCTATAAACACTTCAGCATTTTAAAAACAGAATTATAATGATATCATTATACTAATAAGACTAACAAAAACTACTTAAATCGTTTAGTTCCCAGTCCATGTTCTGTTTCCCCCAATTATTTAAAACAATGTCATTTCAAAGTTTATTTATTCATGCAGGATCAAGACAAATCCTTCCATTGCGTTTGGCAAATGATTCTCTGTCTTTGAAATTCTGTGATGGTTTCTATCTAGATGGTCTTTAAAACTTCAAAAAGCTTAGTGCCTACACCTGGACACACCCTCCTCCAAGCCCCAGGAGCCCGCCCTATTTCCCTGGCAGAGGGAGGTGAGAGAAGGGAATGACCACAGGGAACCTGCTCCCAGGGACAACGTGGCTGCTGGTGCCCTTGCAGCAGAGAACTAGGGGAGGGAAAGCAAAAGAAAAACCTAGCTTTGCTTGTAAGTGCCTACAGTGGCTACCAACCCAAATATAGCCTAGCCTACACAGGGCAGGAAATGTCAGTAACATCAACAGTCCCTTATTGTGTGTAATTGAGTGCAAGTTGAAGCTGGAGGGAGGCAAACCCAGGGCTGGTACAGGATGTGGGGTTGCAGGAGGCAGAGAAGTGAATCCTGGAGGGAGGCGGAAGAAACTCTCACATCCCAAGCCTCCCAGCGGAACCTGCCTGCCAAGTACAGATCAGACAGAAGATGAGAAGCCGAGTGGTTCTAGCTCATTTTATAATAAGAGACCTGAAAGCGGTTACAAAGTGATAAGTGGAACATCTGTGGTGGCAGCTGTCGTACTCAGCACTGCCTCCTGAGTAAGGACAAGGCAGATTTGGAATTTACTATTATTATTTAGTGTGCATGATGCTGTGACATATGTTAGACTAATGAATTATATAATGTTAATAATGATTTTATAACATAGGATATAATAAAAACTTAAATGTATACATAATCCATCTTCCAAAGGACATGTCAACACTGCTCAAACCTAATTTACTCAGTCTTATACTATTATTATGAGCAAACCAGGAGCAGTGTTTCTCCCAGAGGATCATTGGTAACACTTCAGTGCAGAGACTGGAGACACTGAGCAACACAAGGTCCCTATAAAGGATAACTGGAACCATTGGTCTCTAACCATGGTTATTTTCACATGGCTTTAGAATTTAGGTCTCCTACATTCCTTTACTGTGCCCCCTGCCCCATTTCTCCTACCCCCAGCTTTCCTCAGTGGCAGGCAGGGGAACCGTACCTGTGGCTTCTGGGCTGGGGGAGACACCCTTGTCCTCATTTTCATTGGGCTGGAAGTCATCCACATTAATCTAGGCAACCAAGAGAGAGAAGGAAGAATCCAGTCAGGCATGACCCAACTTTTAGAGGCTGCGTTAGCGTCAGTGGCTGGGTTGTTGATTCAAAAATATATCCTCATGACTTTGCACAGACCCCTGAGACATTAACAGAGGTGGGATTCACTCATTCTGCCTGCTCTTCACATTCCTGCTCTCCTGCTCTGCCCTCACTGCCATTATCTACCGGTATCTTTCTCTCCTTGTTCTTTTCCCTGGGTGTCTGGCCTGGGAAGATGGTTCCTCCCCTCCCAGGTCCTGGAAGGAGACAGTGCTCACCTTGGTGGTGGGCGGGGACTCTCCATCAGCTGTAATGGATTTCAGCTCAATTTTCTCCTCCTTGATCTCCTCCACTGCTGGCTTCTCCACCACCTCCTGTTTCTTCTCTGGGCTGGCAGTCCTGGCCGGTCAGCAGGAGAAAACCATAAAGAATGTTTACTGGAGTGACAGGGAACAGGGGTAGGGAACTACACTGAGGTCTGCTGGGGGCCAATGGGAACAGATTCCTGTGCCTGTGTCCATCTTTGTTCTCCCAACACAGGCAGTCCATCACAAATGCTACTGGGTTGGGCCCAGGATTCAGGCAGCTGGCCACACCTCACTGTCTGTACTCAGTTGGCCTTTCCCAGGCCCCGTCTAAGTCAGAGAAAGGTTCTGGGAGCTCATTTAGGCTTGGCTCCTGAGAACTCGGCTCAGTACTCAGCAGATCTATGGCCTAGGACAGTCCCATCTAGACAATGCCAAGACAATGGAGGGCCCAATTTTGCCTTCAAAACGGTGAGGAGTAATCTCTCTTTCACCTGGAGTTGCAATTCTTCACTGAGTGGCTGCCTCCCACTTTCCCATCCTTTGCTCCCCTCACCTATGATGATCTCTTTTCTCCAAGGAGAAAACCACAACTTCCTACACAGCTGGGGGAACGCAACACCGTCACAGAGGCTGCAACTCATTGCCCACTTTGGAGCAATGTCTAGGAATTAGGGGAGAGGCCCAACCTATTCTAGGAAGTCCCAAGCCCAGTGCCCTTCTGGGAGGACACAGGCCAGCAGAGGCCGTGCTCACACCTCTCTTTACCACCAATGGGAATGGCATTCCAGAACTGGGCTGTGGGGCTCTGGGCCTGGGGCAGCTTAGAGGGTTACCTGGCCAGCTTCTTTCTCTCCTTCTCTTCTTCTTCCTCCTTCTGGGCAGATGTGAGGCTCTCAGCATCAGCCAGGTTGTCCACAGCAATGGCCAAGAACACATTCAGTAGGATATCTGTTTGTGTCCATTCTTAAAGAAAATGACCCTTGGCCTTGGGCTTTTTAGTGGGCATAGGAGGTCAGGGGTTGCAGAACATACAGGGATAGAATTCCCCACAAAGGGAGCTCAACAGTGACTCAGGGATGTTGAGCTCAGGAGTGTCCCTCCTCCATCTCTTTGCCTTCCCATCATGCTACTAGCTACCTGGAGTTTTCTAAGGGGTGGAGAGTAGGCTGGCTTTCAGGCTAGAGCAGGGAGGGAGGAAGGCAGTGCTCTGCCTTGCTCTTTAATTGTTGGGCTTCATTATTGGTTTCCCCACAGAGATGGCTGGCTGTAATTGACATTATGAAGAACATTGTTTCTAACAATGCAGAAGGCTCTTTAGAGCTGTTCATTATAGCTGGGCACTGAGGAGGTGGTCTGATATTCCTGCCAATTCTTAATGTGAGCCGCCCCTACAGAGGCCCTCAGGGGTGCAGTGGAGCTTGACAAATACGACTGAAGTGGCTGTTTGCCTTTGTCTTCTCCCTTTACCCCCAACTTTGAATGGAAACACTGCATCAGAGAACTGTAGAAGCAAAGGAAGGATAGCTGATCATGGACTTAACGTCTGTTAAGTCTGACCTCCTGCCCCAGGCATGACAGTCATATCATTTCACACACAGGGAAACCACAACCAGGGGTGGAGGTGGGGGTGTCCAAGAGCTGCTGGATACCTGCCCTTGGGCCTTACCCACTGACCCTCACAAGGACCCACTGAGGAGCAGCTACTATCACTTCATCACCCCAGAGTATCAGCAGCAACGGTTGCCCAGCCTGTCTTTGGGGCCAGGGTCATGTTTTCTGCATTACATTCAGCTGTGATTTAGACCCTGATCTACTTGGCCACCCAACTCTGCACACAGCCTCACAGCATTTCCACCAGGGGCAGAAAAGAGTGCCCACATGTGAGATCCTAAAACACTGCCTGTGGACCTGCCTATTGAGGCGTGTTCAGCTCTCCCCATGACCAAAGGCTGGGAGAGTGGCTTCAGAGGGAGGAGCACTGACCAGAACGCAGTGGGAGAGATGATGGTCATGTCAAGAACGAGGTTCAGTCAATAAAACCTCCCATCCCTATGAGGCCAGGGCGGCCAGGGCAGCTAGGGCACTCACATCTAGGTAGCTCACATGGGGGCTGTGTGAGCTCACATGGGGGCTGCACACGACAACACAGGGATGTTGTTCACCTGAACTAGGAGGAGGACATGCCTTCTGGAGTTGGGCAGCGCTGAGGCAGAACAACACAGGAAGATAAACTTACATCCCGCCTTTGCCACAGCTCCTGGTTCCTTCCACCAAGCCCCTCCTCCAGCTAAGGTGTTCTGGACTGGGAACTGCTTTCTCCCCCGGAACATGCCTTTCCCCACTTGCCTGGGGGCCCTGTGGACAGGCAACTATAGTTTTCAACTCTGAGTCATGACCTGCGGGCACACATATTTGGCATAGGGCTGTAGGCTGAGGGAGGGTGGGTGGCAGGGGTAGGGGGGGGGCAGGAGCAAAGGATACAGTTTCCACAGATGAAGAGGATGATGAAGTAAATACAGACTAACATCCCTGGAAAAGAGGGGCCGCCATAAGCCATGATCCCATCATACATCACCGAATTCCAGTCCTCCCCGGTCAGGATCTGAATGACACATTCCCACCAATAAGGGACACAGTGTTAGACCAACAGCAAACCCAAAACTCCCCTGCCCTATCCCGTTCTGCTAACAAGAATGCTTGAAATCTCCCACCTCTGGCCCTCCTGCCCCAGCTCTCCTCCCTGGGCCATTGAGCTGGACCTAGCAGGCTGACCCTGTTCTCAAAGTGCATGGCCACTGGCACATTATTATTAGAGAAGTGACCTGCAGGGCTTCCTGGTCAAAGCACCTCCCACTGTCCACATATGGTACATGGGATGGCCATTGCTAGCCATTCCTTGAGTTAAGGCATCAAGAGCCCTTTTACAAATGTGAATGTGTCCATCAGGAGAATAACACACAAC
The DNA here is from genome assembly GCA_011751065.1 of Lasiurus cinereus. Classification (NCBI taxonomy): domain Eukaryota; kingdom Metazoa; phylum Chordata; class Mammalia; order Chiroptera; family Vespertilionidae; genus Lasiurus; species Lasiurus cinereus. The sequence continues at coordinate 3,569,638 of JAAGEH010000011.1, read as the reverse complement.
CAAGTTCTCTCCAAACATTAGTCATCTGGGTCCCAGCTTTAAGATTTTAGCAACATCCACATTGTTACTCATTTTTATCTGTAAATCAATCTACTTTTAAACTTAAACAAGTGCTACTTTAGCTTTGCCCTAAACCAAAATATCTATGAAAGCACAAATTTGATAGGCTAGCTATGTAATTTCTAGGGGCAAGCATGGTAGATAGACAGACAGAGCTCCATCCTCCCCTTCCACAATAGAGTAGTCTGCTTTTATTTGTTTATATATTGGGCTTCCATGTAGAATCTATTTGAATAAAGGTTCCCAAGGCTAGGAAGAGTATTTAAACCTCAATTAAATCTTTTTCAATGTTTTACCCAACAGGGAAATTCCATGGGGGCCTGCAGTTCAGGGAAACTATGAAAGAAACTCAAGGTTCCCCTGGCATGGACCCTCTATGGCTGATCTAGCAGGATTTGGCTGCCCATGCAAGGATGAAGCTTCCCCCAACCTTTCCAGGCTCCTTCTTCCTGCTCCCCACTTCTCCTCCCCTCCCCCACCAGGTCATAAGCCCAGCAGAGGAGAGTCCATACCTGAAACACGGTGAGGAGGGACTGGGGAAAGTTATCAAACGTGCTCCTCCGAGTCTGCATCTCATCAAAGTTGAACTTTCCTCCAAAGAGCTGCATTCCCAGGAGGGAGAAGATGATGATGAAGAGGAAGAGCAGTAGTAGTAGGGAGGCGATTGAGCGCACGGAGTTCAGCAAGGATGCCACCAGGTTGCTTAAGGAGTTCCAGTATCTGAGGACCAAATGAGGAATCAACACTCTTCTCTTATTATTTCCTGGACTTCACTCCTCATTCACACACTAGAGTTTAAGGTAAGTTTCAGCTCCCCTTTCCTTGGGGTGGTGTTCGGAATTGGGCTGGTAAGCTCCCAATTAAATGTGCAGCTAGGACATTTAATGGAAGATCCCATTAAATGATGTGCAATGGAGCAGAGACAGAGTTCTGACCTAGCTCTGCCCCTGCTAGCTGTTTGTGCCTTTGGACAAGTCGCTTAACTTCCTCTCCTTCTGCCTCCTGCTGAGGAAATAGACAATAACCCACACTTCAGTAAGTTATTGGTAGGATTACATAAGATATTAAAAAATAAAAAGCTTCCAGTATAGTCTGGCACACAGTTGAAAAGGGTAGTTATACTGGTATTGTTATCACTGTGGGTTTTAAATAGAAAAAATACTTTCCACCCCCCAGGAATGCTCCCCTCAGCCTCACCCAGGTAGCAGCTATCCAGCAGAGGCAAGAGTTAGGTCACCCACAGGTAAGAGAGGGTATGTCACTTAGTAGTTTCCCAAGTATACCCTGCCCAAAGAATTGTGTTTTTGTTTTAAAGATGGTTTTCTGAAGATCCTGATTCAATAGCTGCAATTTGAGGCTAAGACATCTGTATTTATTTTACGTTTTCTTTATTTTATTTTTTCATCACCATTTATCCCTATTATACCCTCTTTCACCTTCGCCCACTCCTCTACCTTAACCCCAATAATCATCACACTGTTGTCTGTGCCTATGAGTTCTTTTTCTTTCTTTTTTACTCAATCTCTTCACTCCGACAATACCCCCTTCTCACACCAGAGCTGTCTGCCTACTATCTATCTACAAGTCTGTCTCCATTTGCTTGTTAGTTTGGTGTATTCATTAAATTCCACATATAAATGAAATAATATGGTACTTGTCTTTCTCTGACTGGCTTATTTCACTTAGCATAATGTTCTCCAGGTCCATTCATGCTGTCCCATGGTTGAGAAGTATTTCATTGTGTAAATGTGCCACAGCTTTTTTTATCCACTCAACTACTGATGGACTTGGGCTGCTTCAAATCCTGGCTATCGTAAATAACACAGCAATAAACATTGGGGTGCATATATTCTTTCAAATTAGATAGTTTATTCAACAAATGGTGTTGGGAAAATTGGACAGATAATATGCAAAGCAAATAAAGTAGACTACCTACTTATACCACACACAAGAATCAACTCAAAATGGATTAAAGACTTAAATGTTAGATTCAAAACCATAAATGTTAGACTCAAATTCATAAAACAGTAAAATCTCAGATATTTCTCATAGCAATATTTTTCTGATATACTGTATCTCCTTGAGTAAGGGAAACTAAAGAAAAATAAACAAATGGGACTATGTCAAATTAAAGAGTTTTTGCCCAGTAAAGGAAACATCAACATAATGAAAAGACAACCCACTGAATTAGAGAACATACTCATCAATGATACATCTGAAAATGGGTTAATATCCAAAATATACAAAGAACTTATAACATTCAAAATACACACACATCAAAACAAAACAAACAATCCAATAAAAATATTGGGCAAAAGACTTGAATAGACACTACTCTAAAGAGAACATACATATGGCCAATAGACATATGAAAAAATGCTCAACTCACCAATCACTAGAGAAATGCAAATTAAACTACAATGAGATATCACTGCTTCCCCAGGTTTTCTCACATGCCTGAATCCTTTCCTTCTTGTCTGCTTCCCTCCTTCCCCACCCCATTCCCCTCTCTCTCTCTCTCTCTCTCTCTCTCTCTCTCTCTCTCTCTCTCTCTCTC
>JAAGEH010000011.1:3553569-3567011 GCA_011751065.1 Lasiurus cinereus | reverse complement strand
CCTTCCTTCCTTCCTTCCTTCCTTCCTTCCTTCCTTCCTTCCTTCCTCCACCTCTCAGGACAAATTTAGTTATGACCCTGACTGAGACAGAGGGGAGGTAGAATAGAGCGTTTGCAAAGCACACAAAGCTATTGGTACTGTTACTGGGAAGGTCTTTCCTTTAGAGCAAGCATGATGCTCTGCTCTGTAGCTAGAATGAAAAAGTGCCAGCCCGGAGCTATTTGAAGAAAAGGGTCACAAGATGAAAGTTCAAACAAGGCTCAGGCCACTTTCTGTCATTGGAGATAAGGGAGAATTCCACAGGATTCAAGCCAGAGACAGACTCAGAGCAGGAGAGGAACAGAAATATAAGTATCCTTGAACAGATGGAGGCAACCAATTGACGTTTTTCTCTCACATCAGTGTTTCTCTCTCTCTCTCTCTCTCCTTGCCTCTCTCTAAAATCAATAAAAAGCATATCCCTGGGTAGGGGGGAAAAATAAATCAAGGTTTCCAATTATATACAAAGGTTCACTTTTTAGGCAAAAAGTAGACAAAGGACAACAGCAGAAAATCAGGCCAGTGTTTCTCAAAGCGAGGTCACTGGACCACTAGCACAAATTGTCCACTGGCTTGTCAAAATCTCTAGAGGTGGGTCCTTAATGAGTTCAACTAAGTATGAGAATCACAATCACTGGTTCAGAACACACTGTGAAACCAATAGTGAGGCATCGCAAAGTACTCTCTGAGAGATTTTAAAAGAATCTTGTTTGGTAGCAGGACCATGCACAGATGACCCATGTCAAGGCCCAGTGCCCATCCCAGGCCATGTCGCAGGCATTTTCTTGGTCTGTGGAGTGTATTAGGGACAAGGTTCAGGGGGAGCATGGGATTCCCCTGCATAATCTTTTAGTTGTTTTCCTAAAGCCCCCAGAGGGTTTGGAGACTGGAAAACAGGAAGATGACGGCCTCTGCCAAAGCTTCCAATTAGATAATGAAATTATTCTGTTTACAGAGTTTACAGAGTTCTGAAAATAACACTAATCTTTCTCATGGAGAGACTATGGGAGGCTCTCCAATAAAGATAGAGTTAAAAAATAATTTCTTGGCAATAGTTCCAAATTATACATAGATAAATCATTGATTAAAAATAGAATGTTAAATCTCTTCAAGATGCTATGACAATATCTAAAAGCAAATTTTCATATAGGAATTAAAACAAAGCAAAGCAAAACAAAACAAAACCCCCAAGCAAATGGACTTTGAGAACTTTAAAAGGTTCTAGAAACTGCAAATTGAAAACAGCTATCACCAGACCCCAGGAGGAGAAAGTAAAATCAGCAATTATCTAACAAGTATCAGTATGCTAAGTCCCGTAAGTTCTGTCTCAGGGACACAGACAAGACAGTTTAGCTGTCAATTCTTAGTTCATGGTCATGAACTGCACAGAACCAGAAGCCAGGCACACAGAGGTGCCTTTTTCTTTTTTTTGTTAATCCTCACTTGAGGATATTTTTTCCCACTGATTTTTAGAAAGATTGAAGGGAGGGAGGAAGTGGGGGAAGAGAAAGAGAGCAGGGGAGAAGAGAAACATCTATGTGAGAGAGACACTTCAATTGGTTGCCTCCTGCGCAGGTTCTGATGGGGGCCAGGGAATGAACTTGCAACTCAGGTACCTGCCCTTAACTGGGCATTGAACCCAGGCCCTCCGGTACACAGGCTGATGCTCTAACCACTTGGCAATGCCAGCCATTGCCAGCGTGTCTTTTAATCTCAGCTTTGTCCCTGAGCAGTTTGTGTAGCCTTGGGAAAGTGACTTACTTCTAAGCTACAGTTTTCTCATCTGCAAAATGGGAATAATGATCATATGGTGTATCTGCACCCTCTCTTACAGGTAATTGTGAGGAGCAAATGCACTTGAGTTCAGTCACACTACCTGGCACAAAGCCAGCCTCGATGCACATTTTCAATCATTGTTACTATATTTCTGCTACTTTTATTTTAAACCAAGAATTTTCTGAAATGTCAAGATATTCAGGACATTCATAAAGAGCTCTTTTTTGCTGGGGGAGGGGTTTTTTGCTCAGGAGTGTCAAACTTATGGATTTAAATTCTGCATATACTTTAAGTCTATTGTCTGGTACTAAACCTTTCCCTCCTGTTCCCAGGTCCCACAGCAAGGCTTGTCACAGTATTACATGGTAGAGAAACAAAAGTAAGAGAGTGCATATGTGTAGGTCATGTTCTCTGATAGTAACAATTACAATTAGGTTAATAATAAATGCTCCGGATGTGTCTCCTCTTCCGCCTCTCCTCTTCCGCACTCTTCCGCCTGAAGTGAACACTTAAAATCCTTTTGCCATTTGACCCCCGACAACACCACAGGAACAAGCAAGTGTGTGCCAGGTGCTTGCTGAGAATCCTTTACAGAGAATAGTAATACTTTGGGATGTTTGATGGGCTCCCGATGACTCACTCAGTCACGTTCAGAATCTGCCTAACTTCAGGGCCCTGAATGGGAGAGATCCACCCACCCTCTCCCTCTAACACAATCCTGATGATGGTCTCCATGCACTTGCTGTCAGTCAGGCCCCACAGCAGATTCTTCTGGAGAGGGACTTGCTTCCTTCTAGGCCAGTGGTTCTCAACCTTCCTAATGCCGCGACCCTTTAATACAGCTCCTCATGTGGTAGTGACCCCCAACCATAAAATTATTTCCGTTGCTACTTCATAACTATAATTTTGCCGCTGTCATGGACTGTAATGTAAATATCTGATATGTAGGATGTATTTTCATTGTTACAAATTGAACATAATTAAAGCATAGTGGTTAATCACAAAAACAATATGTAATTATATATTGTGAAATATTTATTTCTAATTACAAATAAATGAAATTTTGTTTTAAATCGTGGTGTAGCATGGGTAACAGTCTTAATATGACAACAGTAAACTACATTGCTACACTTTGCTACACCGAGGAGCAGTCTGTTGGTTCCTAAGACCATGGGAAATAGGTGTTTTCCAATAGTCTTAGGAGACCCCTGTGAAAAGGTCGTTCGACCCCAAAGGCGTCGCGACCCACAGGTTGAGAACCGCTGTTCTAGGCGCTTCTGACATGGGCTGACCACAACCCATGGTGAGAGATATATATTATACTGCAACTCAAATGGATATCTCAAAGATTTTCATGAAAAACACATATGTTCATGTGAGGCCTTCTGATGTCTCCTTACTCAATTTCACTCTTTCATGAAAAGCGAGAAAGGAGAAATTGGAACCTTTTATATGTCACTGATGGGAATGTAAAATGGCCTAGCCTCTGGAAAACAGTTTCCTCAAAACCTTACACACAGAGTTTTTAAATGACCTGTACAGTCCACTGCTAAGCATATATCCAAGAAAAATGGAAACATACACCCATACCAAAAACTAGAACATCAGTTATTCATACTGGCCAAAAGGTAGACATAAACCAAATGTCCGCTAAATGAGGAATGAATACACAAAATGGGGCATATAGCCATACAATGGCATGTTATTGAGCTAAGAAAGGAATGGAGTATTATCCATCCTACCAAGTGGGGGAAACCGGAGACCATCCTGCCAAGTGAAAGAAGCTAAACACCATGCACTGTATGAGTCCACACAGGTCACTGCTCACAATAGGCAAATCTACAGGGACAGAAAGTCAATTAGTGGTTGCTACTGGGAGGAAGGTAGGGAATGAGGAATGGGTATGGGGCCTTTATCTGGGGTGATGAAAATGGTCTAAAACCAGACAGTGCTGATGGTTGCAAAATTCTGAATACATATAAAAATGAATTGTATAAAGGGGTGAATGTATTAGTATGTTAATTACATCTCAATAAAGCTGTTTAAAAATGATGGTTGTGATCCAATAAACTGATTTCATCATCCCAAATGGGTCAAAACTCAGTTGAAAATGATTGTCCTAGTATATGCTTCCCATTCCCTCCCCCTGCCCTGCCTGTCCTCTGCATGGGAATCACTTCGGGAACCTGGCGGAAGGACAGACAGATAGAGGGGTGAGCATAGGGAAGGAGGGATGAAAGCCCTCTGTGGCACAATATCCGTGGCCCTTCTTCAGTTAAGGGACCTCGGAACCAAGCCTGCACCTGCTAGATCATGTTTCTGTCTCTCACAGTTGTGGGGTCAGGAGAACAGAGCTGGGGGAGATTCCAGGGAGAGCTGGCTCAGTGGGGTGGGTGTCTCTGTCGTTCCCCTCCTGCTTGCTTAAAATTTAACAGGAAGGCTCAATCTCCAAGAGCCACCTTGTGACCTTGGGGTGGAAGACAGGCCTAAGGTAGGCAAAGCAAAGAGGAGACATCTTGAAGCCATCTGGGCTTCTTTTATGTGGCTGAGCAAATCCCTAATTTGCTTATAGCACTGAGATGAGTCTCTGGTACTAGCAGTCAAAGGGACTTCTAAGTGATATGCCATGTAAAATGAATCAAAGCTCCCTTCCTGACGGAGCCAAGGACAGACCCCTCTGGGAACAACAGCTGCTCTCCACTCAGGCCTTTCTGCCTCCCTGCCCTCCAGACCATCTCCCCAAGTCCTGTGAAAGGAGGGCAATACCTGGTGATTTTAAATATCCTCAGGAGCCGAACACATCTCAGCACAGAGATGCCCAATGGGGACATGACCTTGGTCTCTACCAGGATGGTCTCCAGGATGCCCCCGCACACGATGAAGCAGTCAAAGCGGTTGAAGAGGGACACGAAGTAGGCCTGCAGGCCCAGGCTGTACATCTTCAGCAGCATCTCCGCAGTGAACAGGGCCAGGAGTGCCTTGTTGGCTGTGTCTGGCAGGTTCAGGAGTGGGATGGGATCCAAACAGGTATGAGAGGAGGAGACACAGGGAGGAGGAGAAAGACAACACAGTAGTAATCAGTGCTGGAAAAAAAAAATTCTCCCTTCCCAGCCAGGACACCTCTCCCATCCACAGCCACCAAAACAGAATAATTAGGGCCAAATCAATGGGAAAGAGATATCCATTTATCAAGTACAGAAATCTCCCTTATCTCCCTTTGGATGCTGAAAATGGAGATAGTGCTGAACCCTATATTTACTGTTTTTTCCTGTAGGTCCACTCTTGAACAGTGGGAGGCTTCAGAATATGACTCAGAACAGTGTGTTATTTATTTAATTAATTTATTTATCATTTATATTAATCTTTACCTGAGGATATTTTTCCATTGATTTTTATAGAGAGTGGAAGGGAAGAAGGGGGGCAGAGTGGGGAGAGAAAGAGAGAGACACATTGATTGGTTGCCTCCCACACATGCTATGACTGGGGCTAGGGATCCAACCTGCAGCCCAGATACCTGCCCTTGACCGGAAATCAAACCTGTGATCTCTCAGTGCATTGAGTGATGCTCTAACCACCTAGCCACAATTATTTTTGGAATTTTCCATTTAATATTTTTAGATCATGATTGACCACAGGTAACTGAAACCTACCTTAGAAAGTGAAACTGGGGGTGGGGGAGGGAGGACTATATCTATTACAAAAGCTTTGCAGCCTTACTTTCTTTCTCCTTACAGAAGCTCTGAGAGGTAATATTGCCCATTTTCCAGATATAAGAAGTGAGGTTCAGAGAGATGAGTACTCCACAAACCAATAAACCAAGAGGCGAAGCCAGGCCATCTGAGTCTGGAGTGCATCCCTGATGCCTGAGGCAGTACTGAGGCACTGGCCAGCGAGGACCTCTCTAAGGGATTGCTCCAGGAAAGGGCCAGGGTACTAACTACCTGCCAAGGAGGCTCCCAGTATTCAGGCCACTGCTGCCCTTCTCCCTACTTTTTTGCTCACCTTATCTTCACATGTGCAGCCCACCTGGACTTACCGCCACATATACCTGGAGGCAACAGGAAAGCTAAAGGATTGAAAACCATCTCTGGGAAGTTGTCAGCCAAGGGTCTGAGAGAGCCAAACCAGGGGTAGGACGTGTCCATATCATCTGGGGCCAACAGTGATTATGGGGGCAGGCAGATGGCATGGACCCAGCCAGGTGAGCCACACTTGTTTACGATGAGGTGTGCATTTTACGGTGGGGCTTTCGAGCTGTCAGGCCCTTGGTGTCCCCAGCATGGCACCTGCCAAGAGCCCCAGCCACTGGATGCTTTTCCATTCACCTTCTGCATGTGAGGCTCACTCCTTGGGATTCAAGCATGTCAAACTCATGGCCCGTGGGCCACATGCCTTGTTTATTTGGCCCGTGTTAGCCTTTGAGTTTGACCTGCTTGTGCTAGAGTAAACCAGGATGGTATCAGGGGCTGCCTCTCACCTTGGACTTCTGTGAGCCAGTGTGGCTGGTTGTAATGCTCCGAGGCAATGGTGAGCGTGTTGAGGAACACCAGGAAAATCACAAGCCAGTAGAAGACATTGGACTTGACTGCGGCACGACACTTCCTTCTGCAGAACCGATTCCACCGGCGCCAATAGCGACTGGAAAGGGGTAGGGGGTCAGTGAGAAGAGAAAGGTGGGAGGGCTATGAAATTCAGATTTCCCTACATCATTCTACTGTGTAAGCATGACTGAGAACCACTACACTAGATGAACCCAAGAAAACAAGACACATCTTCTAATTCTATGGTGGTGCGTTTAAAGCGCACCCCTAATTTCATCCTCACAACACAGAGAAAATATGCAGCTGTATGTGTAACTCTGAGACCACACATTGAACAAATGCCTGCACTGCAAAGGACAGAAGGCAAAGGATGCTTGGGAGGGACAAGCAGAGACCACACTAAGGACTTCAAGAGGGAGAACGATATGATGAGGTTTGATTTGAAAATAAAACAATGAACACAAACAACCACTCTGTCAACTTCTACTCAAGGAACAATAGGAAGAATGCTCTCTCAGCCATCCAGGTTGAAGAGGAGGAAGGCAGTAACTTTATTTCATGAAAAAGAGGACCCTCAATTGATATGAATTTTGGAGATAAAACTAATAGGCCTTTGAGCCTGCCTGGATGTGCAGGGTAAGAGAGAAAGGGGTGGAGAAAGTTATGGAAGGAAAAGCTGACATTTCTAGCTGTGGTGACTAGAAAGAGTGGTTCTTCTAGCTGGTAAGATACTGATACGGAAAAGCAGTGCTCTAGGCAGGGAGATTACTTGGGGAGCTCAGCTCAAGAAATACACTTGAGGGGCTGGCAGATCCTGTGGAGAGACACAGCAGCAGCTGAAGATGGGAAGAAATGAAGATGGTTTGGGTAATAAATTAGGCAGGTGAGAAACAGCAAAATTGTGGAGTAATGTCCATGAACATCTGCACTCACATCTGTATTCTAGGTTTCCAGGGAGAGAGATTTCTGCTGTTTATGATCCCTTCACACATCCCAGATTACTTCTACTTACTGTCCCTAGACAATCCCTTTACCAAACACTGGTACAATGAGATTAAGGAACTGGGAAGTGTATCTGGGAAGGGTGTGGTTTCCTTAGAACCACAGGCAGAACCTTGTTTTTTGGCTTGCAGAGCAGGGAGGGAAGAGCAGAGAGGGTCCATTGGGTCATGTTCTGATCTGGGCCCTATTATCACTGTGGGTGCTGGAATGCCCTCGCTAGTGAGCACCTCATCTTTATGGGGACACTTACCTGCTACCTAGGGAAAAGTCACTACACATAGAAGAAATGGCTCTGGTCAAAAAATTATAGTTTGCAAATACACTTACTACCCTGGGTAAGTGTGAGGACACGAGAGGGCAAACAGAGGGGTAAAGGAAGGGGACTGCAACTTAGGTGGTTGGTCCTTAGTGAGCTGCGACTTTTGAAGGTGGCCAGACCTCGGTACAGAGGAGTCTTTCTCGTCTGAGTGGGACTCTAATTCTTCCATGACTGTGGTTATTAATATTGTAGAGAAATGTGGTAACACTTTTTTTTTTTCCTGAGAAATGAATTTTCAGGACAGAGTCATATTGGATCTTAAATACCTTACACTGTAGTTTCAAAAAATGTTTTAGATACAATGTCATGTTACAGAAATCACTGATGCTTGTATTCAGAGTCCAAAGGAATCAAGTTTGCTTTCTTTTAAGTGTTAGGAGCCAACTCAGAGTCAGTTTATGCTGAGAACTTAGATTAAACTCCTCTTTCCCTGGAGTTTGGGGTTAGTGGCTGCGGGGATGACATGGTCAGGCCTGTCCACTTGCACCCCTGAAGAAGAGGCTGTCATGGACATGTGGTATCCGTAAGCCGTTCCCCTGCACAGCCATTCATGAGAGTCACGTGGATTTGAGCTGGGGTGGGGGTGGGGTAATTACTAACCCAAGAAAGTATTTAAAGATAATTATACACCTCCCACTCTTCAAAATATAGCTTTGCTTGACAACTGGTTTCCTGGCAACGCTTCCTACTGTATAATAAATCCAATGGTTTATTAGAATGTGTGAATTTATTTGTGTTTATATATGCATGGAGGATAAATTAAATGATAAAACAGGGAGGAGAAATGTGCCTGCTGTTTACGTTCCCTTTGCACTAACTGGGAAAGTCATTTTCTCTAGAAATAGAACTTTCCATATGTAGACCTGGGAGAGCAGGATGGATATGACTGTGTCTAATCCACTTCTACTCCACTGTATTCCCCTAGAAAATTTTTCTCACTCACCTCAGATCCTCCTCACCTCTTCCCAATATGGGCCCTGCTCTGGCCTTTCCACATGGACTGTCCCTGCACTGTCAGACCCTCCTCTTCTATGTCCTATCCATCCTAGCTTCTCCCTGGAGTACTTTTTTAGTCTTCCCAGGCTTAGAACTCCCGTCAGACTCATTGTCAGCATCACTGTTTAGTTATATATTCAAGAAGTACTTACTGAACACCTATGTGGGCCAGGCACTAGATATTCCACAGTTAGCATGATAGACACAGCCTCTGTCTGCATAAAACCCACATTGTGCACAGACCACTCAGCAAGCAATCGCAGACATGATTAGTGCCAAGGTGGGTCAGCAGAGCACATCAACAGGCATCCTAGCCAGTCACAGAGGAGCCAGAAATGGTTCCCAGAGGATATGCCTTCCCAGTTATCTGACACTGCATGTATCTCCAATGGGATCAGCGGTGCTTAGGGGAAGGGGCTGTCTTGCATTTTGTTGTAGACTCACAGTACATGCCGTCCATTTTATGAGCTCTTACAGGCTGGAGACAAGCTCCTTGGAGACAAGCGTTGGGCCTTGGGCTCTTGAGACCCAGGGAAGAGGGAGGGTGTGAGGAGAAGGCCGTGCTTCTGAGAGTTTGGTTGGCACATAATTTTTGACAGTCATCTAGAATATCAGACAATGTCAAAATGATGGATACTTCAGGCTCTTTCTAGTGGCTACAGAACTGAGAACAAGCAACACAGAAAATCATTAAATTTAATTATTTTATATCTAAGTAACTTAAAATGGACTATTAGAAATAGGGGCAAATATAAGTGCCTTATTGTTTATGGGACAGAAGAAGTAAAGGGAACATTGGAGGCACATTTCACTAAACATGGGGCAGATAGTCCTCCAAAATTCTAGAAACCCCATGGGACCCACTTCAAAACCGTAAAATGGAGACCTGGAAGCTCCAACAGGTCATCTGATTAATCCCTTCAAGTTTCATAAGATTTTCTGAATCATTTGTTCCATACTGTTTAAATCCTATTCTGAACAGTAAGCCCCAAATGCTGCAAAATTCCTTATTGTAACTAATTCCTAATATTATGTTATTAATTTGCAGAATTCTTCCTAAAAACTGTTCTAATATTTCTTTTAAATAAAGAGTAACTTTGTATATTCAGTTTTGCAAATAGAGTAGGCCAGTTTTTAAGCTCAACTTCTATTATTTATCATTGTTAAACTGAGTAAATGATCAGGAATGCTTTGATCTTTATAAAACTCAAAATTTAGAGATTTTTTTTTCTTTTGAGTAAAACAGGCTCTTCACTGTCTACAAGGTTACTTCTGAGTTGCAAAAATTCTCTCTCCATTTTCCCCTATATTTCCTTGCTCTTCTCCTGTATTCTACCATTCAGTATTGGCTGCCACAATCCGACACCAGAAAGTGCGGGCACATTTTTCTTGCATCTCTAGTGGAAACCTTAGCACTTACATGTGCAAGTAGCCTACCACTGGACAGGCACTCAGCTATACTCTCTGGAAGTAATATCTCTGGAGCAGAACCTACTAAAGGCAACAGGCATGTGAGCCAATAACTGGTGTGTAGTATAGTTAAGTGCTGTGATAGAGTTATGAGCAAAGCACTATGGGAATGGAGGGAGCAAATAACTTCCCTTCGGGAATTTGCAGACATTTTTGCAGTTTGTGACACTTGAGGCTCTCGACAAAAGTCTGAGTTCTCCAAGTGAAGACCTGGGGACACAGTGATTCAGGTAGAAGAGAGGCTCCAGACAAAGGCCCTGATGTATGAGGACAGAGAACATTCCAATAAATGCAAGTTCCATGGGTTAGAACAAAGGGTGTGTGCAGAGGAGTAGGATGGTGAGACTGGTAAGGCAGAGGGGGCTGAAGACCATAGCCCCTGTGGAAAGTTCGGAGCCCAGCTGTGTGGTAATCCTGTGTGCTTCCCAAACCCTTGAAGCTCATATCTCACTGTGCCCCTGGACATGAAGCATCAGAGCAGCAGCAAACAAACACAGACAGTGATTTTAACTGGACTTCATCTTATCAGGGAGACAGCATACTAGGCTACACAGCCTCCTTGGGATGGCGCTGCCAAAAAGACTGAATGGATAAAGATAATTCAACACATATCAACCCCTAGATTATTTGCTTGACACAACCCCAAACCTCTTCTTGACAGCCATACAAAAGAAGGCAGTTCCCACTTTGAAGAACACCCCAGACTCTTTTACCCCCTGGAAGGGCACTGGGATAGAGCTGGCGGGCAGAGGGAAGGAAGAGCCACATGTACTGCACTTACCTGAACTTTGACTTGGAGATCCGGTGGCTGAAAAAGAAAAGGTAGACTTTAGTAGATGACACACATTTCCTTCCATTTCAAAGGTGTTCAGCCATGCCAGGGAAATTGATGTCCCCTGCTAAATATATGTGGGCACTTGATGGACGTATAATATGACTTAGAACAACTCTAAGGAGAGAACATATTTGTCAGCATCTTCTGGTGTGCTTTTGTGTTTGAAAGTGGAGATTGAGGCCTGTCCCACTGACAAGACTACAAATCCAGTGTCTTCTGCATGGAGTGGTGTTCTCAGATAACCAGCATCTACCACAAGGATCCATGGGGTCAGAGTAGGCAGTGTGTTAGAAAGCTACACCTTGAGAAGTACCATAGAGGACAGGGAGGCACCTTGGGAAGGGCCATTGAGGATAGGGGGGCACCTTGGAAGGGCTATACAGGACAGGGGAGGTCTCACCAGGCAGAGGTCATGGCAGAAACACATGGGGGAGACCCCACTTCTGTCTGAACAGGAGCCTGGCCAATGCTGGCTATGAAGTAAAGATGAACTCAAGAGCCAGCTGGGCACTGAAAGGCACTCTGATTGAGGGCAGCATCCTGAGCCTAAAGGAAGCCATGGGTCCTGTATGTTGGCAGCTAGGAGCAGCCCTGAAGCCTGGGGGACTTTGGGCAGGAGTACAGGGCAGGTGTGCTGCTGGCTGACTTGAAAGGTCACTGTATGGGGCGGGTCCATTGAAAGGTGAACCTTCAAGGAGGCCCTGAGACCACCTAGTTCACATAGGAGAATCCAGGAGGGCTGGATGGAGGGAGAAGAGAGAGGGAAGAAGAGAGGAAGGAAGGAGATCAATAAATGGAGAGAGAGAGGGACAGTGCAAGCACTTGAGATAGAAGCTTGAAAGGCTTGGTGTCCAGGGAGTAAACAAACACTGGAGAACTTTCGGGTGGATGCATAGAGAGACATAAAATGCAAGTTAGAAGTGACAAAAGGGATGGAGAGAGCAGGAGAGACAGAGAGATGCCAAGAGAAAACAGGAGCAGGGACTTGGAGAGGCGACTACTGCAATCCTGTGTCATCCAGCTCAGCACAAAGCATGCTCTGTCACATAGCAAGAAAACAACCCTTCTCATTGTTTTTTATTTAAAAAAATTAAACCAAAAGATGTGACAGGTGGCAAAGCCATTGAGCATGAGATAATTATATCTCTGGGGCACTGAGAATCTGAGCCAAGTGCCTTGACTGCTCTGAACCGTTAGCTAATAACCTTTTCCCGCCTCCAAAGACTGCCTGCCAGGGCTGGAGGATTTAATCACATGTTAACAAAGCGTGTGGGAGGCGGAGAGGGAGCCCAGCAGCATTTTATTTAGAGTCACAGTTTAATGGGGAAACAAATGTTTTCCAGGTGCTAATTGGGTGGCGGGGAGTCCAGGGTGCTCTGTTCTCCAGTAGTGCTGGGCTGAGCATGGCAAGCTCAGGCCTTTCCTGAGCTTGTTTTTGGGCAGTTCTCACTCTTGCAGAAGCCACTGCAGATGACCATGATCTCTGAGGCTTTGTCCCTAGAACTTGGCCAGCCCTCGGCCTTTTTTCTGAAATGTCTTCATGACCCTCTGCAGTACCTGTTAGAGCAGACCACAGCCCTTTCCCCACAAGGCTCTCTCTTGCAGTCCAAAGGAGTCATAAGAAAATTGGGTTCTTAAATCCACCATGTATGGAAACTGAAATCTGAATATTCACATTTACAAGGAAGTTACTCTGGGAGTTGGACACAGGGTAGGATGGGCTGGGTGACTTTGAAATGAAGGCCAGGCCTGAGTTCAGGCATGATCATCAGCTATGGGTCCTTATATGGCATTCTGGCACATTCTGAAGAGGAGGAAATGGAGCAGGACTTTCTTTTCCACTTAGTTACATGTTCCGATGTATAACCCTGGACCACACTTTGAGACTGATTTTTGTGTTGTTGCTGTTTCAGGGGATTGTGAGCTTAATTTCAGGCTTTCTGAGTCTGAAACATTCATCCCCTTCTAAGCACCATATTACTTAAGAAGTGTTTGCACTTGAGAAGAGAAGAGTGCTGTTCAAGAGTGCATGCGTCTTGAGATCCAGGAAAACCCAGCCCTTGGAGAGCTGAAGTTAGAAGCCTTGTAAAGCCCAAGTGCTTTGATGCTTTCATTCTCCCTGACAGGTGTGAGTGGACAGTGGGACCCGCTCCACAAAAACAGAGGAATCCCATCACTCTGCAGCCGTTCACCTCCTGGGAGGTAACTACTTGCTTAGGGTTTGAAAAGTGGGTCACACTGGTTCCCTATGTGAGTAAGCCAGGTGGGGGCTAGGTGGGTGTACCGCTCTATACACTGGGCTATTTCACATGTGGCAAATGCTTCCTCCTACTTAACAGTAGAGCCTCTAGCCTCTCCAAACCCCAATGAGGTGCACACAGCTTCTTCAGAAGGCTTGATGGCTTTTTCCATCACTTCTATCCTATCCTATCCTATCCTATCCTATCCTATCCTATCCTATCCT
>JAAGEH010000011.1:3344757-3553559 GCA_011751065.1 Lasiurus cinereus | reverse complement strand
CTATCCTATCCTATCCTATCCTATCCTATCCTATCCTATCCTATCCTATTCTATTCTATCCTATCCTATCCTATCCTATCCTGTGCCATGCCATGCTGTCCTGTCCTGTCCCGTCCTGTCCCATCCCATCCCATTCCATTCCATCCCATCCCATCCTATCCTATTCTATCCTATCCTATCCTAAAAATTCTATCTAGTGCTTTAAATGGATTCTTAAAGAGCAGAAAGGTAAGGAAAGTTAGAATTTAACACAGTTCCAGTGGATTAGACCTGAGGTACATCCAATCGAAGATAATTTTTCTGCCCAAGCCTCCAAGACAAACCTAGGAAACTATGATTTTCTTTGATATTGAAGTTCAAAATTAGAGAAAACTCCAAAACTCTTTTTGTTTTGCTCTGCCCCTCTGTAGCTGCAACACCTCCCATGGTGTGTTAGTACTGGAGCTAGTAGGTACTGAAAGCAGTTGCTCCCCACTGCCTGGGCCTTCTGCTGGGTCCACTTGGCAAACCCCACCCTGGTTCACACCATCATCATGTTTTTAATGCTGCCTTCAGGCCAAGAGCCTACCAAAAACTATGTCAAATAGTTCTGCAGGCCAAGTGCACATTTACTATGTCAGTCTCAACTGCGGATTCACACTGCTCAGCAATCTGTGATGTCCTGGTGACTCACTAGTTTGAAGTTCCTGTCCTACAAGTCCCTAGATACCTAACGCTCACTTTCTAGGAGGAGCTGACTGATCATTTGCTATGACTTCTATCATTGATTCTCTTCAGCAGAGTCTGTTTCTGATTCTATATTCTTTACAGACTTTTGGCTTTGAGAGCTGGATCTGTGGTCCACAAATATCAAGTTACAGGGTGTTTTATTCCAGAAATCTTATATATTCCAATATGTGAAAGAGGTGAAAGTGGTCTCCTGTCCCAGCCCTGCAGTGGTTCCCAAGACCCCTGGCCTCGAGTACCCTGAAGCACCATCAGGCCAGCCCTTCCTTCCCTAGAGGAGGAGACTGAGACTCAGAGCAGAAGTGCCAGCTGAGATCGAGGGCGGATCAGTGCTGGACCACAGGACTCCTGACAAAGGAAAGGTCTCTCCTCCCATTTCCTGGTGAGTCCCAGAGGTAAAGGAGCTCCTTCTTCCTGTGTGAATCTGGTGTCTCAAACTGTCTTTAAAGTCAGCTCCCTCTTCTTAAGTAGTTTCTTTCTAGGTACTCCCAGTTCCATTCCAGAGCCTTTAACCCCTCCATTTTCAGGAACTTCTTTTTTGCCTTAAAGATCATCTCTTTACTATGATGAAACAAGCCCCCTCTTTCTAGGATCCTACTCTCCTCTCTCCCTTCCATGGCCCCACTGGTGGAGTCAGCGGTCTGTGCTGGCTCATTTCCATCTCTTCTCCACTCTGAGACTCAGCTCCCACAGCACAGAGCACAGAGTCCTCCGCTCCTTTCCATCCCCACACGTGACACTAGCCTGCACTTCCATCATCTCACCTGTGGGTAACTGCCAGGGAGGCCTATGCACACATGTGCTGCTTTTTCCTGGGCTCCACCCTTAAACTTTCTTTTCTAAAGTAGTCTGTCCAGAATGCAAAACTAACCAAATCAACCAGCTCCTCTTCCCATGACTTCTCACAGTCTTATGACAAAAACCAAGGCTATCAAGGGGTCTCCCAGGCCTTGCCCCATCACCAGCCTCATCTCCATCTTCACTCAGGTCACACTGTTCAAGCTGGCCTTCTCTCAGTTCTTCCACTCCAGGGCCTTGACATGCACTGTTGCCTCTGACTGAAACATTCTTCACTTCCGTAATGTATCTTCAGCATTTCAGTTTGGAGCTGAAATTTTATTTCCTCCCAGCAGCTGTTCCCAACCTGCCAGTCTAAGTCAAGTCCCTCCTTGTCATTAAGCACATACTCCAGCTACTCTTCCTTCTTAACACTTACCCCAATTTTAATGACTTATTTACTTATGAATGTCAAATTCACACCAGATTATGAGCTCTAGTGAGAAGGTGTCAAGTTGCTCTACTGACTACTATGCATCACCATCACTAGCTCCATGCCTGGCACACTACTGACAGAGTGTACAGATGGATGGCTGTGTTTTGAAATTCTTCCTCCAGTGGTTTCCAAGCGACTGTTAAGATCTGTACCCCTAACACCACTTCACCTGTTTCATTTACTTGTTCTTATTCTTCTATATGTTTGTGTCCCAAGGTTCTGCCTCCATTCTCCTAAGAACAACCTTGGTCTATGAACTCGGGAATAATTTTTGTTCTGATAACCTCAAACGTGTGATTTCACCCTGCCCAGAGCTGGAGCTGGACATCAGACCTCCACCTCCTGCTGCCTGCATGGTCCCTCAGCTCAGCCTGTTTTACAAGGCACTTCAGCATCCTTATCATGTTCCGGCTCTAAACTTTGATAGCTCCTTCCTCTGAACCACTTATCCTCCATCCTGCCTTCTCTCCTCAAATGTCATATTGCAGGCCTTTTCCTCTGCCACTGCCCCTCAGGAACCATCTACATCCCAGCCTCTCACTACATATAAATCCTTGGCCAGACCTCATCTTCCTTCACGACTAGCCTCTTACTGACTCCTCACCACCACCCACTCTCAGGTCCCAGTCTGTCCTCACGCTGCCTCTCCCATCATGAAGTCTCCTCCTATCATTGTCTGAGGGGATGGAGGGAGTAAGAGATGGGGAAAGCCATAATATATTAAGTACATGTTATAATCCTGGTACTGTGACCAGATATTTTATATGCACAGCATAGGTATATAAATGTGGACTCTGTCTACAGAGCTCTTGAAGGCTGCAGAGCCTGTCCTCAAGGCTATGACAGCTGCACCAGAGGGACTGTCAGCTCTCTTTGTGCGGGTCATAATGTTCTTCCAACAAAGCTCAGCTCTCCAGTGGCCTCCTGCTGCCAGTCCCCATCCCTCCTGGCCTGTGCCTGGACCATGCCCAAAATCTAGAGTTCTAGGGTCCTTAATCCCTCCTCTCTGCCCCCTTGGGGTCAAGACCTCAGAAAGCCTAGTGTGGAGGGACTTCAAAGGCTTGCTCTCTGACTTGCTCTAGTGTGGCTGACGGGGCCCATGTTAGAAACACAATTGCTTGTTTGGTATGGTTCCAAAAGAAGAGAAGGAAAAAAGGCTTGGATTGCGACTCAAGACATAATTAGCACCATATTTTAACAACATTTGGACAAGAAGTGCTCCCAGCAATGCTGAGAAACCTGTAGTGCAGACTCCCGCTGCTGTTGTCACAGCAAGTGATTTGGAAGGCCCCGTGAACCCCGGAGATGGAGGTCACAGAGCTGGCTTGCGCCGAGGCCTCGAGTCCCTTCTCCTTTGGCTCAGGGGTCATTCTTGTGTTTAGACTCATTAACTTTTTAAGAAGGATGAGTTTTCCCAGACCACTGCGCCACTTTGGAGAGGAAAGGGGAGGGAGTAGGTTAGAAACTCGTTTCATCTGAGGGAGGTCCTCTCAGCACCTTCTCTCTCAGTGCCTTTCCATGTCCGGTGCAGCTGCAAACTCCTATGCCTCCCAGGCAGGAGGAAGCATTCCCACTTCCCTTAGTGGAGCCCCTTAAGCTCAGAGGCGGCCTCATGCTCATGGTCACTGTGATTCCTGCAGAATACGCCTTTATCCTTTGAACTCCGCTTTCTAAGACACTAGTAATGAAACCAGCAGTTTATTTATTTTTAGAAGGTAAACCATTTTTCTCTTCATTTTTTTTTCCTGAGGGGCACATTGTCCAGGGACTACATACCAGTTTCCATTTTAAAGCGTGAACTAAGATGGGTACTTGTGATAATTCACCTGCAAGCTGTTCGTCACACCTGGCCCAGCCCATTCCAGGCCAAAGTCTGCCCGGGAAGCCAGGGCCTGGAGCTTGACTAGGGCAAGGGAAGCCCTGGACATGCAGGCTGGTGCTTGTGTTAGCAGAGCCAGCGCAGTCTAGGCTGAGCACAGGTGAGTTTAGGAACTCATTAATGGATAACCTGGAAATGCAGACATGGACTATGTTTATCATCTCCTAGTATATTTTCTTATGCTTTCTTTCCAGGTCACTTTTATCAGAATGGAAAGAGAGGTGAGCAGCACCCAAGGGCCTAACACAGCCGTCTCTTGTGAAAGTGATGAGGGCTTGGGAAGAGAGAGGCTTCAGAGCCATCCTCAACCTCCCCCACACTCTCTGTATTTCTCTGATCTGAGGGAAAGGAGCCCAGTATCTAATTGAGGAGTGGTCTCAATTTAAGAGCCAATATCAACCTAAGGCTGTATTCACCCCAGCCCTCTGCTCTGGCTCCCTGAGCAGGTTTTTGCTTCCTGCTGGGCTCTGACCTCTGCCCCCTCTCCCAAACCTACTCCCTTGAAGTGATGAGCTTCCTCTTTCCCATTCTGACCTTAAGGACCCAGCCTCCCTACCCACCCCCAGAAAAGCCCAGCCTCTGTGCTCCCTGGAAATGCCTACTCACGCCAGCCTGGCCCCACAGTTTTCTCCCTCGATGTCACCACCAGCCACGTTCTCAGTGTTGACAGATTCCGTCTCACTTGTGGGCATGCTCACTGCAAGAGTCAAAAGGATGTAGAATAGGCATGAGGGCGGAAGGAGAAGGGGAGAGAAGAGCATTAGTGTGCAGTACCCCAGTCTCAGGAGGAGGGCAGCCAGCAGCACCACTAGTGAGGGTAGGGTGCTGCTGGGAGCAGGCGGAGGCCCTGCACTGCCCTTGCCAAGTTCAGGGTTTCCATGAGGGAGTGATATGCTTGCTGCTTATCTAAGATAGGTCATGTTGCTATGGACACTCTAAACAATGAGAATGTGGAAGGAAACCTGGCAATCAGATCATTTACCCTACAGGAGACATGGTTGATATACTCACCTTTGAAACTTTCTCAACCCTCAATTCGACACCCTCAGAGAAGCTGTGCAAGCTTTTCCATTTGTATCCACTACTTGCCATGAAAAGGGATCTTTCTGGAAAATATTTTATTTCTCTTACCTTTTCCCACCAATTCTAAGGGGCTCCATTCCTAAACATAGGGTCTTGCTTATTTGTAGAGAAGGCATTTCTGCTACCTGCATGAAGTACAGATTTAGAGAAAAGCCCCCTTTCTGTTGTTCATATGAGGTCCTGCAGCTGTTATGATGGGGACAGTACCTGCCACAGAGAGCCTGAGCGGACCATGCACTGAGACGCAAACTGGCACTGCAGCCCTTAGGAAGGAGGAGTGGCCTGACACTAGACTGCAGGTATGCAATCTCCCTTCCAATAGCCCAGTCGTGATATTCCACAGGCTGACTCGGGATATCAACCACCTACTTCCACTGGCGCTGACCCACTGGCCATCTCCAATCTCTCTTGAGGTGACAGGGGCTGAGCTTTGAAACCATCAGGAGTTTTCTCCTTGGAACACATTTGATGGCTTAGAAGGAGCCATTTCTTTTATTATTATTTTGACTCTCAACAAAAATATAACTCAAGAGGTTTATTTTCTACCTTCTATTACCCTTTGTTCACAGAATGGGCCCTGGTTCTCTTTTCTCCCCTCGTGTGGGGATAAAACCAGTAGCCCTCAACAGCCAAAGAATCTGCATTAGTGAGAGTTTTTGGCATCAGGTGATGTGGCACCATGTGACCGGGCCATGACAGCCTCGGAAAAGGCTTCTACTAGTTATATGGCTTTTCTGTTTCTTCTTTTGTGGATAAACACAAGATGGGCGAGTGAGAAGAGACTCAGTTCAAGAACACCGAAGATACCAAGAGAAAGCCCATGACTTACCATGTGTTTGACTTACCATGTATTTACCACATCTGAGCAACCTGTCCACATTAGGGCTCATTTTCAATAAAGTTTGATAGTAGGAAATCTAGATGCCATTTTATAGACACTTGGAGCTGGATGGGACTTTAGACATTATCTGGCTCTAACTTGTTCCCTTCACCTCACAGGACAGGAAAACGAGGTCTAAGGAAGGGTCACACAGAGTTTGGGGTGAGATTTGGACTGGATCACGAGCGTCAGACGCTCTGTACCATGCTCAGTAGATTGTCCCCATGTTGACCAACTCTCTTTCCTACACTTTAAGACCAGATGAGGTTCTTAAAGCCAAATCAGACTATGGGGACATCATCAGAACACAGTGAATAGCCAAAGGACAGTGTTGAAATTTATAACACTTTCACTCTCCTTGCAGCCCAAGGTCTGAGGGGGCTGGGGAGCAAGACCAGACCTCAGGGATTGTTTTACCCCTGGAAACTGGAAAGGTAAGATTTTGAGAATTCTTTAGCCCATCCATGTTAATGAAGAAGTAATATAATAGAAGGGCTTTCAGTCTTTTAATCCATCTCTCTCCAGATAATTCTGACTGAGGTTCTTTTAACTCTTCTGACATTGTTATTTAAAGAGCTGAGCTGTGTACAGAAAGCTCTCTGAATTTCCATGACATGCTTATCCCAGAGAGGTCCTTAGGTGTGTAGTGGTGTGATGGTGCTGGTGCTGGGCATGGAAAGACAACCAAATTAGGAGTAGGCAGGCCTAGGGACTAGGAAGAACAATATTATCTTCTAAATCAAGGCACTGCCTATACCAGTACCAAGATTTCATTTACAGTGATCTTAATCTTGGCTGGCACTACCCAAAGGAAAGATTCCATCAAGAACTAGTTGCTGACTATTATGTCTGTTGACTTTATACAAAGGGATGACAAGGCAGTGGCTGTGAGACAGAGTTCCACTCCCTTACAAAAACACAAACACACATACAAATATAAACACACACATATAAACACACATGACCACAGCTTCACAAACCATCAAGAAAAATACCCTCCCATCCAGTTCGGTATGTAGCAACATACATTAACATACAGGGCACAGGGAACGTTACCATGGGTTTCTGTGGAGTGACTAAACCAAGCAAACTTCCCTTTCTTCTGATCAAGCAAGCCTGCTGCAGCTCCTCCTTTCACAGACAAGATGGTCATTTTCAAGAACCAGGAACAAGACATCAATAGCGAGCATGCAGTCACCCACGGGCAAAAGAAAGAAACAAGAACTCAGCTTTCACAAAGAACATCCATTTCATCTCCAAAAATAAACTGAAAATTGTAAAAATCAATAAACCAAAACAAATCATAACACATAATAAAATAGAACCAAAACCCCAAATCACATGAACTAATGATACAAAACAAATGACAGACATTGGGGAGAAGGAATTACTGCAGCAGAGGCTTCAGTTTAACTGGTGTGTCTGGTTAGTGGCTTTAAGGAGAAAGCTTCCAGGGAGGAGTCACCATGCATCCCTACTGACTTCTGTGGGAGGTACCCTTGTACAGGTTCTACTGGGTAACTGCTAAAATCAAGCCATAGCATTGGTGTCCTCCTTCACTCCCACCCAATAGCCACCTGACTGCACCCTCCCCGACCTGTATTAGGTTCAAGGGCTCCATCACCACTTATAACTGGGACACTTGCATGTAGAAAGCAACTGTGGATCTAATTGCCCTTTTGTCCAATTGAATCATTCAATGCCATTCAGTAAAGACCTACCAAGTGCTGCAGGCCTGATCACATCCCAAAGATATACGTATGAGTTTTTACTGGGTTTAAACAAGCAAAAAAGTTGCTAAATTACTTGTTAATGGGTTGTCTTTTGAGGCGGTTTGTATACAAGAAAGAATTATGTGAGCTTCTCTCGGACCTGGGCTGTAGTTGAAGAGAGAGTGCTGGTGAGAGTGTGAAGACACTGATTATTGCAAGTGGAACAGGGGGAGTTCTGTATTCTGCAATGGACTCTGAGATTTGGATATCGAATGCATTAGCTAATTCCTAAGAAAGAGAGTTTTCCCACATCTTTGATAGAACTGGCATTAATAGTGCCATGGAGGGTGCATGGGATGATGGGGAGTGAGGCATAGTCATTGATGACTAGTGAGGTGGGAAATCCCCAACCATTCATGGACAGAAGCAGCATGCTGATGAGGAATGGATGGGTGGCCCCATATGTTCCAGGAAAGGGCATGAAGGGAAAGTTAATACAAACTTTAGATGCTTCTTTATCTCATCCCCTTGCCCGAAAAGTTGGATGATGTTCAGCAAACATCCTTCAATGCTCCTTGTTAGTGAGAATTCTGAAGACTGGTGTACAATAAAGGCAGAAAGATGGCAAAGAACCTAGGTACCCAAAGACACCTCTCCTCTAAAGGCAGCCCTCTGCATGCCCTGAGAAGTGAAGCCTGAGCCTGCTTATTTTCAGACAATGGGATGATGATACACCCTCTGTGGAATGAAATGTGCATCACTGGATAGATTTAGGAAGAATGCCGAGGAAGACCACTAGAGGAAAAGCTGGTTTTCTGACTTTCTAACTTCACTGTTGTAGGTACTGTGGATTAAATCTGGGTCTCTGGTATCTCCTGTCCATTAGCTTCTGCTGAGAAGTTTCAAAAAGAAAATGTTATTTTCACAAAAGAGTAATTAACAGCTGCCATTGCAAGGGGTGGATACATAATTACATATTTGATAATATCACCAATGAGAATATCTTGCCAACAAATGACTACATCTTTAATTAATGTCATCTTTTCTCCAAACATCTACTCTTGTTGGCAACTCTTGCTTGAATGGTGCTTAGTAGGACAACTTCTGTGTCTCAAGGGAGGTGCACAGATTTTGTCTCCTCTGATCTGCTTGGAGAACAGCTATGTAGAGATACCAGCGGGTATAATAAGCCACTTCTGACAGGAAGTAATCTCTTGAAACTGGAAATCACATGACTTACACTGGGAGAGGAGGTCTAAACTGCTCTGAAGATTGGTATTTCCTATCTGGGTTTGCAAACTTTTTGAGGATTTCTTCACTAAAATTTAGGAATCCTCTATTGAATAACAGACAGTGCTTAGAAAACACGGCTGCATAGATCAGTTGGCCAGCCTTTCTGCTGCTATGGTCCACAGAGAAAGAACAGATTCACAGTAAAACTAACGATTGTCTCCAGTCAGATCCTTCTGGGGCTTAAGACAAATCTCCAATGGGTTGGTCTGCTCCAGACTGTTGCACTATGTTAACACTCATGCTTCCCATAAAAAGAAATTAGATCTTATTTAGCCATATTAATGCAAACATGGTGCAACATGTGCCCCAAAATGGCCAGACTCATTTACATGACTAAAAAATGACTTCAGAAGGGCCCAAGGTTTGAGAGTAGGAGTACTACCTTCAGTATTGATAAATTTTAATGCAAGTCATGAGGTTACTTAGCAATCAATCACAGAGGACACAGGAAGCAAAAATCTTCTTAGGTATTCTGTCTTTTACTCTCTTGTCCTCCTCTTCTCTTTCCCTTTCTCCTATCTGTCCCATCCTCAAGGCTGGAGGAAATATGTGAAGAACCATCCACATGTACAATATCTGCCTTGCTTCTTGAAGCCTTCCATCTTGAATCTTTTTATGCATCATAAATGGCAGAGTGACGATAGAGCAAAATTCCATTGAGGGAATGAGGAATGAAGGTGGGGAGAGATGGAGGAATTTGCCTCCTTCCAAAGTCTTTGGTCACGCAAAAACAGTTGACTTTGTCATGGAGAGGGGGCTTTGCAGTGTCCTGTTGTTATTGTTAGCAAGAATGGCTGGCCTCTGTTGAGATTTGACTTCTTCATCCTGGAACTCAGCTGGTAGCTTCATTAGCCAAGGTCAGAGAGCTCATTGACTGCTGTCAATAATTTATCTCCTCTTGTTGGAAGAGGGTTAGAGCATCAGGGCCAGACACTTAGAGAGTAGATGAAGGCATTTTCTGCCCACCCTGTGCTCCTCCAGAGCTGTGGAGTGACGTGTGGAGCTGAGGGTCTGAATTCTGGTTGGCCAGTCTGCTGGGACCCATGGCTCAGGCTTCCATTCACTCTTAGATGGGACTGAAGCACTTACTTTGCCATTTACCAGAAAATTCCAATTTTATTATTGTTTTTGGCATATGAGTGGTATAATAAGCATTCATTTCCTCAAAGTACTAATCAGAGATGTAGCTAATAAGCAAAAGGATTTCTAATTTCCTACCTTATTGACTCTAATCTGGAATCTAAAACTCCCTGAAATTTGGCTCCATCCTATCTGTGATGGCTAAAGGTGCCCCCTGAGAAATTCATGGCGATGTCCTAACTCCTGTACCTCAGAGCTGTATTTGGAGATAGAGTCTTTAAAGAGATAATTTCCATTAAATTAAAATGAGGCCATGAGGTTGGGCTCTAATTTAATAGGATTGGTATCCTAATCAGAAGAAAACATTTGGACACAGCCACTTATAGAGGGAAGACAATGTGCAGACATAGGGAGAAGAGGGCCATCCACAAGCTGTGGGGACACACTTGGGGCACACCCTCCCCTCATGGCCCTCAGAAGGAAACAACCCTGCTGACACCTCAATCTTGGACTCCAGTCTCCAGAACTGTTAGAGAATAAATTCCTGTGGTTCTGTTGCCAGGGCTGCCCCTGCTAACTAAAATACTATCTATCCATTCTTATTTCCTGTTACATACTTCCAGGAGAAACTCCCGAGTCAGGATGAGTGAGGCTGGGTGCGCAATCCTCTGGTGCTTGCCTGCATGTGATACATATTACGAAGCTATAATAATAGCACTGCATCTTCACAGTTTTAAGGGCACTCCTGTATGCTGGACTTCATAAGGTTTATCCTTCAGATGCACTCTCCATCTCTCTTCCCCATACCCCGAATCCTGCAGCAGAGCTTGTAAACTTCACCAGTGAGCTCCCTTTTGGGTTGGCTTTTGAGAGCATCAAGAGGATAGAGGTCATCAAGGCCTGAGGCGAGTGAGCCTGGGTGCTCCCTTCCCTGGTGCTGCCTGCGGGTTGGTGCAGATTGGCTGCCTCTGTTGCTGAGGGCCACAGGACTGCTACGTGACCCTCTTGACATCACCACCTCTCTAACTCCTGAAAACTGCTCTCTCCTCTTGTCCCTTCAGGCCTTGGTGATAACAGCTCCCTCCAGGTGCTGCCCTCAGGTCTTGACTCCCTTGTTGACTCCTTAAGCCCTGCCTGCATTTTCATTAGCGTTTCCTAAAACCACCAGTTTCCACAGCTACCTGTGTGGGCAAGGTAGACAGTATTAGCCCACTGACAGGTGAAGGCTAGTCCCTAACAGTTGAAGGGGACAGCTAGAGTCCAGGCTTTCCCAGCTACATCAGGCAGCCTCCAGAATAACGTAGCTTACATTTGCAGGTTGAATTACTGGTAAGAACTAGTGAGGTAGGGTATTACACATGATTGCTTCAGCCCCATGGCAGGACAGATCAAATATTCTGGTTACGGTCCCAGGGAACTCTTCAAAGGAACTGTATCACATTTCATTAAATTTAATTTTCTCCTGCCAAAAAACCAACTTAAGGCAGTTATTCCTACTACTTTCGCACAGTTTGCTAGATTGAGCCCCTGGTCACGGGGAGCCCCAAGCTGATGGTGAAGCTCTTTGCATGTCTTTATCCAGCTCAGGGTCTCAGGAATCTTCCTTGTACTGGATTCTTTCCTTGGCCTTGCAAATCAATAGCTCCAAGTCACATGATAATTTGGGGTCTCATTTTCCTCATCTCTTATATAAATAAATTGAACTAGGTGATGAATTATAGGTCGCTTATAAGGGAAAGAAAGAGAGCAGGAAAGGAGAAAAGCAAATTCGGGGGTTGGGGAGGAGGAAAGAGATTGAGAGAGAGAGAGAGAGCGCGCAAAATGGTTCCAGCCATGGCAGCCTGCCTGTGTGGAAGGTCACAGAGAAAGGTATCCACCAGCCTTAGAGCTGGCTCAACAACTGCTGCAACCCAGGTCCAGCATGGTGTCCTGCACAAAAGCAATTAAAACCTGGCTGATTTTAAGCCATCAGAAAGCAAATATAAAACAGGATTAAATGTTACGAAGCCAAACAAAGTGGCCTCATTAAAAAGGCACAATATAAGCCTGATGTGCCATCATCATAATTATTATTACTGCTATAAACGGGGAGGAGGCGTGTGTGCCTGCCCTTGATCTGCAGCTATAATCCAGAGAAGAAGATGAGGGTGGCTGTGCTCTCAGCAGGACATAAACAGCCAGTGCTGGCTCCCAAGCAGAAAACATCTCTCCACAACTGTGGGCTCCTGAGTTAGACCACCTCAGTTATTACTGAAGTCGGGGGGAGGTGGGCAGTGGTAGGAGGATGCAGGAAAAGGAGGTTTGGCTGCATCAAATAAACAGCCTCTTTCACCCCCCAACCTCACCTTCATTAGGGATGACAAGGCAGCGTGGACATCCTTAGACCCTTGGGACTAGGTGCAAACAGGACATTTGATCACACAGGAGAGTTGACACCTCCAAGGAAAAAGAGCTCCCCACAGCCATTGGGGATGTGACAGAGGCTTCTAGAGGTAGATGATGCTGCCTCTATTTGCAGAATTCTTTTGGAAAGCCAATTCTTTTAGGCACAAAACAACTTTTAGGTTGGAAAGAGGACGTTATTCTGGTCTACAAGGCCAGGGTTAGCAGTAGATGGTCACCAATGTGGTATGACATGAAAGGAACAGGAACAATTTGAGTCTCCAGTCCCTAACCAATCCAATCCAGTGATATCTACTGCTAATCCCTTCATTGTAGGGTCTTGTCTCTCAGAGTGCAAATATAGTCATTTCTATTTTAATAGCAACAACATCTCAGAGTTTTGATCACTTGCCTGATGCCAGCTACTCCTCTATGCACTAAACACTAACAATTGAAGCTTCAAAACAACCCTGTGAGGGGTCATCTGTCCTCATTATATGTTCACAATTTACAGATCAGAATATGGAGGCTTAGAGAACTGAGTTACTCAAAGTGAGCAACTAATGAGATCCAGCATTTAAACAGCGATGGATGTTATACCAAGTCAGCCCTCTGACCTACTATGCACACTAGGTAAATTCCTAAAAGCCTTTCCTAATCACAAGAGAGTCCTGCAGATGTGCTTGAACCTTTAGGGGGAGAAAAGGGGCAGAAGGTGCAGCTGGAGGTCCAGAGGGAAGCTGGATATGTTACATCACTCCTCTGTGGCTCAGGTTCACCACTGCAAAACAGATTTCCATCAAGCCTGCACTGCAGAGCTGGAAGGAGGAGGCCAACCTTTCATTTTACAGGTGAGAATGTGAAGGTTTAGAGAGGCTCAGTGATTGGCCCAGGGTCACACAGCTGGTAGAGGTCCAGTCCTCTTTCTACCCTCAGTGATTCTTCCTTTTTTCACTTGTCACTAACTTATATCATGGAGAGGCTGAAAGCTCACCCTTGGTCATCATGGCTGAGCATAGGTCCAGGGCTTCCTCCATGGTCTGGAATTCAGAAGTTCCACAGTAGATGAGTTGTTGACAACAGCTATATAGAGCTCACAGTCCACCCTTTTTATCCTTTTTGGGGGGCTCTGTCTTCCACTTCACTGCTTTCTGCTGCTCAAGATAATTTTGGCCCAAGTCACATTTCTAGCAAGGAGGTCCTACATGGCCCCAGCACAGTCTCAAAGTACACATGGCGGGGAGTTATCTGGAGCAAGGAGCAGTACTTTCTTCAGCAAGTTCTCAGCCTTGCCCTCCCTCCCAGCATCCAAGTCAATTGCTGCCTTAAATTTCTAGGCTGCTTCCATTAGTGGCTTTTATATAAAGTGAGTCACTTTAGCTTCCAGCCCCATGGTGCCTCTTCAGCTCCATAGTTTCATGAATGAGTTTATGGGCAGCTGTCAGAATACCAATCACCATGTCCCCTTCTGCTGCAAATCCTTTCCTGTCATTAATCTCCCAACTCTGCCTGCTGGATGCTTGCAGTTGTTATTTTCCTCTCTTTCTGGTTGCAAGACCAAGAATGCAGTATGCCTGGTCTGTATCTTTCACTAAGAGGTCCTTTAACTGGCAAAGACCCGGGAGGCAGTGCTCCTCTCCTCAGCATCTGCCAAACCTTGTTAGGACAGATGGTCACAGCTCAGGACCACAGACAGAGAGAGGCAGCTGCCAGAGGCAGCATTCTGGGTTGGTTAAAGGCTGAACATCATGGTCTAGGAAGAAGCTGGAGAGGTTTAATTTAGATATGGTAGGCTGGGTGACCTCAGCACCATCTCATCTTTCCATGATGAAGGAGAGAATAGTTCTACAAGGAATAGGCATTGAAGAATGAGAATTTTGCTCTAATATAAGAAACATTTCTAAATGGCCTGGCTGCCTTGAGAGACTGACTAGGAGTTGCTCATTATTGAAGGTTTCCCAGAAATTGTTGGGGGTTTGAGACAAAATGTCTACGATTTCTTTTACCTTAGGAAAAAAAAAAAGAAACTGAGCACTATAAGCAAGGAGCTCTGCATGAGGAAACTCCAGGCTGCTGATTGCTTGTGACAGGGAAGGACTTGGCCCAGAGAGAAGCAGTTCTTGAAGACCTTACTGAATTCTCTCATAGGATGATGAGTCTCCTCTTAGCCTTGTTTCTTTGTATCATGTCACTATCACCACATA
The DNA here is from genome assembly GCA_011751065.1 of Lasiurus cinereus. Taxonomy (NCBI): domain Eukaryota; kingdom Metazoa; phylum Chordata; class Mammalia; order Chiroptera; family Vespertilionidae; genus Lasiurus; species Lasiurus cinereus. The sequence goes on along the minus strand of JAAGEH010000011.1, from coordinate 3,539,047 downwards.
GAATGCTCAAGCTTTTTCCCAAGGCCCTTGGAAATTCAGTTTCACTCTACCCATCCAACCTTTTCCCATTTCGACCCAGCATTCACTCTCTGATCAGATATTCAGCTCTACTCATGGCTGAATAGAACATGCCACACTTGGTCAGTGTTGGTTTGACCGCCTTTTGTGGAGGGCCTGACACACACATGGTGCTTGCCAGGGACTATGCGCCTCCCACTGATCTTTGCTTGGCTGGGAACTCCCCTGGGCTCCTCTGCAAGCCCACTGTCTTCATGAAGCCTCCTAAACCACAGAGCATTCTTCTTCCAAAAACAGGCACCATTAGTGCCATGTAATGCAGAATTTGCTGTGCACAGGGTTTTTCACTCATTAGAAAAAGGTACAGCACTGTGTGGTTTAGAGCATGCTCATCAAATTACTCCAATTAACCTTCACAACCACCTGGGGAGACAGTCAGGAAAGTGTCTTCATTCACAAGATGTAGATGAGGAAACTGAAGTCAAGGGAGCAGAGTCAGGACAAAGATGCAGGTCCCTGTCCTCTGCTCCCTGTTGCTTCCCCAGCCACGTGTGCCTTTGACTGTCACTCAGGAATGGGTGGGAGAGTCAAGGCTCTCCTGTTCTCACCTCACTGACACCTGCCCTTCTCTGCTTCACTCTCTGGCACGGGAAACCAGATGGGAAGTGCTGCAGGGCTGGGATCAGGACTTGTAACTTCTGTTAGAGGCACAGGAGGTGTACCACAGATATTGGTGAGTACTTGGGCACACATATCTCATTCAGCTTTCTTCTACTCCTTTACCCTCAGAGAGGGGTAGGACTGCACATGTTTGGGATGGGGCCAGGGTTAGTATTGTTTTATCCATTCACTGTTTCACCAGAGCAGGCACTGGAATGCACACAGTCAGCCACCTCAAAGTTCCTTCCTCCCTCATGTCCTGTTTAGTGGAAGCACCAACATGTGACCATGGTGGGCAGTGGCTGCTCATGCCCACAGTAGCTGGGGGGACTTGAACCAGGCACAGAGAAGGAGAAATCAACCCCAAACAAAATGTGTTAGAACAGGTGGATTTTAATGCAGGACAATGTCACTTTTACTAGTAAAGTAATTAATGAAAACTTCCCACAAATTTTCTTTTGGCACGAAATCCAACATTTTTAAGTGTAAAAATATCTATGATGTTAACACTTCAGAAAATTTGACATATGAAGTTTTGAAGTTTGTTGTCAATACAAAAAGTAGCATACATATCAAATCACATATATCTCAATATATGTATAACTACATCTATTGAAAAAATCCACATTAACTGTGACACTTAGTATTTCTCTAATGAGCAGCTATCCCTCCAGATTCTTCCTCTCCAGACTGACTCTGAATCAAAGGTTTTAATCACCCTCCATCATCTCCTCCCTCTTTTTCTTAATCTTAGAACTCTTCCATAATGTCTCAGGAGGGTTGGGCTTTTTGGAGAGGCTGACTGTTCTATCTTTAGAAAAGGTTTTTGAAATATAGAGAATAGGGACACAATCTTCAACACGCAAAAGGCCTGGAGGCACTGGAAGGAAGTGGGAATGCTAATGTTCCAGAAGTGACTGGGATGGAAGGCTGACCTTGGGTTCACCTGGGCCTCCAGCAGTATATAGGCTGCTTCTGTGTGATTGCTCCCTTTGATTCCTCGAGAGCCTATGAGGATTCTTGCTGTTGGCTCATTGACCCAGGAAACCCAGAAGGAAGGAAAGGACACAGGCTGTGGTGAGGTGGAGTCCTGGTCCTGGTAGGTGGGATATTGTAAAGGCTTTTCCTGTGTGGAAGGGAACTGTTGATTACATGGACTGCATGATGACAGGTGTGACTGGGTCCCATGAAAAGGGAAGAGCCAACTTGTGACCAAGGGGTGTGGGGCCCTTGGGAAGATTTGAGCAACTCTATTATTTTGCTGTCAGCAGTGCAGGAGTAAACCTTATCTAACGGCTGAAAAGATATGAAGACAAGGCCTTTGCCTGAGTGAGGGAAAGCAGAAAGGAACAGTGGTCTTTTTCTAATTTCAGTAACAAAGTAGGAAAGTGAGCCTCCTTGCAGATGGGAAGGACCAAGCACAGAGGTCAGTACTGTTGAGAAAGGGGGGCAGAATCACCAGGGGTTGGGGAGGAGAGACAGGAGAGAGCTGGCAGGAAGCTGTACATTCCAGTCAGGAGTCCCAAGTGGCAGGGCCCTGCTCAGCACTGACTCCATGTTTGGGAAGGACGCATTGTTTTAACAGCTCGGTGCTTTCCTCCTGGGCTACTACTGGGAGGACCAATGAGAAGAAATGCACAATGATCTCAAAAGGGAATGTAAGGCAGGAGGGAGAGCAGAGAGGAGAAGCAATTAGTAGGAGTCATTAGCCAAGCGAGGATAATTAGCAGCGCACCTGGGAGAACACCATTGTACCCATGACACTTCAGACCAGCTTGTGGAAGTTGAACAGCGCCAGGTATCAGCTCAAGAAAACAAAGAGTTTTCTAAGAACTGGAGTTGCACAAAAATGGGAGGGGTTTCTTGGGACCTGGTGAGTTCCTACCAAAAAGAGTTTAAGAAAGAGGTGGGCTGTAGAGGAGGGTCATGCATAATGGAGAACTAGATGAGAGATTCTACCATTCAGAGCTTCTTTCCAGGTAAAGACAAAGTTTTTAGTACACTGGTTCTAGAAAAAAGGCAGAAGTGTCAGGGCATGAAGAGACAGGCTGCTGGATGCTGGAGAGAGGCCATCCAGAGTCCTTCTATAGAGGACACCTTCTCTCTTGTCACCACCTGCTGCTTGGCCATGAGAAGAGATCCAGTGTCTGCAAACAAGGACATTCTCTCCCTGGCCCAGTCACACATCACTTCTGCACTATAGAACCCAAAGACAAAGACAGTCCCAGAGGGAGCCCCAGGATTAGACTGCTAAAGAATTTATAGAAAACCAGAGATTACTTGAGTATTACTCTTACATGTTAGGAAATTGAGGTTCATAGCTAGAAGGGTTTGTTCGGGGTCACAGAGTATTAGAGCTGAGATTAGGAACCAACCAGGTCTTCTGTCTTCTTTTCCAGTTTCTTTTTCCTTCTCAGCCCCCCTCCCCCCCCTTCTCATATTCCTATCAGCTGCCTTTATCATTAGATAGCCCTACCATTGGCTGTCTGGCCTTGGACAAATTATCTGAACCTCATCTTTCTCATATAAAAAATGGATCTAATAATACCAATCTTGGAGGGTTAAATTTAACAATACTCTGAGTTAGAGGAGATGCTTAGTAAGTGACAGTTGTCATTTGCAATATTCAAGAGTGTGTAGAATGCTTGGGCACTATCTATATAGAGGCCTGGTGCACAATATTTGTGCACAGTAGGGATGGTCTCCTCAGCCCAGCCTGCACCCTCTCCAATCCTGGACCCCTCAGGGGATGTCCCAGGAATTGGGCCTAAACTAGCAGTAGGACATCCCTCTCACAATCCAGGACCATTGGATTCTAACTGCTCACCTTCCTGCCTGCCTGGTCGCCCCCAACTACCCCCCTCTGCCAGCCTGGTCGCCTCCAACTGCCCCCCCTTCTTACTGGCCTGATTTGTCCCTCACTGGCCCCCTGCCTACCTAGTCATCATTACTGTCTCACCTGCTGGTCTGGTCACCTCCAACTGCCCCTTCTGCTGGCCTGGTCACCCCCAATGACCGCCCCCCCACTGGCTTGGTCCCCCCCAGCTCCCACCCCGGCGGGCCGGTTCCCCCTAATTCCCCCCCCCCCCCCCCATGCTGGCCTGCTCACCCCATGCAGCCTGCTTGTTCAATTGTTTGGTTGTCCTTCACTAACGCCCCTGTCAGCCTTGTTGCCCCACTGCAGCCTGCTGTTTGGTCATTACTGTGATGGCATCCTGGACAATTTGCATATTCTCTATTATTAGTATAGATTGGGGAATGAAAAAGCAAAACACAGGCCAAAGAAAAGACCCTCAGGATCATTTTTTGCATCTAAAAGATCATCTGGAATCTAAACACTGATTAGAGATGATTTATGTGTTCTTGAGGCCTATATGGCTAAGTCCACCATGTTCCTTGGGGGGCCATCAGGGTCCTGATGTCTTCATCATTGTTGTCAGTCCTTTCATGAAATATTCATGAAGTTACTCCTGTGTGCCCAGCAACTTACTGTGACATGGTCCTTGCTTAGCAACTTGTGAGAAAATAATTTGTAAAAATCTTTAATTAGAATTGATCATGAAAAACTATTTAAGCACAACTGGAAAAAAAGCAAGGGGAGCTACATCAGCCTCCCTTTTGTGCCACTTTAATTCTTTTTATGAACCCTAAGTTAAAAAAGGACCCATGAAAGACTGTGTTTCATTCCCTTAACCTGCTCTCTGCCATCTCAGGAAAGGTCATTTGTGACCCAACTTGGCACCTTGGTGGTCCTTCCATCCTAAGTCTGAATACTTCAGGAGTCAAGATGAAATCACATCCACAGGGGCCCCTTCAGGATGGCCACTGCTACAAATTTCTACAACTTTGCTTCTATGAACCAGTGACACTAGTAACAGAGCAATAGGGGGCTTTAGTTCCACTCTGGTTTTAAATAGATTTTGGTCTAAACATGTTTTATAATATGCAACAATTGGGTTAGCCTCATGACAAATGTCATCCCCACCTTTGCCAGAGCAACATGCCATTTCCATTAGGAATAATTTTTCCTGGCCAGAGTAAGGCATGGAAAATAATATAGGGTCATCAACAATTCCCTTAAGTTTCACTGATCAGATTAAACTTAGCAACGGAAAGAGGAATTTACAAATTAGATACCGTTCTCTATTTATTACCAAAATGGTTGCCTTCCATGACATCCAGGAGATACAGTTGAGATCTCATTAAGTCTCAGTTTGTGATAACATTTACTCCATAAATCTCCATTGCAGCCAGTGAATGAAATGAGCATTATGCCAAAGACCACATAATGGATCAAATCAAACCTCTGCCCTGTAGAAGGCAGTTGACCTTTTCAAGACTTAAACGTACATAGCCTTCTGCTCCTACAAAGCAGCTGTTCTCTCTTAAACATTCGCTGACTTTCATACTGAGCTGGCTACTGGCCTCACTGAAAGAGACATAAAGTAAGGATATTTCTGGCATTTCTCTGGATATATTTGACGAAGAAAGGGGAGAAGAGGTGAGTACATGAAGTAAAACATTGTGAAATATTCCTGTCCTCTCTCAGAAGTTAGAAAGAAATTGTATTGACTGACAAGAAACAGAAGATGAAGAATTAACTTGTGTATCTGATTCATTATACATCCTCTGCTGGACCAGATCTGGCCCCATCTGATTTTAGTTCTGACACAGTGACAGGGCAGGCCCTCATCATCTGTCCCAGTGGCAGAATTCCAAAGACTTTCAGGCCAAGAGCCCAGTTTTCTCCCAGTTCCCTATATGTTGCTTCTGAGTTCCCTGCCACCCCTCCTCCCCATGATATGTCCTGAGATAGTGTAGAAACCTGCATGTAAAATCTGTGAGCAGGGAGGATATGTCCTTTTCTGTCCAGAAAACAAACCAGTTGACAGGGACAGGGCCTGTAGAAGCAGTCCCAGCAACACTGACAGAGGCAAGGCAGGCCTGGGGGATACGTGGCTCTGCCCAGAGGCTGGGAAATAGACTCAGTGACCTGGGGATCCCTTTGTTCCAGGTTTTAGCGAGCCTTGATTCTCTAATTGTGATGGAGCCACCCTCTTGGCTACGGGGGAATCCAGGGCCCAGAACAGGGATATGGAAAGATCAATGGACTGAATGTTTATGTTGCCCCCAAATTCCCATGTTGAAACCCCAATCCTAACATGGTAGTGTTTGGAGATGGGCCTTTGGGAAGTCATTAGGTTATGAGGTTGAGCTCTTACGAATAAGATCAGTGCTTTCCTAGATGAGGCCAGAGACTGGCTAGCACCCTTCCCACTGTGTGAGGACACTGCAAGAAGATGACTAGGAAGATGTGAACCAGGAAGACGGCCCACACCAGGGACCTGACTATGCTGGTTCTCACCTCCAGCCTCCAGAACTGTGAGAAACAAATGTCCACTGTTTAAGCCACAAGTCTGTGATAATTTGTTAGAATAGCCCAGACTAAGACAGACACAAATCTTAAATGTACCAGCCCTCCCTTGTCCAGCTATCCCTTGTCCTGCTGCCTTCAGCCCAGCCTAACACTGATATTTTTCCTTCTGTTTTTAAGAATTCCATCCATCTCCCCAGTGGAGCCCTGTTTCATTAAGCAACAACCTTTAGGAAACTCTGCTGTTCCTGACCAGGCTTCAGTCCTGATCCCCAGCCATGAAGCTTGCATAGAAAGTGCAGAACAACCCAGGACTCAGGGAAGGTGCTAGGACTGTTAAGAGAACAGACTCTTTCCCCTCACATAGGAGCATAAGCCTCCTCTGGAACTCTGTGGCTGTCACCAGAGGCATGCATCTTTCAGTCCGCTCATGTAATCCTGAAGAGCAGAGCCCTCAAAGCCTCAGATTTGGGGCTGTTACTCAACATTTTTTTTTTCCATAAGCCACATCAGGCAAGGATTAAAGGAGGCAGAGTACTGCATGGAATTCTACATGCAGTACCTTTCAAGGTGAAGGGACAGTTTGTTGGTGTGTTTATGGTCACAGACAGAAAACAGGCCTTAGAACAGCAAGGGAAAAAGGGTATGACAGAGCTCCCACTGCTAAGCAGAAAGGACAAGCCAGCTCTCAGGAAAATAAGCCACTGCTGCAACCTATCTACCAACCCTGACCTGTGGTGGTAGGAGCTGCTGGTCCCAAAGATGCTGGGGTCTGCCAGCCCAGGACTCCGACTCAGTGGGAGTAGATGACCAAGAAGCATCTTGGCAGTGTGTTCCCATCACGACTCTCATTTCAGCCCTGTCAGCCTCTGAAATGGCTGATACCCCTGCTTCCAGCTTCTCCCTCCCTCTGACTGACTGTCCACCACCAGGGACACGGTGACCTTGTGACAGTGAACTTTTACTTCCATTTCAGTCTCTTCTGTGGCTCCTTCTTATCCAGAGGATCAAGCCCATCTCTGAGGCCCTTTGAGACTAGACCTCTGTCTTCATTCTGACTTGGTCTTTGCTCCCTCAGCTTAAAATGACCTTTCTTATCCTTTTGATCTGTAAACTGCTACCAACGTAGGCAGCAGAGACACTTCCACGTATCTACCCAGCTCAGTTGTTGTTACCTTTGCCAACTGTCTCCCAGTCCTAGAAGCTAGGTGAAGCTAATAACTATGTTCTGGCCAGTGGACAGTGGATGGGGGCGATGCCCACTCTGCCAGGCCTGGCTTCCAAACTCTCCCACCTGCCCCATACTCCCACTCCCTGTCCCTTTCTGCTGGCCAGCTGCAGGGATCCTAGAAGACCTCTGCAGCCAGGAGGTGGTACAGACACTGGAGGGAAGGATCCCAGGTCCCTGGAAACTGTGGAGGTGCACTTCTACTCCTGCCAACACTGAACCCTCAGTGAACTGTGGAGTAGAAGCAAGGGTTGCTATTTGAGCTGGGGTTGCTATTACAACTGGCTTGTCCTGTTTCCGTCCTCCTCAGAAATTATTCTCTGCGTGGGCAGCCTCTTCCACCCACCTCCGAACTCTATTCTCTCTCCTCTGTATTCCTCCAATGCCTTGTTTATGCCATCAAGTCATTGCTGCAACCTGCTTATTGGCACCTTTGTCTCCTTAGCTGGGCATAGGTCCCCTTAGGATACAGTCTGTCATTTATCTTGGTATTCTGAGTGCCCAGTTAGTACTTGATATGTGTTGAGTTGGTGCACAAATGTCTCTCTCACACAAGCAGGACAATGTAGTATTTATACTCCAGAGGTCTTCCCACAATGGCCTCCTATAGAGGCCAGTGATCCCAGCCTCTCTGCTCTTTTCACTGGCTCCTGTGCATGCACTCCATGGTGGGATGCAGTCCATGGTAATCTTCTTCCATTACCAAATGATAATTTTCCACATTAGCAATGACAGAGGCAGGAACTGTCACTCCTCCACTAACAGCATCTGATAGATAAGGTATCTTGATGGGACATGGAGCTTTTATCTCCTGTCTATGTGGAAGGGAGTGGAGGATGGAGAGAGCTGAGGGCAACTACCCTGGGTGCTCTGTTTAGAGGCTGAGCACTGGTTATTGGAGGAAATGGATCAAATGGAAATTTACAATGATTCATCTCCCACTCGCCCCTTTGGCTGAGCTACTCTCAGCTCTCAGATGTGCTGATCTGTTTGCAAAACACCAAATTAAAATCCAATCAGCACTTAATGGGTGCCTATCCTGGGCGAGGCTGTAATTTGTCATAGGGGTTTGTGGCTTCAGATAGGTGACAGGACTTCTCCCAAAACTACACAAATGAACTTCTTTCTGCGAGGCTGTCCCTGGTAAATATTCCCTGTGGGGTCCTCTATGCTGGGCACCTGGGAGCATCAATCCTGCGTCAATCTCGGAGCCACTACCCTGTAGTGCCACGCAATCCTGCGTCAGCAAAGTCAGATCATACCATGTTCTGGGTGGTGAACTTGCCAAGGAGGGAGAGGGGACGGTCCGTGAGCTGGAACAGCCCAGTCCCGAGCATGCTGGCTGACCACTGCACCCCTCTAATCAAGTTCAAAAGCAGCCAAAAACGGAAAGAAACTGACAAGTCACATGATTGATATACCTCCTTCTGTGCAAGACTATTTCTCAAACCATCCCAAGTGGAGGTTTTGGCCTGTTAAACTTGTATTTTTTTTTTTTTGCTTGAGGAAGATAATGCCATAACCTGCTTTTATGCTTCAAACATAGTTCTTATAATCACAAATCTTATTTTCTCTCTCTCCCCCTTTTAAAAAAAATCAAAGCTATGCCTCTTTGTGTTCACATTAAAGATCAGTTAAAAAATATACAATCCCTGGACATTATTGCTTGATTTTATCTGTTATTGAAATTTATAGAAATGGATCCATATAGTACAGTATGTGTGTGTGTTTTTTCAAATCTTCACCCAAGGAAATGTTTTTATTGACTGTAAAGAGAGTGGAAGGGGGAGAGAGAGAAACATCGATGTTCTAAGAGAGATAGAAGTATTGACTGATTGCCTCCCATATGAGCTCCGACCTGAAATCAAACCCACAACCTTTTGGTGTATAGGACAAAACTCAAACCAACTGAGCCACCTGGCCAGGGCTAAGGTCCATTTTCCTACTTCCTACTTCTCTTCTCCTTTCCTCTATCCATCTTGCTTTGCATATTAAACTGAGGGTGATAAATGCCATAACAAGGGAGATGAGAGGCTACTCTGGCTAAGGGATCATAAGGGCACTCTTCTAGTTGCCCCTGGCTGGAGGGAGACAGTCAGAACATTACTGAGGAAGGGACTGGGGTATAGGGAGTGTGCTACAGAGACTGCAGAACTGAACTCACGACCTACCTAACAGAGGTTAGGTGAAAATTTAAGCTATGTTTCACGAACAAATTAATTTCTCTGAGCCTCAATCTTCCCATCTGGAAAATGGGGATATTAGTACCCACATGAATGATCTTAGCTGGAGATCATCTGTATCTAGCTCCTGCCCCAGTCCTGGCTCTGCCTTCTAGCCCAGGGAAACCCACAGAGGCTGACATGTGTCCATTGTCCAACTTCAATATTCAAAGAGCAATTCCATACGTGTTATGGAATAATGAATGGTTCTCCTCAAAGAAAGAATGCAAGAGTGAACAAGGCCTTGCTCCTTGTCCCACTGACCATCAAATGGATATATTTCTATCTCCTTCTGGTTGTTCCTCTAGGTTCACTTTTTAAACTCTGAAATCATTTCTATCCATTCCATCAATGACAACACACTCTCCAAAGGCCTACCATGAGTACAGAGAGGGCAAGACAAAAGGTATTTGGCCAACTAGGTAGGAACCTATATATATAAAAGCCTAAGTGACCAGCCGACTGGCCAGTATGATGCTCAATTACCACAAGGGGGCAGACACTCAATGCACAGGCATAGAAACCTGGAACAGACTGATGAATCTCAGAGGGAAGGGGAGAGGGGGAGGGTGGGAAGAGATCAACCAAATATCTTATATGCATACCTGAGGCCTGGTGCATGGATTCATGCACTGGTGGGATATTTTGACCTAGCCTATGGGGATTGGGCTGAATCCAGCTCTCCAATATCCCCCAAGGAGTCCTGGATTATGAGAAGGCCCAGGCCAGGCCCAGGGATACCACCAATGCACAAATCCATGCACCAGGCCTCTAGTGCCATGACTGGCAAACTGCAGCTTGAAAGCCACATGCAGCTCTTTGGCACCTTTAGTGTGGCTCTTCCACAAAATATCACAGCCTAGGCAAGTCTATTTTGAAGAAGTGGTGTTAGAAGAACTTTAAGTTTAAAAAATTTGGCTCTCAAAAGAAATTTCAATCGTTGTACTATTGATATTTGGCTCTGTTGACTAATGAGTTTGCCGACCACTGCTCTAGTGTAGAGGTATAGAACCATAATTCTCTTGCTTGAAAGATGACTTAATTCAATTTTCAACATTTTTTTTTTTGGGAGAGAGAAGTCTGTTAAATACAAATCACTGTCCTGAATGCCGAGTAGGAAAGCATATACTCTGCCTCCCAAGAGCTCTCTATATGACAACAGGGTGGGGCCATTCCTGCTCACACTGGTGCTCTGACCTGCCTGTGCTGAGAGCAGGGGTCTTAAAGGGCATCAGTGAAGACACCCTCTCTGTATTGGGTTGGCAGGCTGGGTAGAAGAGGAAGTAAGGAAAGGGAAGAGGGATTTACAAAGATCTAGAAACAGCAAATTGCAGGCCTGTTTGGAAGCAGGAACAGTCTGGTTTATTCCTTCTTATTGCTGAGTAGTATTCCATAGTGTGGATATACCATTGTTTAAACATTCACCCATGGAAGTATATTTTGATTGTTTCCAGTTTGGGGCTATTACAAATAAAGTTGCTATGAATAACTGTGCACACACTTTTATGTGTACATAAGAGGCCCAGTGCACAAAATTCATGCACATTTGATGGTCAGTGGGACAAGGGGTGTGTCCCTCAACCCAGCCTGCACTCTCTCAAATCTGGAACACCTCAAGTGAGGATCAGGCCTAAACAGGCAGTCAGACATCCCTTTCACAATCCAGGACTTCTGGCTCTCAATCATTTGCCTGCCTGCCAACCTGATTACCCCCTAACCACTCCCCTACTAGCCCTATCTACATCTAACTGCTCCCCTGCTGGCCAAATTGCCCCTAACTGCCCTCTCCTACAGGCCTGGTCACTCCCAACTGCCCTCCCCTACTGGCCCAGGTAACCCCTAACTGCCCTCCCTTGCCAGCCTGGTCACCCCTAACTATCCTCCCCTGCAGGCCTGGTTGTCCCAACTGCCCTCCCCTGCAGGCCTAGTCCCTCCCCATGGCCCTCCCTGCAGGCCTGGTCCCCTCAACTGCCCTCCCCAGCAACTCAGGATGCCAAGACTTCTCACCCATCTCTGCTCTCTTGTCAGGCTTGGCACCCTAGGTCGCTGGGGTGACCCAGGATGTCAAGCCTTCCAGCCTATCTCCCACTCTGCTCTGGGGAAATCCAGGACACCAAGCCTTCCCCCCACTATCCTGCTTGGCCTTCCCCCCACTATCCCAGTGGCTGGGGTGATCTAGGACCTCAAGCCTTCCAGCCCATCTCCTGCTCTGCCCTGGGGTGATCCAGGATGTCAAGCCTTCTCCCCACTCTCTGCAGGCTCCATGGCTCTGGCCAGCACCAACATTTTGGCCTGTCAGTTTGCATATTCCCTCTTTATTGGCTGTGGGTGCAGCCATCTTTATCATGAAGTGATGATTAATTTGCATGTTACTCTTTTATTAGATAGGGCTAGGGGTCCAATGCATGAAATTTGTGCACTGAGGGTGAGAGGTCCTTCAGCCCAACCTGCCTCCTCTCACATACTGGGAGCCTATAGGGATGTCCTACTGACAGCTTAGGCCACAGTCTGGCCTCCCTTTGTGGGAGGCGACGGGGCTGATCAGGGTAAGGCATCAGCCCCATCACCCTGCTGCTGCAGCTACTACCAGTCACCACAGCCACCAAGGTGTTATCATCAACACGGATTCCAGTCCTTTCACCATGAAAAAATGACAATTTTCTTTAGGCATTTTCAAGATGTGTTTTTCATAGGATATGACATTTCTTTCTTTCTTTATTTTATCCTCACCTGAGTATATGTTTCCATTGACTTTTAGAGAATGTGGAAGAGAAAGGGAAAGACAGAGAGAAACATCATAGTGAGAGGAACACTTTGATTGGTTGCCTCCTGCATGAGCCCTGACCTGGGCCCCGGCCAGGGAGGAGCCTGCAACCTAGGTACATGACTTTGATCAGAATTGAATCCCGACTCTGCGGTCCACAGGCTGAGGCATTATCCACTGAGCCAAACTGGCTAGGGCAGGATATGACATTTCTTAGCCCTCCAGCAGCAGACCTTTGTTTTTTTCCCTCCAGAAGTGTGGTGAAAAAACCCTATATCACCTTTTTGGATTCTTATTTCCAAAGTTATTAAGAATATTATCAGTGGCATACAGGAAGCTTAGTCAATAAGCAGTCAGAAAAGGTGTTTCCTCTGTAGTTCACACTGATTGCCAATAGCCTCTGATCACTGGCTCCACCCCTGCTCAGGCCAAAAGCCTCTGGCTGATGCTTTAGGCCTGGGCAGAGGACCCCCAGCTCCCTCCAATCACCAGCTCTGCCCCTGCCCCCTTGGCTCTGATTGCAGGCTTGGCCCTGCCCAGGCTGATTAGGGCAACGTGGGGCCTACCTCAGTGATCTGGGTGCCAGGATGTTCCCAGGACCCAGGCACTGGATGCCTATGTATGCAATTAACTGCCATCTTTGTTGGGTTAATTTGCATACTCAACTCTGATTGGCTATGGGCGTAGTAGAGGTATGGTCAATTTAGATATTTGTCTATTATTAGGTAAGATAGATTTTAATTTCTCTGGGGATAAATTACTAGGATTATAACAGTTAAGTAAGTAGATATTTAGATTTTTAAAGAAATGGCCAGACTCTTTTCCAGAATGCCTATACCATTCTCTGTTTCAACCGATAATGGATAAGTGATCCTGGTTCTTCATATCCTCACCCAAGTTTAGTGTTATCACTACTTTTTATTTTATCTGTTCTTATAGGTGTCATGATGGTCTAAATTTGCATTTCCCTAATGACTAATAATGCTGCACACATCTATGTAAAGACACAAAGTTTATAATTGGTTTAGGAGTTTCTTTTGGCTAATTACCTTACTTTCTCCAAGCCTCAATTTTTTTCCATCTGTAAAATTAGAGAATTTAACTATATGACCCCTAAATAAGTGTCTAGTTCTAAAATTCTTTGTACTATGGGATCCATTCTGGGGAAGTTTGTTTGCAAGGTGAGGAGCATTTAATTTTTCCCTTTACACACCAGCTATTACCATCTGCCAGGCTTTGTTTTGTAGCTTTGGAGAGACAGCCAAAGCTTTTGACAAGGGTATGGTATGTCAGCTCTAGGAAGACTGGCTTGTCTACATTGTACTAGATATATGTAAGTAGTGCTTGGGAGCAGGGCAGGCAGTTGGCTGCTGGTCTAGGGGAACAGAGGTAGAGAGGAAAGCAGGGAACAGGCAAGAGGGACTTTCTAGGAGGCCAATTGATAAGACTCAGCAATTGATTGAATGTAGGGATTGGTAACCATGGAGAGATCTGTCTTACACTACAAACTTTAGAGGGCTTTAAGGTGTCTTAATGATGTGAGAGAGAGGTTCCTATATAGATAGATGTTTAATAAATGTAGTTTCTTTATCTTGAGGGGGGAAAAGAAAGCAAGAATTTCATCTTTATCTTTCTTTATGACTAGCCTTCTTTCAGATGCAGCATTTGAGCCAGGAAATTGACCCTGTGCCTTGCAATGGTGCTTCTCTGCTGATGACAATAACCTGTGCAGCAGCGACAGTTTTGTATTGGTGCCTTAAAAAGGTATGCTCATTGCTGCTCAAAGGGAGGGGAAAGGCCTCAATATTACCCTGTCTTTTCCAGAGAGCATAGGAGTATGGAGCCAAGACCCTTGAGGCCGCCTACTCTGGAACTGGCACAAAAGGCAACAAGTACAAACATGCCCTTTTCTTGCCTATTTTCTGGGCCCTAAAATAACTCTTGAGTACCATCTTGTCCTTTTCTCCAATGCTGTCTGTAACCAGCTACAGACTGAGCCTGATGAAGGACTGGACGCTGACCCCTTAGGGTTCAGGTAGGCTGGGCCATGTGCTTCTCCTTCCCTGTCTAAAAACCCTCAGATGACTGGCAGCTAGGCTGCACCCAAAATAGGTCTGCAGTATGATGCAATCCTGGGAAGTCTCCAGACTCAAGACACTCATGACAACATGGAGTTGCATTGTGTCACCTCATTGCTATCAGGACAATGTGGAACCTCACTGTGTCACCTCATTGTTACCAGGACAACGTGGAGCCTCACTGTATCACCTCATTGCTATCAGGACAACATGGAGCCTCACTGTGTCACCTCATTGCTACCAGGTCAACGTGGAGCCCCCACTTACACACTTCCCTCCAGTCACATTAGTCTCCTCTCTGCTCCTTAAATACATCAGCCCTGCTCCTCCCATGAGGTCTTTCCACCAGTTGTTCGCTCTGCCCAAAATTCTCTTTCCCTAAATATTTGCATATTTCCTTACTGCCTTCAAGTTTTTATTCAAATGCTACCTTCTCAGTGAGGTTCTTCTGGGAACCCTACATAAATTACAACCTCTCAGGACTTCTGTCTCCCTCTCGTATTTTATCTTCTCCATGGTACTTATCACTCTCTGACATACCATTTAATTGACTGACTGTCTCCCCACTAGAAGGTAAGTTCCCTGTGGGCAGGGACTTTTGACTGCTTTGCTCATTGCTATACCTCCTGCATCTGAAACAGTGTCTGGTACAGAGCAGACTTCAATGGGGGGATGGATGGGTGGAAGCATTAATGGAAACATATTTTTGGATGTAATTTACCAGCTACATCATTACTCTAATTACTTAGAGAAGTATCTCCTAACTGCCCTTGTTTTCTGTATTCTCTACCACTGCTCTTTCTATTTCCTCCATGATGTTTGTAACTTTTCCTAGGAAAAGTGCATGATTGGGCTCCTGCAGGTATGCTTACTCTCCTGCCCTGGTGCCACCTCTCTGTCACCATGTCCTACTCCAGCAGCATCTGGCAGGTGTTCACCTGCCTTCTGCCCAGGGAAGAACAGAAGTTGCCAGAGCCATTGATGAATAGTGATGATGCCTTTTTTTCTTAAAAGACTACTTTGTTTTTGAGCTGAAAAGAACTGGCAGAGCTTACTATATTGTAAATTTTTAGCAATTTCAAAGGCTAAGATACTACTTTAATGGAAACATACATATAAATTATAGCAGCATTTCTCCTCTTGTGTTTGTTTCAAAGGGAAAACTATGAAGTTTTGAAGAATATAGTTCCTGAGCCATACGCTTGCCTTTTCTGCAAATCTATTAGGTTGCCAATTCCCTAATAATTGAATCACTGCTTTTATTGGACTTTCCCAATAGACACAGTCCTTTGGACTGGTTTCCTGGCTCCATTACTACATCTCTCACATCCATTTCATTGCATGGCTCTATTTTACTCTTCATCTTCCTTTTTTATAGACTCATTTCCTTGCCCACCCAGTAGGACTGTTCAAGCACCAGTTCAACAACTGAAGGTGGCAAGCTCCCACTCTGTTCTCCTAGGACAAGGCTGGCTGAGGACCAGAAGCCAACAGCACAGGCTTCTCCAGCCATCGGGAAGGAGCACACAATAGGAGGAACAGCAGTCTCCAGAGTCTGATTTCATCCATATTCGGACTTCAGAAAATCTTGGCAGAGGTTCTGTCCATTGGATTAGGCAGTTCATCATGCTCATCCCAAAGCCTGGCCAGAAATGTGGGGGGACAGGCCTTGCTCACATGATCTGGTCCAGCAGCAAAGAATTTTCCATGCTGGGAATGCCTTGGAATTTAAAGGTCAGGACAGGAAAGCAGCACAATTCTAGGAAGCTCTTGCTTTAGGCAGAGAACAGAATAACTACATGTATCTATGGATCACAACTGACTGCTAAGTAATGGATGTTGCTCATTTTTAATAATATGCTAAGAAGCTTGCTCATCAGCATTAACTATGACCCTGGGCCTTTGCCCTGACTAAGAATTGAGAGGAGCTAAGAGGCCAGTTTCTATGTTTTAGATGTAAGCTTCTCTGTGGTACTTATTTACCGTAGAAGTCCATCCCACAAACTAACTATGCCACAGTTCCATCAACACTATAACAGAATCTGCCAAGCATTGTGTCCAGAAAGACCCAAGTGGCACAATTGCTCACTGTGATAATCCATTGAAGGCCTTGTCTTCCAACCTGCCTCCTTAGGTTATTAAATTATGTTGTTACCAATCCCTGTTGTTTGTATGTTTTAATTTTGTGTTTGCCTCTTGAGCAGCTATCAGAAAAGGAGCATTGGTAGAGAGTTATTGGTCTCTGCAGCTAAACCATTGCTGTTTCCTTCCCCACTTCCTCCACCCAATCCTCCTCTAGATCTCTGTCAGGACTCAGATGCTGATGAGCAGAAACTCACAGAAACCAGTCAGGAGTTTGAACACATAGAAATAACAAATGGCTACTATAAGGGTAAAAAACCAGACTCACTGTATTTATATGTATGTGCTAGGATATATATGCACACACACACCTGCGCACACAGGGATTTCACAGCTGATGGAAAGACCATGCTTTTTTCAGGGCAGCTGCGCCTTCTTGGCTCCTTAAGGAGAGAAGCATCTGATCCATACCAGTGCTCTGCTTTCCTCCATCAGCTTCCCTGAGACTTGGTGGTACTGTCACCTTCCATCCACTGAGGGAATATTTCTGGCTTCCCACCTTACATGCCTCTCTCCATACAGCAACCATCTTGTTCGCTTTTTAACCTGTTTGGTTCCTGACTACACTAGATGCTCAAGGTTCAGGAGCATGTTTTCAAGTTATGCTGTTTGAGGAAGAAATGCTTAGCAATTATAATATAGCTGAGAAACGCTGCTTCTTCAAATATGCAATATGAAAGGGAAAGAGTGCACACACAGAGAGGAGGCAAGTGTGTGGTCATCAGAAAGAGGGTGATCCAATGAAACAGGGAGAATAGTCGGACCTAAGCCAGTGGTTCTCAAATGCACCTGGCAGCACCATCATCTGTAGGCTGTTCAAACCAATTGCTGGGCCTCACCCCAGGATCCCTGAGCCAGCAGATCTGAAGTTCAGCCTGAGTTCCTAGCAACTTCCCAGATGCTGCTAGTCCAGGGACCATACTTTGAGACCCACTGGGATTATCTAGTGAGAGCCTGCCCCATGCAACCCCAGAGGAAAGGCTTTAGCTCAGTTTCTATAAACCTGTCAAATGCCTCTAGGCTTCCTCAGTCTTCCCATTTAGTACTTTGAATCTTACCTCCTTAAGAGAAACCTTTGGCTGCTTTTCCTATGAGAAAGCATAATGGTGCTTGAAAGTCTGCTGCAAAGGGGGCGAGGTTCTCACTTTCTAGGGAGCTACTTGGTAGGAAGCATTCTTTGTAACAAGCCTGGTACAGGAGCCTGCCCTCTGCCCAAAGAGATGGAGCATAGAGGGAGGAGATGTCTGATTTAAAAATAAAGAGTGCACCTTAAAAAAATATAAACTGTCTTTAAGTTCCAAGATTCTAAAAGAAAATGAGGCTTTACAAATCAATCACAATTATTTCACTAACTTCTATGAGTAGTAAATGATTGCAATGTTGTTCCAGGAATACAACTGTAAAGAAAGGTTGGTGGTAAAAGGTTTCTGCTATGCTCCCATCCATCTCTTCCCTCTCCGAGAACCCAGCCAAGACATAGGATGCTGCTCACTGTTTCGGGGTTTCTCCTCATCCATGCCTTCGTCCTCGTTCTCAGGGTCGATGTCTTCCGCCTGTGTGATCCAGTCCAGGTAGCCTTTCAGATCCTCTTCCAGTTGTTGCTTCTCTCGCAGCTTTTGGAAATCCCCCCGAGCCTTGGCCTTCTCCCTCTCTTTGGAGAACTCTCTGGAGAGAGAGTAGAGTGGGTAGGGAGGGAGCGCATGGAAGGGGGGCGTGGGTGGGGCGTGAAGGAGAGATGGAGACAAGAAGAAACAAAAGTGAGGATGGCTTTGCACTAGGAAGCCCGCCCACATGCCCCATCTTCCACAGATATTTTTTTCTAGCCATCCCAGGTTATGTCTTGGCTCACATAAATAGAAGGAGTCACTGAATGGGAGGGATAAACCCATTTCCCTTTTTCCTGGATGATGGTCATAGGCTTTGCCTTCAATAACAACTGTTCTCCAATGACCCAGAAACTCCTGAATAGTAACCAAAAAACCTCCACAACAGTTGGAACATGCATTCACCTTTCCCCAGTGTAGGACGGCAGGAGAAAAGTCTCAAGAGCCTCTAGGTGACAAAAGGTGTTAGGAGCTGGATGTACTAAAGCCTGCTCAGCCACAGTGGCTCCCGAGAGCCACCTGCACTTGGCTCTTCCCAGCTGTGGCTTCAGAGAGGTCTCTGTGGTGACTTGAAACTGGCCATGGTGGGAATATTTACACCATGGGAATTGGCAAATGTTATAAACCATGGCTTTTTCCCCTGAAGAGCCAATTGTTAAATAGGTACCAGCCCACCACTGATTTGAGACCCAGGGGAATGAGCCCCCTCCTTTTTTATTCTTGTGAATAGGGCTCTTCCTGCCTCTCTTAGCTGCCTGGAAGGATTTCTAATCTAGAGAAAGTGCTTTCTCACTTGGAGACAATGAGGGTTCCAAACACAAGAAAATGTCCTGGGGGCTGCCTTTTAGGTTAAAAAAAGAAATCTAATCATAATGGAAAAATACATAAAATCAAGATGATATAAAAGTTAAATGATGCATTCAGTTTAAAATAATAATGAGTAGATTTTGGAATTGGTGTGTGCCAAAAGAAGGGCTTATTGAACACTTTGACAGCATGGCTATTTATTTTCTATTTTCTATGATTCTGTCCTTATTTCTCTCTGATTTTGAATTCACTTTCCCAGCAAGGCAGGGCTGGCAGCAGAAGGTGGTGATCAAGGCGGCTAGTTCTTAACTTGCTAAGCAAGTCTGTGTCTTTTCTTTCAAACTGTACACAGGAGCATTTCTCTGCTTGATACGCAGTCTAGGGAAATGGGGCCCTCGGTGTGAGTGTATGTTGCAATGGGCATCTTGTTTAATTCTTAGAAATATGATTCCTCCTTCTTCCACCAGGAAAGGTGTAGTTCACAGCAGGTGGCTGCAGAAACCACTTTGAAAGATTTCCTTGCACAAGCCAGACACCCTACAGAAACATGTTGGAAGGAAGGACACAACAACAAACCATAGTGGGCACATGAACTCAGCTCTTGAATCCACTGGGTGACTTTAGCTGGCTCTCTCACCACACCCACCGGTGATATTGCATTGTGCTTGTGCTGCTTTGGAGAGCACAGGTTTTAGAACTCACTGTTTTTATGGTGAATGGGGTTGGGGCTGGAAGTAGTCTAGGGAACTTCTTAATTGGGAGATGTGGGAGCTTTCAAGCTAACGAGTTCTCTTCAATTGCTGCCTTAATGATGCTCTGGTTTGGATGGAATTTTCTTCCTAAATTTGATTGGATTCTAATTGGATTGAACTTGTTTTTCATTGGGCTTCCTGCCAACTGGTGGGTACCTTCATTTACTTCCCAGGGAGTTTAATCTAGGGAAAAGGAGCCAGATTAACAGCTTGCAGTGACGATGAAAACCTTGTTCTGCACTGCCCTGCCATCCTTTTGTTATTGAGGTGGACAAGGAAAGATGCCAGTCATCTGCCCCTAAACCTCTGTCACACTGCCCCAGGGCTGTAGGCTTGCTCTTTGGAGAGAGTCACCTCATATAGAAGTTCCCTCCCTGTGCGAATAAACTCCAATACTACACTTCAAAGCCCTTCTCTCGGCTCTCTTTCTGCCCACACAGAATTGTACCTCCATCCCTCACCCATGGAGTGGGTTTGGGTTGAAAGGTAACTAAAAAGCTGAGGGTTTATTTAGACTCTTTTGGAATATTTTTCAGAGGGTTTAAGTTCTAGTTACAAAACAACTACCTATCCTTCTTCTAGGGTTGAAAGGATAGGACTGGGGCCCAACTGGAGTAGGGACAGTTGTCCCAGACTTGTTACAGATCTGCCCTGTGGAATAAAACTCACCATTGGTACTCTCTGGAGAGTCAATGTAAACATCAAGTATCCCCTATGAAGAAGGAAAACTGAGGTATGGGGGATGTGGAGAGGGATGGAAAAGCAGCAGGGTCAGATCAGAAGTCTATGGCTCCCCTTGGCTCCCAGGGGTCATGGGACACAATCACACTGCAACCGAATGGAAGGTGAGCCAGATTTCCCTATCTAGACCTCATGCAGTAAGGGGTTTTCTGGGTGGCAGTGCCTGGCTCTTTTATCTCCTCGCCTGGATGCCAGCCAGGCACCTGCTCTGGGGATTGAGCTAATGAAGACATGAAGCCCCAGCCTCTCGGGCTGTGCTGGGCTCAGGGACGGAGTTGGCTAGACCATCAGTCACAGCTGTGGGATCTGTCATAGGCAGAAGCTCTTCTCCAGCCAGCAGGGTCCAACATGAAAAATGAGTGGGGAGTGGGGAGCCAGAGGACCAGCACTCACTAATGTAAAGTGAGCACAGGGAAAATCCTCAATACCAACGGCTGGTACTCTAGACCCTCTATGATCCACATAGCCGATCCTCATTATTCACAGATTCTGTATTTGCAAATTTGCCTACTCGCTAAAATTTATTTGTAATCCCAAGTCAATTAATCGTGTGCCTGTGAGGTCATCTGCAGATATCTGTAGAATGGAAGAAAACTGGAGTCACATCCCTAGCTGAGGTCAGACAAGATGACCTGTTGCCTTCTTGTTTCAGCTCTCAGACTGTGAACAGAGGTCCTTTTTATGGTCTGTTTATTGCCACACTTTTATGGTCTGCTTATTGCCACTTTTGTGTTTTTGTTGGTGATTCTGCTGTTGAAAATGGCCCCAAGCATAGTGCTGAAGTGCTTTCCAGTGTCTTAAGTGCAAGAAGGTTGTGAAGTGCCTCCTGGAGAAAATACATATGCTAGATGAGGTTTGTTCAGGCATGAGTTACAGTGCTGTTGGCCATAAGTTCATGAATGAATCAATAATATGTATTAAATAAAGTATATTTAAAGAGAAACACACAAAATATATAGTTATGTACTGATCACTTGATTAAAATAGTGTGATTAGAGGCTCGCAGGAACCTCACCCTGTATTTCTTCTGAGACCAGTGGTTCAAGATTGATACTCAGCATTTGTGGGGGTATCACAGAATAATGAGAATCGACTGTCTATGCTGCTATCTCTTCTGCTTCCATCCACAAGGCACGTTCACCCTGGCTTTTCTCTTGCTTCTGTCTGGCCCTGGGTGTTGTGCCATGGCCCAATTATGCCTTCAGGTGGTAACATGCTTACCCAACTGGTTCTCTGCTTTTGGGTAAGAGAGACATGCACATATCCCCAGACCTTAGAATGAAAGCAGATTCTTTCAGAAGAACTGGATGCCTAGAGGTACTGGGCCCCTTGTCAACTGGAGGCATATGCCTGAAGTCCTCTGTTCACAATCACTTAAAAACATAACTGGGTCCCAGAGTCCAGAGACTTGCAACTGATTACAGAGTCCATGCAGTTTTGAGACTCTCACCTTCACTGCTATTATAATTCTGATAGGCTGGAGGGTAAGCCTTCTCAAGGGGAGTACAAATATAACCTGATTCATATCTATAATATCAGGCCTGCGAGGACCAATAGATAATAAATACGTATATTCTTTCCAATGGCTCTATCCAGCCCTGTCAGGATATGAGTATCCTAAATGAAGAACACCCAAAGGACCCTTTAACGACCAATATTAGTGATTCCCAGCTTTTAAATGGAAGCTTCATGGAGTGTCATCTTCCCTACCTTCCTGAGCAGCAAACTCCAAGCACACTTTAACCTTTTCTTGGTGTTGAGGGACATAATTTGAACGTGTGTTACTCTTAACTGACAGCTGTAGGTTTCATGCCCCCCACTCCTAGAATGCTCCAAGCCTCAGTGCTTCTGAGTGGGGGCTGCTCTCTCTGAGAGACTGTTAAGACTTGCTGGTTGCCAGCCCCCATGCTGAACAGCCCTGCCCTGCTGCAGCCTACGGCGCTGGCTCTACACCTTCCTCCTGGGACTTTGCTCCTGCCGGCTGTTCCAGGAGCCTGCCATGGACCAGGGCTGCTACATGCTCTCTCACCCTTTCTAACAGCAGTCCTGCTCTTCATCTCCCTCCTTTTTTACTGTAACCTCAGGGCATAGGATTAACTGGTCAAATTGGCTGGAGGACAGTATAACACGGAGGTCAGGAATAGAGGTTGTGGGTTGACATTGCTTGGAATTAACCTGGATTCTCCCCATTTTACTTGTCAGAAGTGATGTAGGAATTCATGGAAAGCTCCCTTTTCTTCTAAGATGGAGGTGTGAACAGCACTAGCTCAGAGGGCTGTTGGGGGCATTGCATGAGCAAATCCGCCTGATGATCCTGGAGAATGCTGGCTCTGGGTCATGCCTCATTGCTGAAGTGAGTTTCATGGGCTCTGGAATTTCTCTGAATGCTTCTGGAAGGCTGGCTTACCCAGGAGCCTGACTGATGAATAAGGGAGTTCTGCTGCATTCCTGTGGTCCTGCTTAATCAAGACACTGGTTCAAACTCCAAACTGCCACCACCAGCTAGTTAGGCAGCAGGAGCCCGAGTCTAGTTTTTGTCACTTCATGGACTCAGGGTGGACTCAGCTATTCAGGTTGGCTGGCCCTCTTGACAGATTAGAAGGGGGGCTGCTCACCAATGGACATGACTTTGTACTGGCAGAGGATGTGCCCAGGAGCCCAGGAGGTCTTGGGCGATGCTCTATCAGACATTGTGGAGCTATGAACAGCAGGCATTGCTTGAGGAAGGTGAGGGAGCAGTTGTGGGGAAGGACCAAGGACTCAAGGTGCTGAGGTCTGAAGGCCTGGTGCTCCTGTTCAGAGTCCGGGCACACTCTGAGTGTTACTACTTGCCAGGCTCTGGGGCTGATGTTTTTGCACACCCTCTTACTGGGACTGAGCCAGGCCAGGTCTCCAACAGCTTTTCTCTCAGGTCAGCAGCTGCTGTCAGCTGACATCTCTGCTCTGATACCACCAGGAAGATGATTTTTCTTGTGGGGCAAGGACTATGGGCAGGTTCTCTGCTTGAAGAGGGGTGTTTGTAGTCTAGTTCCCACTCTCCAAATCTGATTCCAGGGGTGGGGAGGGGGTATTTTCCTTTAATTTGTTTCTAATCATTGGAGGAACAAAATGGAATCATTAGACATTTTTTCTAGAGGTTTAGAACTCTGGCTTGTATTTCAGTTGAAGGTAATTCATTGTGTACCCAGTGGGCAATGATAGGAAGACGAGAGCCTTGTCCTACTATTTACTAGCCAAGTGACACCATGCAAGTCACTTAACACCTCGGGGCTCACTTTACTCATCTTTAAAACCTAACTTTTAAAGCTTCTATTCACTAATTCCAGTTATGACAGGCACCAAGTATGCAATAACCACTGTAATGATAGCATTATTACTGAGCATTCACTTCAAGTATTGCTAAGTATTGCACATAAATTATCTTATTTTATCATCCTAACAACATATTGTTATTTTAATGTTGCTGATGGGGAACTAAAGCTTAAAAAGGTGACATTGCTCAACATTATGCTTCTAGAAAGTGCAGAGCTAGGATATCTAAATTTCTGTCTTTCTGGGGGATGAGGCTGATTTCAATGCTTTCCTTGCTAATTTACATAGAAACCCAGGGGCATTTTCTCGTGTTGGAACACAAATACTGTACATAAGCCTTCCCACCTTCCAGGCAGCAGTCCTCATCACTCTTACCTTGAGGGAATACCCTCATTTCCAGTGTGGTCTTACCTTGGCAGAGGCATGATGTCGTCAAAATCTCTAACAAGCTACCTACCAGGGGAAAAGGTGAGGGTGGAAGCAGAGTCCTTCCTTCACCCTGTTCCTAAGACTACACCTGATGCTCCTGCATTGCATTAGGCTGTGCCAGGAGGTGGGAGTATCCATTCCTGGTTTATTACTGAGTAAAAATGAAGATCAATCTTTCTCCCTATGCCTGACTTTCCTCCAGAATTAATGTCCCTAGAGTTCTAGGATAGGCTATTCAAAGCAGCTGACCTGCCTGGAGCAGAGCAGAAATAGACTGCACCCCTCCCTCCTAGCCAAGGCAGCAGAGCGTGACACCCAGGAGCAAGCTACCAGGAGCATTTAGGTGTTAGGCCTTGGCACGGCTGGTGTGGGCTTAAGAAGAAAGTGGGCTGAGGAAATCTAGTGAGTCCCATGACAAAGGCAGCCATCCCCAGGGCTCCGCCATGCCCTGTGCCTCTGCTGCTTCTACCATTAACTTCATCTGAGCAAAGGCCAAAATGAAGCAGGCTTTATATGTGGAGCCAAGTAGATAAACTGAAAAGAAACTACATTGCTTCTCTTCAGTTCTCAAATTATCTAGGGCTTTAAAGAGCTAATTGCCCTTTTCATTTAGACATGGACTGCTCAGTCTATGAATTAGAATCAAAGGGAATTACATTTTTAGTCTGCATTTGTTTATTTGTAGTTTAAATCAAACTCTTACTACCCTGGTTCTACACTGAAACTCTTATTAGCCTGGCTCTCTCATCTTTACTGTGAGCCGGGCACACACTGAGACTGGCCCGATGGTCAGGCAAAGAGCCATCTGCAAGACTGCTGCATATGCTGAAGCACACAGTCTGTGACTCTTCCCTCCAATTCCAGCTGCCAAAGCCTCCCTGGGCCAGGGTGTCGCCATGTTGCTCCTCAGGTACAAAGAGAAGCACCTGCCTACTGAGCAGCTGCTTGAGAGAGCTAGGGGCTTGGATGAGCTGGCAGAAGACAGGTGGGCTTCAGTATTTCATGGTGGAGCCTGAACCAAAGAATTTATCATTTATACATTTGACCCTCTGCCCAGCCAGGCCAAGGACATTCACTTCAAGGCTTCTGAGGTGGCCCCTTATCCCAGTTCATCATAGCTAGTAAAAGAATAAAGCCAGAAATAGCAGAAAGAGTAAATAAAATGGAAAAATCAAGACCTTTTTCCTTGGTCCTGCTTACCCGCTAAGGACACCGAGAACCAAGTTAAGTACAAAAAATGACCCTATGATGATTAGTGTAACAAAATAGATCCAGGGCCAGTCCCTTCCTACGGCATCATTGACCTGGAAGAATGGAATGATAGTTAGTGAGGTGCACACAGCAGTCGAGCATGGCCCAGCACCCATCATTGGCTCCAGACACCGACCCATGCAACGCCAGGATCCCGGTCCTCTAGGTGAAAATCAGAGGCCAAACAGCTTGCCTGCCAATGGGTCAGAATTTGGGGTTTCCCCCTGGTTTTCCTGGGCCTCTTAAGGTCCCATCCCTGAGGATCCTGGCGATGGACAGAGTGGAACCTGGGACCTTGCTCGGCTGCATTGTAAGGAGGACATAGAAATGGTCAGCTTACCCGCTCAACACACCGAGAACCAGATTTAGAACGAAAAAGGATCCAAAGATGACCAGACTGACAAAATACACCCAGGGTAACTCATAGCCCATAGCGTCCTGCATCTGGAAAGATGAAGGAAAGTTAGGAAAGAAGGAAAGCAGAACTGAGTCAAAGCGAAGAGGCAGATAGAGAGGAAGGGGAGAGAATCTGGAGGAGATGAATGGGGCTGACCTTGGTATATGTCTATGTGGGTCACAGCTCATTGCTACCCCTGCATCACCTATATTTAGAACACTTATGGCCTTGACCTAAACTGTCAGGGACTTTTGCAGGCTCTGACTTAAGAGAGAACTTGTCTGGTTCCGTTATTTTCTGGAGCAAAAAAATTTCCCCAATGTTTTCTAACCACTTGTAAAAGAAGGTAGGTTGCCTCAAAAAATAATTTCTCCAGCAAGGAATGATTTTAATTCACTTGGGTTCATGTGACAGTAAATCTTCCACTGCATCCAAGCTTGGTATTGGACACGCCTCAGCTCTTACTGCTAGAGCCAGAGATCTGGAACCTTGCAGGAAGGGGGGGAAGGAAACCTTCCCAATGGATCCAGCATTTAGAGAATTCAGAGAACTCAATAAGCCCCATATTAATCACCCAGGGCAGTGGTTGGCACATGTGGCTCACAAGCCGTGGTTTGCCGCTCTGTTGACTAATGAGTTTGCTGATCACTGACCCAGGGGATCCTAAAGCAGGTTGAAGTTTGCTGACCACTGCCAGGTGTCTGAAATGAACTCCAAGTGTGCTGGGACAGTGCCACCCTCAGGGGCTCTGAGTATGTATGCTGAACAAATACATTCTTTGCTTGCTGCGAATAAAAAGATTGACTGGTTTAAAGTGTTCTAATATAGTCTTTGAAAATCTATTAATATTTATCTGGGGTTACCATACTTTGGTTAGAGACATCTATCAAATGTAATCATGGTGCAAAGTACAAAAATCATGTCAAGGGTTTGAGGGTCATTTGTTAAACTAGGTCAGGGAGGAAAAAAAGAATTCTCACCTTGTCCACTGAACCCTGCCAAATTTAATTCAACTTAATACAAGTTTATTGATCATTCACACTTCCACACACCCTGCTGTTTTTTACATAGTGCTTATCACTTTCTAACTTATAATTTACTCATTATTATGTGCTTGTCTTCCATGCTGGAATGTACTCCACAAAGACAGGCAGTTTGGGCCTGTTTTGTTCACTGCTGTATCACAAGAGCCTAGAACATTGCCTTGCAGGTGGCAGGTGCTCAATAAAGGTTTGTTGAATGAATGAATGAATGAGCTTGATGTGTGCCAGGCACTGTGCTTTCAGGAAGCCTGGGGTTGAAGAAGAACAGATCAATAAAAAGGCAACCACAATGCAAGGTGGTGAATGCAGTTGTATGGGTAAACATGCAGGGTTATTGGAGCCCAAAAGACAAGAGTGGCTTGTGAGGCAGAACAAGTAAGGCCAGGCAAGGGAAGCAGGAGTAAGAGGGAGCCTGGAGGGCATATCATCCTGTGGTGGAAATGGGGCTTTCTTAGGAACTTGGCAGTTGTTAAAAATAGAGCCTACAACTGGACAGCTATCCTGGTTCTGGGATGCAGGCTCCCCAGTGGCTAAGCCCTAAAATGTGCAACACAACAGCAGCAGTGAGGAGGCAGGGCAAGAGGTCCCTGTGAGTCAGAGCTGTCCCATTGCAGGGAGCCAGAAGCCTCCTTCAACCAGAAGCCGACTTTCTGCAGCAAGGCTGACGGGAAACCAAGCCATCTGAGGGAAGTCCAGTAATGTCTTCACTGCCATGAAGAAAACAAAACTGCACTAATTCAAGCAGTGGCGAGGTTGGTGGAAGGAGATTAGGAAGGAGAAAAGCGTGGGAGCCACAGTGAGCTGGTGGTCCACAGGCCACGGAATGATGGCAGTGATGGTCATGTGATACCAGGGTCAGTATGTCACATTTTATTATGGGCATGGTGACATCATCATTCTATTATTCTTGGTAGCAGTCTTGTTAAGAGTCCCCATTTGTTCAACAAGTATGTACTGAGAGCCTACCGCGTGTAAGGTGTGTGTTCTGGGCCACAGTGAGAGCCACCGGGTTGGAAGCAGCCTGAGATGGGAGGGGGCATCTGTGAGGAGGTGTCTATGGACCCTGATGCAAGGTCAGGTGAAGCCTTTCCTCATCCTTAATTTAGAGCATCGTTTTTCTTTTGGGAGGGTGGGGAGGTCAGAGAACTGTGGACTCTCATCAGAGAAAAGGCACATACACACTGCACACTGTATACAGTCTCACAGCTATTCTGACTGTGTGACTGACCAACCAGTTTGTTCTGTGCTTAACCCTAGGACAGTGCTTCCCCAAGCAGGGGTAGGGGATCAGAGCTCTGTTCTGAAGAAATTCCCATGCTCCTCCTGGATACCAGACCTCAGATCCCTCAGGACAGGACCGCTGGGAGCAGGCAGTTCCAAGAGGCAATGGCATGCTCACCAGTTCACCCTTATAGAGCTTCCTCCAGAGCCCAGGTGGAGGGTGAGTGGGAGGCAGGGCTACTTGGCTCCTTGAAATAAAATCTCTCCTGACTGATTCCTTCTACCCCCTAAATTTTGTGAGTGCTTAAATGACAGAAAATAGTCTTCTAGGGCCCACAGCTTTGATGAGTCAACACACCCAGGAGCCTTGGAGATGTCCTTGGGCCCCTGATTTTAGTTTGAATGTCTTGTCTGTCCTCTGTGCCATACACAATGTAAGTGACTTTCAAAATCATTAATAACCTCAAGTGAATGGAGCTACAGACCACATCACCCACAGGAATCACACAGCTGGCCTCAAGACCCATAGATTACCCAGAGCCTGGGCCACATCCAGAGACTCTGGGTCTCAACCTCTCCCTGTTGCCTTCTATTTCTTCTTTGGCTTCTTCCTAGGCTGTGAGGGAGTTCTTTCAGAGGTTCAGATAGGACAGTAGATGAGGGGTAGGAGGACAAATGAGAGATTAGTAAGCTCCCAAGGTGGTCTTAGGAGTCCAGCACCCGCTTAGTGGGCAATGCTCAACAGCCACAAGAGGGGTTCTCTGGTCGTCTGGCTCTGGCCAGAGAGAAGAGAGCTCCTTTGTTTCCCCTCTTACTTTTTCTTCTATATTCTAAGCCATCTACTTTTGGGAAGCCTGGGTAGAGCACTGACAATGCTGGGTGGCTCTGAAGTAGGGCAATGCTTGGAGATGAGATCGATGTCTTGAATCAGCTCTAATGGAGCTATTTAGAAGACAGAATAAATATGATCACCTTTTTTTAAAAATGACCCCGATGGCTGACACTCTGATTTAGAGGTGAAAAAGGTTAGATCCTTTCTAACCATGAAAGCTAATTATTTCTTATTCTTGCAACACAGCAGTGTTCTGACTTTCCTAGGGACAGCGGTGTGGAGAGGCCTCCCGATGTGCACCGTCCACAGCATCGCACCTCTAGAGCCAACAGTGACACATGATCCTGTCTTTGCTAAAACACACAGCTCGCTAGTCCTAGAATCAGTGGACAAAGGCAATGCTGAATGAAAATACAGAAGACTCTTTTGAAACCATTCAATCTAATTCCTTGATAGGAATCCAAACTTAAATCAATGTATATTTTCCCCCAAAAGAAAAAATAGCAAGAACATCTCTTGGCCCCTATTCCCTCTAGGCCACTCTCGATGTTATCTGATTTCTCTGGGCTTTCAAGTGGTGCCTTTCTTCTGTAGGGCTTGGTATAGGCACCATGAATCTAAAGACATTGACTATTACAGCTAATGCCAAAAGAGGCTGTCACCTGCCAACAAAGGCAGGAGGTGTAAACCCTTAAAAGTCACAACACTTTATACAATTAGAGGACAGGGTTTGCTGCTGTCAAAAATGCCAGTGCCCTGAGCAAAGACTCGGTAAATCTGTGACTACTCGTGATCTTTGCCACCTTGCTTGTGGGACATGGGTGGCCATCCACAGGTTACTGAGAGAGCAGCATAGCAGATAACAGGTCTCACCCAACTCCTTTCTGCCCCTACACCTGCTAATTGTTCTGCACAGAAAATCTGTGCGAGCATTGGAGCATAGTAAAATGCCTGGTTTGCATGTAAAAGACACTAATGGGCTCCTAACACAGAGAAGGCAAGCCCACAAAACTAACCCTTACATCTACAATATATTTTTAAAAATCCCTCAACTCAGATGGGATTATGCACTGATTTCCACGGAAGGTCAGGCACCATGGAGAGGAAAGAAGACATCTTCCTGGTACTGATCCCCTTGCAATTCTCCCCCTGCTCTCTGTGTTGCCCTGTATTGCTAGGACACATTTCTTGGTGTGGCCCCTGTCTCTTCAATTAAATCCTAAACTCCTTAAGGGTAGCCCTTCTTTCCACCAGCCCCACTCCAGGCCCTACTCAGGCCTTACACCAATGAAATGAATAAAATGAACCCAATAAGTAAATAAATAACTTTGAGAGATGCTAATTCTCTTTCTTAATATGTTTATGAACCAACAGTTTACCATTTAGATAACAAATTCTCTGTTTAAAGCTAGGTAAGTGGTAACACTCTGAGAAAGATTCCAAATTAAAGACTACAGGATCCTAAGTAGGATCTACCACCTTGTCTACTTTGGTACTTCCTAGAGCCGAGAATGCTGCTCATGGATCACTTGAGGATTTTTTTCTCAACTCTTGACTTAGAATGATTACTAAGTCATCAACAAAATCCAGCTCAACCTTTCAGCTTTCCTGATGTCTTCAGAGACTCAGTTTCTATATTTAGTGAAAAGAGGTGGCCTTTTCAAGAAGCCATGGAAGAGAGGAGAAAAACAGCATAAAACTGGAGTTACAACCTGCCTGAAATCAAAAGGCCTTTGTCATAAACAAAAGATGTTTTAGCAGCACTGAGACCAGAGATGAATGGCTGGTTGAAGGGCACGTGTGTGTGTGTGTGTGTGTGTGTGTGTGTGTGCGCGCGCGCGCACGCACATGCGTGTTTGAGAGAGAGAGATATCAGTAGAAATATCTTCCTAGCATGTGCAGACATATACTGAAATGACAAGACAGAGTGCAGTGTCAACAATTGACTTGTGAAAAGTCAAAACGTGATACTTGTTCCCAAGGTCTCCTGCTGAACCCAAACTAATCCAGACCTTACAGAATACATTCTTTGTGATTCTAAAATAATTCCTTCACATGATTTCTCATTAAATATTTGTTCTAATATTATTTTAAAGCTCAATTGCTAATATTTTTAAATCAGTGGTAGCACTGATCATAGAGAAACCAGTAGAGGGGCAAATGGTGGTGGGAAGATGGGGAGGAGCAGGAGTCTGGAAAACATAGACCAGAGTGCTTTCTACTGTGCCACACAGTCTGCCATATTCTTAGGGGCCCTATATCAGAAGGGCTTTGGGGGAGCAGAAGTCAACATCATCCTCTTGATGAAGAACTGTTCTGCAATCTTTTCTGGTGCTTGCTCTCACTGCTGCCTCCCTTTTGCACAATTCTCACATGTGACCTTCTCCAAGGGTTCCAAACTCCAGTTCAGTGGCCACGTTATTCTGTGTGCCATGGGCATGGATGGAGTTATTTCAAGTGCTGGGCACAAAGTCCACAATGAGCAGATAACTGATAGATATTTATCTATTTAATTATGACCTGGCTACAATGTGGAAGAAATAATGCTCAGAGTTTCAAACTGACCCCAACAGGAGACCCTTACAGATTATCTTGATCTAGCAGTCTTTTGTATCTTCAGGAAGGCACTTGACTAAACCATATAAGAAAAGTAGTCTTGAATTATATGCAGAAGGCTAGGGACATTAGGTTAAAAAAAAACAAACAAACCTGGAAGTAGAATCAGATACCAATGGTCATCCAAGCAACCCTAAATTTCTCCCTGCTGCACTTTTTATGTGATTACTGTCCTCTCCCCTCTCCCCAAGTTCATAAGAGATATGAACATTCTGAGGGAAAATGGAGAGGCTTTGGCTTAAAAGCCATTTCCCAAGAAAACCACACCCCAACCTGAGTTTGTCTTGGTTTCCAAATCCCCATATCCAGCCATCTACAAGCTTCTAGAATGGGGCACTAGGTACAGGAAATGTTTTAAGCTAATTGTTCAGCTAGTTGGGCCTTGACCTAGTATATGGCCAAAGTTTATCAGCTGAGGAAATATTCAAGTTTGAATTTACTTTGAGTGTACTAACTCTTCAAAATCACAACAACAAGATAAAATAATGAATGTCAGAGAAAAGGAGAAATAGATTTAGTATCTCACATAGCAGAAGGCAGGTGCCTACTGTATGCTACTGGTGACCATCCAACTCCTTTCTATTCAAGGTAGTATCTAGTGATTGAATCAA
The DNA here is from genome assembly GCA_011751065.1 of Lasiurus cinereus. NCBI lineage: Eukaryota > Metazoa > Chordata > Mammalia > Chiroptera > Vespertilionidae > Lasiurus > Lasiurus cinereus. Next base: position 3,506,945 of record JAAGEH010000011.1, on the reverse strand, counting down.
TGGCTTCTTTAGTGCTGTAATGATCTAATTTCTCTCTGCGAACCTCTAACCAACTGTTCGGTAGTTCAGAAGGAACCCAGCCGTGGATCTCCATTCACTGCCATACTTAAAAATATGGGTTACTTTTTCCCATGTCCTCTAGACTTATCCCTTGGACTTTAAGAGAAATGCATTCTTCTGAGTAGAAGACCCTATTCCCCCAATTACTATGGAAACTGTCTCCCTAGACTGGTTCAAATCAGGGCACCAAAGCATCACCATTCAAATCCAATAGTTTAGACTTCTAGAGGTTTTCAAACTCCAGTTTGAGCACCAGAATCACACAGGGAGCTTTCAAAATGCAGATACTGGGGTTTACCTTGCAGCTTCTAACCCAATGGCTTGAGGGAAATCTTGGCATCTTTATTTTAGAAAGCTCCATATTATACTAAAGCACATTGAGATTTGAGATGCTGTGGGTTTAGAAATACAGCATAGAAGCAAGGAGGAGGAATGCTCAAGGGGGAGAAAGGAAGAGGGGAAAATAGAAAGAAGGAAGGAAGAAAGAAATGGCCATAGGAAGGTCAAAGCAATCAGAGAAATTATCTGAAAGCCAGGAGCTTTGGGCTGGGAGATGCCTCCATCATAAATACCCAAGTCCGTACAAGGCTCTGTTTCAGCTTTAGGTGTGTGTGTGTGTGTGTGTTTGTGACTGTGTGTGGGGGGGTCACACACATAGTCACACACACACACACACACACACACACACACACACACAACATGACTATTTCAAAAAGGTGCTGGGAAAATTAGAAAGAGGCATGTCCCATGAGCCTGGGATTGTTTCTTCACCTTTGACACTTTTTCCATTTCCAGCCTGAGCTTTATCACACACACCCCTGGGGAGAAAGCACAACACAGCTGCTGAAAATTGGTAGTTGCATTTGTGTGCTTGTTCTCATCCCCTACTCCGCTGTCATCACGATAGTATCTCTTTGGGTCACATCTGGCTAGTGGGGTATCAATGAGTTGTGGTTGGGAAGAGGGAGGAAGTAATGAAGGAAGATCATAAAAATACATTAAGGCCATTAGCAATGTAAATTATACCTATTCCCTTCAACTCCACACCCACCCACCACTATCCTGACCTCAATTTGCAGCCATTGAAGGTGTTTTCATAGCAACTTAAGGCATGGATTTGAAGCTCCACCTGATGAAGCTCCAAAGCGCCATTCCTTATAATTATATATTCATGGTCCACAGACAGAAGCATCTGATAAAGGATGCTTCTGTCCTTGGCTGGCCAAGGGTCCACCCAAGGCAAAAGGACCAGTTAGGGCCACTTGGGAATTTGATCAGCTTTGCTAAGTGAAATAAATTTGCCTAAGTATAAGTTCAATTCCCTCTCTTAGTATAAATCATTTAAAATCAGTCTTTATTCGGTATGGGCCTTAGAAAATATTTTAAAAGTTTTATTTTAGTTTGAGGAAGAGTTGATTTGGCCTTTACCTTCTTTTGAAAGTATGACAACACAGTGACTTCCCCAACATGGGTTGAAATGTAGTGTTTCCCTATACCAGTGGTCGGCAAACCGTGGCTTGTGAGCTACATGTGGCTTGTAAGCCGCGGTTTGCCGCTCTGTTGACTAATGACTTTGCCGACCACTGCCCTAGACTGAGCTTTTCAGTCTGAACTGGATAAGTTTTAGTCTGCATTCTCAGTCCCTAGGGGCACCTCTGGCATGCAAGGAATGCTCAGTAAATGTTTGCTGGGTACAAGATGCTCGGGGAAGTTTCAAGTAGTCATTTGCAATTTCATAGCTACACTGGGTTTCAGCATGTCCATTACAACATAAAAATTGGGGAAATGGGGTTTTTAATCAATAGAACATGATGCTTATAAAAAATCTGGAGAATATCCTATATCATATCTCCATGTTGCTACAAACTTTTCTGATTCAAAAAGAAGTTAGCACCCCTCATGGCATTAATTCCTGCCTTTCTGGCATCTCTGCTTGATGGGGAGGCATCACCCCTCTCTTCTATGCTTTAGTGTGCAGACACATTCCTTAAGCAGGATCTCACATGGCTTTCAGGATGGCCAAATACATATGACTATTTGCAAAATGCTAGGTGATTTTTCACTCAAATGTTGGAGAACAACACGGGATTCTGGTGAATCATTTCCTGCTAAAATAGGAGATACTATAAAGAATTATGTTTTTTGGAGTTTTTACAAATAATGGATTTAAATCTGCCAGAATGGAGACAGCTCAAACATGATGTGTGTATTTGCCTGTGGGATAGACTGTAACAAAATCTTTTCAGGGGCTCAAAGGTGACAAAGTAGTGTTGGCTGATGGACAAGGAAAGGGGCAAAAGATTTTAAAAGATTTGCTGTCAACTGGCTGACACTTAAGAAGTATAGTTTCTAAGTATGCATCATGTAAGCACCAGAGGGTTTCACTAGGAATGCCAGCAATGTATTCATCTGGATTATTTTCATATGATATATAAGATTACTCTGAGAGTAAGAGTATAATAACATGCTATAATGTTATGCCATTCAATAAAAATGGCTTCTGCCTGGCCAGTGTGGCTCAGTGAGTGAGCGCTGACCAGGCCATAGTTTGATTCCTGGTCAGGGCACATGGAAGTATTGTGGGCTCGATCCTAGTGTGGGGCATGCAGGAGGCCACCAATTAATGATTCTCTCTCATCATTGATGTTTCCATCCGTCTTCTTCTCTCTTCCTCTCTAAAATCAATAAAATAATATATTTTTTAAAATGGCTTCTTTTTAGAAGACCAGGCCTGATGTTTTTCTTTAATTATGATTTGTCTAAAAATTATAAATAATCTGTCTTTTGGGGACAGAGACAAGACAATGATAAGAAGAGAAAAATCCAATAGTGGGAGAGGAGTGAATGGGATCCTGTGTTACGCCTGCCATGTTTTTTACTAGAAATAGCGTAGCACACCGAAAGGTGGTATTTCTCTGAGACTGGTGGCAGAGAGTGTGGGAAGTGTGAGTGTTTGCTTTGTCTCTCAGGAAAGGCCTGAAAAAAATCAAAGGCATTCATCATCCTCTCCATCAAAGTTATGGGAGGTGAACAAGGGAGATGTTGAAAGAAGGAAACCTTGAAGCTTTCCAGACTTTCTGCCACTGCCCATCACAAGTTACCTACCCAGTATAGCACGTCTGTCCAGCCTTCCATGGTGATGCACTGGAACACCGTGAGCATCGCGAAGGCAAAGTTGTCGAAGTTGGTGATGCCGTGCCTGGGCCCATCCCATCCAGGCTTGCACACAGTGCCATTCTGACACTGCCGTCCATGGCCTGTCTCCAGAGCACAAGGGGAGGGGTCATCTTCTGCTGGGACATCTCAAATGGCCAGGGGAGAGGGACACACGGTGGCGGGGGCCACATAAAGGGCGGAGATACACAGAGGGGAGGGGATGAGGGGGAGAGATGCACAGAGGGAAGGAGAAGCACAGAGGGGGGAGATGCACAGAGTGAAAGGGGATGCACAGAAGAGGGATGCACAAAGGAGAGAGGGATGAACAGAGAGGGGAGAGACGCACAGAGGGGAGGGGATACAGAGAATGGGCATGCAGAGGGGAGGAGATGCACAAGGTGAGGACACATAGAGGGAGGGAGATGGGCAGAGGGAAGAAATGGGCAGAGAAAAAAATTAGAAGTCAGAGAGGAAAGTTACAGGATAAGATTGATGTGATAGGCAAAACAACCACATGGTAATGCAAAAAAAGTTTTCATTCGTCCCCTGTATATGAATTAAGCAACATAAAGAGCTAGGTATTCATTTAGGCTATTGGTTTAGAATGCTAGTACTTTCAACCAATTGTTGTAAAATGGCATTTTAAGCCCAGTAATTTATTTTAAAGACAGTAGAGATAGTGCACATTCTGTTGTAGCACATCAGCATCATACTCAAGTGGTCAATAAAAAAAAATAATGATGATGGAACCACTTTCAGTGGAAGATATCCTAGAAAATGAAGGAAGTCCATGTTTTCTTATTTTAGGGGTATTTCCATTGGAATAACAGAATTTCAAGTGAGAGCGTGTTGACTGGAAGACTACTCCACATCATTAGCCAACAGATCCTATTCGGTCACACTTTGAGACTATGGGAGAGTCTGTAAAGTATTACATGATGCATCAGCAGGGACGCAAGTCACTTTGTGGTGCAACCTAGCTAGTGAAGGATAAAGTAAATCCTGACTGCAGGGAGAGGACAGCCTGCAGCCGTCTTTCTTATAACCTGAGCTCACGCTGTGGCCTGTGTTTTATGCAGGTCAGGTGGAACCTTGTACCACTGCCCTTGCTCACCAGCATTCCTACCTTTCAGAAGAAAAGAATCATTTTCTGACTCTACTCAAGATAGAGAGGCAATGGGCAACAGGGAGAATACTCAATAGGTGTAGACAGGACTTTTTCAGAAACCAGTTTTAACATCTGTGGCTACAGACAATGCTTGGGCCAATTCCATATGCTGGGAACAGCTGCTAAAAAACCAATAAATTAAGATGAGGTTTATATTTTTGGTACAGAGATCATTAGTAAATTGAAATAAGACTTGATTTATTTAAGAATTTCTATTGTAGTAAAAAAAAAATGTTGAGAAAGCCTTGGCCCCAGCTGAGGCAGGTAACCGTGCTTGCTTGTAGAAAGTAACAGCAATAAGCAGGATAGACTTAACAACCAAATGATTGCTTCTGACAACAGGGAAAATACAGTCCCAGAGAGAGAATTTATTTGCAGTTCTTCTTTTAGAGATTTTTATATGTATCAAAACAATCACAAATGTCCAGTACTTCAGTATTAAAGATGGTTGGTTGGTTGGTTGTTTCGTGGTTTGTGGCTTCAAATTAGAAATTTCACTCCCAAGAGGAAGATAGGAAGAGGTTATTAATCCATAACTAACATAATTCTTAAGAGAATGGAGTTGAGCACCATGGCTGGAAATATATGCTGAATTGTGTTTTCTTGGCTTTTTTTTTTTTACCTTTTCTTCATCTTTTTTCAGTTACTTTATTGAAATATAATTGACATTTCTTCCAGTCCATGAATGTAAATGCACAGCTCAATTATTTTTAGTAAATTTACATACTAGTTGTTGTGCAGCCATCACCACAATCCATTTTTAAAACCCTTCCATCCTCCTCCAAAATTCCTATGTGCCTTTTTGCAGCCAGTCCCAGCTCCTGCCCTACCAACCTGCTCTGCACTCCATCTCCATAGCTTTGCCTTTCTAGAATTGCATATACATATTCAGTTCACTGTCTGTTTAACCACAAGCTGATGGGCATCGGGATTGTTTCCAGGTTTGGGCTACTGTGAATAGCGCTACTTCTGGCTTATTCTTGGCCTGGTGCTTTGGGCTGTATGTGGGTGTCTGTAATATGACCCAGGTGAAGAGGTCTGCATCCCTGGTCCCTGAGCTGTCACAGAAAATGAATGTCCTCATCATTCCCGTCTCCAGACGCTGGAGGCTCCCATGAGGCTCTGTTCATACAACTGAACTCCAGTCAATTTTTTGTGACTTCAAATTTCAAAATCCTTGGAGATTTGAATGTGACTTAAACAAGGGGAGGCTATGAAAGAAGGGGAACTAAAAAGTGAATACCAAATCTAAACAGTTAAAGAAAAAGTAGATATTAAGTATGTAAAAAATTGAGAGCCACGAGACTGAATAGATCATAAACTCAGTTGTGTTCTTGCCCATGCTAGTTCTTGCCTATGTTTTCTAGAAGGACATGTTCTGTCTCTGTTATGAAAGGGCTCAAATAATAGAGAGATGGGATGGAAAGATAAGGGAAAATAGAAATTTTGCATCTCCTTTTCCTGTTTTGCTTTTTAGTGCAATTAAGATGGTATTAATCTTTGCACTGTGGTTGCCAATCTGACAGCTTTTCCTGTATTCTCAATCCCTGAAATAAACAGAAATAAGGGAAGTGAGTTCTGAGTGTCCTCAAGAAAGGAAAACACAGTTTGGGGTTTTACAAATGTATGGTGAAAAGAAATAGCATGAGGGGAAATGATCTCACTACTAAAAGAGAAACGGTTGAGATTCAGTAAGATCATCTAAAAGTTCAAGAGCCACTCTGCTATTTTAATTTAAGTCTGTCTTGAACAATAGTAAAAAATAAATAAAAATAAAAAAGATATGAGAACAATTACGAAGCAGTGATGATCTGGTAAAAATAGATATAAAAAGCAGTAAAGTTAGCATTTGAAAAATGTGAGCACACAAATCATCAGGTCCTTGTGACATGCTCTGGAGGGTGAGGGGAAATGAGATCTAATTGGAAATGAGATCTAATTGAAAAATTCTGGGGAGTCCTAATGAAGGGAGATGGCATGAGGGAGGAGGAAAAAACAAAGCAATGTGGATGAAGTGTGGTAAAGTCATTCTGGAAAGTCCAATTAAGTTCGAAGTAAAATAATGGAGGCTAGATTATGAGAGATTTAAAAAATGTGGTCAATACCAACAGGAGCCTGACACCCTGGGACTGTGCCAGTTAGGGGTTCCAAAGAGAAATATCAGAGACAAAACCAATTACTTTTTTTAGGCCCCAATTTTAAGGAGTGTATAGAATGAAAATGATTTCATTTCTAAGTTTTAGCCAATTCATTCTTTGCCAGTCTCTGGGGTAATTATTGTGTTTGGGAGAGCCATTCAGAGTGACCTGGCTCAGAGCACTGTAAAACAGATGGGATGCCAGAAACAAAAGGAGCCAGTATATGCTGGTGCACCTGCAGAGGAGCCTGCAGGGCACCTTCCAAGTGCCTCGAGGTGGAGGAACATTGTCTCTCCTGAGGCCACCTCTCCCGGGTACTGGCAACGCACCCTAAAAGCAGAATAATGGTTCGTCTGGCCAGCTCCAGAGCTTCTTTATATATTTTCTAGGAAACATGGCTCAAAATCTAATGTATTCTAAAATGTACAAGCATATAAAATTCAGTCTGAAAAATAAGTTCAAAATGTAAAAAGAAGAATTGGATGTAAATCCCATTAACAATTCTTTTTTTCTTTTTGAAAGATGTTTTTATGGATATCAGAGAGAGGAAGGTAGAGGGAAAGAAATAGAAACTTCAATGATGAGAGAGAATCATTGATTAGCTGCCTCCCGCAACTCCACCCCTCCACCTGGGACTGAGCCCAATCCAGGCATATTCCCTGACTAGGAATAGAACTGTGACCCTCTGGTTCATGGGTAGATGCTAAACCACTGAGCCACACTGATTGGACCCATTAAATATTCTAACAAGGGCTCACAAACACTTCTGTATAATTTAAGTTTGCAGAAAATATGGAAATTCAATCCAATGACTAAAATTAAAAAAAAAATCCAAAAGTGGTACAACACTCTCCAAAACACATGATATTAGTTTCACAGACTGCAGGGTTGGTTTTCTACTCTGGCTGCATCAACTATGTCCAGGATCTTGTACATGTTCCCTTTTTATAAGGGTTCATCACTCTGGGTGGAAGAGGCCCTGATGACAGCTATATCATGTTCTATTGGGAGAGATAGATGGAGTGGGTCCCAGGGTTGTCATCAGATAGCAGGATCAGAAAGAGGAGGTGTGTGGGCTCTGATTGCAATACTGAGAGGAAAGACTCCTGAAGCCACATGTCCTCTGTCCTCTTCCCAGCAGGAAGTCTGGCTCCACATGGAGAACAAGGTCACCTTCCCGTGGAGCTCGAATGGCTCCCCTCTCTGGAGAGCTTCTATGGTGTCTATCCTCTAACAAACTGACTCCCAGGGCTGATGGTCATTTCCGTGATGGGAGTACCTTCCCTTTTGAACTTGGAGGTAAAGGTAAAACCCACCACATAAATAATCTGATGCATCCAAGGTAGGAAGTAGGCAATGTCTTGGGTACTTTTCCTGGTCCTGATTACTATTGAGGTTGGACAATAAAATGGCCCTAAATTGACCACTGCAATTGGTGAGGCCAGTTCAGATCTTTATCCTAAAAGCAACGAGGCCACTAAAACTTTGAGCAGGACTGAGGGGCTGATTCACCAGACTGTCCAGCTGCACAGGGTGGAGTATCCCATCCTGTCTCTCCCTGGTCTATCACACCCACCATTTCCTTGCCATGTGAGGCCACTGCAGGCCTCAACAAAGCCCAGTGAGGAGGCCCAACTAATACTCAGGTTTGATTACTAGCACAGGCCCTTACAGGACCCTGCCACCTGTAGAAAACACACTCGTGCTATAGGAGCCACGTGCAGTATTGAGAACAGTGACGCATGGCTCAGCGGTGCACAGGGCAGAACTGCCATCTTTGGCTTATGGCAAGACTTCACCATTTTACTCCTTCCCATTTGCTATTTGGTTGGTGAGACCCACACCAGCACCCACTGCTGAATTGATGGGGATCTTTGAGCCTCAACATCCCAGTGACTGCTTAAGAAGTATGGGCCAAACAGATCATTGATCACTTTAATACTAGTACAAGTGCATAAACTTTAGACATACTATAGTAGCTCTTAAGTAGGACTCAGAATGAGCTCTAACAAAGCCACAGAATTAATATATATTTACTGGCCTGGGGCTAGCTACTGTAGGGTTGTTTTTCTACTTTGGCTGCATAAAGTATGTCCAGATTCTGAACATAAGGAAGGATTTGAATTCAAGGGGAAAATATTATTCATTGCATTATTGGGTATTTCTTTAGATAAGGGTAAAACCTCAGAATTTAGTTAAAGGCAAGCCTGTTTGTTCCAATACTAAAGAGCTTCTGTTTTATTTAACATGATAGTTTATTTTATACAATTATGATCCCATAATTTGGAAATTCTCTCTAGAGTGAAAAAAATGGTCTCTCATTAAACACTCTCCATCAAAAAAGTAAAAACCTTTGTGTAAGTCTTTGTTTATAGGTTTATAGCTTTTTGTTTGTTTAGGGACTGTGGCCATATGGCAATGACCTTGCAAATAACCAATATAGCCAATCAAATAAGATCATCCAGATTCTGCAACCCATTTCAGTTTCTGAATATGAATAATTCATTTTACTCCCTGTTGTAGGTCAGCTCCCAAAGCAAGAGGGGTCACATGGGATTAATAATGAGCTGATAGAAATGAGGGGCAGTAGATGAAGAAATGTGCACAATCCTTTAATGCTTCAGACATGGCCCTCTTTCCTCAACAAGATGCCAAAAACTAAGATGAATAATAAATCATGGAAGTTTAATACTACTAACCCCTTGGGGTATTTTTCAACAAGTTTTTATGTTGAACTACTTTATATGTCTGTTAAAAAGCCTTGTCAATTTCTGTTTGAATTTTTTTTAATGTCAAGTTGAGATTTTAGTAACTTAAGTCAGTAGTTGTAGCATATTCCTTAAGCCAAAACTCTAGACCTACTCAAGGAAGTGCTTAATGAGCCAGCATTGCTTGTTAAATAGATTGATTTATTGAAGGAACACAAGAACGAAGTTCTCAAAAAGGAAGAACTGTGAAGTCATGAGGTATAGCGAAACCTTCTCCTGGAGGAAAAGAGGTTTCACCACTGGCTGACCTCCTTCCAGCATGAGACAGGGTTGGGTTCTGCCTAGGAATGGAGAAGCAGAGGAGCCAGGATCAGCCCAAACACCCAAACTGCTGGAGACAGGCAGTATCACCTTCTTGAAAGGACGTTTGATGGCCAGCAATACTGAAGAACCAACAGAGCATAGATCTACATCCTTAGGTTAATTCTGATTCTTAAAATATTCAAGGTTGGCTAAGAGATGTTTCTTGAATTGCACAGCTCATTTAAACAGTGTTTAGTAGTGCTGCACAAAGCTTGCATTTAGCTATTTGTAACCAAGATCTATTTTAGTAAAAACAAAAATTATCAAGAGAAAACGAAGACTGATCTCTCCCTTAATCATGGTTTGGAAATGATCCTTGGAATGAAGGCCTTCCTGGGCACTATTGGTCAGGTAGAGGCAGTGTCCCTGGCTGAATGGAAGTAGTGACAACACAGTAAAACTTCTTGACAGCTGGCCAGTCAGCATCTTCCCTTACCTGCTATGCCCTCCTGGTTGTAGCAGGTCTTATGCATCTTCCCCATGAAGAGTTCCAGGCCAATAATAGCATAAATGATGATGACAAACAGCACTAGCAGGGCAATGTGCAACAGGGGAACCATGGCCTTGATGATGGAATTCAGAACCACCTGGAGACCTGCAATTACAAATCATAGACAGTGACAATAGTGAGAATACCAGCTTTCATTTATTGAACCACGTGCTCTCTTTGATGGCACACTGACATGATCTTATGCAATCTTCTTATCATCCTCCTTGCACCATGAACCCCCTTTTTTAGATTAAAAAACTGAATGACAGAGCAGTGGCCCACAGGCTGGCCTGACTCTAAATCTCTTTGGAGCTATATCCAAATGAAAAGACTGGCAGGGTTATTCTTCCAAGGGAAAAAACATGTTGTTTCACCCAGAACTATACAGTTTCCTAACACCCCATGTTAGAGACAATCTACCCTTTTCTTCTCCTGGAACAGGAACTCCCTATAGGGAGGCTCACTTTGACTAGAGGTAGCCATGCAAGAACATGCTGATTGCTCAAGAGACTATGGCTGACCCATATGCTCTAAAATATACAGGTCGCCATAGTCTGGTAGTAGGTCATCAAGGGGGTGGGACTTTCTTTGCTGAAACTGATTCATACTCTGGGATACCTCTGGGCGGTGAGACCTCTATGAGAGGGCTGAGGAAGTAGCTTTGAGGGCATCTTCTCTGGATTACATGGGTGGACCTCTCTTTCTACAGATTTCTTACCAGGCCACCTTCTCTCAGGACCCAAGTCTGAAGAACATTATAGCCTTTCATTCAAAAACCACATTGAAGAAAGTCTGTGTTTAATGGGTACTGGATTTCAGTTTGTGGTGGTGGCTGCACAATGTGAACAAACTGAACTGTACACTTAAAAAATGGTTAAATGGTAAATTTATATCTCTATATCTATCTATCTATATCTATCTATCTATCTATCATCACAATAAAAAATAAACAAACAACTAAAGTACTTAGATCCATTCAAGAAAAAAAAGAAGAGTAAATGAAAAACTATTTAGCACATGAGTGTTGTCAGTCCACCCAAAGGGCTATAGGCTTGTATTGTTGACTTATGGGGAGAAGGACCCCCTTACTTATAAGCTCAAGTACAAATAACATACCAAGATACTCTTTGTTTAAAAAGAATGTGGCAAATTTTCATTTGCAAATGCCAAAGAGGTGGTCACCAGCAAGTCATCCCAGATTAGCTCAGGAAAGCTTCTGTCAACATGAGTGCAACAAGTCTCCAATCCGAGAGATGTGGGGGAAGGGCAGGCTTGCCCACCTACATCTAGGCCAGCTGTGCAGAAATCTTCTGTAGGCCACCTCTCACACAGGTATGATAGGACCCCACCTCTGAATCATTCCCCAGTGTCGTTGTCTGACTTCCCCACCCACCAGGGATATCAGACATGACTCCACTTTTCTAAGTATTTGGGACTTCCCTCTGTATTCACCTACCACCCTTCTCCCTGGGTCTCCCACTCCCCAGACCTAAGGGGGTCACTGGCACTTGTGATCTGGTGGATGTCTTCACAAGCCTAACTAGAGGAATTCTCCACAGCTACAGCCAAGCTGGGAGAGAAAAAATAAATAAAGGAAGAGAAAAGGTGGAATCATTTCACCTGTGAATTAAAGAGTGCTTTGCAGCCTCCCATTAGAAGCAGATGTTTTCAGATCTCAATGATTCCATTAATTAGAATATTGTACACACATTAGTTGTAAAGTATGTGAAGTCATGAGAAAGTTGAAAACTGAACTGCAAAGCAACTTTCAGGGATGTCTTCTGCAAGGAGGGGCCTTTGTTATCAGGCCTCCAGTGCCATGGCCTCAGATGGCAAGAAAATGACTGGAGACACAGGATGGGAAACTCTCTTCTGTGCCACAACCAGAGGGTCTGCTCTTAAAATAAAGACTGAAATCTTTCTCATGTCCTATAAAGCCCCAGAGAGTCAATCGGCACACCGCTTCACCCACTTCCATCCCCTGCCACTCACTCACTCTTAGGACTCCTTGTTATTTAGCTTTTCTTTTAGATTCAAACAAGCCATACTTCTTCCCACTACTGGGCCACCACAGATGCTGTTTGTTCCCTCAGCTGGACCACTTTTCCAATATTTCCTCCTATTTAACCCTTTGGCTCTCAGCCCTAAAGCGTTTCTTTTCCCAGGGATCCTTCCCCAATCTCCCAAACCAAACAAGTTTCCTTTCTTACATGTCTTCTTGGAAACATTGCCCTTCTTTTGGAGCACTATACTCATTAAATAGTTTTTGTTTGTTTGTTTGTTTGTTTGTTTACATTTTTGTCTGTCACTCACATCAGGCTGTGTTTTGTAAAGATAGCACTCTCCATTCTCTGACCATTTTATGGCTAAGGTCTACCTTGGTGCTGAGCACATGGCGGCTCAGTAAGTGTCTACTGAAGGGGTGACACAGTCTAAGCAGCGGTTCTCAACCTGTGAGTCACGAACAGCTAGCAGGGTCTCCTAAGACCATCAGAAAACACAGATATTTACATTAAGATTCATAACAGTAGCAAATTACAGTTATGAAGTAGCGACAAAAATAATTTTATGATTGGGGATCACCACAACATGAGGGACCATATTAAAAGGTCGCAGCATTAGGAAGGTTGAGAACCACTTAGACTCTAAGAAAATGGATTCCTTCTTTCCAGTCCATCATGAGAATTTGACACTCAAGGCCTGGATGCTTAATAGTTTCTTGGAATTGGCTCGTCGCTGTCCCACAAACAACTCCTCCAGTTCAAGTTCAAATTTGGAAAACATAGCAACATTTCTCCACCCAAGTGTTCTCCTCAGATAGACCATGATTATGGTTGATAAGCAATCACTAGGCCCTTCTTTAGGACTGGCTGATCACACTGGTGGAAGTAAATGAGCCCTTGATAAGCCTGGTAAAGCAGCTGTTATTAAATGCCCTCTGAACACAAGATTATAAGGCCTACATTTAAGATGATTCTCTTTCTTCACCAGAAATCAGGATATAAGATCTGACAAATAACACAAGTGCTTACGGAGAGAATATTTGATGTGAAAAGTATACTGAAAAATTTGGAACATACAGTCTCACAGAGATTAACAAATAATCTAGAAACCCAATTTCATGTTAGGTGACCTCTTCTGTGGATGAAAAAATTAACTACATGCCTGGCTGTCCAACCATCCAGGGAGATGGGGCTTTAGGAAGTAGTATCATTAAATGCTGGGATTAGGAAAAGTAAAGAGATGGAGTTTAGCTAACATGTGTGACTTTACTTTTCTCTCTTTTAGAGTGCTGTAATGTATTCCTTCTGGTCAAAATATTCCAACTTGAAAATTCCAAGTTAAGAAAGGCTTCAAGAATCTGCATATACTAGGTGTACCTGTTAATAATGGTGGATTTTGTACATGATAATTTCAAGAGAAACATCGAAAGTGCTTTATTCAAAGTAATGTGCATAACTAGCTACATATTTCTCGCATCTTTTAGGTAATTTGTGGATACTGTCCCAATAGACCTTTTTTTGTTTTGAGGCAAACCATTCAGAGACCCAATTTTCTATTTCTTCATAAGTTTTGAAGTGCTACTCAGAAAGTGTGTGTGCCATCATGTGGAACAAGTGATAATCTGAAGGAGCAAGGTCTGGTGAATATAGTGGGTGGATTAGTACTTCCCAGGCAAGATCCTTTAATGCGTCTTTAACTGGTTTTGAAGTGTGTGATGGTGCATCATCATGAAGAAAAATTACTTTGCCGTGTTTTTAGGCACATTCTGGTTATTGCACCATCAACACGTGGTTCAAATTGATTATTTGTTGTCAATAGTGATCAGTATTAACGTTTTCAACTGGTTTTAGAAGCTCATGATACACCACACCTCCCTGATCCCACCAAACACAGAGCATTGTCTTCTTCCTGAAGCTTATTTGGCCTTGCAGTCGATGTTGATGGTTGACCTAGATCAATCTGTTATTTTGTGCATTTGGATTCTCAAAATAAATCCACTTTACATCGCCAGTCACAATTCAATGCAAAAAAGACTTTCTTTCCTACCACTGAAGCAACATTTTACTGATGACTTTTTGGTTTTCCATTTGCCTTTTGTTCAGTTGATGTGGCATCCATTTTTCTTCCTTTAAAATCTTTCCCATTGCTTGTAATGTAAATGATCAGAAATTGCTTGCTGAGCAATGTTTAATCTTTCTGCAAGTTGTTTTTGTAATTGTTGGTCTTCAAACTTTTTTGGTTGACCTGGACGTTCTTTGTCTTTCACATTGAAATCATCACTTTTAAAGTGTTTAAACCAGTGTTCACAAGTATTCTGAGATGGAGATGTTCACCATAATTTTTCCGAAGTACACAGTAACTTTTTCTTCAAAATAAAGTAATGAACTAAAACTTTCTGCAAACAGCCAAAACCAGTTTGGCTCAGTGGATAGAGCATCGGCCTGTGGACTAAAAGGTCCCAGGTTCGATTCCCATAAAAGACATGTACCTTGGTTGTGGGCACATCTCCAGTAGGGGGCATGCAGGAGGCAGCTGATCAATGTCTCTCTCTCATTGCTGTTTCTAACTCTCTATCTCTCTCCCTTCCTCTTTGTAAAAAATCAATAAAATATATTAAAAAAAAACTTTCCGCAAATGCTCTTTTTTTTTTGGCATAAAATTTGACATTTTTAAGCGTAAAAATATCTATGATGTTAACACCTCAGCAAATTTGACATATGAAGTTTGAAGCTTGCTGTCAATACCACAAAATAGCATACTTATCAAATCGCATATACATATCTACATATGTGTAACTCCACCTATTGAAAAAAATACGCATTATTAACATAGTATAAAATCATTGTTTTTCCTAAAAATATCAAGAGAAACCAATTATAGAAAGCAAAGCCAGGCATTTTTCTGTAAGAAAGTATTGAGATTACACTGAAAATGCCCAGATTGACTGAAGTTGGTGCTTCCACACCTGTTACAAACAGTCCACCAATGGATGCATGGTCGATGACACATTACATTCTTTTGTTTTTTTACAGAGCATCCCACCAAGCCCTGCTTTTGCTGGTGGGTTGTTCTGTTCTGAGTCCCAGTGGAAATATCAGGAAGGAATCTAAAAATCACTTTGTGAGTAAGAGCCTGAGAAATAAGGAGAATGAAAATTCACCAGCACTGAAAGGTGCTGTCTGATCAAGCACTCTGTTCTCTTCATGCAAACTCTATTTTCCTAGTTCCCTCTATTGAACTCAAATTTTAAGCCATTCTTATATAAAATGAGAGGGGGAAAAGGGAGAATTAAAAACCTCAAATTGGAGATACTTGTTAATGTTAGGCTGATTCACTGTTTGTATTCTATATTGATATAACATTTTTGTTGGTGGATAGGAATGTACATTTCATGTCCCTAACTTTTCAGACTCCATGGCTCCAGACAAGCATTAGGAAAGCAATAGAAATGATCAAGGAGGTCTGATCACAGAATCCATAAGGCAACAGTGCTGAAAATCATTGAACTGGGAGAAGAGAAGTTTGGGGGGTGGTGGTGGATACAAGCTTTTCATAGATGGACTCAAAGTTTGTCAGAACAGGAAGAAGACTTTGGAATCAATATCTTAAAATTTCACTCCTTCAAAGGATATTTACTGAGCTGTGTTCTATGGGCTACCAGGTGTTTTAGGACTAGGGGATACAGTGGTGAATAAAAAGCCCTCAGGCCTCGCCTTCATAGAGTTTGTAATGGAAGCCAGACATTAATCAAATAATCACAAAACTGACAGATGATTGCAAACTCTGCTAAGATAATTCATGGAACAGATGGTATCATAAGGGTCCTCCTATAGCCTGGACGATAGAGGAAGGCTTCCCCAGAAGGGAAGGTTTGAGATTAAAGCTGAACAATGAATATGAAGAGGACCTGGCCATGTGAGTGGGCAGGAAGACAGGTCTAAGCAGAAGCATCTGAAAGTTCCAAAAGAAGGTTGACTGGCTAGATTATCTTGGAGACTCATAGGAGACTTACAGCCTCCATCTGTTGGCCTCATACTTTCCCCTTGCTCTTTTTTTCTGTTTCTTTAAAAAACAACTGAAATAAGATTTGAGAAACTAGTTTATCACTTCTGTATGAAGTTTGAGGAAGCAGAAATCACATTGACTTTCAGAGAAAACAATTCAGGAAGCACATGAGAAGGGATCTCCTGATAGCCTTCTTTGTGATATGGAGAAAATAATCCCATATGCCACCGACCGATGGTGAGAGGCAGAGAACTGGGCCAACAGTTTTCTACTGTTCTTCTGGCTTTAGGGTCCCTTTATTACCAAGCTCTCAGTTGACTCAATCCAACTTGAGAGTGTGGCACTGCCTAAAATGCTGCCCAACAGCAAGCCTAGATTGAGTTGTCCCGCCAATCTCAAACCTGGAAAAAAGTCTTCTGAAATGGGTTAGACCAAATTTCTAAAGCATTCAGTTTTTCCAATGAAATTACTATTGGTTTTGGTGCTGACTCAGGACTCTGCAGGGTGACAGGCCTGTGGTTAGGAAGATACTGGGGAGGATTCAGGATTGCCCTCACTAGGCCAGCAGTTTAGATAACCTCTCCTCATAGAATGGCAATCAGGAAAACACACTGCTTGATCCAGAGGTCTGATGAGCTGAATGATGATTAACTGAGAGATTGGCCTCACCTAAGTGAGTTATGCCTTTATTATTAACTAAATTCAAACCAAATGGCAGTACATGGTGAGCCAACTCAGAGCTTCTTTACCAGCCCCTCCTGGGATGTGGATTCTCTCAGAAAGGAATGTATTCCCATGAAAACAGGTGCTCAAGTAAAAAACATTGTCTTTACCATGTCCATTCTGCCCCCAGACCTCATTCAACATGAACTTGGACGCTGACTTTAAGGAAATGCATATGAAACACCAACCTCTCCTACAAGGGAAACCTCAAATTACTCCTTCCTTTGTCAGTGCCTTCAGAGGAATTCCCCTTCCCTAATGGGAGAAGGTGTACCCAGATGGTAGAAAGCTCTTCCTCAAAGTGTTAGGTTGCTTTTCTCCAGTATTACAGACAGCTTTGCATCCCTATTTGGGAGCTTACTTAGCACCTAAGAAGTCCCTGGACAGTTTTTACTTAAAAAAAAACAACAACAATTGATTACTGCAGAGGGCAAGATAGGGACATGAGCCTATACTATACCACTGGAGAGCAGGAGACATGTATGCTAGGGTTTGTCCTCCCAGCTACAATATAAGCTGTTCAACAGAGTTGTGGAAGGGGCTCTGACGACTGTGACCAATGTTAGGAGTGGCTCGACATCCCTTTTCTCTCTTGACATTGGGCCTGGGTCATTATCACTCTTACCAAGCCTGCATCCCCAAATGTTCCTATGGCCTTCAATTAGCCAATCTATGCCTTCGCATGGCCATCGATTATGAAACTCTCCTTGTCTCCATGACAGTGTCCAATTTTAGTTCACTCAACTCCATAATTAGTTCTTTGCCTCCTTCCTTCCCACCCTCTCTTCTGGACCTCTTTTAATCTGAGGAATATGACAAAGACAAAAGAATGAAATCTCTGCCCATGTGGAACTTTCAGCTACATGAAGAGGCAGACATGAAAATAGCTAATTGAAGAAAGAGGTGATAATCTTCCCAATAATTTGTACAAAGAACTATGAAAGCATAAAGGAAGGAGAGACTACCCTAACTTGGGAGAGTAATAAAGACAAAGTGCCTGTGTCATAGACATGTGTGCTGTGTATGTTAGGGGCTAAGCTTCTTTTTGCCACTTACTTACAGCTAATCTTTTATCCTTTTGTGTCTTTCTAAACTCTCTCTTTCGCAGGAAATTAATTCACTTCACTCTATCCTTAAAGGTTCAATAGTGACCATTATAAGTGAATCCAAATTTGCAATACCTTTTCTTTACTCTCTTATGAGTTCAAGTCATGCATCTTTATAAGCTACTAGATATTTCTGATGGAATTTCCTACCATCTTCTTATACACAATACATCTAAACCTGAACTCATAGCCTTTCCCTTGTCCCCACAAGGCTCAAAACTTGGCAGTCACCTTTGTTTACTTCTCCACCAAAGACCAGCAATTCTTCATCCATAGCATCTGTCTTATCTGCTCTTCCCACTGTCTTATCTGCTCTTGCAATTGATATCCTTACTGTCACCTGTCTGGATTGGTAGACTGGGCTTCCTGCTACTCAACCCATTCTGCACCATTATCCCATTATTCATCCTAAAATTGCCCTGCTCAGAAACCCCTTCTACATGATCTGCTATTGTAGGTACTCAAATTAATTTGTAAAAACAGAATAAAACCAAGTTCCAAATATCAGAATAGTAGAAACACCTGGGAAGGAGAGCAATCTGTTGAGGGAACCATTTTGAGAGAAGCTGTGATGATTCCAGCCCAAGATGACCTGGAGAGGATCTCAGGACAAAAAAAAAAAAACCCCTGATTTTACTTTCCTCTCTCCTGCTGAGCTCCTGCTCTGCTCCCCATCGAATGAAATCTACTAGAGGCCATAGTGCAAGGTAGCCTTTTAATGTAGTCTATATGGTTAGATCCTTTGGCCAGAGAGCCTATTGGAAAAGGATGGAGAGTGGATATGGTGGGCAAATGGAACAATGTAGGACAGACAGAACAATGAACTTACAGTAGTTGGCAAAGTATCATTGGCTTTCTATGTGCCACCATCACCATTCCATTAAACTAGGAGGAATTACCCTATTTGTAGGGCTTCTGAGTTTTATGAGCAAGAACTCCCCAATTTGGGAGGGTGATCAGATAAATGTTTAACTCACTAGCCAACTTTGGGTCCTCATCTTCCAAAGTCATACCTGATAGGATCTACAAATGAATTTTCTTATCAGCATGTGTGGTCATCACTATCATCATTATCATCATTGTTGTGATCATCATCACCATCATCAAATTGTGACTTATGCTTACTTCTGATACACATGAACCAGTTAATACATGGATCATGTCTTGTACCTTCATTCGACTAAGGGAGCAGCATACACTTTTAATAGTTTCATAGGCTTAATGACTTTCAAAAGAAAATAGATCTATAACTACAAAGCATGTAGATCTCTCTTGGGGTAGAAGTAAGTTTGTCACATTGAGGGTCAAAGGTGCCTGAAACATTATCTTATTGGAAGTCTTTCCATGAAGGGGAGAAGAATTCTTGCCTGATTGCATTCCTGCAGTCTCAAGGTGTGTGTGTGTGTGTTTTAATCATGTTTTTATTAAAATGTCCTTATTCACTAGAGGTTTTCATTTATGCTTAATTGAACCTTTCCATGTTAATAAATTTCTGCATCCCACAATAAGTTTGATGAACATTAAAGGAGGTTGTTCCAGGAAAGAAATGGTGTATATTCTGTTGCCTAATAAATTAAAAACTATGAGAGTAATTAAAATATCAACCTTCACATTGAATTGTTATTATCTGTATTAACAATAGGGGTTGTGATGAGAAAAAGTAAGAGACATCTTGATATTAGAAAAAAATAAATATGGCAAAATGGAGATAAGATGATCCAAAGCAAACAATAATAATGATAATACCAGCTCCCTTTCTTGAGGACTTAGGATATACTTTACATATATCATTTAATTTAATTAGTTGACTATTTTAATAAAGATAAATGAACTGAGACTTAGGTAAGACAGATAACTTGTCCAAGATTACACACCTTGTAAATGCTGGAGAGGGAATTAAAAGTCAAGAGAACCTTACCTTATATCCTCCAATATTAGCCACTATCCAAGGCAAAAATGGCAAATACATTCCATGACTTTCTGACCCTATGCCATGGCAGATACTGTTATTAATCACAGCCTCTCTCTCTCTGCTCCCATAAAGGGCTTTACAATTCTTCTCAACAGTGTATCTCCTGTGCCAACATGAATTCATTGGAAGTGATTAGCTCATGATTTGGTTCCCTGTGTGCCCCTTCCCTACTGGTGATAAACTGCATTTTTTCAGCTAATTGCAAAATAGAAAGCAGACTTCTTTTGGTACCTGCAAGGATATAGATGCCTAGACTGGAACCTTTCCTTCTTTTAAAAAACTTGTTTGATAAAAGAAGTGTAAGAATGAACATATATAGATGCATAAACCACTCTATTACACTTAAATAACAGGAGAAAGTCTAATTCAACACATTAATAAAAATTCATGAATCTAACAATAAATTTAAAGAACATTTCATAAAATTCACTATTTATTTCCCAATTTTTTACTTCTTTTTTGTATTTCCCATTCTTTTCATTCTCTATGCTTGATTCTCAATATCCCTCCCCACACCGCCACCACCTTTATACAGGTCAATAATTCTATTTTCAGCTGTGTCAAGTCTTCTTTTAAATCCATTTGCTGCGTTAAAAATTTAGTATTATATTCTTAATCTCAAAAAATTACATATGGCTCTTTTCCATATCTTCTGGTTCCTGAGGGAGCCAGTGGTGCAGTCTCCCTGGTTGACTGAGTTGGGTGTTCCACGAGTGTCCCTTGTGTGGGTTGTCTGTGCTTTCCTGCTATAGTTGAGCCTTTATTGCCAAGTCAGTGGAAGGACTTTCCTCCTCAGGCTGATTGGCTATTAGAAATGGGCATGAGTGACTACAGCAGATAAGCTAATGTACAAGGGACTGACTCCATGAAGCAGGATTTTCTTTAGTGGAGCACTGGTGCCTGTTCAGTCCACCATTTGAATATATTGTTTATGGAGCTGGTTGAGTAGTACTCTGGTGTGGTACGAAGCCATTCACCAGGTGTGTTGGTCCTAAGGCCTCTTGGGAAGGACTCTGGTGCAGGCCAAGGTCAGCCACTGGCTATGCCCAGCCAGGACCACCTGACAGAAGCTACAAAGTGATCTATAGAAGTTTGCTACCTGTTCTGGGCCTGGAGGCCTGACAGGAGAAGCTAAACTGTGAACTGAGGCTGGCTGCTACTAGTGTCAGGCTTGGGGCTGCTTAGCAAGAGGTACAGCGCATGCTGAAGCCAGATGCTGCTTGTTTAGAGTTTGTGAACCTTTGAGAGATTTCCAGAAAGTGTTCAATGTGAGCAGAGTCAGGCTGTGTAGAAAAGCTGCTGGAAGAGGTTCATACCATCCTGTGAGCTGTGTGGGGCAGGTCCCAGGGTATCATCAGATCAGAGTGAATGGTGTTAGTGAAGTTAACAGAAACCTCTGATTTGGTTCCCACCTGTTCCTGCAAGCTGTGTGGAGGGAAGGCTCAACAAAGGGAATGCTGGTCAGGGGGGCTGGTGGCCAGGGGGGCCAAGGATCATTGTGTAGTGTTAACCCAGAAGTGTATTCTGGGTTAACACTATAATAAACAGAAAGGCAGTTCTTGGAAGACTAGCAACCAGCCTCCTCCTCGGTTTCTCCCAAGGCTCTACACAAGTAGCAGACTAAAACCCACCCCCAGTCTTTCTGTGAGGAAGGCTATTTATTTGTCCTGAAGCTCCAGCCTGAGCAGGAGACTTCATGTCTGTTATGCATTTAGAGGCATGGATATGCTCTCAGGAAACATAGGTTGGTGAGTGCCATATTTGTGGTCTCCCTTGGCTCACTACCGCCATCTGGTACCTCCTCAAAAGGTGTTTATACACCAGTGTCGAGTTCCCCAGGAAACACCTCCAGATTGTCTGGTCTGGAATCCAGCAGGTCTTACAACTTTGTTCCCACAAGATTATATATATTTGCACATTTTAAAAGCTAATGCATAGGGGTCTGTCTTTCAATCTGCCAGAAACTAGGTGCTGCCTAAGATCCATTCCTTTGGAATACTGAAAGATCTTGGAAGACCCTCAAAAACTGGGACCTATTTAAAATAAATTATGCTGCTTAAGCAATCACAAAAGTTTAAGAGACGACTAAAGCTAGGGCTAGATTGAAAGATAAAAACCATCTCCTATACAAGGATACTCCTTCAAGACTGGAAGGAAAGGTAGTTGTTTTGCCTAATACATAGAAAAACACACAAGAGAGTCACGTCAAATGAGAAATCAGGGGAATATGTTCCAAATGAAAGAACAATATAAAAACTCAGAAAAATAAAAACTCTTACTGAATCAGAATAAGTAACTTACCTAATAAAATTTTTAAAGTGATGGTCATAAAGATTCTCCCTGAATTTGGGATAAGAATGGATGAACAGAGTGATATTTTCAACAACAACAACAAAAACAAAACAAAACAAAAAAAAACAACACCAGAAAATATAAGAAAGTAACAAACAGAAGTAACAAAGCTGAAGAACCGAACTAAAATTCACACTAGAAAGTTTGACAGCAATCTAGATAAAGCAAAAGAAAGGATCATTGTGTAGAAGACAGAGCAGTGTACCTCCTTCAAATAGTATAGTAGAAAGAAAAAATAAATTTTAAAAGCAGAGATACATTAAGGGAGCTATGGGCAACATAAATATTAATAACATTTTAATTATATGGGTCCCAGAAGGAGAGAGAGAGAGAAAAGGGGGGAAATGTATTCAAAGTAATAATAACTGAAAACTTTCTTAACTTGAAAAAGGAAACAGACATCCAGATTAGGAAGTCCTGTGAGTTTCACATAAGATGAACCCCAAAATATCCACACTAAGACATATTATAATTAAAATGTCAAAAGTTAAACACAAAAAGATAATCTTAAAATCAGCATAATACAATCAACTTGTTACATACAGGAAACCCTCATGTGACCATCAGGAGATTTTTCATATCCACATGAGACTCCCAGGAGATTTTTCAACAGAAACTTGACAAGCTAGAAGGAAGTAGCGTGATATTTTCAAAGTGCTAAAAGGAAAAATATCAACCAAGAATACTCTACCCAGCAGTTATGCAGAACTGAAGAAAAAAGAGTTTTAGAATGCCTTCAAACTTATATCAACTTAAAACAAACATATATATATGCTATTATATGTGAGCCTCATGGTAATCACAAAGCAAAAATTTATAATAGATCATAAAAGATAATGAGAGGATGCTTAAGCATAATACTAATTAAAGCAATCAAAGAACAATTGAAGAAAGCAAAAAAAGAAAGAAAGAAACAAACAAACAAACAAACAAAAAAAGAAAGAGAAACAGAGGAACTAGAAAAAAAACTCAAAAAAGTATGTTTTTCAATGGCAGTAAGTACATATCCACCAATAATTTAAAAAATGTCAATGGACTAAATTCTCCAATCAAGAGACAAAATGGATTAAAATAACAACACAAGATCCATCTCTATGGCCATTTTACCAAAAGCAATACAGAAATTTTATGCAATCCCCAACAAAAATCCCATAGGCATTTTTTAAAAGAAATAGAACAAAAGAATCATCAAAATGTTTTGGAACCACAAATACTCTGAACAGCCAAAGAAAGCCTGAGGAAAAAAAGAACAAAGCTGGAGGTATCACACTCCCTGACTTCAAATTATACTATAAAGCTATTATAATCAAAATAGCATGGTATAAAAACAGACACACAGAGCAATGAAACAGAATTAACAACCCAGAAATAAACCCTCATGTATATGGACCACTAATTTTTTATTAAAAAGTCAGAAACATACAAGGGAGAAAGGAAAACCTCTTCAATAAATGGTATTGGGAAAATTAGAAAACCACATTAAAAAGAATGAAACTAGATTGCTATTTGATACCATACACAAAATTAAGTTAAAATGGATCAAAGACTTAAACACAGAAGAAAACAGCTACTAAATTTATGAATCTTGGTCTTAGAGAGAATTTTATGACCTTGATCCCAAAGGCAAAAGAAGTAAAAGCAAAAATAAATAAATAGGACTATAGCAAACTAAAAAGCTTCTGCACACAAAAACAAACAAAGAAATCAACAAGGGAAAAAGGGCTTGAGGAGAAATGGTGGTGGAGTAGACGGACGCGTCTGGAGCTTTGTCGCTGGGCAGAGGGAGAGAGAGCGGCTGAGAGTTGCATTGGGAGTGTTTGTTGGCAAGCTAGGAGTCAGTTGTCCTCCAGGGGCAGGCGGGGAACTGCTGGAAGGGGCTCTCCCGGCCAGGCAGCCCCACTGCCACAGGGTTTTTGTCCGCCGGAGCCACCAGCGCGAACGCAGAGCCCGAGCCATCTTGCAGTGGGAGGTGGATGTCTGCGGCGGTCTGAATCCTTCGGCTGGGCACCCATCGAGCAGCCAGGAACCCGGGGACCCAGAACTCCGCTCTCCAATCGGCGCAGACACGCGGCGGGATCAGAGATCCACAGAGCACACGGAAAGGTCAGATTGCGCCTGACTTAAGGGGGAGGTGGATGTCTGCCGAGGTCTGAAAGCTGCAGCTGACGGAGGCACCCACAGAGCAGCCAGGACCCAGAGCGCGGCTTCCCAGGCGGCACAGATGCGCAGGCGGAGGATTCAGAGATCCACAGGGCGCGCGCAGAAGGGTCAGACTTAGCCTGGGCCAGGGTGCGGTCTCCTACCCCCGCAGGGCAGAGATGCGCACACTGCGGGAGCCAGGCTGCGGGAAAGCTGCCTCTGGAGAGGTCCGCAGAGGTGGTCAGGGCGTGATCCCTGAGTGTGAATGCAGACCCTCTGAGCTGTTGACACAGGAGAGCTCTGGAAAACACTCTTTTTTTTTTCTTTTTTTCTGGGGCAGAGGGACAGCCTGGGAGTTATTGCAGTGTCCAGGCTGCAAAACCCCCACAAACTGGTTTTGGGAACCACAGAGTAGCAGGATCTGAGCACGGCCTAGAGAGGTCCTGTGCTTTGTCTCAGAGATCAATTCCGAAACACTGCCCCCCAATGGATGACACACAAATTGACTCTCGCATAACCACAAGAGAATAAAGAGATTAAAACACCAAGAGGGGAACACAGGGAACTGCAATACCTCCCCTACTGGGAAACAGGAGTGCCAAGCAGAATAATAGTGGAAGTGAAGGACCATTCTATTTTTCTTCTTCATTTTTTTTTCCTTTTTTCTTTTTTTTAATTTTTAATTCTTTATTTTTCATTTTCACATATTTTAATTAAAAGAATATTTTTTTTCTTTCTGCCTCAATTGATTTTACCTTTATAATTATTACATTTTTGTTTTAAACTAGTATTATTAATTACTACTAGTACTTTACCGTTTTTGGGAAAAAAAAGTGTCATTTTGTTTTCTCTTTATTTTATTTCGGGATTAGAGTTCTACATTCTATTTTCAACTTCCCTTTAGCATAATTTTACTCCAACTCAACTCCACCTTTATGCCAACACTTTCCTCCTAACTTTCCCCATTTTGCTGTCTTGTTTCTCTTTCCCTTTTCCAACTTTAGATTCTCCCTATTTTTCTCTTTACCTGGTTAAAATTTCACCCCATTTATATATCTAATTTCAAATCCCCTACTACAAGTCCACACAAACCTCTCCCCTCTTGTCTTCACTAGCCAAAAAGTTGTTTTTTCTCTATGTCCTTTTGTTGCTATTTGCCTGAAAAGTGATTATATCGATTTTTTGAAAAATTTTTTGAGAGATTGTTTTAGTTTATTCTACTTGTTTTATTTTGCTTTTTGCTTGCTTTGTTTTCTACCTCTCTTTTCCCTCATCTCCCTCGATACCAGTTGCTATTTGCAATTTGCATTAATCTCTAGGTACTGGTTGCTGGCCTTTATTGGGATTAGTGAATGTTCTATTGGAGTTGTCTCCTGACATCTATATTTTGTTCCTCTTTTCTCTCTTATACACTTTCTTTTCTCTCTGACTTTTTTCTCTTCCTCTTTCCTTCTCCTTTTTCTCCTTTTTATTTTCTTATTTTATTTTATTTTATTGTTCATTTATTTATCTTTTTTTTCCCTCACTCTCCCAATTTGATTTTGGCACTTCTTTCTTTTCTTTCTTCCTCATTTTCCTCTTCTTCTTTCTCTATTTACCCCTAATTTGTCCTTCATTGGTGGTCACCTTATTTGTGATTATTAACATCTTGAATACATTTCTACTCAGTGATTTGTGTGCTGTACCTGGTCGTGTTGTAGTTTGTGCCTTTCAATCAACGTAGGAGAGAGCACTACATAACCAGACACCCAGAGAAGAAAGACCATGGGCAGAAAAAGAAACACCCCACAAAAGACAGAAAGGCAGGTTTCACCAGAAAAGGAAGTAAACGAAATAGAACCTCAAATAAGCCTACCAGAGAAAGAGTTCAGAGAAATTATCATAATGTGGTTGAAAAGAATGGAAGACAAATTTGACAATATGAGTAAGAGCCAAGAGGAAATGAAGAAGAACCTAGAGGAGGTGAAGAAGCATGAAGAAGAAATGCAGAA
Organism: Lasiurus cinereus; assembly: GCA_011751065.1. Taxonomy (NCBI): domain Eukaryota; kingdom Metazoa; phylum Chordata; class Mammalia; order Chiroptera; family Vespertilionidae; genus Lasiurus; species Lasiurus cinereus. Next base: position 3,480,570 of record JAAGEH010000011.1, on the reverse strand, counting down.
GAAACTAGAGGAGGTGCAGAATAAACAAGAAGAAATGAATAATGACATCACTGCTATAAAGAACACAATAGAAAGCATCAAAAGTAGACTAGAAGAAGCAGAGGACCGCATCAGTGAGCTAGAAGACACGGTAGGAAAAAATACCCATGTACAGCAGCTTCTAGAAAAAAAAGTTAAAAAGCAAGAGGAGAGTCTAAGGGAACTTTGGGATAACATGAAACAAAATAACATCTGCATAACTGGGGTTCCAGAAAGAGTGGAAACTGAACAAGGATTAGAGAACGTATTTGAAGAAATAATGACAGAAAATTTCTCCAATATAGAAAAGAAAAAATCCATACAAATCCAAGAAGCTTACAGAGTCCCAAGCAAAATGAATCCCAACAAACCGACACTGAGGCACATTATAATTAAATTGGCAAACACCGACGACAAAGTAAGAATCTTAAAAGCAGCCAGAGAGAAACAGAAAGTTACCTACAAAGGAACCCCCATAAGACTAGCTACTGACTTCTTAACAGAAACTCGTCAGGCCAGAAGAGAATGGAATGAAATATACAAAGTCATGCAAAGGAAGGGCCTGAATCCAAGAATACTGTACCCTGCAAGACTCTCAATCAAAATTGAAGGTGAAATCAAAAGCTTCACAGACAAAAAAGGACTAAGGGAATATATTACCACCAAACCAGCAATGAAAGAAATGTTAAAAGGTCTGCTGTAATAAAAAGAAAGAGGAAGCGAAGAAGGAACTCGGGTGTAAGGACTAAAAATGGCAACAGGTAAGTACTTATCAATAATAACTTTAAATGTAAACGGATTAAATGCTCCAATCAAAAGACATAGGGTAACCAATTGGATAAGAAAACATGATCCATATATCTGCTGTCTGCAAGAAACCCACCTTAGGAAAAGAGATGCACACAGATTGAGTGTGAAGGGATGGAACATGGTATTTCAGGCAAATGGAAATGAAAAAAAAGCTGGGGTTGCAATACTTATATCTGACAAATTAGATCTCAAAGTGAAGGACATAACAAGAGATAAAGAAGGCCACTTCATAATACTAAAGGGAACATTCCAACAAGAAGAAATAACTCTGGTAAACATATATGCACCCAATATAGGAGCACCTAAATACATAAAAAAACTCTTGGAGGATATTAATGGAGAGATTGACAGCAATACAATCATAGTAGGAGACTTTCATACCCCACTGTCACCATTGGACAAATCCTCTAAACAAAAAATCAGTAAAGAAACATCAATCCTAAATGACTCACTAGACCAGATGGAATTAATTGACATCTTCAGAACATTTCACCCCAAAGCCACAGAATATACATTCTTCTCCAGTGCACATGGGTCATTTTCAAAGATAGATCATATGTTGGGTCATAAGAAAAGTCTCTTCAAATTCAAGAAGATAGAAATCATATCAAGCATTTTCTCAGACACAGTGGCATAAAACTGGAAATCAACTATAATAAAAACAATAGAAAGAAATCAAACACATGGAGACTAAACAGCATGCTTTTAAACAACGACTGGGTAACCAGAGAGATCAAGGAAGAAATAAAAAATATCATGGCAACAAATGACAATGACAACACAACAATACAAAATTTATGGGACACAGTGAAAGCAGTCTTGAGAGGGAAGTTCATAGCCCTACAAGCCTACTGCAAAAAACAGGAAACAATGGTAATAAATCACCTAAACCTACAACTCAAAGAGCTAGAACGTGAGCAACAAGAAAAGCCCAGTGTACTTAGAAGGAAGGAAATAGTGAAGATCAGAGCAGAGATAAACAACTTGGAGACCAAAGAAACAATTCAAAAGATCAACAAAACAAAGAGCTGGTTCTTTGAAAGGATAAACAAGATTGATGGACCCCTAGCCAGGCTCACCAAGAAGCAAAGAGAGAAGACCCAAATAAACAAAATCAGAAATGAAAGAGGAGAAATAACAACAGACTCTGTGGAAATACAAAGGATTCTTAAAAAATACTATGAACAACTCTATTCCAGCAAATTGGACAACCTGCAAGAAATGGACATTTTCCTAGAAAAATATAACCTCCCAAAACTCAATGAGGAGAAAGCCAAACATCTCAATAGTCCAATAACTATGGAAAAAATTGAAGCAGTAATCAAAAAGCTTCCAGCAAATAAAAGCCTGGGACCAAATGGATACACAGGAGAGTTTTACCAAACATTCAAGGAAGAATTAAAACCTATCCTCCTCAGACTAATCAAAAACATTCAAGAAGAAGGAATACTACCAAACACCTTCTATGAAGCCAGCATCACCCTAATACCAAAACCAGATAAAGACAACACAATGAAAGAGAATTATAGGCCAATATCTCTCATGAACATAGATGCCAAAATCCTCAACAAAATTCTAGCAAACCGGATCCAGCAGTACATCAGAAAGATCATACACCATGACCAAGCAGGATTCATCCCAGAAATGCAGGGATGGTTCAATATCCGCAAATCAATAAATGTGATACATCACATAAACAAATTGAGAGATAAAAATCACATAGTCATATCAATTGATGCAGAAAAAGCATTTGACAAAATCCAACATCCTTTCTTGATAAAAACTCTCAGCAAAGTGGGAATAGAAGGATCATACCTCAACATCATAAAAGCCATATATGATAAACCCACAGCTAACATCATACTCAATGGGCAAAAACTAAAACCATTTCCCCTAAGAACAGGAACAAGACAGGGATGCCCACTCTCACCTCTCCTGTTTGACATAGTACTGGCAGTATTAGCCATTGCAATTAGACAACAAGAAGAAATAGAAGGCATCCAAATTGGAAAAGAAGAAGTAAAGCTGTCCTTATTTGCAGATGACATGATACTGTACGTAAAAAACCCAAAGGACTCCATTCCGAAACTAATTGACTTAATTAATGAATTCGGCAATGTAGCAAGATACAAAATTAATGCTAAGAAGTCTGTGGCATTTCTATACACTAACAGTGAAATTATAGAAAGAGAACCTAAAAAAGCAATCCCATTTACCATCACACCAAAAAAATTAAGATACCTAAGAATAAACCTAACTAAAGAGGTAAAAGACTTTTATGCAGAAAACTACAGGACACTGAAAAAAGAGATAGAGGAAGATGTTAACAGATGGAAGAGCATACCATGCTCATGGATTGGGAGAATCAACATCATTAAAATGTCCATACTACCCAAAGCAATCTACAGATTCAACGCACTACCCATTAAAATACCAACGACATATTTCACAGACCTACAAAGAATTCTTCATAGATTCATCTGGAACAAAAAAAGACCACGGATAGCTACAGCAATTCTGAGAAAAAAGAATAAAGTAGGTGGGATCTCAATACCAGACCTCAAGCTATACTACAAAGCAACTGTTCTCAAAACAGCCTGGTACTGGCACAAGAACAGACATATAGATCAATGGAATAGAATAGAGAACCCAGATATCCACCCAAACCACTATGCTCAATTAATATTTGACAAAGGAGGCATGAACATTCAATGGAACCAAGATAGCCTCTTCAATAAATGGTGTTGGGAAAATTGGACAGATACATGCAAAAAATTGAAACTGGACCACCAACTTACACCAAATACAAAAATAAACTCAAAATGGATACAGGACTTCAACATTAGAAGGGAAACCATAAAAATACTAGAGGAATCCACAGGCAGCACAATCTCAGATATATGCTGAAAGAACTTCTTCACTGATACTGCTCCAAAGGCAATGGAAGCTAAAGAAAAAATAAACAAATGGGACTACATCAAAATAAAAAGCTTTTGCATAGCAAAAGAAACGATCAACAAAACAAGAAAGATCAATGCATGGGAGAACATATTTGCAAATGCTATCACTGATAAAGTTTTAATCTCCAAAATCTACAACCAACTTATACAACTTAATAAAAGGAAGATGAAGGATCCAATAAAAAAATGGGCAACGGACCTAAATAGAACCTTTTCAAAAGACAACAGAAGGAAGGCCAAGAGACACATGAAAACATGTTCAAAGTCATTAATCATCCGAGAGATGCAAATCAAAATGACAATGCGATATCATCTTACACCTGTCAGAATGGCAATCATCAACAAATCAACAAACGACAAGTGTTGGCGAGGATGTGGACAAAAAGGAACCCTTGTGCACTGTTGGTGGGAATGCAGACTGGTGCAGCCACTGTGGAGAACAGTATGGAGTTTCCTCAAAAAACTAAAACTGGATCTCCCATTTGACCCTGTAATACCACTCTTAGGAATTTATCCTAAGAAATTACAAACACCAACCAGAAAGGATTTATGCACCCCTATGTTCATAGCAGCACAATTTACAATAGCCACAATTTGGAAACAGCCTAGGTGCCCATCAGCAGATGAGTGGATCAGAAAACTGTGGTACATCTACACAATGGAATTCTATGCTGCCATTAAAAAGAAGGAATTCTTACCATTTGCAGCAACCTGGTTGGAACTGGAGAGCCTTATGCTTAGTGAAATAAGCCAGTCAATGAAGGATAAGCATCACATGATCGCACTCATTGGGGGATAATAAAGAACATTATAAACTGTTGAACAAAAGGATAGATACAGAGACAGTAAAGCTTCAAACAGACTGTGAAATTACAGCAGGAAGATTAAAGTTAGGTGAGGTAGATAAGGGATCAATCAAAGGACTTGTATCTATGCATATAATCATAACCAATGAACATAGACACTGGGGGGTTGGGGTATGCTTGGGAGGGAGGGGGGCCAATGGGGAGATATGTATAAAAATTTAATAATAAAAAAATAATAATAATAAAAAGAAATCAACAAGACAAAAAAGGAACCAACCAAATGTGCGCAAACAACACCTCCAATAAAGAGAAAAAAAATGGCCGCAGAATAGACAGACGTATCCTGAGCTGTCCCTAAGAAGACAAAAAGAAGAGCTGAAGGTCTCACTGGGAGTGTATGTTGGCAAGTTAAGGGACAGCTATACTCAAGGAGAAGGTTGGGGACTGATGGACAGGGCTCCCCTGACCAAACAGCTCTCACTGCTGCTGGTTTTCTCCTGGAGCCAAACGCTTGGACAGGGAGACCATGCCATCTTGAAGGGGAAAGTGGCTGTTATCAGAAGCCTGAAAATCTACAACTATGGCACGAACTGAACAGCTGCAAACGCCAGAACACCGGACCCCAATGAGCACAAACACTCAGATTCAGAGAAGCTCTACACTCTACACAGAAAGGTCATATTTTGCCTGGGATAAGATGAAGTCTCTGGTCCCACAGGACAGAGAAACACATGCACTGTGGGAACTGGAAGACCAGGGGAAGTCTGCACCTGAGAAATCCATGGTTGTTGGGCCTGGTATGATCCATGAATGTGGAAGGACGTCCTCAGAGCTGCTAACAGAAGGGATCTCTAGAAAGCAACCCATTTTGATCTGAAGCAGAAGGACATCTGGGAGTTTTTAAAGTGTGCTGGCTGCTTGGAAAAAAGAGGGGAAGGAGGACTGTGCAGACTTGCACTCTTTCCTCTTCAGACCCTTTCTTCTGATTGCTAAGCTCAATACATAGAATCACCCATTGGGGACATCCTAGGACACTGCAGGGGAAAGTTGTTTTCCTGGAACCTGGGGATCAGAGTGGGAAGTGACTATCAGAGAATCAGCTTTGGGGCAGTCCACTTCCACAAACTGGTATTGATTTGCCACAGGGAAAGCAGGATCTAAGCACAGGCTAGAGATGACCTATAGTAGCTGGGGTCATTCCAGAAAAACTGTTACCCAGGGGTTGAATTATGAATTGACTCTTGTGTAATTACACAAAAAAGAAATAAAGAGATTAAGACACATTGCCTGCTTAAAAAATCAGGACTGGCATACAACACTGAGCACCACTGGAATGCATGAAACTGTAATACTGTCCTGACTGGGAAACAGGAATGCTAAACGGAACAATAGAGGAAGTGAATGACCTTCACTATAGAACATACTATTTTTTAGTTATTTTTAAAAATTTTTATTTTTATTTTACGTTTTTAATTATTACATTTTTATTTTCAATCAGTATTATTACTACTACTATTTTACCTTTTTGAAAAAAAGTCTCATTTTATTTTCTCTTTATTTTACTTTGGGATTAAAGCTCTACATTCTTTATTCATCTTTCCTTTAGCATCATTTTACTCTATCTCAACTCTACATTTATGCCACCACTCTCTAACTTTTCCCCTTTTGTTTTTCTTACCCTTTTCCTACTTTAGATTTTCCCTATTCTTTCCTTTTGCCCTCTATTAAAATTTCACCCTACTTATATATCTAATTTCCATTCCTCTGCTCCAAGTCCATACACACCTCTCTCTTTTCTGTCTTCACTATCCAAAAGTTGTTTTTCTCTTTGTCCTTTTATTGTTGTTTGCTTGAATGTTGATTATATTAATTTTTTATACTGTTTTGTGAGATTGCTTCACTTATTTTTTTATTGTTTTTTTTTGTTTGTTTGCTTTGTTTTTATTTGATTTTTACTTCTGTTTTTCCTTGCCTTGCTTGATATTAGTTGTTGTTCATAGTTTGTATTAATCTCCAGGTACTTGTTGCTGGCAATTGTTGGGATTAGTAGCTTTTCTATTGAAGTTTTCTCCCCATATTTATAGTTTGTTCCCCTTCTCTTTCTTATTCTCTTTATTTTCTCTCTTACTTTTTTTCCTCCCTTCCCTCAATTTCATTTTGGCAATCTTTTCTTTTCTTTTTTTAAATTCTTTTCTCTCTTCTTCTTTCTCTCCTGTTCCCTAATATGTCTCTCTCTGGCGGTCACCTTTATTTGTGATTGTTAATATCATAAATACATTTCTGTTTAATGCCTTGTGCATTGTACCTGGTTGTGTTGTATTTTGTGCCTTTAAATCAATGTAGGAGAAAGCACTACATAACCAGACACCCGGAGAAGAGAAACCATGGTGAGACAAAGAAACAGCCTGCATATGAAAGAAAAGAAGGCATCACCAGAAAAGGAAGTAAATGAAATAGAAGCAAGCAACCTGACAGAGAAAGAATTCAGAGAAATGATCATAAGGTGGCTGAAAAGAATGGAAGACAAATTTGACAATATGAGTAAGAACCAAGAAGAAATGAAGAAGAACCAAGAAGAAACAAAAAAAAGACATCACTGCTGTAAAGAACTCAATAGAAAGCATCAAAAGTAGACTAGAAGAAGCAGAGGACCCCATCAATGAGCTAGAAGACAAGGTAGGAAAAAATACTCCAGTAGAGCAGCTTCTAGAAAAGAAAAATTAAAAAGGAGGAGGAGAGCCTAAGGAAACTTTGGGACAATATGAAACAAAACAACATCTGCATAATAATGTTGCACAAGGAGAGGAAACTGAGCAAGAAATAGAAAATCAATTTGAAGAAATAATGACAGAAAACTTCCCTGATATAGGGAAGAAAAAACCCATACAAAACCAAGAAGCTCAGAGTCCCAAGCAAAATGAACCCCAAAAAACTGACACAAAGGCACATTATAATTAAGTTGGCAAACACCAATGACAAAGTAAGAATATTAAAAGCGGCCAGAGAGAGACAGGGAGTTACCTACAAAGGAACCCCTATCAGACTAGTGACTGACTTCTCAACAGAAACTCATCAGGCCAGAAGGGAATTGAATGAAATATACAAAGTCATGCAAAGGAAGAGTCTGAATCCAAAAATACTGTACCCAGAAAGGCTATCAATCAAAATTGTAGGTGAAATCAGGAGATTTACAGACAAAAAAGGACTAAGAAAATTTATTACCACCAAACTAGCAATGCAAGAAATGCTAAAGGGTCTGCTGTAAAAAAAAAAAAAAAAAAGGGAGTGAAGAAGAAACACAGGGGTAAAGAGTAAAAATGGCGACAAATAAGTATCTATTGATAATAACTTTAAATGTAAATGGATTAAATGCCCCTATCAAAAGACATAGGGTAACAGATTGGATAAGAAATCACAACACATATATCTGCTATCTACAGGAAACTTACTTCAGAAAAAAAGACACACAGAAACTGAGGGTGAAGAGATGGAAAAAGGTTTTTCAGGTGAATGGAGAAAAAAAAGCTAGGGTAGCAATATTTATATTTGACAAGTTAGATCTCAAAGTGAAGGACATAACAATAGATAAGGGAGGGCACTTCATAATACTAAAGGGAGCAAACCAACAATGAGAAATAACTCTGGTAAACATATACACACTCAATACAGGAGCATGAAAATACATAAAATAAACAAACTCTTGGAGGATATCAAGGGAGATAGTGGCAGCAATACAATCATAGTAGGAGACTTTGATACCCAACTATCAGATCCTCTATACAAAAAATCAGCAAAGAAATATCAATCCTAAATGACTCACTAGACCAGATGGAATTAATTGACATCTTCAGAACATTTCACCCCAAAGCCACAGTATATTCTTCTTAAGTGCACATGGGTCATTTTCAAAGATAGACTATATGTTGGATCATAGGCAATATTTCTTCAAATTCAAGAAGATAGAAATCATATCAAGCATCTTCTCAGTTCACAGGGGCATAAAACTGGAAATCAACAACAATAAAAACAATCCAAAGAAATCAAACACATGGAGACTACACAGCATGCTATTAAACAATGACTTGGTAACCAGAGAGATCAAATAAGGAATAAAAAACATCATGGCAACAAATGATAATGAAAACACAATAATCCAACATCTATTGGACACAGTGAAAGCAGTCTTGAGAGAGAAGTTCATAACTCTACAAGCCTACTGCAAAAAACAAGAAACAATGGTAATAAATTACCTAACCCTACAACTCAAAGAGCTAGAAAGAGAGCAATAAGAAAAGCCCAGTGTAAGTAGAAGGAAGGAAATAGTAAAGATCACAGTGGAGGTAGACGGCACAGAGACCAAAGAAACAATACAAAAGATCAACAAATCAAGAGCTGGTTCTTTGAAAGGATAAACAAGATTGATGAAACTCTAGCCACACTCACCAAGAAGCAAAGAGAGATGATCCAAATAAACAAAATCAGAAATGAAAGAAGTGAAATAACAACAGACCCCACCAAAATACAAAGGATTGTTAAAAAATACTATGAACAACTCTATTCCAACAAACTGGACAACCTGGAGGAAATGGACATATTCCTAGAAAAATAAAACCTTCCAAAACTCAATCAGGGAGAATCTACACATCTCAATAGACCAATAACTATAGAAGAAATTGAAGCAGTCATTAAAAAGCTTCCAGCAAACAAATGCCCAGGGCCAGATGACTTCACAGGGGAGTATTACCAAACATTCAAGGGAGAACTAAAACCTATCCTCCTCAGACTATTTCAAAAAATTCAAGAGGAAGGAACACTTCCATACTCAATCTATGAAGCCAGCATCACCCTAATACCAAAACAAGATAAAGACAACACAATGAAAGAGAATGAGAGGCCAATATCCCTCATGAACACAGATGCCAAAATCCTCAACAAAATTCTAGCAAATCAGATCCAGCAGTACAACATAAAGATCATATAACATGACCAAGTAGGATTTATCCCAGGAATGCAAGGATGGTAAAATATCTTCAAATCAATAAACATGATACATCACATAAACAAATTGAGAGACAAAAAACACATAATCATGTGATTTGAGGCAGAAAAAGCATTTGACAAAATTCAACGCCCTTTTTTTATAAAAACTCTCAGAAAGGTGGTAATAGAAGGATCATACCTCAACATCATAAAAGCTATATATGATAAACCCACAGCTAACATCATACCCAATGGGCAAAAACTAAAACCATTTCCCCTAAGAACAGGAACATGGCAGGGAAGCCCACTCTCACCACTCCTGTTCAACATATTACTGGAAATATTAGCCATTGCACTTAGACAAGAAGAAGAAATAAAAGCCATCCAAATTGGAAAAGAAGAAATAAGGCTATTCTTATTTGAAGATGACATGATATTGTATATAAAAAACTCGAAATACTCCATCAAAAAATTAATGGACTTAATAAATGAATTCATCAATGTAGCAGGATACAAAATTAACACCAAGAAATCTATGACATTTCTATACACCAATAATGAACTTACAGAAAGAGAGACTATAAAAGCAAAAAGAGAGCACACCATGCTCATGGATTGGGAGAATCAACAGCATTAAAATGTCCATACTACCCAAAGCAATCTAGAGATTCAATGCACTCCTCATTAAAATATTAATGGCTTATTTCACAGACCTAGAAAGAACTCTTCAAAGATTCATCTGGAACAAAAATATAGCCCAATATGGAGAAAGAAGAATAAAGTAAGTGGGATCTCAATATCAGATTTCAAGCTGTATTACAAAGCCACTGTTCTCAAAACAGCCTGATACTGGCACAAGAACAGACACATAGATTAATGGGATAGAATAGAGAATCCAGATATCGACCCAAACCACTATGCTCAATTAATATTTGACAAAGGAGGCATGAACATATAATGGAGTCAATTCAGTCTCTTCAATAAATAGTGTTGGGAAATTCAGACAGATACATGCAAAAAAAATGAAACTAGACCAACTTATACCATACACAAAAATAAACTGAAAATGGATACAGGACTTAAACATTAGAAGGGAAACCATAAAAATACTAGAGGAATCCACAGGCAGCAAAATCTCAGACATATGCCGAAGGAACTTCCTCACTGATACTGCTCCTAGGGCAATGGAAGCTAAAGAGAAAATAAACAAATGGGACTACATCAAAATAAAAAGCATTTTCAGAGCAAAAGAAACCATCACCAAAACAACAAGAAAGCCCATTTTATGGCTGAACATATGCAAATGTTATCACTGATAAAGGTTTAATGTCCAACATCTACAAGCAACTTATACAACTTAATAAAAGGAAGATAAGTGATCCAATAAAAAAATGGGCAACCAACTTAAATAGAATCTTTTCAAAAGAATACCGAAGGAAGGCCAAGAGACACATGAAAACATCCTCAAAGTTACTAATTATCCGAGAGATGTAAATCAAAACTACAATGCGATACCATCTCACACCTGTCAGAATGGCAATCATCAACAAATCAACAAACGACAAGTGTTGGTCAGCATGCAGAGAAAAAGGAACCCTCGTCTACTGCTGGTGGAAATGCAGACTGGTGCAGCCACTGTGGAGAACAGTATGTAGTTTTCTCAAAAAAACTAAAAATGGAACTTCCATTTGACTCAGTGATCCCACTTTTAGGAATATATCCTAAGAAATTAGAAACACCAATCAGAAAGGATATATACATCCCTTTTTTCATAGCAGCACAATTCTCCATAGCTAAGATTTGGAAACAGCCTAGGTGCCCATCAGCAAATGACTGGATCAGAAAACTATGGTACAATAGAATACTCTTCTGCCATACAAAAGAAGGGATTCTTATCATTTGCAGCAATTTGGGTGGAACTGAAGAGCATTATGCTAAGTGAAATAAGACAGTCAATGAAAGAAAAATAGCACATGATCTCACTTATTTATGGATAATAAAGAATATTATAAACTGATGAACAAAAAGATGATACAGAGGCAGTAAAGCATCAAACATACTGTACAAATTACAGTGGGAAGGTTCGGGAGAGGTGGAGTAGATCAGAAATCAACCAAAGGACTTGTATGCATGCATATTAGCATAACCAATGGATGCAAGACACTGGGGGGTAAGGGCATGATAGGAGTGGGGTTTGGGGAGCAATGGGAACATATGTACACATGTAATACATTAATTTTTTATAAGCTGAAAAAAAAAACCTAATAAGGGTCTAAAAAACTCTATCCAATAAAAGAGTAATATGCAAATTGACCATACCTCCACTACACTCATAAGCCACTCCCACCAGCCAATCAGAGCAAGTATGCAAATTAACCCAACAAAGATGGCTACCACCACAGAGAGCACAGGAGAGAGGCCTCATTGCCCCTCACAATGGAAGAAGTCAACCTTTCACAAAACCTGGCCAGCAGAGGTTAAGGCAACAAAGTTTCAATGGCTTGCAAGCAGAAAGCTTGGCTCTGCTCCAGGCTACAAAGTTTCAATTGTAGAAGATAAATAAATCCCAGATACCAGGGCCTCCACTTGGGTTGCTGAGGGGCATGGCCAGCCTGCAAACCACCACAGGCCCCTCGCCCAGGCCACCCCACGCCCCAAGGGAACACCCACCCTGATCTGGGACACCCTTCAGGGCAAACCAGCTGGCCCCCACCCATGCAGCAGGCCTCCATCCTATCTAGTAAAAGAGTAATATGCAGATTGACCATCACTCCAACACACAAGATGGCTGCCCCATGTGGACAGAAGATCCTGTCCCCATGTGGACACAAGATGACCACCACAAGATGGCCAGCAGGGTGGGGGGCAGTTGGCACGGACCAAGCCTGCAAGGAAGGGCAGTTGTGGGCAATCAAGCCTGCAGGGGAGGACAGTTAGAGGTGGCCCAGCTGGCAGAGGAGGGCAGTTGGGGGGAGACCAGACCTGGATGGGGCCTAAACGGGCAGTCAGACATCCCTCAAGGGGTTCCAGATTAGAGAGAGAGCAGGATGGGCTGAAGGACATTCCCCCACCCCCAATGTACAAACTTTGTGCACCAGGCTTCTAGTATATAATAACTCACACAATTCAACAACAAAACAAATAAATAATTGTATTTAAAAATGGGCAGAGGATTCGAACACTTTTTCTAAGAAGACATACAAATGGTAACTAGATATATGAAAAGATACTCAATTTTACTAGCTACAAGGAAAAATCAAATCAAAACTACAATGAGATATACCTAACATCTGTTAAAATGTCTATTATCAAGACAAGAATTAAGTATTAGAGAAGATGTGGATAAAAAGAAACCCTCATACATTACTGGGCGGAATGAAAATTGGTATGGCCACTATAGAGGTTCTTCAAAAAATCAAGACTAGAGCTACCATATGACCCAGCAATCACTCATCTGGGTATCTTATTGAAAATTTTGAGAACACTTATTTATAAGGATATATGCACCCCTATATTCATTGCAGGATGATACATGGTAGCCAAGATATGAAAACCTCCTAAGTTTCCTTTGATGGATGACTGAATAAAGAAGATGTAATATACATCTATGTATATAAAAGTCTAAGTGACCATTCACCTATTTGACCAGTAGCTATGATGTGCACTGACCACCAGGGGGCAGACACTCAATGCACAGGCATGGAAACATGGAACAAACGGATGAATCTCAGAGGGAAGAGGTGAGGGGGGAGTGCTGGAAGAGATTAACCAAATATCTTATATGCATACTAGAGGCCCAGTGCACGAATCCCTCAGCCAAGCCTGTGGGGATCAGGCTGAATCTATTCCCTGAGAGAATAAGTCAGATGGAAAAGGACAAGAACCACATGATTTCACTTATATGTGGAATATAAAATAAACAAACAAACTCATAGACACAGACAATAGAATAGTGGTTACCAAAGGGAGAGGAGCTGTGGGAGGATGAAGAAGTGTCAAATGTATGGTGATAAAAGAGACTAGACTGTGAGTGGTAAGCTCACAACACAGATGATGCATTATAGAACTGTACACTTGAAATGTAGATAATGTTAACCAAGGTCACCCCAATAAACTTAATAAAAATCTACTTCAAAAAGAAGAAGAGATAAAGGCATTTTCAGAGAAATGAAAGCTGAGTTAATTCATCAGACCTGTGTTATAGAAACGCTAGGAGATGTGCATCAGAGTGAGGGGCAATGATACCAGAAGGCAACCTGGATCTATGGAAAGGAATGGAGAGCACCAGAAATGGTGCATGAGTGAGTAAATATAAAATACTGCTTTATTTTTTCCCCATAATTTACTTTAAAGACAACTTACTGTTTAAGGCAAAAAATATTAACACAGATGGGGTTTATAATACATGTATATGTGAAAGATGTGTAACCATCACACAGGAGGGGGCTGGTCAATGAAATTTCACTGCTGTAAGGTTATTAAAAATCCAACAATACAGGTAAAATTTGCACACTTTGTTGAATATGAATTATACTTCAATAATGTTAACTTTTAAAAAATCAAGTGTTAAAGCCCCTCTTCCTCAAATCGGTTTAACTTGGAGCCTAGGGCAGGTAGAAAGGAAGTTGTACCCATAGGAATGTTAACATCTTACATTTGCTGAATGCTTCTATGCGCTGAGCACAATTTTAAATGCTTGACAAGCATGTACTTATTTCATTCTCACAACTCAATGAGGTAACTGTAATTTTAACTCTGTTTTAAGGTCAGAAAACCAAGGCTCATAGCTAATAATTGGCTTTGGAGTTGGAACCGCACTAGTAGGACTCCACTACCTATGTCCTCAACCACTAGGTGCTATGGATCAGTGAGAGGGAATGAATCAAGAATAATAGGTGCATGGGGCTCATGCCTATGTATTCATCATTTCATGGGATGCTGACCTCATTGTATCTGCACTTCCTCTCCCCTCGTTTTTCTCTCCAATATTTATAAAGCATGGGTCACTGGTGAGCCTAAGTGGCCTTTATCATTACCATTATTTTAAATTAAATTATAGTGACCTTGCTGCTGGCTGTTATTTCATGTTGGAGGATCTCTAGGGAAGGGTGGGGCATGAGGGAGAATCCATCATGGAGCTTCCTGAGTTGAAGAAGTTCTCTCTCCCAGGGCCCAGGAGCATAGTCAGTGCTTAGTAAATACTACTGACTTACTATGTGACATATTCTCCAACCTCTGGACTGACTGCTAGTGTAATAAGGTTCTGCAAGAGTGAATGCATCTGTCCAAGGTCACACATAGCCTTGATTACATACAGAATTAGTGCCTTATGAAATGCTCAGCTCACTACTTATTCTCTGTTATTGAAGCGCAGAATGACACTGCTGGGAAGAATTTTTGAGCTAATATAGTTTAACCCTTTGGTTTCCCAGATGAGGAAACTGAGGATCAGAGGTCAAAAGGGAAGGTCACATTGCAGGCCAGACTTAGAGCCCTGGCCTCCTCACTGACAGGCCTGGAATGCTTCCACCATCATCCCAAGTTCCTCAGGTGGCAGTGATACCATTTCTCTTCAGATCCTGTGGCAAACAGGTTCATGAGCCCTCAAAATATAAAGGAACCAATGCTAGAACTATATCAACTGCCCTCACTCTTTAAAGCCAGGTAGACACCTTGCTGAGAGAGCTATGTCCTCCTCCCAGCAACACGGGTGGGAATGCTTCAGGGAGAACTGGCTGGAAGAGTCTGAGCCCATTTCCATTACCCTGTTAGGCCATCTGCATTACTCTCATCTAGGAGAAGCAGTGGTAACTGTATGTGCCCATTTATAAATTAGGGGTAATGTCTCTGTCTTCCTGCACTCTGGGGCCAATTAATCAACCAATAAAGGTCTGAAAGCCTGGCAATGATGCTGAATATGGCTTTTAATTGATGATAACCCTAACATTGATCACCACCACATTTCATTCTCAAATCAAAAGGGGACCTTTGCATCGCTGGGGAAATGCTGTGCACTTTGGTAAATTTGATAAGTTACTGTGTAATTGGATGCATTCTTTGTTATCATCATACTGTAAGCTGCTGTGAAATATTTTTCCTGTGTATACAATACCAACTATTAATCTCATTTTGTAGACAAAGCCCAAAGCAGGGGACAAAAAGGTTGCCAGCAAAGCCAGGACTATACCTGTGCCCCGGAAATCCATGTAGGGCCCCTGTGAGAGAGAGGGACAAGAGATGGTGAATCAGTGGAGAGAAGTCTGCAGCGGAGGACCAGGAATATTGCTGGGTGAAGAGGGAGAGGGCAGGCACCATTAGGTGCAGGGAATACGAAAAGGGTAGGGAGAAGGGCAAGAAGTGTGGGGCCCTATTCTAAATTCTGTTCTGTTACTGATAGGCAAGGCATGCCCACAACAGGGATCTAACTTCAGACTCTTCATAGCAAGACCAGCCAGCAACCTGTTTGGAATGTTAAGAGGTTATGCTATTCAATCTGCCTCAGAGGGCTCTGCGGGGGCCTTAGGAAATACCAACTCAGGGATGCCTAGGGCAGGAAGGCGGGAGGGAACACTGACTCTCCTGGGTTTGCTTTCCTCTTGCAATGGCGGTGAACCAATGTGTAAGAGGGAGCACTGCAACCTCTAAAGACTACAAAACCAGAGGGTCCTGTCATCACTGCCATCAGTTTTCCACAGATGGTGCAAGGGTTGAGGCCTACCTGCCTGCCACCAGGTAGCTGTGTAACCTTGAGAAAGCCATTTAACTGGCTGGGCCGCAGCGCTCTTGTCTGTAGAAAGGGAATTTGGTTGGACCAGATATCAGACATTCTACTTCAGAAATAACACCATGAGATGAATGTAGGGAACAAGATTTTATTACTTCCTGAGTCAGTGAAAGAAGTGGTAGAGAAGTGGGCCTAGAAGATGCAGCAGTAAGGGTTTCTGGATGGGGTGCACAGTGGGAGTAGGCAGCCTGTGGCCCTCTGAGAAGTAGATTGAGGGATAGACTTATGGATGGCCTTCTGCTCATGCCTCTGTCCTTGCAAGTAGCTTTATAATTGTCTCCTCCTTCTGGTCTCAAGTCTCCTGACATTTAAGACCTTTTTAGGACAAAAGGGATGAAAAGGCACAGGAAGCAAAATAGGAAGTGCAGAGGAGAAGAAGACCAGATTCAAGGAAATGAAAGGAGGTAAAGAGCAGAGGGTGGAGAGACAAGAAGACCTGCCAAAGGCAAGGGGTATTAGCTGGTGTGGAGAGGAGGATGTGGGCAAGGAAGACGATGCGGAGCCAGCCAGTCCAGGCCCTTCAAGTCACAGATGTGGAACAGAGGCCCCAAGAGAGAACCTGCCCAAGGCCACCGAGCTGGTTGTGAGGAAAAGTAGGGTTGGGGTTGGATTCGTCTGCCCCCTTCACTTACAGGCACTGCGCCACCTGCAGCATATGAACGCTTCAGGGAATTAAGTCACACTAACCAGGAATGAAGGCTGGTCTGAGAGGATGATGACCAAGGCCATGGAAAAAGCAGGGGTGAGGAGGGCAGCAGTGTGGATCCTCTCTAGGATTCAGTTTTCAACGTGTTTCAATTTCGGGGGTCGAGTTACTTGATTTCTGAGTAACAGCTCTAGTCAGATCCTCCCGCCAAACCTCCCACCCCCCGCTCAAATCTATATGGTGAGGTGTCTGTAAATACAAATGAGAGCGATGAACTGTTTCTGGGGACCACCTCTGGTGCTCAAGCCCTCCTACCAGTGCTGGCTTCCCCCTGGGCAATAGTAATGATGACTGCGAATCCACAGTGGCCCAACTTACTGAAGAGCAAATTTCAGGCAGGATAGCATGGCTACTTTTGAACTATCAAAGCGTGAAAACACTGAGACATTTAGTTGTTTCTATACAGTGGAGTCTTTTAAGTATTTCTAATGGAGAGGGAACATTGGTGGCTGTTTAGAAAGTTGCCTATTGGCTTGGAATTCTGGACCCACCAGTCTGTCCCCTGCTGACTTTTCTCATCTGCTTCTCACTCCTTCCTCCTCCATTGTAACTTGGTTCATGCATAGCCTTATGTCCAGGCCTGAGCTGGTCTGTATTGGGTGACACAAACAAAGGTTTTCACCCCAAATGCCCTTCTACTTCCATTCCTACCTCTTCTACATAAGCCTCAAGGCTCATCTCAAACACTGAGAAACTTGCCCCTTGAGTCCATTTAATTTTCTATGCAAGTCAAATAATCATGCACCTGCCACTCTTGTGTTTTTTGTTTGTTTGTTTTTTTGCCTCAGGTTGATATTTATCTCTTGATTATTCTTTGCTAGAGGCTCAGTGCATGAAATTTGTGCACTCGTGGGAGGGGGGCATCCCTCAGCCCAGCAGGTGCACTCTTGCAGTCTGGGAGCCCTCAGCAGGGAGTGGGCCTAAGCTGTTAATCAGATATCCTTAGTGCTGCCCCGGAGATGGGAGAGGCTTCTGCCACAGCCTTTGTGCTCACCAGCCATGAACTCTGCTTCTGGCTGAGTGGCACTCCCTGCTGTGGGAGTGCACTGACCACCAGGGTGCAGCTCCTGCATTGAACTTCTGCCCTCTAGTGGTCAGTGCGCATCATAGCAACTGGTTGTTCTGCCATTCAGTCAATTTGCATATTAGCCTTTTATTATATTGGATGTTTAGTCTTGATAATGATCTTGTCATATACTTCTATTATACATGTATAATGTAACAGGATGTAACAGCCACCATTTAACTGAGTGCTCACCATATGCTAGGCAATATTTGAGGTACCTCTCCCCCCACCCAGGCCTAGTAACTGATTAGCTAACACTGCATTGCACTCATTTAGTTCTTCTAACAACATATGAAATAAGTTCTATTATTATTTCCACTTTAGATGAGGAAACTAAAGCATAGAGAGGCTGAGTAACTTCTCCAGGGTCACAGAGTAAGTCAGTGGCAGAAGCCAGGCATTCTGATTCAAGAGCTCATGCTCACAACTGTCTTAAGTCTCTCCTAGTATCCACTCATCAGCTACTTGTCAACTCATCAGTGTTAATTTTGTTGTTAGGAAACAGTCCTAATCTAAGCAAGGAAAACAGAAAAAAAGAGTTTGACCCCTCTCCACACATGGTCCTCATTGCTCCTTCTCACTTTTCAATCAGGAAGCAAACTCTTGTATAATAACAAGCTGTTTTCTATGGTGTGTGCTTTCAGAAATAACACTTTTAACTGAGAAGGAGCTAAGCTTAAACAAATTGATGTCATAGGAAAACACGTATCCCATGAAAAGTCCAAAACATTCAAGTATCTTGACCAATGGGGATTATATCCTATTAATCTCTGAGTCCAGTGCCTTGCCTTGTGCTTGGCTCACAGAACATGCTCGCTAAGTGTTCCTGGTGAGCGGATTGTGTTTTCCAAGGCTGGTGCTGGTTTTGCATAAAGGTAACTGATCCTTCAGTGTTGGATCCAGTCTGGGCTGCTGTGCATTTTGTCAAAGATCTTACAAAACCAAAAGATACTTTCTCACCTCCCTCTGCCTGCTCCCTTTATTCACTCCACTCCTGAGAGTTCTTCTCTCGAGGGCAGATGGATTATACGGAAGGGAGGAAATGACCCCTTGCTTATTTCTCCACAAGCAAAAGCACTCCTTATATGTATACACAAGGCAAATATTTATTCACAATCTTCCATATTTATTGTTCATGTTCATTGTATAGTGTTCCATATGGTTTGTCCTTTGGTGCCACCTGCGCTTACAGCAGCACAAATGGAGCTGCACAGGCAGTGGAGCTGATTTCCTTTATGTGGAAGAGTCTCAATGAAACAAAATGGACAGATCTTGCAATTACACAGAATTTCATCAAAAGAGTATACTCATTTCTATATTGACAGTGAAATCAACCCCTAAACCATGCAGTCTTACTGTGCACAAAACCAGGATTGCAGTCATGATTTCCTCGAATGCCTGAGAAGGAAAAACAAGTGAAGCAAGGGCACAACTAAGAAATAACAGTATTCCAAAAATCTAGTGATCACAATGGTTCAAAGATAAGCTGCTAATAGACCAAGCAAAACTGCACCAGACAAGTGCTCACAAGACTCTGTAACATGGAAATCACAGGAGCCTCAGCAGAGATGTTGGGTGCAGTAGTGAGGGAGAAAGCCAAACTGCACTAGATTCAAGAGAGAATGGAAAGATGAGAATTGGAGGTAACAGGTAAAGACAACTGTGGAGTGTTTTGTTTTTTTCGAGAGTTTTGCTGAAGTATAAAAGGAGACAACTTTGTTATGAGAAGTGGGAGAAGGAGGCATTTGTCTAGGTTTGTAGTGTAAGATATATTGCTGATATTTTCCCAGACGATATAATCTAAACTAGTACCTCTTCACCTTGGGCTACATACTTTCTCAAAAAGTCACAGAGACACCATTCCATTGAGAAAAGGTGGAAAGCTGGATTGATACTTTCTTTAAGCTCAAAAAAGATCCATTTTCTTTTTTTTTGGTGATCTACAGAAAAGAGGACACAGATGTTAGTTCCATTTGTAAGCATGGAGTCACCTGCAAGGCTGCCCACAACTGCAAAACCATCTCAGTGTCATCATCTTTAATGACACCAAATAGTCCCTGAACAGCATGGCAGGTAAAACTAGGGCCTTGTATTTGAGAGGATTTATCATGCCTTCATCTTCTGGATAAGAAAATTCCAAAAAGTGTTACCTCTTCCTGACCACAGTACAGTTCCACCATTACTAGTATGCAAATGCATGTGGAGACAAGACATCTTCTTAAGGAAGTTTCTTCTACAGTGGAGCCCCCACTACTCTATCAAATTCTCCCTTTTCACGCACTAAAGCATGAGGGTTCTCGGCCATATGCATCTCTAATTACAAATCTCTGTACGACAGTAATTAGTGTAACTATTTCTGTTAATAACACTCTGCTCAATCCCTTTGTGACAGATTGTACTACTTGTTCACAATTATCCTATGCTTCTCTGTAAGTACGATATATTCCTTTGTCCCATTATCTTTAGGACAAAGATGGCTATGTAACTTGCTTGGACTATGGGAATGTGAGCAGCTGTGATATAAGCCATATTTGAGTAAAAACAAAATATGCTTATATGGTTTAGCTTTATGACCCCTTTGTGAGCATCTGTCTGCCTCCTGCCATGAAAACAACATAGCCTGCATACTGGATGTTTCTTCAGCCTGTGCTGCAACCAGATAGCACACAGAACCTGGTGAGCCCAGCACAGCTCAGCTGGCCAACATCCTTGTGTATCATGAGCCAGGTACATGTGTTCCTGGTTTTAAATCACTGTGAGTTTGGGATTGTCTGTTCCTGTGGTAAAAGCTGACTGATATCCTCTTTATTAGACTATCATATTCCTCAAGTGACAGAACCATATTTATTCTCTTTTGTTGTTTTTAGTCCTCACCAGAGTCTATTTTTCCATTGACTTTTAGGAAGAGTAGGAGAGAGAGGGAAAGACAAAGAAAAACATAGATGTGAAAGAAACACGATTGGTTACCTCCTGTATAAACCCCAACCATGGCTCGGGCTGGAAAGAAGCCTGCAACCAAGGTACATGTCCTTGACCAGAAATGAACTCAGGATCCTTTGGTCCACATGCCGACGTTCTATCCATTGAGCCAAACCAGCTAGAGCCATTTTTATTCTTTATGATTTGTCGTCATTCCCACCATAATGCTCTGAAATTGTGGATCCCTAATAAGCACATACACAACAGGTAAGAGTTATTATGTCCATTGTAGCTTGTTTAGCTAAAGTTTGGAATCAATGCATAATTTCCGTCACTGACATGTTGGCTGCACCTTCATGATAAGCTCTTTAAAGTCATGTTCAAAGTCATTATCACCCTGCCTTCTCACCCTTGATTTTGGTCTACTGAGTTATGGCTGTTGACCAAGAAAACCTAAATAATTCAAGCTTCAGAAAAGGGGAATTGGGTCTTGGCCATCATATATGATGTTTCTACCCCTGCATACCCCAGTGGTTAAGGCCAAGTAGAAGAAATCTGCTCTGCATGTGTTGTGTGATTTAGCTCTATGTCCAGTTTAAGACAGGCAGCAAGCCTTGCCCAGGAGGCCTCACTACAAAGAAAACAGTCCAATTCTTGCTTCATTTACCAAGTAAACTTCCCCGCCTTGCCCAGAGACCATTTAGCTATTGTACAGGAATCAGAGATAATATCAGACACAATTCTGGGTTTCAAGGGACTTATAATGCAATTAAAGAGACAGGATATATGTGTATAAGTTTAAGACAATCAAGAGTTAATTCTTTACAGGAGGTCTTGTGGTGTGGTAGGAAAGAGCTGGTTAGAAAATTAGGAGACCTGGACCTAGCCATGCTCTACTGCTAGTTAAGGAACTTGGAGATGATCTCTTCACTATTCTGTGCATATACAAAAAGGACTGAACAAAAAAATAGAACAAACAAACAAAGGACTGAACAGGTTAATATAAGGTCCTTTACATTTCTGTGGTTTCATGACTCTAAGATATATCACCAAGCAGCATAATGTCACTAAGAGCCCTGTTCCTGGTGTAGGTGGTAAAGGCTGGGTGCTCAGAGGACCTCTTTGTTTTCCTGATCCCACCCCCACCCCCAAACTAGTTTGCTTCCAGCTTGGTCATAGGGACCTCCTCTGCCTTAAGTCTTGAGCCAGATCTGATGGAGTTAACTTGAGAGTGTAAACTCTCTGCAAACTCTCTCATATAGCACAAATCAAACAATGAGAAGAAGGATAAGGTTCCCAAAAACTGATTTAGCCCCCAGAAGCAACATGGGCTGAGTTGGTTGGAGCTGATGCAGGAGCCCAACGCTGCTGTGTTCAATCCCTGGGCCTCATTTTTAATGGGACAAAATTCTGGGGGCACCTTGGAGGAGGCTGTCCATGTGACTGGTGTCCTGATGGACAATATCTCCCTAACACCCTCTGCTTGTTTGAGATGACTGAACACCGTCCACCCCTTGGGTGAAGCCAGTCTCATCATGATAGGCAGAGTCCATTAATAGGGCTTCTGAGGCTGGAGACGCCTCATTTGACATGAAAGAAGGAGGGACTGGAATAAATGGCAAAATTAAACTTCTAGAAGATTCATTGGTGCTTTTCTGATTGTTCTTTGGCAAAATACAGAGAATAGAATTAATCCCATTGATTCAAATACCCTGCGAGCCTTGGGGATTAGCTATCTCTACTCACAAGGTGCTTTTGCTACAAATATATTTAAACTCCCAGCCCAGAGCCTGGGAGTGATGCTCTCAGCTGGCCACAGGACTGTTTGGTCTGTGCAGGCTGTCTTCATTTGGCTGTGAGTGCTGTTGCTTTTTCTCAGGTATTTACAGGAGCTGGACCACAGTGTGTTTTAATGGACTCACATCAGAGCTGGGCTTTTAAAAGCAAAGGATTTCATTTAGGCAAAATCTCCATTTATTGGGAAATCAAGTTCCTTTGCAAAGTGCTCTTTGCAATTTGGCAAAGGAAAGTGGAGGGTGATGACAACATAAGAAGAATGGCTCTACTTACTCGGAACTCCAGACACCAGCCGCAAGGGGCGTAGCACACGGAATGCCCTCAGCGCCTTCACATCAAATCCAGCTCCTTTCCCTCCTAGAGCGTTTGCCCCATCAGCTTTGGTTGCTTGTTCTAAAATTGCACTAAAAAGCCTAAAAGAGAGTAAGGAGAGAAGGAGCTGTCAGACAGTGCTTTTTTGCCAAGCTGGGCTCTGAATTCTCTGAAGGAGGTCTGGGAGAGCCGTTTGTGACCATCTCCACCTCGAGAGCAAGTGCTGAGGTGTGTGTCCAGGAGGGTCTTTGCCATTGGAAGGTGACAAGGCATCATGTGAGTATACAGGGCATAGCCACTGCCTAGAGAAGTCTAAGCGAGGCAACAGGCAGGCTCTTTGCCATCATAGAGCTGTGAGAATACATCTGGCCCTGTGAGCTAGGCAGCCCTAGACAGAGTGAAAAGCAAATGAAGTTTGCTGCCAGGCCCGCCGTCCCCTTGCGATGCCCTCTGGCCTCTCCGTGATATCCTAGCTCCTGCCTTCATGTGGCCTGGAACCACATTCTTTCTCCTCCCCCTCCTTGATTTGTACCTGGGTAAAAATAAATGATCCCAAAGAAATCCACTTTGTGCCGGCACACAAACATATGCTCCAAGGAAATATGATGAACAAGTGAATAAATGATCAGATGAGTAAGTTTCCAGCAGAAGCAAAACCACACACTAAGGCATGTAACCAAGACAAGGAAATTGCAGCCCTACTGCTATTTTTCTGCTTGTATGACCATCCCTCCAATAAATATGAACACCCATGCACCCGGTAATGTTCTAGACGCTAAGGCCACAGCAAAATAGACAGCCTTACCTCCTCTTGGAGCTTATATTCTAGTGAAGGAATCAGACAACAAACCAAATAATCAATAAATGTATATTAGACTTAGAGAGTGATAAATGCTAAGAAGACAAATGCTAAGAAGGCAGTACATTAGAGGTCTGGAGGGGCCAGGGTGGCAGCCTTCCTGTTTGACATCAAAAGGCTAAGAAAGGAACTTGCTCCTAGGCTGACATGTGAGCCGAAACCTAAAGAAAATACAGGAGTGGACACAGAGCTATGGGAAGAGGCAAGGGAACAGCTGGTGCAAAGGGCCCGAGGGAGCAGTATGGCAGTACATTAGAGGGACAACAAGTGGCAGGGTGGCTGGTGTAAAGCAGGTAAATGGAGCACAGTGGGAGAGGAAGCAGGGAGCCCTACCAGTTTTCTGGGTAGTTTTGAGAAGGTGAGTGATATGATTTGACTAAAGTTTTAAAAGAATCACTCTGATGCTGTGGGAAGAATAGACTGTAGTGGGACAGGACCAGGGCAGGCTGCTATAGTAATCCAGGTGGGGAGGCATAGACCAGGTGGTGGTGTTGAAAGTCATGAGATACAGTTGGATTCTGGATTTATTTTAAGAAAGATGTGATGATATGAGCTCATAAACCAGATATGAATTGTGAGAAAAACAGAAGAATCAAGACCATTCCAACAGTTTGGGCTAGAGCAACTGGAAGGTGAGGTATGGGGGATGCACATCAAGGGTTCTATTTTGAACTTTGTGCAGTTTGAGCTGTCAGTTGGACATCTGAATACATGTCTTAGTAGGCTCTATCAGGCGTGGACTTCTGGAGGGTGGGGACTCCAGGCAGGAGACAAACACTTGATACTTGTATAGATTGTATTAAAGTCAAACCCAACAAGATTGCCTAGGAGGCTTATGTAGAAAGTGAATACGTGATAGGGCTGAACTTTGGGGCTCCAACACTGAGGGGTGAAGGAGAGGAGAAACCAATAAAAGAGACAAGTAGATAGAATGTTGGGCTGTGAAAGAACTGGTCATGAGAAGACAGTGGTTAACCATCAAGTGCTACAGATGCATGGATGGACCACTGACCATGGAATTTAGTAATATGAAGACCAATGAGACCATGCAAACAGGTTTTGATAGAGTGATGGGGACAAAAACCTAATAGATATAAGAACAGAAGGAGCACTAGAGATAGGAAAAATGGACAGCTCTGTCCAATAGAAATATAATACAGGCCACAAATGTGAGCCACATATATAATTTAAATTTTCTAGTAGCCACATTAAAAAATAAAAAAGAAACAGGTAAAATTAACTTTAGCAATATATTTTATATAACACAACATAACCAAAATATTTAACTATAATAAATATAAGTAAAGAATTTTAAATGAGATAGTTGTCCCTCTGTCTTTTGTTATAAATCTTTGAACTCAACTGTGTATTTTACACATACAGCATATCTGAATTCAGATTAGCTACATTTCAGGTGCTGAATGGCCACATGTGTCTGGTGGCTACTGTACAACTCCTTTGCGGAATTTTGCTCTAAAAGAGATTAGAGGAAAATGGTAGCTTTGGGGGAGGAAGGGTGTTATGGAATCAAGTGTTTTGTTTGTTTTTAAATTAATATACAATAGCATTTTTAAAATGTTATGGGATTCATCTAACAGATATGGATAATTTGATTATGCAGACACAGAGGGAACAATTACTGAAAGGACCAATGTCCTTCAGTAGGCAGGATGGGACTTAATGCACATTTAGGGATGCTGGCCTTATATAGAGGTGAGCTTTATCACGTTTCAGGTTGGAAGGCACATTATAGGGGCACAGATGCGGTTGTGGAAATGCATGAAAATTCTCTTTTGGTTGCATCTGTGTTCCCAGGAAAACAGCTAGCTAAAAATGTGAAAGGGGAGGAGGTATTAGAAGACTGAAGAGAAAGACAAAGGCATTAAAGAATCATACAGAAAGTGGAAGAGTGAGTAGAAACATGTTGCATGGTTGCCAGGAATCATCATTGACCTATTTGAGGTTGGTGGTCATGAATGTAAAGTGAGACCCATTAGCTTAACTTTGCATATATCTCTCCTTCTTTCAATGGCACAGCTTCCGGTACCAAAAAATTTCCATTTAGTTGGTTTTGATCAGGACTGGTGAACAAGACAAATGAAGTTGGGAATAAATGTAAGTGAAGGATTATAATGAGGGGATGTGGTATCTAAGCCAGTTGGAAGGAGGAGTGCACATGATGGGAGGAGGAGCAGATAGATGTGGCAGGATGAATGGATTGTTGGAGGTAAGCTAGAGGGAGTGAGCTGGAAAAATGGTGGTATTGCTTAGAGTAGAATATTTGATTTGAGATTATAGGGAGGGTGTAGTTATTAGGGAATGGCATAGATATTGGTATAACCATGGGAGTGGGCAGCTGAAATACGATGGAATCAGGATCTTTAGGGAAGAAGCTCCCAGAGTTGGGAAAGTGGTGGCAGCAGCAGCAGAGCAGTGAGTGCTGGAGAGTGGGAGTGACTCAAAAGTCTGCAGGGGACAGCAATAGGAGATGTGGGCCATAGACGTGTCCAATGACACAAACATCAAAAGTGGAGGATGTTAGTGGGAGGAACAGTGGTCAGAAAGCAGAAAGAAGGGGAAATCTGTTCTCCTGACCTCTGGGCTATGGAATAAAGCATCTGGGAGGGCAATGGGCCACCTTTAGAGACTGCAATCGGGGAGCAGGACCCTCAGGTTAAAGCCAGAAAGTGAAAGAGGGGTCAGAAGATAAAGTCTAACTAGAATTCAGCCACACCCTTCCCTTACATAATTGCTGTGTTCTCCCCGCAGAGTTGAACAGCTGAGACAGAGACTGCAGGGCTCATGAAGCTGAAAGGCTGTACCTGACTCTTCATAGAAACATCTGCTGCCCCTGAGGGGAGATAAACTGTGGGTACCAGAGGGCACAGTGGGCAGGCAGGATTCAGGAGTGGGGTGGAGGGCAGACGGGTGCAGATCAGAGAACGCAAAGCCTACATGAAATAGGAGACTGGACTTTTTATGGTAACCAAGAACAACAGAGAAAAGGGGACACAGGGTCAATTTCTGTCCTTTGTACCTTGAGATGACTATTGATTCATTGCCAGTAGAGTGTGTGCTGGGCCAGGGATTGGGGTCAAGATGGAAGTCCAGGTATGAAAACTGGGTTCCCTTACCAGACATGAGCTCAGGGCCAGGGCAACTTTGTTTTGAGGACTAGACTCAAGCCTTAAATAACTCACACCCAGAGCAGTGGACCTGGAAATGGGAGGCTGCAGCTGCAGGCTTAGCTTTGCAGAAGCTCAGATCCAGGCAGGGAGCAGCAATAATGAAGTAGATCTAGGTTAAGGATTTTCAAACTGTGCTCCATGGAATTCCTTGGGGACATTTCTGGCAGTGAGGTCAGAAGTTGAGTGACTGAGGTTCTGGATCCTTCCCCTATATTTAACAGGGGGCTCCCTTTGATCTGTGTTTTGCATTGGGTCTCTGAGTAAGGCTTTGTTTGAAAATGGGTTCTGCTGCTAAAAGAAGTTAGATGACGCTGGCCAGACTACATCTAAAGTCTCTCTGTGCTCCATGATTCTTTCAGCTCAGCTTGGCAATCTGATGGCTTCACATGTCAGCTGGTGATACCTGGAATCCCAGGCAGAGGTTGCCAGAGTGGAGGAGTGGGCTCCTTTCTCCACAGAGAAATTTTCTTTCCATTGAAGTCTAGATCATGGAAATGAAGACCCATTTACAAGTTGGCCAGATAGCATTCCAAATCCAAACCAGATTTGGTTGCTAGTATTTCCTGAAAGAAAGCAATATTCTTATTGGAGTACAAGATGTTCACCATATATTATTCTGTGAAGGGAGCAGAGAGTGGACAACATTCCTGTCTTTTAACCCCTGCTCCAACTTGATGCAGACTCTTTATTAAGTGTCTGCCTTTAGTTTTAAAGCGATAGGAAATGCAGGGACAGGCCTGGGGATGTTTGCCTTGGCCTGTGGGGATTGCTGTGTTTCTTTTCATTAGACATTGTAAAGGTAGAAGAACCAGGCTTGGTGTCTACCTGTCCTACGGGCTAGGTTCAGATGCCAATGCTTGAGCGGCGGGGTGGGGGGTGGGAAGAGGGGCGATTTCTGTAGGAAGTGTGTATGGCAGTTCCTTAGCTGAAACATTAGAGCTTTTAAAAGAACAGGGCAATGAGGCTCCAGAGGCTTCAGTGAGGCAGGACCAACATATGAGGAGGGAGACAGAAGGCTTTGTGGCTGCCGCAGCATGTCTGGAGTGGATGGAGCTACTGTGAGTCCTGAGTTCTCAAGGGTAGGCTGGGGGCAGGGTAGCTTACAGAGGCCTCTGAAATCCCCTCCATGTTCACTCAGCAGCAGCATTTCTCATCATACCAAGAAGCTAACTCCACTTTAGGATGAAAATGTGACTGGTCTGTGGGAGGAAGAAAATCCCAAGCCACCAGAAAGGCAATGCAAAGATGAGGGAGTGGCTCTCAACCTAGCCCTCTGGCAGCATTCAGGTGCGCCCCTCCCCAGGGGCACCTCCAGGCAGACTCTCCTGACCTGAAGGAGACCAGGAGAAACCTTCCCCCAAATAGCTGTGGGGGGTGCCAAGCAGAGTAGATATTTACCAGGAGATGGAGCAAAACAGGGATACCCATTTAGGACTGTAAAGACAGTAGCAACAGGAGGCATGGCTGAAGAGAGGTGATTGAGCTACACCTTCTGTGTGGTGGTGGTGGTGGTGGGGGGGAATGTGTGCCATTTTTTAGTCAGTAGAATTAGCTGAGATTTAGAGTGGATGGAAAACCCCTGGGTCCAGTGTCCATGGAGAAGAGAAACTAGATCTCAAACATAGCCACGTGTGAAATTAATAGGGAAGAACTCAAAGAGTCATGCTGAACCACAAGGTGAGCAAAAGGCATAAAGAGTCAACTAGAGGTGACTTTTGGAAGAATGTCATCTTTCTCCATTGGGCTCAATGCTCTAGACCCCAGAAAAATGTGACCAGAATCTAGATGACCCACAAAAAGTCTACCCTCTGTGGTTGAGAGGACAAGCAATACAAGGGATGCAGGGGCATCTAAGCAAGCTGGAGATGAGCAGGGTTGCCCAGTGCACCGGTGTGGCCAGCACCTGCTTACCCCTCCCAGGGCTCCTGTTGGATGACTACTGGTGCTGCCTGTACTGACCTCCTGTGCTCTATTTAAGGTCGTGAATGGAGCATGGCACTGGATCTGGTCAACTTCAATTCATTCATAAACAGGAGAGAAAGCAATATCTTTGCCTAAACAAAGTTGGTCCCAGCAAGATACTTCGTCTCTCCATGGCTCCCAAAAGCAACTGAGCTCAGCCTGGAGCTCTTTTCCACTCATGTTCCCAGGAGACTGAGGCCTTGTGAAAGATGCTGAATTTAAAAAGGATTCAGGGACATTTGGAATAACCCACCTTAAAGACCTCTGCTATGTATTTAAAAAAATATATATATTTTATTGATTTTTTACAGAGAGGAAGGGAGAGGGATGGATAGTTAGAAATATTGATGAGAGAGAAACATCTATCAACTGCCTCCTGCATACCCCCTACTGGGGATGTGTCTGCAACCAAGGTACATGCCCTTGACCAGAATCAAGCCTGGGACCTTTTAGTCTGCAGGCCGATGCTCTATCCACTGAGCCAAACTGGTTAGGGCCCTCTGCTATGCTTTACTGAGTGAATTCAAGGCATTTGTGGAATACTCGTTGTGTATTCTGGCATGAAATTCTGGCAAAATCTCTCATATTTCTGGCAAAATCTCCTCACCCCGAGTCCTCTGGAAACAGATATGTTCCTGGCAAATACTCTGATTTTAGTGCTCCTCGAGCCACTCAAATATCCATGATGTTAATATGGCCGAAGTGTGTCACTCATTGTCAGGCAAAAAGGACAACAAGTAAAAACTCTAAAACAGTTCCAAACAACCCTCACAAGCCATCCAGATGGCCAAAGACAAGGACATAACTTCCAATTGACCTTGATTTGCCCCTGTGTTATTTCCTTCAGGAAAGACCAGACACTCCCATGAGATCACAAGCATCGAGTGCTCTGGAGAAACTGCAAGGCCTTGGTCTTCACTGCGACAGTACGAAAGGATTCATGAAAATAGTTTCTTGGGGTGAGAGCCAAATGACATATTGACCTTGACAATGAAGCCTGTCGGAACTCCAAGGCAGTGGAAACACAAGGTGGCTACAACTTGACCACTCCATGTGTTCAAAGAAGCCAGCTGGTTCTTAAAGTAAAATCTTGCTGCAAAGGGACCCTCCCTTTAGAAAACAGCTGAGTCGTAGGAACCTCAACCACTGTGTGCTAGTAAGTTACATCGCACACAGCAGATGTAGGCTTGTTAGGTAGAAACACTTCCTAGAGAATCATTCTGTGAAGTTACTAATTCCTTGATAAGGAGATCACTTCTAAATTTTATTTAAGATTTCTTACAATGTTTTTTTTTTTTAAAGCATAGATTGACTCTGTCTTATCTAATATTAAAATCCAGCAGCATGTCAAGGGGAGGCTGTGTTTGATTTGGGTTTGACTATTCGTCATTTTGGTCCTTCATAGTTCCCTGTTTTCTTCTCACCCACCTGTCTTAAGCAGCCTGGTTTCCTTGGCCACAGAACAAAGCTCACTGCAGGTGAGAGGGGGCATCCACAGCACTTGTGTGCCAGCCCTCACCAGGCCCGGGACTGCATGCTTATAGGCAAGCTGAACTAAATCTGTTCAGTGACACAGCAGGGAGATCGGTCAGAGGTACTTGGTCAAGCCAGAAGTGTTTGGAGATGGAAGAAAACACCTTAAGCCAGTAGTTCTCAACCTGTGGGTCGCGACCCCTTTGGGGTCGAACGACCCTTTCACAGGGGTCGCCTAAGACCATCGGAAAATGCAGATATTTACATCACGATGCATAACAGTAGCAAAATTTCATGGTTGGGGGTCACCACCACATGAGGAACTGTATGCAAGGGTCGCGGCCTTAGGAAGGTTGAGAACCACTGCCTTAAGCAGAGGACTGTCCAAAGTTACATGAAGGATCCTGGGTTCTGTCAGAAGCACTCAGATTCAACTCATGCGTGCATGCATGCATGCGTTTATGTGGGAGTAGTGGTGAGGAGGTTCCTAAATAATAGCTCCTCTCCCTTTGGAGAAAGTCTGAATTCAAAAAGATATTTAGTAGGTCCTCTTGTTCTGCCTGAGACCAGAGCCACTGTAACCAGATCAAAAGGAATAAAAACACAGAAGGAAAGAGAGATATGTATTGGTTGGCAGCAGGGGTGAGGGGAGGAAGTAGAGAAGGATTGCTGTACTTACCCTACAACCACAATTATAAAATCTAGTAAATTCCACCCGTTGCGGAGGTAAGCGTTAGGGTGAAAGAGAAGTCCATAGGCTATTACTTTTAAAAATGCTTCCACAGTAAAAATGATGAGAAAGAGATACTCCACTCGTTCCTAGGAAACAAAAATAGAAGAGAGAGAAAAAGAAAATTGTTAGAGTGGGGGTTTTATAAAGTTCTGCCCCATGAACTCTCATAAAAGGTAGAGGAGAATTCTGTCCTGACCCCCATGGGAGGAGTTAAGGGAACACTGGGTAGGACCCCCCAAACAAATTAGTAACTCCAGTTTGTTTTATGGTTAGAATTCCAATGCACTGGGCATTAGGTTTTCTGTTTGTTTTTAAATCTTTAAATGTCTTCTGTTAAAGTAAATATTATAATGATCAAAAGTTATACATTTTGGGGAAAACATCTTACTTAATCAGTGAACATGTCATAGTTCAGAGTTGTCTCTCTTCTCAGGAGACAACCCATATTGTCTTGATCTAAAGGGAAACAATGCCTTGACAGAGGAGAGGGTGCCGAGAAAGGGATGAGACTGGACCGCAGGAGGAGTATGCCATAATTCAAGGTAACAAACCCTGGAGACAACACAGTCCCGGCAGAGTACTAGCTGAGCTCTCCAAAACAGCAAGCACACAGCTGTGAAGTATTTGAGACACTGACAATCTCTCAACAGCAGCTAAAATAGGCAAAACTGCTCACATACACACGTCCAAAAATTTGAACTCTCTCCCTTGAGAAAATAAAATTCTGTCCAAAGACAGAGCAGGTTAGCAGTGAAAATCAGCATTTCTGGGAGGACACAGACATTGGGATGGCATTGGGGAATGGAAGAGGTTTATTCTTTTCTCAGGGGCAGGAGGGCCACCTTTGCATTTAAGGCTGCAGCTCCTGACCCTGGGAGCTCTCACTAGAGAGTTCTAATTCAGACTCTTTGGCTGAATTAGAGCAAGTCAACTCTGGGCTGATTTGCCAGCCTCCTGCACCACTAATTGCTTTCTCCCACAAAGATCTCCAGTGTAGATCCTTAATGGCCCCCATCAAGCCACCGCTGCTGCCTGGTTCTTCACACTTCACTGCTCATCTCTGCAGGACCCTCAGCTCATCTCTCACTGGAACCACAAAACAACAGTCCATGTGGCATTAGGCCCACAGGTCCTCTAAGCAGACAGGCCCATCCACCACCTCCACGAAGCACTCAACTCAGAACACCCAGACCTATTTTCCTATCTTCTATCAGGTCAGGTGAAACTCACTGAAGATTTCCAGTCCCACCCACATTGTAGAGTGAGCATCGTCTGGGAAGGCCCTCCTCCTGATGGGCATTGGGAACCTGATGGGTAGCTCTGCAGGAAGAGGTCAGTCCATGCATGTCCCTGTGCTCCCTTCATTCTTTCTGGATCCCCTAGAGCCATGGTCGGCAAACTGCGGCTTGCAAGCCACATGCGGCTCTTTGGCCCCTTGAGTGTGGCTCTTCTACAAAATACCACAGCCTGGGGGAATCTATTTTGAAGACGAGGCACTAGAAGTTTAAATTTAAAAAATTTGGCTCTCAAAACAAATTTCAATCGTTGTACTGTTGATATTTGACTCTGTTGACTAATGAGTTTGCCGACCACTGCTCCCAGACATTTACTGGGTACTGGCCTTCCCCCTGGGGTGAAGCAGCTTAAGGATGCAAGGTTAAAAAAAATGCAGAATTCTGGGCCCCAACCAGACCTACTGAAGTAGATCTCTTGGTTATGCAGCCTGGAACTGTGCATTACAGACAGTTTCCATGTGTCTCTGAGGCACGTGAAGTTTAAGAACCACTGGCCTGTGTGCGGATGCAGGCCCAGGTCAGGCGGCAATTGTGGGAAGGGAATGGAGAGATCGGATTGAATCAGCATCTCAGAGGCAGGCATCCATCCTTTACTTTGTTCCCACTGGAGCATCATAAAGATAGTTTGTGGATGAGACTGCCTAGGGGCTGTGACCCAGGTACAAATCACAATGTGTGGGAGCCTCCAATCTTCTAAAATTAGGTTACTTTGTGTTAAAATGAACATCAGAGTAGTGCTGTAAAGGAAACATTATAAAAGGGCATAGTGCAACCTGAGGTAACTTGTGGAAGAGGAATGGGGGGCTGTCAGACAGCCACAGAGGCCCATCCTCATGATGGTCAGAGCTTTCATGTTTATGCCAGATGACAGAACCACCTCCTCTGTACCCCAGAAACCACCGAAGAAATCCACGGAGTTGGAGCTGGGACGAGAAGGGATGAAAAGAAAAAAAGAAATACACGTGAGCTGGGTACCCACTAGGTGTCAAGCACTTTCATATGTTCACATATGTGCTAATTACCTTTACATGTCTATCCACCCACCCATCCATCCATCCAATCATTCATTTTCAGTGTGGAACAACCAGCTGAACTATCTTAAAGCAACACTGGAGCTCCCTCTGGGGTGTCTAAGCCTTCTGAGAGTGGCAGCACTCAAACTTAGAGTACCTCTTCCCCAAGGAAGGGAGAATAGTAATATACCAAAGGCTCTGCAGGCCCTCTGTGCTGGGAAGGCAGCATTCCCAGACAACTCCTGTAAACAGCTGGCACCCCCAACCCAGACTGCCTGGCACCAAGCAATCTATTTATTCCCTCATCTACAGGCTGCTTTGCCTTGCTTGATTTCCCTACAAAAAGAGAAAAGCCAGGGGGTGGAGGTGTCCAGGTTCCCTCTGCTGCAATGCAGCCTCACACTGCAGACCAGTGGCTTCCTGGACCTAGCACACCTCTTTGTGAGATGGGAGACTTGAAGGGAGCATGTCTATGGCTTCACTTGTGACCTTTGACCTTTTTAATTCTTCCAATAAAGTCTAAACTATATGACATTTGTCTCACAGCCTGGCACATAACATGTGGAGACTCAGAGGACCCATCTGGCATGAGAGTGAATCACTCAAACATTCATACACACATTTATGTGCTGGGTGGACTTCCCAAAGGTCAGGATCTCCGAGATGAAGCTTGAAGGATGAGTGTTGTGCAGGTGCAAGTGGGGATGGGGGTCAGGTATTCCAAGTGGAAGGAGAACTAAGGGAAGGGGGAAGTGTGGAGAGCTTCAGGAAATGCAAACATTTGATTTGGCTGGAGTGAAAACTGTGAGAAAATGGAGATGGAAAGATGGGTAAGATGACCAGGGGCAGTGTGGCCACACCCAGGTGCTCGGATTCCATTCTGAGGAGACTGGAATGATGGGGTCAAATGTGCACTGCCGTATGGCACAGCCATAAAGCATGATAGGGGTGACGAAGGTGGGGAGGGTGGGCAAGTGACCCATGCAGAGGTCATGGAGTCTGGAGCCACAGTAGAGAAAGATGGACTGGTTGAGCAGTAGACGATTTAGGAAATATTTTATGCAAGATGTAATTTGGTTTCTGATTGCACATAGGGGATGGAGGAAGAGGCCGTGAAAGAAATGCACTGTCCCCTCCTGAGGTTCTAGTTTGGTGACTCTGGATCAGTGGTTCTCAACCTTCCTAATGCCACGACCCTTTAATACAGTTCCTCATGTTGTGGTGACCCCCAACCATAAAATTATTTTCGTTGCTACTTCATAACTGTAATTTTACTACTGTTATGAATCGTAATGTAAATATCTGATATGCAGGATGTCTTAAGCGATCCCTGTGAAAGGGTCATTCGACCCCCAAAGGGGTCACGACTCACAGGTTGAGAACCGCTGCTCTGGATGATGTTGCCTCTCACTGCAGTAGGGGATTAGGAAGAGGAAGGGAGAGAAACATCAGTTCTGGACTTGCTGAATTAGGGCACTTGTAGAACATCAAGAGGCAGAGGTGGGGCTCAGAGAGGGAGTACAGCTTGCAGGGAGGGCTGAAGGAGGTGGCGCTGAGAGAGCATGTGGGCTAAAGAGAGAAAAGCTGAGGCTGAAATCCAACTGTGTAAAGGACAACCTCATCTGCAGGAAAGCACTTCCTCATTGTGACACTTATCTCCTAGGCAGAATTTACAGGACCTTCCTCACACCAGGTGTGTGAGAGAGAAAGGGATCTTGGCAGTTATCCAATTAACCTCCTCATTTGGAAAATTAGGATACTAATAAGACACCAAGGCCAGGGAGGCACAGACTGAGAACAGGAAATCAGATTTCCTGACCCCTCAGGTCACGTCATCTCATCTGGCCTCCCTAGTCACACTGCTCTTGCTAAGGGCCTAGGATAGGAGTAAACAGGGACAAGGGAGTCAGTAAGAATGGGTGTGAACAAGAACCCAGAGGAGGGACAGGTGCCTGTGGGTGCAAGATTTGGACACAGCCATCTGTGCTGACTGCCATTGGGAAAAGCACTGTATTCATTCTGACTTTAGGAGCATGAATGTCCTTGCAGAATTAATCTAAATAAAATAAAAAACACAAAACAAACAAACAAAAAACTTAAATAAATGAAACAACTTCAGTGATCCTTTGAAAATATGTGCACTACTGCTATAGAAACATCTAAGCATGAAAATGAATGGAGTAAAGAAAAACAAAACTTTGTCACAGATTATTCTCTTGCTGTTGATACCCTGGTGTCTCCGGTCCTGTGAGGACACACTGTTGAGCATCCTCCTCCGTGTGCCCTCCTGAATTGGCAGCGGCCACAGGGCTCTCAGAGAATGCACCCAACAGTCAGCATGTGAATGGCCCTTTCTGTGCTCTTGGGAACCAGCGAACTTTGGAAGCCAACCTGGAACAGACTAAGATCCTCATTCCCACTATTCCATATTGAGGTTGGAAAGGGTGGGAAAAAACTGCAGAAGAGAGAACAAACCATGGGACCAAGTCAGGGAAACACCAGACTCTCAAGGCTTCGAATGTGGGGACTGGATTCCTTGAGGCAGTGTGATGACCTAGCCCTGGCAGATGTTCCTGTCTTTCTTCTTCTTTCCTGTCACTTGTCTTCTTCTCCAATTCTAATATTCCTCCTACTGCTTCCTTTTCATTTCCATGTTCTTTTCCCTTTCTTTCCTCTCTCCCTGCTCATTTCTTAGGGCTACACTGGCAACTGGGGCTCATGGTCACACCCACATCAGAAACATTTAGAAGAATTCAGTGGGGAAAGCGTTCAGTTCCCAGAAGTCATGGCATCTTATAAACCCCTGGGGAGCTAATTAGACACTGATGAGTACTGGCTACCTTAGTTTTCCATTTATCTTTTCATGTGTACGTACCCTTTTTAAATTTACAGTGGACAGAGACTCAATTATTTTTCAACAGTAATAATCTTGATTTTGGCACCAATTGACTCTGTGTATTTGGGCAAGTCATTTTACTTTTCTGGCTCTATTTTCCTTATCTATAAAAGAACTAGTTAAGCATTTTAAAAACATACAGTGCTGCAGAGAGCCCTCAGTTTCTACAGTGCTGTTTGGGAGCAGCTATAAGTTAGGGGAAGACTGAGAAAGTGGGGCTTTGGCTGCAAAACCCTGAATAAGAGCAGTGCCATTTGAACCCACATGCTAAATTGTTCAAAAGTCCTAACACAGTAGAATGCCATTCATTCAGGACAATTTGATTGAAGTGTAGACAGAGAATATATACAAAAGGAAATAGCCACCTCTTCCTGACCAGCCTGGAAGATTTTCATTTGGCTTTACATGCTGGGTTCTGCATAAGATTTTATTTCAGAAGAGGAATCACTGCTTTTTGTATTTTTCTCAGAATTTTCAACACCACTTCCAAAGTGGCAGATGAGTATACATTCTCTACAAAATTGTACGGCAAGTGAGGAGTAGGGATGCTGATGTCCAGTCTGTGGACAGTTCCACCTGAAGCACAGATTCCAAGACATGGAAAGGAACAAGGAGTTCCTGTCCTCTTTGTCTAATGATCACCATGAATACAAATGAATTTTATAAAAAAATATCCTTCATTAAAGAAATTAGTACTATTTGTCCTTTAGAAAAACATGGACTCCTTGTGAGCAGAAGCCATGCCAGGGTAGAGCTCCTAGGACAAGGACAGCTGTGGAGAGCCTATCTATTCATGGATGCACATTTCTGTGTACACACACACACACACACACACGCACACACAAACACGGCACATCTTGGCGATGTCCACTGTCCATGTTGAACACTCTACAGCTTACATCTGCTATATAACAGACCTGGGTGTGAGAATTGGGACTAAGTCCATATGCACCCTCTTAAATTTAGGCAAGTATACTTATTAAAGCTGCCAAGAATTCTACACCAAACAAGTTGATAAGAAGCCCAGTCATACAATTTCATCTCAGTATAAGGTGCAAAGACAATAAACATGGTAACAATGTTTCAAGCAGCACCTTGGATTCTGGGCTGTTTCATAACTTGGATGCTGGACTGTTTCATAACTTAAGTACCATTCAATCTGACCTCAAATTATAGCTGCCTGCCTATTCATTAATGAAGGGGAACAAAGAAACTAGAATACCATAGTTTCTCACTCTCCAATTCTTCTCTCCTGCCTTCCTTCCTTCATTCACTCATTCAAGTTATAGATATTTCCTGAGTGTCTTTTCCACTCCACACTACTTGCCACAGTTCCCTCTTAGGGCACTAATGGACTTGTAGAAATAAGAAATAAAGACACACATTCCTCATTATACAGAAGTAAGGGGATTTGTCCAAGGCTGAGCATCTCCCTGATGTGATGAGCACTCAGGTTTCCTAACAACTGGCTAGTGCACCTTCTGATACAGCACAGCTGTTTCTGTCTGTGGACTGACTGAAACCCTGAATTATTGTGCCTATGTCCCTGCTCATTTATTAGGGCTACACTGGCAACTGGGGCAGTAAAGGGTCATCTATATAGTATGGCTAGAAGGGTGGGTAGCAGGGTCCTAAAACCTTCCCCTAGAGTCCCTATTAGTGCTTGAAATGCAGCCATTCAGAAGTCTTCCTTCTATCAGTGGATGACTGATAAACACAATATGGTATATACACATTGGATGGAATATTAGACATAAGAACAAAAGGAATTCTGACACATACTACATGGATGAACCTTAAAGACATTGTACTACATGAAAAAAAGCCTGACACAAAAGGACAAATACTGTATGATTTCACATATGTGAAATACCTAGAATGAGCAAATCCAGAGACAGAACAAAGATTAGATGTTACTGGGACCTGGAAGGAGAAACTATTTCAGGGAATAAAACCCCTTGGAAATAGTGGTGATAGTTGCACGACATTGTGAGCATAAATAATGTCACTGAAGTGTACACTTAAAAATGGTTAGAAAGGAAAATTTTATGTTGTTTACTACAATGCAAAAAAAAAAGAAGCATTCCTTTGGATCTTAACGATTTACTAACTTTTAGTGGTCTCTATCTAAACTACCTGATGTTATATTTAAACCTGTATCAGCTACTACCCTAAAAGGGACTGATTCATCAGAATGTTGACAGCATAGCTTTTCCTGGTGAGATCCTGGCCAGATGTCTGGGGTAACTGGATTGAGGAGAAGGGGGTGGGGTAGGGAGGTGGGAGCTTCAGTTTTTCAATTTTTGAGGGCTAGCCCTTCCCAAGGGCCTCATATAGAAGCCTACTTTGAAGGTGCCTGGTGGTTCAGATGGTGGTGGCCTTAAGACTCAATACTTTTTGTAAAGGAAGAAGGGAAGGGACAAACCATTTAATAGCCTAAGAATAAAGCAGCCTTGAAAAGAATATTC
Source organism: Lasiurus cinereus (assembly GCA_011751065.1). Classification (NCBI taxonomy): domain Eukaryota; kingdom Metazoa; phylum Chordata; class Mammalia; order Chiroptera; family Vespertilionidae; genus Lasiurus; species Lasiurus cinereus. Next base: position 3,441,525 of record JAAGEH010000011.1, on the reverse strand, counting down.
ACCTATTTATTGAGTCCAAATAGCAACTGAGGCTGAGTGAGTTGAAAAGTATGCCGGTGTTTTATAGTAGCTCAGTTTAGAAAAATAAAAGCTGTCCTTCAACTAGTCTGGTTTTTTTTTTTTTTTTTTGCACTTGCCCATGATACTAAGTTGAAGTGACTTATCCACTGATTAATTTCTCACATTCATGTCTTCTTCTCCAGATGCTGGACTAGCTTCAACTGCCCCAGCATGTTGGCACCAGCCTCAGATCCCAAGTGCACTGAGCATGCTGCCTGCCCACTCCTTCTGGGCCTTCACTGCCCCTGTCTCTGAGAGAGCATCTCTGTCATCCATGGGGCCCCTCCTAGGCTCTATTTCTCAATTATCATCTCCCACAGGGCAGAGACTGGCCTGCTGGAGTTCTATATCTGGAATCCAGCATATGAGTGGTAGAGAGGGGACAAGCGACCTTTGTCACATGCTACTTGCATTGCTCTCTTGGATTCAAAAGAAGCCCAATGTTACACAGACAGCCTCTGCCCACAGCAGGAGCTCTTGGCCTTGCTGGCCCCCAACTCAGGAGATCACTTCCTTATATGGCTGCTCATCCTATCACTGTGCAGCCCCACTGTCAGAGTATGGCCAGCCCCTCCCCTCCAAGGAGCTCTCTCTGGTTCAGAGATATTTCCTTTTCTCTTGGGGTAATGGAGTGGACAGGGTGACAGACACTACCAGTCACCCATCAGGTCTGAATTACTCCCGGGGACACTGAGGGCATTTGCTTAGTGACCTGTGGCTGGTGTGTAATTTCCCAAATAGAAGGAAGATGCAGCAGCGGCCTCAAAACTCTCTTTGAGGAGTAGACTAATACCTGACCCAGGGAAACAGCCCATCTTTTCTGTTCATCCCCACTGTCTATCTCCTTCCTGGCCCACATCACTGGCTGTTTAAATACCAAACCAGCTTCCTAACTGGTTGCATTGACATCTAGGCTGTTTTACTTCTTTAAAACCTCCAAAGGCTCCTCTGTCTGGAAATAGAATCCAGCTTCGTAGGCCTGGCTCCCAGGTCTGTCACAGGTTGACCCCACCAGCCCTCTGGCCTCTTGCCTAGCCACCACCCTGCACCCCAGCCACACCAAATGTTCACTCACCTCACCCAAGCCAGACAGGTTGTCATGGCAACACTCTTCTTCATGCCCTGCAGGCCCTACCCTTTCTCCTCAGGCTCCTGGACAGCTTCCTATCATCACCTTGTCACTGCCCAACTGCCCTGCCTCAGAAGGGACGAATTAGTTAGCATCTCCTCCCAGCTTCCTGCCCCTCTCTTCAGATCACAGTGATAACACTTATCACACTCTGTTTTCTAGGGACTCCTCCTCTCAGGATAGAGTGCCTGCAGGGCAGAAGCAAGTTTCTTCTTCACTTTGAGTTAAGAGGTATCTTTAAATGAAAGGCAAAATCATAGAGAGAGGAAAGAGAGTTTTGGAGTCAGACACACCTGAGATCAAATTGTTTCCCAGTTGCAAGCTATGTAACCTCTCTAAACTCTGGTTTCTTCACCAGTAAACAGAGGATAGTTATTCAGTTTGACCGGTAATTTTGAAAATTAGAAATCACGCAGTCATTACTCAAATGGCGGCTGCTGACATTACCTCAGCCCTAGCACCTGCACACAGTAGGTGTTCTGCCTATGTCTGAGGAGTGAACATCCCTGCTCTGGGTGGTTCTGTGTGTCCTCCCCAGAGGTCCTGGGTCTGTCTACTTCGTGGTGCCCCTTTTGGGCTATGGACCCGTCAGTGGCACTAGCCCTGCTGCCTGTCTCCTCTGCTACCCTGGCCACATCAGCTCTCCTGGCCTCTCTGCAGATGCTCAACTCACTTTTGTGCCTCTTTTGATCCTCTTGACATTAACAAACACTAGAGACTCGAGGCCTCACATCTTTATCAAAGAAAGACAAAACAAAAACTTCTCTGTATCCTATTTGCTGGGTTCCCTGTATTCTGAATGTTCTTGCCCCACATCCCTCTTATTCTTTAGATTTACAATAATAGGTTCTATTCTGGCTTTAATAACCCCCAATCCCAAAGCTGTGAGCATTTTCCTTGTATTTCTGGGAACCTGCCAATCCTTTGCTCCCTGAAGTGATTCTTTTCAGCTACAGTGGACAAGGGTGAAGGATGATAGTGCTCCCAGGAGCAAAGGACCCCAGGATTGAGAAGGTTGGCTAACTCATGAGGAAGTGCTCTACAGTTCACTGCCACACATTCAAATGTTGAGTCTCGTATCATTTGTAAAGCAGAAAGGGCAGATACATTTCTTCTTTTCTTACTCCCATTTTCTTTTCCTTATCACAAAACCACCACCACCACTATCACCAATGAACACCTCTACCACCATCTCCATTGTCACCACTATTGTCATCATCACAATCACTATTATCATTGTCTTCACCATCTTCATTGCCAACTACCATCATCAACACTACTGCCATCATCACCATCCACGGGCTTTAGGAGAAGCATGTGACCCAAGCTAGGCACTGTAATCTTTTCTTTAGCTGAACATGCTCATGTCTATATATAAAGCCTGGATCCATGGCAACCATCATGAGATCTACATGCAGAGGGTAGCAACAAAAAAGGGTAAAAAGAACTAGCATCCTGGATAAAGTTGTTGAATTAACTCAACCAACTTTGGTACCATCCGAATTTGGGGCTTATTTTATGTGACATAAAACTTTTTTACTGTAACAACCATTTGAAGGTGTCCTTATTGCATCTGAAGGCGTCCTTGATAGACTCTGTTTGATATCTCTACACATCACGCCTCCTTGTGCCTCTACCCTACTCCTGCTCAGTGCTTCCATACCTTATCAGCCATTTGGGCACATCAACATAAAGCTTAGTCTCATCAGATAGGAAAAGCACGAACTCTCAAACACTATCAGACAACTGTTCTTATCTCCTGGTTAGCTCTCAGCCTGGGTGCAAGATGCTTATTTCAAGATTACTGTCTCAGACTAGATCTAGAGAGATCAGCCCAAATCCCAATCAGAGGGTAGCCATGTAAGCTATGCTTAGCCTCCTGCTCCAGTACAGGGATGATGATACAAAGGGCATAGAGGTGGATGGGAGGTACAGAGGAGCTCTTCCCATAGTCCAGTGGCAGAAGTCTGGAGATAAAGAACACAGATGAAGAACTGGTGTGGTGTTGTGTTTCCACAGGTTGAGAACCGCTAGCAGGGTTGCTTAAGCCCATCGGAAAACACAGATATTTACATTATGATTCATAATAGTAGCAAAATTACAATTATGAAGTAGCAACAAAAATAATTTTATGGTTGGGGGTCACCAAAACATGAGGAACTGTATTAAAGGGTCTCGGCATTAGAAAGGTTGAGAACCACTACTCTAGACATTGATGGCAGCTGGCACTGAGATGAGTACCAGGGCACCAGCCATCCAAAGATTCAAGGTAAGGTCTCTGCTCCACAGGAACCCCTGGTCCACTTCCTGCTCTGGGTAGTCCAGGAGTGTATCCCTGAAGACTGCTCCTAACCACTCTGCTGAGCACAAATCACCTAAAAAGGGCTAACTTGCCTGTCCTCCAAATCAGGTTTGCTCCTCACACTCAAGCTCTTCTTGGAAACTGGCTGACTACTATGCCGAAGGCAGATCTAATTTAATATGTGTTTCCTGCAAGCTGCAAACAGTCATAATTTTGGCTTTTTGTGGCTGTCTTCTTTCCCTTGTAAAAAGGAGCTTGTTCTCCTTGCTGATCAGTTCAATTATAATGACATAAAACAGAGAGCAATAAAAAATGGGGACATGCCCTAAAAGGGGAGTGTGGTAAGAATGATTACCAGTCTTACCCTTTGGGGACCCCGCCAGGAGTGAGTGAGGTGAGCTGTCTCTCCATGTGGAGGTGGATTTTATGTAGGTGGGAAGGGGGATGGGAATCTCAGGATCTGAACACCAGAAGCCACCAGGCCCAGGATCCTGCCTTCCTTCCCCTGACACTCACTGAGCCCTGTTGGAAAGTGCTTGCTGCACAGCAGCACTGTAAAGCTGGACACAAGTCATGGCAGGCAAGTGGAGTAACTGGACCTGAACAACTCACAGTTCTTGTCACAGACCAGGTCCTGGGCACGATACTTTTCAGAGGCTATCTCCGCATCATCATTCTCAGCACAGGATGAGGCCATGGACTGCCTGGCACCACCTGGCTGTATGGACCATTAGCCGACACCACATATGTGGGCCCCTGGATTGCATACAGCCTCTTGTTGCCTTTTCTCCCTCTGAAAACTAGGGCAAGGGCACTGAGCATGCTGTGGCAGTAAGAGCACCATCCTGGGAGTCAGGAATCTTGGGCTCTAATTTTAGTTCCGCCGTTATCAAGCTGGTGACCGTGGGAGGCTGCACAGCTTCTATGAACCTGACTTTTCTCATCCATTACATCCTCCAACTGAAGAGGCTGGAGTTTATCCATGGATCCTGAATTTCAGTTCTCTGATGGATACCTAGAAATGTCCTAGACACTTGTTAAAAATATAGCCCCCAGGCCCTCATCCCAGATGGGCTGAATTAGAATATTCTGGGATGGAACTAGAAATCTGGATTCCTCACAGCCCACACCCCTCACCCCCAAATCTGAAGAGCCCAAGTTCGGGACCACAGGTCAATGGTCTCCATGGTTCCTTACAGCCACAAGATTCTCAAACTTATCCCAGCTTCCCAGGAGCAAAGCTGCTCTGCAGGGTACAGCCTGGACCCGTCACACCTGACAGGAGGTGCAAAGGGCAGGGAGAGGTAAATCACTGACCACAGAAGGGTGGCATGTGACTTTTATAGAGACATCTGAGGCCAGGCACAGTGCTGGGACACTGGGTGTCATGAATTGGGAAGGAGAGGCAGTTTCCAGGGTAGAAGATTCAGGAGTAAAGTGAGGCCAAGTGAGGGCAGAACCATCAGGCCTGCTCTGTGCCATCAACTGGCAGGGGAGGATCCCACGTCGAGGCGTGCTTGTTCTAGCACAATGCAGTGGTTCCATCATATGCATTTGACTGCAGACTCCAGGAGGGCTTCCAGCAGTGCTGAACCAATAATGCAGAAGTAAATCTTTTCAGGTAGAATTAAAACAGATTTTCAATTTCTAAGCAAATAATACAAGATGTAGCCTTTCCTTTGAAAGTGTTTCTCAGCTTGGAATCCTTGAAGTGATAGGGCTGTGTTTGATCTAATAAGGAGTCACTACTATATTATAAACATTCCAAAGCAGACATTACTTGGATTATAAAAACCTGCCTCTCAGAATGCTAGCCATTCTAGGCCTAGTCATGTCCCCCTCCCCAGCCTCTGCACAGGGATACTTTCCTCATTGTGCGGGTCTCTCCCCTCTGAGAATTCTTCACCTTAATCACTCATCAAGTGATTCCCAGGCTCTGTCAAGATTTCATGGATCAGTAAAATAGCAAAAAAATATTAGGGATGGAAGTAGGGGTGCCAACTTTTTTATCCTGCCAAATAGAAATATTAAAAATAACAATGACCATTTATTATCATTTCATAAAAGGAGGGAGAAACAGCAGAAGAATAAAGAATGGTTGGCAATCCCCATTGCCATCTCTACAAACACTGCACTCAGCTTCTTTTTCTCATTGGATGCAGTGGGCAAACCTTCACTGTAGGTCGGCCGGGGAGAAGGGGGGCCTCACATCAGAAGCTTAGGTTCTTCCCACTCTCCAGCTCACTGCGTATGTTCTGTCCTTCCTACCAATGTGTCCTTTGCTCTAGCCCCAAGGCCAGATAATTTGGCTCTAGCCAACCAATCTGTGGAAGATGGCAAAAAATGGCCACAATATTTTAAAACTCTTCCTATCAAGGGTCAGAGTCTGTTTTCCCATCTCTTGAATCTGTGCTAACTTGTCACTTGCTTTGACCAATAGAATACTGGGGCAGTGGCAGTGTGCAATCTCTAAGCCTAGGCCTCTGGAGGCCTCACGACTTCTCTTCTTACTCTGGGGCCTTTCTCCCACCACATGAACAAGCCCAAAGCAGCCTGTGCAGAAAGGACTCAGTCATACTAGCCTAATCAGCCATAGCTGATGAAGGACCCAGTTCTGGTAACCCAGCATCTGACTGCAGACACTTGAGCAAGTTTAACTCAGACCAGCTGAGCCCTGCCTGGGCCAGGAGAACCACCCAACTGAGCTCAACCCACATTACTAACCTGCAGAAATGTGAGCTATGTGAATGGTTGTGGTTTAAAGCCACTAAACACTGAGGTTTTTGTTATGCAGCACCAGCTACCTGCAACCACCTTTCCAACCACAATTTGCATGGGTCTTCTATACCCTCTACTGTCTTTACATACAACTTGGGCTTCCCTAACTAAGAATTTGCCTAAATTGTTCCCGTCTAGGCACATGCCTGAAATATCTGTTTCCCTTTTCCTCAGATTTTACCCATTCTCCAAGATTCAGGTAAATTGCCCTTTCTTCAAATACTTCTCAGAACTGAAGTGCTCATCGTCTGTGCCACACCCCTACCCCTTAATGATATACATATTTCCTTGTGTCATGTCTTACATATTGTGTGTTAACTTTACACGTATTTTATATCTTACTTTTAAAAAATATATACTTTATTGATTTTTTACAGAGATGAAGGGAGAGAGATAGAAAGTTAGAAACATTGATTAGCCACCTCCTGCACAGCCCCCACAGGGGATGTGCCCGCAATCAAGGTACATGCTCTTGACCAGAATCGAACCTGGGACCCTTCAGTCCACAGGCTGAAGCTCTATCCACTGAGTCAAACCGGTTTTGGCTATCTCTTACTTTCTTAATTGACAGTCCATCATGGGCAAAAGCTTGTCTTATATTTAGACTCAACTTTTAACCCAATGTCTTGTGCACAAGTTTATTTCTTGCTCATTGATTGATGAGACTTGGAAATTCAACGGGTATCTGAAAATAACTACGCGGAGTCAGTTTTTAGCAAGGCACCTTCCATGCAGGTCTGAGCTAGGTCCCCAATCTTCCTGCTTTTTCATGAGGTCTGAGCTCTTGTTTCAGTCCCCCCACAGATGCTTTCTAGAGCATGAGGCATGCCCACCCCAGTACCCTCTACACCAATAGCACAGAAAGTCAGGGAGGTGTCCCCAAACCAAAGTGAGCAAAACCCCCTTGACAAATTATTACTTTACTTTCCAAATCTCCTGGGACCTTCTAGAGCTCTCCAGAAACTTTCCCTTCTCATTTCCGTGACCTTTCATTTGTCCCAGGCACTGGCACTGGCATTAGATAATCTTGGCTTCCGGTGCCTTTCAGCCTTCACTAAGTGAAGTCTTTAAAGGGAACTACAAAGCTTCCGTGGAGGTGGGGGTGGGGGGGGGTAAGGAGGGAAGATAAAAAGCTTAGCATTCCAAATGAGGACAGCCTTAACCCAGGCTGGAAAAAAAGGTAGGTGAATTCCAAAGAGATCTAAAGACTGGCAGCTAAAGGTTAAACTGGGAAGGTAAAGGCCAAGGTTTCTTGCTCTCCTGGTTCAACCCTGTGGCTAGGGTTTCTCAGAGAGCCCGGGATACAGTCAACAACGTGTGCTGGGCTGTGCACCAGTCTCCTGCAGATGCTGCCTGCCCTGAGTTGGACCCCCTGCAGTTCCCCTACTTGAACCCCTGCCTTTCTGGTAATCTTGATCACTTTATTTTCTAATAGTAAATCATTTTAGAAATTTAAGAAAATTCTAAGGCAAAAAGGAAAATAAAAATCAGCAATGTCCTATATCCTTTCTTTGTGTATATTGCTCTTTCCAAATTGTCATCATACAGTTCATATTATTTTACAATCTCTTTTATTTTTGCTTAACAATAGATTTTACACATCTAATTTTATTTCCACCATCACTTTCAATAACCTTATCACATTCCAGTAGCATGGATAGGTACACCATTTACCTAATTTTATGGGTTTGGTGCTTTGTGTTTCTATGCCACATACACTCTGGAGCAAGCCCCACTTGGGGAGGTGGAGGGCCAGCAGTCTGCTTTAGCCTCAGGGCTGCTGATGAGCCCTCCCACTATCCCTCCCTCCGCCATTCCCCAACCCCACAATCATGCCTCTAGAACAGAGTGCCCAGGTGAGTCCAGCATCTGCTTCCTTGTTGGCTGACAGGGTCTGTGTGTCCCTTCAGGCAGCCCTTAGAGCTCCTTGAGAATGAAGCATTGCTGCTAGAAGAGATTTCAGTGAGCATCTAATCAAGTCTCTCATTTTACAACTCAGAGGGAATGACTTAACTGGATCCTTACCACTAGTTAGAGGCAGCAGACATGGGACCAGAACTCCACATTTAGTGCTCTTTCCCCTCCATGCTCCTCCTCATGGATCCTGGCTGCACCCACTGGCTCATACTGTCTTAGAGCACCCAGAGCCCTTCTTCCATACTTGCAGAGTATCAATCATGGAAATCTCTTTCACACAGGGGTCCCTTTCACCTTTTATGGAAAGGCTACCGTAGGAAGTGGAGCCTTCCCCATCATGAGAACACACAATTTTCCAGGGACTTGGCTCTGATTCCCAGGTAGATAGGGGTCTTTGTCACCATTCTCAGCAAGGCACAGGAACCTGCCCTTACCTCCCTATGAGCATAAGTCCAGGCCTGAGCTTCCTGCAAAGTGTCACAGTCCTCCCTATCTCCCTGTCCCTAAGACACCATTCAGTTGACATAATTTTAGCCAAGACACCAAACATCTGAGAAAGAAGACCAGAATCTGCCTCATGCTCAGTAAAGTAGCCAGTCCTCCCATCTCCTGTCCCCATGCAGGCAGGGTCTCCTTCTGTTCTCCTCCCTACCTTACCGCCTGCTCTTTTTTACTTTTCCTTTCCCCAATGCCTCTCTAGACTGATTTTCTTTCTCCCATCTATTCCTTACATTCCCTTCTTCACTACTCTCAGATTTTCCTTCTCCACCTAAGGGATGGCCAGCTGTGCATTCAGTATTTGCTGAGTCACACAGGAGTTCAGCTAATTGAAGCATGTCTCACGAATTACTTAAAATTTGTGCAGACCTACTGAAAATAGAAAAACACAGCCATGAACATCAGCTTGTGCCATTAACAAATCACCAGACACTGATAGGTATGGGCTGTGGGAAAATTTCCTGACCAGTGTGGCACCACATAATGAACACAGGTTACTAAAGAAACACCACCTCTTACATAGCCCTGCCCGAGGACGAGGAGGGCAGAGTAAGCATGGTCCAATCACGGGACCACTGCGAGCCCACAGTGCAATGGCCTAACCAGCAATCCTCACTCTGCATCACTTTCTTTATTGGAATGATCTGAATTGAGGAAGGAGGAGTTGGAGCTCCCCAGATAACATGCTCTCAGTGCTAGCTGAGTAATGTATCTCCACTATCTTCATTTTTCTTATCCTTACACTTTCCGCTTCTAATTTAGGACTATCAATTCTAAGGCAGACAGCGGATAATGAATTCAGAGGTCCTATATGGGTCTGAGAAGAGTCCTGGTTATACCATTAAATCGCTGGTCACCAACATTATCATCTCTACTGCTGTTACTGCCATCCCAACCACCTACTGCTTCCATCAACTAATGTGATTGTGTGTATTCTAAATCCCATCGGAACCCAAGCATCCTGCGCCTATTACTTCCTTTACTCTTCACAACAACATCATTATCCTACAGATGAGGAGATTAACACATGGAAAAATGTTGTCAACTCACCTAAACCAAGAAGGTTGTAATTCTACAGCAAGTGTTTGAACTCGGGCCGTCTGAGCCCAGAATGTCATTGCCTTTCCTTTCTTAGCTTTAATTTGTTCACTTATAAGATGAGGATGGTAACAATCAAGCCTGCAGCATGCTGCCTAGCGATCTCCAGGGCTTTCTTTGCTGAGCTGCCCCGGTTCTCAGACTCCTCAGCACAGCACTCTGGGTAGCCACTGTCAGTGCCCACTCACAAGGAGGCACCCTCACTCTCTCCACGTGATACACAGGGCAACCATATAATTGATCAAACAGAGAAACTTCTGAGCGTAAAAGAGGCACTATTAGTAATTACAGGTGTGAACTAGAAACTATGGGCACCCTAATTATACTGCAGTGAGTCTCCCAAAGCACCCAGGACACCCCTCACTCCTTGCAGAGTAAAACTGCTATGGAACTGACTTGAGAAAAGGATTGTTGGGAGCGACTTCCTCAAGATGGTGGGAAGGTGCCAAAGGGGAAGAAAAGATTCCTTTGGTAAGAAAGGAGGAAAACCTGCCTTTGATTCAGTGACTTGCTTATGGAAACACCGCTCCCATCATGCACGGGCTTATCTTCCACTCCCCCCAATCCCGCCCCTCAATTCAGTTGACTCTGTGAATACTGCTGCTCCTCCCCCTCTTTATATTGAATAATTGCTTCTATGGTACTTTAACTGGCCCATTATGAATGCGTTCAGGTATCTTATGAAGGAAGAATCATTTAGTTTACTTGTTGGTAATTAAATGGGCTATATTTGATTTCTATTTTGGGATATTTATGGGCATTTTATTTTTAGATGGCAATAAAAAATGTATTATCTCATTATTGATGAATTTTTCCAAATAGAAAAACAAAGAAATATATTTCATTCTTTGCCATATTCACTGTGTCTTAGCATGACCAGAAGAGGTAGAGAATTACAATGATACTAAAGGCTGTTAAAAACAAGCTTGGAGTGAGAAAAATAAGTTCTGAGGTTCAATAGAGATAAGATCTTATTTGTAACAACATGGAATTAAACTCTCGGACTATCTGGTTAGGCTATGTGATCTTTTCCTTCTCAACCCCTGAAAATTTCTCTCAGATAACTCAATTTCCTATGATGAAACCACTTATTCCTCAAGAAAAGAAGTATGAATAAGGTATTTAATTAATAATATAAAACTTCAAGTGTGGAAGATTCTAATCAGATGTGGCCTCAAGTTTGCTTTAGGACATCAACCAAGTAAGTCTTATTTTATTCTCATGTTTTCTCATTTGTGAAGTGAAGTTTTCAAAAGTTATCAATTTATTGGGTTAATTGAGCAGATAAATGATTGCTAAGCCAGTTAACAGAAAATATTACAATTACTGTTCCATTTAAATGTAACTCATAGGATCTGGCTGAGAGTGTGTTTCCTAACTTAGGTGAGAGCAAGGGACAGAGAATTAGGGCTCCCGCTAGGACATCCTGGCTCCAGAACTGCACATGACCTTCACACACAGAGCACAATTCAGCCCTCTCAACAACAGTAAGACCTGGGTGCGTGCCTTCCAGGTAAAGAAAGCTGGCTCAGAGGGGTTAGTGGCTTGGGGGAGCCAGATTTAGTCCAGCCCCAATTCCTGTCTAAGTCCTGGCTGTGTTCACACACTAAGCACAGGTACAATATTGAACAGATTGTGTCTGCTCATCTCAAACACATGCTCCAGTGTTTGAGATGATGTTCAAATTCACATAATGTTCTAGAAACCCTGTTTAGAGAGACAGTGGGCAGATAAAAATCACATTTGTCCTCACTTACCGGATATACTTAAAGGGACTTGGGTGACATAGGTCCCAATAGTAACACTCACCTCTCCCCTTGTGCCCCCACCCCTGCTTCATGCCTTAGAGGAACAATGATGGCTCAGTGAGGGAGAGAAGTCGGGGGACATAGATCAGTGGAGGCTTCTCCTTTAGCAGGACACCAGCTCTGTCTAATAAAGATAGCCCCAATTCACCCTCCCATCCCTCCCACTGCCTCCTCAGTACAGCTTGGGAGACACGGGTGGCATCTTCCTGGTCCAATCTCTCACATGAATTAATAGTGGCAGCTGAGAGAAAAGCCACTTCCCAGTGTGGAGGCAGAGGGGGTGAAGAGGGAGGGGCAATTAGAGGGAGTGGTTCCATGTCCCTTTTGGGCTCTGTAGATTTTAATCCTATGGCACTCACTATTCCCCTTTACTGCCACCCCCTCTCCCAAACGGTGGCTCACACACACGCTTTTGCCTGACACTGGTTACCATGTCCAGCTGAATTCTCCTGTCACACAGAGGGGCAGAGCTATGGCCAAGTGGCCTCGTCAGGAAAAGCTTGGCAATGCCAGGGCAAGGCTGAGCAAGTGGTATATAGATTAGGCTGGAGCCAGGCAGGAGGTGGCGGTGGAGGAACAGACTCGCATAGGGCAGCTTCAGACCAGCACCTGCAAGGGCATATCTCTGCTGTCTAGCTCAGCCAGCATCAGCTGCCCTCTCTACAGCTTTGTGGAAGTTGGACTGCAGTCATAGTCTCTTAAAAGGAGATGCAGTGTGCAGCCTTGAGAATCCTATTTTCCTTCTTAACCATACAACTGCTGTCCATGGAGGCTCGCTGTGTGTACTGCAGATGGTGGGCAGGGCCTAGAGCTGCACTTGTGGAATACGTGGCCAGAAAGAAGACCACCCTGCAAGGATCTCCTTGCCATTCCTGTGCCAACCTTTGTCACAGGCCAGAGAGGTGTCAGCTTACAGGGGGAACTAGCACAGAAAAAAATTCTCCTGCCCCAAACAACTCCCCAGCCAGGTTTCTGACACCCTGGCATTTATAGCACTCATCTAAGGGCCTTTTCAAGATTTGACTTTTAACTGAATTGAACATGCTGCTACATGGGATGGTTGATACATTAGCAAAGATAAGTATCTGTGATTAGCAGCAGCATCACCTCTCTCTTCACATCTACCTGGACCCAGACAATTCTTCCACATCTGAATGGCATGAGCTGAACATGATTTCATCACCATCATCATCGGACCATGTCATATCCTTGCCTGATGCCTGTGTTTAACATGTTATAGAAATGACTATGCCCCATATTTAGGCAACTATAAACATGCTTATGCCATGTGTGTATGGAACAAGAGCTTTTAAAACAGGAGATGCATTCACTAATGTTGATGGACTATCTCTCAAGGGCAACTTAATAGTAGGAAGAACACAGAGAACACTAGATTTGGAACCAAGAAACGTGGGTGAGGGTCTGGCCCTCTTCTACTGGCTGTGTGATTACAGCCAGTCCCTCAGGCTCTCTGATCCTCAGGGTCCTCATCTGTGAAAGGTGATGCTGCTAACACCCTTTTCAGGGGGTTGTGATGAAGATGAAGATAATGAAGATGAAGATGAAGGTGAAGGAAAACTTGACTTTCAAAGTAGGAGCCAAGCAGGAACAACATTCCCTCCTGCTCCCGTGGACATGTGCCCTAAATGCAGGAGGGGTCCCGAGTGCTGCTCACCTTGTACATCTTATTTGAGACTAAGATCATGGTGGCTAAGAGCCCAGTCTCTGATGTGAGACTGCCTAGTTTTGAATCCAGGTGATTCCACTTACTAGCTGTTTAACCTTGACCAAGTTCCCTAAATATTGTGCCTCAGTTTCCTCATCTCTAAGGTGAGATAACAGTAGCCACCCCTGAAGCTGTTATGAAGATTCAGTGGGTTAATATTGTAAATTTTACAAATCATCCCTTTCTCCTTTCCTTCTTTCCTTTCTCCCCCTCTTCCTTTTTTCTTTTCTTCCTTCCTTATTTCCTTCCTCTCTTCCTCTCTCTCCATCTTTCCTACCTTTCCTTCTTCCTTCCTTTCCAAAGGGTTTCTCCAATGCGCCTGACATAGTCCCAGGCCCTGGGAATGTAGCGCTGAACAAGAAAAGAGAGAAAAGATGGCCAAGAAGGAAAGCCCTGCTCTCATACAGTCTGCATTCTGGGAAGAAGAGATAGACACTGAATGAGGAGGAAAGAAGAATTTTTCATAGTTATGAGCTGTAAACACAAATCGACAGAAAAAACAGGGATGGCTCTCTGAGCAGGAGGCACGTGTGCTAAGACCAGAGGGACAGGAAGGAAGGGGCTCTGTGCACTTGGAGGTGTCTGCCTCCCTGAAGTCCTGATCCCAAATGAGCCTGAGCCTGGGCTCCTCTGGGAGGACAGAGAAAAGGGGTCAAGAAAGCGGCAAGAGGAGGAGCTGGCCTTGGACAGTGAAGACTCTAAGCTGCAGGGAAGGGTGGCAGGTACTGGGCTGGGGTCAGGGAGCAGAGAGAGGGACAGGAAACAGCAGTTGATGACACTGGAGGAGAGGAATGCAGGCAAAGGGATAAGCACAGAAGAGCATCAGGAGAGAGTGGGGCTGAAGGGAGAAACAGCAGAGGTGGAGAACCATTAGTTAAGCCACCATTCCTCAATGAGAGCAGACATGCCAGCCTTGACCATGACTGGGACCCTAGTGGCTGGTCTGGACTCCACACACTGAGGGCTGCAATCTGATGCCCAAGGGATTGATCACATTAGAGCAGTAGTTCTCAACCTTCCTAATGCTGCGACCCTTTAATACAATTCCTCATGTTGTGGTGACCCCAACCATAAAATTATTTTTGTTGCTACTTCATAACTGTAATTTTGCTACTGTTATGAACCGTAATGTAAATATCTGATATGCAGGATGTATTTTCATTGTTACAAATTGAACATAAGTAAAGCATAGTGATTAATCACAAAAACAATATGTAATTATATATTGTGAAATATTTATTTCTAATTACAAATAAATGAAATTTTGTCTTGAATCGTGGTGTAGCATGGGTAACAGTCTTAATAGGACAACAGTAAACTACATTGCTACATTTTGCTACACCGAGGAGCAGTGTGTTGGTTCCTAAGACCATGGGAAATAGGTGTTTTCCAATAGTCTTAGGCGACCCCTGTGAAAGGGTTGTTTGACCCCCAAAGAGGTCGCGGCCCACAGGTTGAGAACCGCTGCAGTAGAGGGTCTTGGGTTCCAGAGTCTGTTACCCACTGTTAATCATATGGTGATTTTGTTGTTCCTGCTGCTTTTGTTGTTTTAAATTTTCATTTTCTGTGGGCTTGCAGAAAATAGTAGGAAGCATTTCTACTTGGGAGAAAAACAATATTTCATTTTCATGATCCTAGCTCAGGACAGCAGCTGTGGGACAGCAGGGAGGCCTTCTGGGCCCCAGGAGGGGAGGAGAAGCCAGAGCCGAATTTGGAAACTTGGATAGAGTGTTAATGTGGCTCCTGAAACATCAACAGGCAGGGGGCAAGTGTGCTCATTGAGGGAGAAAGAAAGGAGAGGTGAAAGACAGGTAAAAACCTGCTAGAAAGGAAAATTGAAAAATAAAATGGAGGATTAGAAGGCAGAACAGCCAGGAAGAGAAAAACATAAAGCCAGAAGGAAAACCATTGGAGACTGTTTACCATCCAGAATGGACATCCAGGGTGAGGTTCCCCTGGTCACATTCACAACACCCCAGAGGTGTCTGCTCAGCAGGAGAGGTGTGGGCATGTGTGTAACAGACACACAGCACACACAGGTACAAATGCCTCTGACTCCTGATTCTCCACTCCATGGTCTGCGGAAATGAACTCCATGTGCCTGGCCAGTTTCAGACAGACTGCTGGTCCAATCAGATGCCCAGGGGACTCTGTGTTCATGATGCTAACAAACATTTGTTCTTTCCATGTTCAGGGAATGATGCTGGGCACTAGACCCACAGGTGAAGAACAGTGTCTGCCTCCAGATGTCTAAGCCTGGAGAAGGGTCTGGAGAGGATGAGGCTGTTTCAACACAAGGAGGTGTATGCCGAAGAGGGGCTCCAGGAGGAACTGGAAGGCCCCCTTTCCCTAATACCATGAAGACAGAAGGCACCATGTCTGATCTCATGGGACCACTGAATCCTTTTGTTTCTTGTTATCTCAGAACAGCTATTAACATATTAAATGACAATGGCTTTCCTCTGAGAGCAGTTAGGAAGCTTGATCCAGGCTTAAGGCCTTAAGCTGAACTTAGTTAATACTTAAACTAACTCCTTAGAGTGAAATCCCCTACCTTCACTCAGCACAGACAATCAAAATTCAGTCCAAGCAAAATACAGGAGCTGGTGTCTTCCCCATTCTTCTCGCACCTCACCATGCTGACCTCCCTGATGTGAGGCACTGCACTGAGCACAGTTCTCACAGGTATGGGGCGACCTAAGTATCTGTCAGGCAGGCTCAGCCTTTTGGAGTTTATGGTCCAGCAGGAGAGCACATCTTCTATGGTTGGCCCTTGAACAATACAGTTGAAAATCCACATATTACTTTTGACTCCCCCCAAATTTAACTACTAATAGCCTATTGTTGACTGGAAGCCTCACCAAGAACATAGTTGATTAATACCTATTTTGTATGTAATATACATTATATACTGTATTTTTATAATAAGTAAACTAGAGGAAAGATATTAAGAAAATCATAACAAAGAGAAATTACATTTACAGTGTTGATTGAAAAAAACCCATGTGTAAGTGGACCCATGCAATTCAAAGAATCAGCAGTATTCAAACGCTAACAGAACATGCAGAGTGT
Organism: Lasiurus cinereus; assembly: GCA_011751065.1. Taxonomy (NCBI): domain Eukaryota; kingdom Metazoa; phylum Chordata; class Mammalia; order Chiroptera; family Vespertilionidae; genus Lasiurus; species Lasiurus cinereus. Next base: position 3,425,137 of record JAAGEH010000011.1, on the reverse strand, counting down.
GGGAGGTGCCAATGATTGAAAAATGAGAGCTCGTCTGTGGCTCAGGAGCAGGCAAGGCTGCACGGTGGGGCCAGAAAGTGATCTGGGTCTTGAAAGGCAGGTGGCACTCTGATGGCCTAAAATGGCAAGAGGGCCTTTCAGGTAGAAAGAACACTGTGAACTAAGTCATCGAGGAGGCTCTGCAGACCCATATGGTTCATCTCATATGAAGTTTATGAAGGGGGAAAGATGGCAGGATGGGGGCCACACCCAGCCAGAAGCAGCTATGAGACCTCAAGCACATCAGTTTTGCAGTGGCACAGTAAGTGGGCCTTGGAATGGCATGCAGGAGCATTTTATCAGAGCTGTGTTGACACATGTCTGCTCCAATAAATTAACATTTCCATCTCAGCTGAATGCATTTGGCAGGAGCAATAAATTCATATGATAATTGAAGCAGCAAATGGGAAGGGTAAAGGAGGGCATAGGGTTGGAAGATGAGTGGGAGTCATTCACAATTTATCAGATTACTTTTATTTCTTCAATCATTCATTCATTCATTCGCCAAAATTAAATCATGTATTTCTCCTATATTTTAATTTGTTGGAGTTGGATATAACTACGTTTTTGGAGCCTTTCTCAGTGACTCCCATCTTGCTTATTCTGCAATGCCTTAGTGTAGGACAGGGATGTTGGCATGCATTCAATGGATGAGAAAAACCTAGGTTCAGGTACTGTCTTCTTTTCTAGCACAGTAGTTTGAAAATGCATTAATTCCATTTTATAGGCATCTGTTAAATATCTACTTATTTACATATGGGTGAAGATATTTATTTATTCCCTGGTTCAAAAATATGAGATGATTTATTGAATACTTATTATGGACTGGAGAGGACTAAACCAAATTGAAATGAATTAATGGGAAAAAGAGAACCAGACCTCAGTTTCCTTACATAATCAGAGTCTCTAGGCCTGTGCTTATCTCACAGCCCTGGTCTTTATATGCCTCTTACCTCACAGAGACTCAAGTTTGGATAGCCAGGTCTACTGGGCATTGCCCCCTGGTTCCTGATACCTCAAAAGACACAGAGAGGGCCCAAAAGGCATTTTTTGGAGTAACACATCACAAAACACACTGCCTGACACCAGAGGCTTTCCAACAGGTGCTGAGTGGAGGATCCCCCTCTGCAGTATGTGTTACCCAAGGGACTCAGTTCTTGAGCCATAGCACATTCACTGAGGTGCTTCTGCCACATCTCTTTCATGGCCTCCACCTCCGAGGCGTTCTCCTCATTGTGTGACCAAGAAACAGGTTTCCAAAACCTCATCACCACAAATCTGTCCCCTGGTGTCCACTGGGCACTGAGTGATGCTATATAGGTGATACACATCAAGTAAGCATCTCAGGACAAAGGCCAATGGACACAGTGTGTCTGTCTGTCCCCAGAATGCCAGGCTCTAAGGGGGAGTTGTGTGAGATAACTAGGAATGTTTTTTTCTTCCTTCCAGGCCCCAAAGCTGACCTGATTGGATCCCCAGTGTTCCCTTGAACTGCATTAAACTGGGGTGGGTAGTGATGATGCTGGGAAGCAAATGAGCCCGACTGCTCTGGTTTGTCAGATATGCCCTGTGTAGACCCCACGCTCATCTTCTCCCTGAAGCTGGCCCAGCCACTGACTGGGCTATGTGAGGGTGGCCCCAAAAGGAGCTGGTGTTGAATCTGGGTGTCATTTAAAAATCTGGGCTCTGCCCATGTTCTGAGACAAAGGCCCCTGACCTGGTGGGGATGAGGGTTGCTGCTCAGCCCCCTGCCCAGGACAGCACTGTGCTGCCACAGCTATAAATCTGAGAAGGTGGTGATCCTTTCCACTGGGCATCCTCCCCACCTGTCATCCTTTCTGGTACCTCTTCTAGCTGTGTAACCTTGGGCAAGGTACCCGCTCTGAGTCTCAGTTTCTTAACTTGTAAAGAGAATAATTATTATAATAAAATAATGATGTTTACATTTTGCATTTGTGTGTGAGCTAAATGAGATGTGTGCTGAGCTGACATTCATCTGAGACACCCAGCATAAGCACACAGGTCGTTTTGACTGTTTATCTGTTCTGATTGGTCAGCAAGCTTCCCATGCTTGTTATATATTTATCACTCACTGAATGTTTAAAAGAAATGGTGTCTAATAAGAGCTCAATGAATGGTGATTACTGTTACTCCAAAAGAAGAAAATATCTCCCAGAAGTTTGTAACTTGACTGAGGACACTCAGAAAGTTAATCACAGAAATGGGATGAGAAACTAGGATCTCTGACTCCTGGCTCTTCCCACTCTCCCACCTAAGCCCATAATTTATGGAGAATTTGTGGGGCTAGCTCAGGCTGACTCCTGTAGCAGTGGTTTGCTTGGGTTCATTGCTAACTGGGAAGACTGACGTGGGCAGTGGTGGACCAAGGCCATCAAACACCCCAAATGCCTTTGGGGGCCATGGACAGAAGCTGAGTCCCAGCCCCACACACAGTATATGTCAATACTTGAGTTCTAGGTCCCTGCTAATTTTCTCAGACTTGACCTGCCTTCCCCACAGCAGGAGAAGAAGGCCTGGTGGGAGGTGCTCCAGGGGTCCAGCACTGGTCTCAGGGCTGCAGCACGGAGAGCAGTGGCACACAGCATGAGCAGCTCCATGCAGCTGAGAGGATTGAGGAGGGGCAGGCTGGTGGGATGAACCTGGTAATGGGGAGACAGGACCAAGCTTGGTAAAAAGATGGCTCTGGTCACCAAAAGGGATTTTCCTGCCCCCAAATGAGAGCTCTGAGGGACCATTGGGAGGGAAAGTCATGCAAGTTCAGAGGCCTGTACCTTTCACAGCCCCCAGGCTGTCCAGCTGAAATGAGACACCTTCTACAGACCCTCAGGGTACTACCATGGAAGGCAGGCAGGTGTTCTGCTTCTCCTGCTTCCCCTCACAAGGACAGATATGAAGGCACTGTGGTGGAAGTCACAGGAGGGAGCCTCAAGGTGAGTGGGAGGATTGTTTGGTTGAGGGACTCCTCTGTGCCAGGGGCTCTGAGTCTTTTTTCATTGCAATGCATCTCAGCAAGATGGAGACCTCTGGGATCCCTGGTGGAAGTGAAGGGCAGCCAGGTTATCTCGGGGCTGGTTTCCCTCATAGCTGGGTGGCCACAGCCAGAGCCCAAACCACCCCAGGGCAGGCAGGGCTGGAAGGGAGCAGGGGAAGTCCAATGCTCTGCATCTCAAGGGTTTTTGTGGTTCAGAATACAGCCAACTGAACCAGATTAGTCCCAGAAGGATCTAGGCTTCTGCAGTAATTATCTGTGGCCTATGAAGTGCCTTGTCCCCGAAAGCCCAGAGTTCCTACTGCCTCTGAGCTGTGAGTTATGAGGAGTTCCCCTTTCCATGCTGTCACTCCCACTTTGCTGTCAGTTTTACTGGGGTGGGGACTTGCACTGAGATAGAAATTCTGTTTTTTCCTTCTTCCCTCTCCCGAAGTGGTGGAAACTCTTGACTATCCCGCTGAGTTCAGTAAGTCAGGAGAGGTGGGCTCTACTGGGGAAAGCTATAAACACCCAACACACCCACCTTGGGGGAACTTTGTTATGTGAGGGGCATTGAGACCCTTCCCAATCTGGCAGAAGTCTCTCCACAGATTGACAGAGCCTAGCCTCATATGGACTGGGCTGAGGCTCTGCTCCATAGAGGAGAGCAGGGAGAGAAAGACACTCCACATTAGAGCATAGACAGCAAGGAGGAAAAAGGGTTGAGGAGCCATGTTCATAGCTTGCTGATTGCTCGTTAAGGCTTATTACGTTGGGGACCTCCTGAAAAACATCTATGCTGAGTACACACACACACACACACACACACACACACACAGGGGTCCAGGTGCTTTTTACTCAAGGCATGCTTATTCTTATTCACTTTAAATGTTTGAGTTTGACGTCCTTTACACAAAATGGTCTTTTGGAAGGGTTCATTTCTTGAAAAACTCTTAAAACAATGCCTCAGTGATTTGGGGTGGGGGCCTGGTTCTTGATGTTCTTTCCTGTTGTGGACAATTGGAAGCCAGGAGCTTGTTTCCAGAAAATGGGTGGTGTACTGCCTCAGCCTCTGCTAAAATGTGCCTGCGAGAGCTAATGTCATATAGATTTGCTGGTCTTGTGACTGGCCCACCGATGCTGCTCTAGAGGTTGACCCTCTGTGGCTTATTAAATACCTTGTCTCTAGAGGCCCAGGGTTCCCACTGCCTGTCCCTCTGGAACAAGATGCCAAATGCAAGACTGGCAGCTAAAAACAACCTAGTCTGAGAGAAGAACAGGCTGCCAGTTTACTGAGGTCTGGTGGCTGGCAGGTGAGGATGATTCATCTGCATCCCATAGAAAATTCTCCTGTTTGCATTCCTGTCTCCCTGAGCCATCCACTCATCCATCTCACCCTTCTGTTAGTTCTCCTGCATGCATGTCTGTCCCTTCTGCCCCATTTTTTTCTGCACACTATTTCTTCCTCTTGTCTGGAAGGGATTCTGTACATCATATATGCACTGCTTCTGCCTCCCTTTGTGGGCAGCAGGCCATGGGCTAGCTCTTTTTTCCTTCATTTGGTACAAGAGCCATGGGAGGCATGAATAAAACACAGGGGACTTACTTGGCTAAGGTGAGCATGTCCACTTTAGGAAGGAAGGAATGGAAGAGGATTGCGAGGAGACAGAATGGAAGAAGCAAAAGAGAAAGAAGACTTGATTAAGGCACCCAACTTTAAAGGGGAAACTGGAAATCACTCATAATTTGGGTATTGTTCTAAGTGCAACTGTCAATGAAAATAAAAAAAATTGTGATGACAAACCACAAACAGGAGTCTTAATGGAAAGTCTACACATACTATCCATCAACTGCTGGCCCCTATTCATCAGCAGACAACCATCAAAGAGATCCAGCTATGATGACACCTGTGTTTTCAAACCTCCCCCACATCCCTGCCACCACATTCTGACAATGTCTTTGACTTTATTAGAGGTGAATAGCTCAAACATAAAGCTGGTTCATACAGGAAGTCCCCATGGGGATGACCCAATTTCCTTCCCTCATTTTAACGATAAAGAAATCTGAAGCTCAGGAAATAAAATGATCAGCTGGTTAATGACACAATGAGGACTAATACCCAAATGTCCAAATTCAAACCTGTTACTTCTACTGTGAAACCCATACAGTGTTTTTTGTTCAATGAGTATTTTAAAAACTAGCAGTTATGCCCTGACTGGTGTGGCTCAGTTGGTTGGGCATCATCCAGGGCCAGTTTGATTCCTAATCAGGGCACATGCTCAGGTTGCAGGCTTGATTCTGGATAGGGGGGGAGGGGGGTGCAGGACATAGCCGATCAAAGTGTCACTCTTACATTGATGTTTCTCTCCCTCTGCCTGCCCCACTCCCAGCACCTCCTCTCTCTAAAAAAAATCAGTAAGAAAATCTTTAAAAATATTGGCAGTTATGATAAGGAAAAAAGGACAAGTCCAACCTAAGCATGTTGGATCATACATGCCAATAAAAGTGTGAGAGGGCAGCTAACATAAGGTTTCAGAAGTAGCAACCCTTGTTATAAAAGCAAAGAATTTTTCAGCCATAGTTTTATATGCTAAATTGAAATAAAGGAGATTTCACTAGCTACAGAAAGAAATAAAACTTGAACAGAACTCTTCCCATAAAGTGATTAAAGTGATTTGGAGACTTCAGTTTCTGGAATGGTAGACACATTTTTTTCCTATTCCTACCATAAAGTGTACCTAAAATCTATACACACACACACACACACACACACACTCACACTCACACACACACACACACACACACACACACACACACTCACACTCACACATGGCCTGGTGCATGAAATTTGTGCACATTAAAAGGGGATTTAATTAGAGGAAATATTTTAATATTGCTATTTGCCCTTTCCCTATAATAGAAGTGCCAGAGATGAAAGAAATTAGTAAAATATATATGAAAATCTTCCTCCTGTCAGAGTCTGGGACATGCCACAGGACACAGAGTCAAGTCCTTGCCCACCCACATGCACCTCAAAATTGCATGAGATTCAGACCCAGCCACCACCCCCTTCATTGGGCTAGATCCAGACCCAGCCAGTTCCCCACTGGGCGGGGGGTACAACCTCAGGTCCCCTTGCCCCAGCCTGGGTCTGGATGGGGAGCATGCCTTGAAGTTCACCGTCAAGCCCTGCCAGGCAGGGGGCACACCTTGAGGTCCCCCATCAAGCTCTACCAGGAGGGGGGCATGCAGCCTCAGGTCCCCTGTCAAGCCCTGCTAGGCAGAGGGTACAGTCTGAGGTCCCCCAGCCTGACACCAGGGCAGGGGTCATGGCCTGAGGTCCCCCATCAAACCCTGCCACATGGGGGGCACAGCCTGAAGTCTCCCAGCCTGGTGCCAGGGCAGGGGGTATAGCCTGAGGTCTCCTGTCAAGCCCCACAGGAGCAGGGGGTGGGGAGAGGTGCAGCCTCAGGTCCCTGCTGACTGCTTGTTAAGGCTTGTTACTGGAACTCTGCCTCCATTGTGGGTGCAGCCATCTTGTGTTACAGAAACCCCACCTCTGCTATGGGTGCAGCCATCTTGTGCATCTTATATTACAGAAACCCCCCTTCCCCAATCTCCACTGTGAGTGCCTCCATCTTGTGGCAGAGTGATGGTCAATATGCATATTCCCTCTTTATTATATAGATAATATTATATATGATCTCTGAATGCATAATAATCTGGCCACTCAGTGTGTATGTGTGTGTGTATGTGTATACATATATTAGAAGCCCATGCATGAATTTGTGCATGGGTGGGGTCCAGTCAGCCTGGCCAGTGGGAGGGGACATGGGCGGCTGGCCAGCCTGCCTGCTTGTTGAACTCTTAGTCAAGGGGACAATTTGCATATTAGCCTTTTATTATATAGGATATACACTGAGTGGCCAGATTATTATGCATTCCAAGATCATAATAATATGGCCACTCAGTGTATATACACACACATATCAAACATAAAAAGATTACATGATGGAGAGAAGAAGATAGAATGGCTAAAAATCCCAGGACCTTTGAGGAATGACACCAATATGAGTTCCCTGGGTTTCTGCACAACCCAGAAATGCCAGTGGGTACAGACAGACAAACAAACTCCCAACTGAAGTCTGCTCTCTTTAGCCAAAGGCCCACACTAGCAAGACAAAATATATTTCAAAATTATAGTAAAATATACATAACATCAAATTTACCATTTTAATCATTTTTAAATGTATAATTCTGTGGCATAATATATTCACACTACTGTGCAACCATCATCACCATCTACCTCATGAACTTTTTCATATTCTCCAACTGAAACTATACCCATTAAATAATAAATTCCTTCACTTTCCCTCAGCCTCTGGTAATCACTATTCTCCTCTCTGTTTCTATTAATTTGCTCATTCTAGGTAACTCCTATAAGTGGAATCCTATATATTAAAGAGTAATATGCAAATTAACCATCACTCTGCTACATCCACAAGCCATGCCCACCAGCCAATCAGAGTGAGCAAGCAAATTAACCACAACCAAGATGGCTGCTGCCACAGAGAGAGAAGGAGGGAGACTTGGGTTTCCCGGGTGATGGAGGAAGCCCAAAGCTTTCCCCACACCCTAGTGGGCCCAGGCTACAAAGTTTCAATTATAGAAGATAAATAAATTGCAACAAAAATGGCAGCAGCCACAGAGCTGCAGAGAGCAGGAGGCTAGGGTTGTCCCTGGCAATGGAAGAAGCCAAGCTTTCTGCACATCCTGCCCAGCCTAGGTCTCCACTTAAGGCTACAAAGTTTCAACTGTAGAAGATAAATAAATCCCACATCTCAGGACCTCCACTTGGGTCACTGAGGGTGTGGCTGGCCTGCAAACCACCACAGGCCCCTCACCCAGGTCACCCAATGCTTCAAGGGAATCCTCACCCTGATCTGGGACTCCCTTTAGGGCAAATCAGCTGCCCCTACCCATGAACCAGGCTTCTATCCTATCTAATAAAAAAGTAATATGCAGATTGACCATCACTCCAACACACAAGATGGCTGCTCCCATGTGGTCAAAGATCCTGCCCCCATGTGGACACAAGATGGCCACCATAAGATGGCCAGCAGGGGAGGGTAGTTGGGAGAGACCAAACCTGCAAGGGAGGACAGTTGTGGCTGATCAGGCCAGCAGGGGAGGGCAGTTAGGGGTGACCAGGCCTGCAGAAGAGGACAGATAGGGGCAAACAGGGTGGCAGGGGAGTAGTTAGGCATCAATCAGGCTGTCAGAGGAGTGGTTAGGGGGTCAGGCTGGCAGGCAGAAATGATTAGGGGCAATCAGGAAGACAGGCAGGGGAGCAGTTGGGAGCCAGCAGTTGGGAGCCATTAGGATTGAGCCTTAACAAGCAGTCGGACATCCCTTGCGGGGTCTCAGATTGGAGAGGGTGCAGATTGGGCTGAGGGACACACACTGCCATGCACAAATTTTGTGCACCGGGCCTCTAGATATATAATATTTATCCTTTAGTGTCCGCCTTATTTTATTTTAATTGTTTTTTTCCCAAGGTTCATCCATGTTGCAGATGTGACAGAATTTAATTTCTTTTTAAGGCAGCATAATATTCCACTACATGGATATACATTTTGTTTATCCATTCATCCACTGATGGACACTTGGGTTGTTTTCATGTTTTAGCTATTGTGAGTAATGCTGCTATGTAGATGGGTGAAAAAATATTGGGAGTACCTGCTTTCAATTCTGGGTATATTCCCAGAAGTGGAATTGCTAGATTTATATGGTAGCTCTATGTTTAATTTTTTGAGGAACCATCATACTGTTTTCTATAGCAGCTGCACCATTTTATATTCCCATCAACAATGCACAGGGGTTCCACCTTCTGTACATCCTTGCCAACACTTGTTATTTTCTGTTCTTTTGACAACATCCATTCTAATAGGTGTGAAATGGCAACTCATTGTGGTTTTGATTTGCATTACTCTAATAATCTGTGATGTTGAGTATCTTTTTATGTGCTAAATGGCCATTTTTATACTTTAGAAAAAATTTTACTCGAATTCTCTATTTTTAAATAAAGACAGAAAACTTCAGACAATAACCATTCTATTCCAGCCAAACACCCACCTCTTCTAGCAAAGGCCAAATGGGGAGCCTAGATATTTATCCTTGTCAGGCTATAATGAGGTACCCCATCCCCTCCTGGGGAGGTGTCAGACAAGGCCAAGTAGGGAGTAATGAGGCTTCCAATACCCCAGTGGAATCAGAGGAGATCAGGTGGAGAGTCAGAAACTAAACTTCTCCTCTGACTTGGCAGTAATGTAATGAAATACACCTCCCTCTCCCTGCTGCATGGTGCCAAAGGAGTCCACTGGAGAGTAGTACTTGCACACTGCCTGATGGTAATGAGTCCTCTCCCTTCTATGATGTCCCCATTTGTTTGGCATCTGTTGAGCTCTTGTGAACTACCACCAGCAGCAATGAGGAGACTTTGCCCTTTTGGTGTCAGTGAAGGCCTGGTGAGGAACCTGGATGCCCAGTTCTGAGAACACCATCTATAACAGAAGGTTTCAAAGAATATCTGGACTCTCATAACATAATACCCAGAATTTCCAGGTTTCAATAAAAATAACTCATCATAACAATATCCAGGAAAATGTCAACTTGAATGAAAAAAAACAACTAATATACACCAACACTGAGATGGACAGAGGTTAGGATAATTAACTCCTTTCCTAGAGGGGGAGAACAATGACAGCAGATTTCTAATTGGAAAGCACGGATGTCAGCAGGATGTGGCATACATTTTTCAACTGCTAAATGAAAAGAACTATTATCAACCCATTGGAAATATCCTTTATGAATTTAGGGAAAATAAATGCATTTTCACAGATGAAGGAAAACTAACAATTTGTCACAGGCAGACTCACCTTTAGAATGCTTAAAGGAAGTTCTCTAAGCAGAAAATAAATGATTTAAATAAAAAAGGAATTTTAGGTCACCATGAAGAACAGGAGGAGCAAAAATGTGGGTAAGTACAAGAGACTATTCTTTTCCTCTTGTGTTTTCTCAATTATGTTTGATGATTAAAGCAAAAGTTAGAACATTGATGTTTCTCATGTATGTACAGAAGATATCTAAGGCAATTATATTATCAACAGGGAGGGTAAGGAGAGATAAAGCATTGACCCTTCACTTGAACTAGTAAAATATATTTACTAGTAGGCTGATAAATTATGTATATATAATATAAACCTGAAAACAACCATTAAATGAGCTGTATGAAGAGATAACTAAAAACAAAACAAAAAACTATTAAATGTGGATAGTTTTTTGTTGCCCTCCTCTCCCCAAACAAAATAAGATCCCCTGTGCAATGTAGCAATGCTTTTATAGGAAATAAGTAAAATGGAGTTCTAAAAGATGTTTGATAATCCACAGGAAGGCAACAAGAAGTCATTTATGCAACATTCTTAAAATCACAAAATTGGAGATGGAGTGAGTGTTCTGATGGCAGAACAGTTCGGTAATCTGAATGAGGTGGTGCTTGCATGAATCTACACATGCTATAAAATGGCACAGAACTATATACATCAGCTCCTGGTTTTGATATTGTACCATAGTTATATAAGATGTAATCCACTGGGGTACAGTGGAGCTTTCTGCACTATCTTTGTGTGGACCCCAAGAAGAAAGTTTCATTTTATGTGAACCGCGAGAAGGAATTTATCTGCTGAGATAGACTCCCCATGGATAACTAAGGGCTCAAGTTTTATAAATAATAAGAGCCTAGCAGCCATGTGCTAACAAAGATTCTTAGATACTCTATACACCGGGAGGATCCTCAGACTGAACTCTTGGCTTCCAGCACTGGGTGCTACCTGTCTGTCTATGCCGCCTGAGTCAAGCGCTATAAGAAAAACATGGTCTCATCTTTCCACCAGCCCTGTGCAATCAGAACTAGACAAACTGCATCCTCATTTGCAGCTATACTTACCAATCAGGACTGCGTTATTCAGACTAATCATAACCATAGAATTTAGATACCGCATTTGTATAAAACAGACTTAATAGGGAACCTGGACAGGAATTTTCTGTATAAAAGACAACCTGAAAGCACACTTTCAGTTTCTGTAAGAGGCTTCATCTTCCCAGTTTGAAAACTGTTAACTCAATAAAAGACTCTACATTGTTACTCCAATGCCTTTTGGAATTGTTTACATTTGAAAGCTCCTATAAATCTATAAGTATTTAAAAAATAATAATAATAAAGTGACCTGGGTCAGCAGGACATATCCATTTCTTCCTTCCTACCCCAATTTTTCCTGATTTCCCTCAGGGAGTAGCTCAGTTCTCCTTCAAGGAATCCAAACCAGCAAGCCTTGGTTGTCAAGTAAGGAAACTGAGGCAGAGGGTCCCCCCCCCAATAAAATAAGATCCCCTGTGCAATTTAGCAATGCTTTTATGGGAATACCTATTTGTGTCTTGATCACTGTGGTAGGAAACTGAAGGAGAACTAAGAATAAGTACCCTATGGATCCCTTCTTATCATCCCAAAGCTCACCTTTTTTCTGGACTCCCTCTCTGTCTGTTCCGCTTGGCTCTTTATAAAGAACACCCACAAAAAATATCGACCACAAACTGTGTAATCTTTGAATGGGAACCTCCATTGTTCTGTTTCTTCCCACACCACAAGCAATCCCCCTGAAGTTGACAAGCTATGTTTATCTACTTAATCTCCTGGAAACCCACGGCACTGCATTGATTAGGATGGGAGCTTGGTCTTTCCTTCCCAGCCCCATGAGAAGAGCCCACACTGGGAGGGGTTCACACAGTATGCCAGACCTCTGAGGTGAAACAGAATCTTGCCTTCCCACTCAACATCTAATTGTTCTGGATTGTACATGCTTGAGTCCCTGATTTCATTTTACTTAGTGAAAACTAATTATAAATACCTAGGGCATACCTCCCACGTGCAAATGCATGAGATGTGGGCTCCATATACCCTGGGTAGGGCATTCCTTCACCCTAAGCAAAGGAACACATAGAATGTCAGGCTGAGGAAGGGGAAACATGCTCTACCCAGAAGGGAGGTCTCAATGGACCCCCTTAAAGATTTCTGGTTGATATAAGGAAGAGGTGACAAGTTGTACTCCCCAGGAGCTTGGAACCCTGCCAATTCTGAAGAGCTGAGGACAGATGCCCGTATTTCCTGGGATGGTTTAATGATGATTCTTGCTACAAGCCTAGAAGTAGACCAGCAGTGATTCTCAACATTCTCAGCCTCCTTTGCAGTGAGCACACAGAGAAAATGATAGCATTTTCATGGTGTCTCCCAGATGCCATGGATGAGGTTGCTTTTAGCCAGCAGCAAGTAATCAGCCTAGGGACCCTGTGTCCCAGACCTAGCCTGGCTAGACTAAGCCCATGGTGTGCCCCTGAAACCAGCAAGGACATTCTGACTAGAGAACTTCTAAAGAAGCTTTCAAGACTAAGAATTGCATGTTTCCTCAGGTAGAAATGGGCAACTATGAGAAAGCCCTAGGAGCATCAAGGCAGGGCTGTGGCTCCTGGGGCAATGACAGCCTTCCATAGGCCATCATTTTCATCACCTTGCAGTGGGGAAAGGCATCCTATGCTCCAGGGTCCCTGAGTGACAGCAGCAGACATCTATCTATCTGGGGCTTGGTTATGAGATGGGAGGGAGACCAAGGAGACGGGGGTGAGGGGGCTTCAGGTGCTGACAGTTATCTTCTCATCTGTTATTTACTGTACTTGTCCTAATCATATAGTGTCAATGCATCTATAAATTATCTTGTCTCTCAGCAGCTGCCAGAAGTGATGAAAGCTGTCACTTAATCAAAAAAGTATAAATTAATTAAAGGGAATAAAAGGAAGAAAAAGCAGCCTGGCAATGGCTGTCTGAAATGTAATGCCAGCACGGGAGCTATGTGCCGCTGTCCCATCACCAAGTGGCTCCAAATCCCACCTCTCATGTCCTTGCAAACACACTGTTCACTCTGCCTCTCCACCTTGGACAACTTCACTCTGCAGCCCCACCCTCTCCCTCTACAGAGGAGCAAATGCAAACCTACCTAGCTGGTTAGCTGTGGGGCAAGACCACAAGTTAATAGTACAAGATGTATCTTTGGCCTGGAGTTATACCTGCTTCAGCTTGATTTGGGGCCTAAAGGACTGATCAGAAAGGAATGAAGAGTGAAGGAAAGAGGTAGACCTCTAGGAAATTTTGAGAAGACTGTGGCATGTCCTTTATTACTCCAGTGCTACATCCTGGCTCCATGTGTCTCTGTGCTGCCACCTAGATACCCAACTCCCTCTTTTCTGTTCCCACAAAGCCAGTCTAATTCCCCTAACTCTAAGACTCTGATGATCTGGCTGTCCCTTTCAACTCTCACCCCTCTCAAAGAACTAAACAAAACAATCTTTCTCTTTGCAGGGGGGTAAATGGGGGGCAAAATCTAATTAATTTATTATTCATAAGGTATTATAGTAAGTGATAATGGCTTAAATCGTGACCCAAAGAATAAATCCTTGAAGATTGTAATGTTCTGGTGATGATGATGGTGCCACAGTTCCTTCCTGTGGCTATTACCAGGCCACTGAGGCTCCCGCTGATGCTGGAACCCACAAGGCTGATCGGTGACAGAGTCATTGCTAGTATACGGCTCATTATCATCAATTTAGAACATCAGCATAGTGTGTAAGATTTATAAATTTCACATGTGAAGTAGTCAGAACTAGTATATATTCCCATTTCCCAGATAGGAGCACTGAGACTCAGAGAGGGTAAGTGCCTTGCTTCAGGTCCACAGCAATAAGTCGCAGAGTGAGGCCTGGAAAACCATTCTCCTTGTTTTCCACATCCACACTGTCTACAATGCACCTCCTGCCTTCCTCTGCCAGCTGGCTGGCTCCTGTTCTCCAGAGCTCCATGTGGGGCCTGGTTCTGACCCCTAGATGCACATGGTATTCCACTTTCAAACTGAGCTCTCCAGCCCAGGCTTCTAGCCAGCATGTTGCACACGGCACTCTCCCCTCACTTCATTATCATCCTCAAAGTGCCAGGAACAAGAGGAGAGGTTTAACATTAAAAGCCTGGAGTGCTGCCAGCCAATAAGATAAACAGTCGGAAAGGTCAGGTACAGCTTGGATAATTATCTAGCTTTGGTGAAGTCACAGAACCAGGCTGGAAATCACGTTTTTTTTCAAGCAGGATGTTCCAGCATGTGCAATTCACACTGGCATCTTATTATTGATACATGGTAATGCAGCTCATGTTCCTGCTCTCTGCCCAGAAGTGCAGTCAAGCAATATTCACCCATAGAGGACACCCATGATGATTTAGGCAAGAGTTTCAAACCATGGGGTCTCATCCTTAGGAGGACTCCATATCCGGAGCCTCCTTTAATTAACAGAAAACTAAAGGACACTTAGTTCCCTTCCTTTTTATTATGGAGATGTTCAGAGGTACATAAAAGGAGAGTAACAGAGTATAAAGAACCCCATATACACATCAAGATTTGCGTTATTATTGGACAAACATTCCATGTTTATTATACACCAGGTACATAAGTTAATACTTGCTCTGTAGATATTAACTCAGTTAATCCTCATAATAATTCTATAAGTAGTACCATTATAACCACTTTAAGATGGGAAACCTGAGGCATAGGAGAGTTAAACAACTTGTCAGGAAAACAAAATTAAAAAGTTGGCAGACAGTCTGGCTCCAGAGTCTGCCCTTCACCATCATAAATGTATCACCCAGTCAGGGACAGAAATTCTGGTTGCTCCTGTCTGCTAGCTTTATCTTCATGCCTCAGTTTCCCCATCTGTCAAAGGGAGACTTGTCCTACTTATCAACCTCATAAATTTGTTATGATGATGAGATCACAGACATGAAAATGTGCCTGTTATTACACATGTGTCTTATGAATATGAATATAATAAATTCTGTGTTATTCATCTTTAAAAAGAGCTAAAGTCCTCATTGATGTGTCTGCTTTGGGATCTTAAATATGAAACTAATTAATATGTTTATTAATCTTATTTGGTTCCGCTCCTACCAGAATACCATGTGTAGCCAAATATTTTAGGATGCATGGTTAGATGGTGATGGAGCATAAAAAATAAAAAGGCAAATGTTAGCCCTTTCTTAAAAAAAACAGTTTATTACTCTTCCCACCTTGGTTATGAAGCTTCTAATAAACAGGAAAGAAGCCAAAAGGTGATCACCCACATCCACGTAATATGCCTTAAAATTGAGTTGTGTCAGTATTTCTCATCCAACAGACTCAGTACTTCTGAAGGCTGCCTCCCACTTCGCCTGACACTGGGCCTGATGGTGGAGGCAGGAGAACATATTCCCAAATCATACTCCACAAGGAGGCTCACAGGCCCCAAAGGGCTGAAGAGAAGAAAAAAAAAACACATGTAGTAGTAAGAGGATAATTTTCTCCTATTCTGAACCCTGAGGTGTCACCAAGAGCACCCCAGTTGCTCTGAGAAGGTCATGGGGAAGCTGCTGGGAGAGAACTAAGAAAGAAAGAGTGTGTAGTGTGTCCTCACTTTCCTGGGTGGGAAACCTGGGAGAAAAGGCTAAAGAGGGGAGGAGGGGTATTTGGGCATGGTAAGCAGGACCAGAGGGGGAGGCATCAGGCTCAAGCAAAAAGCAGAGTTTCAGAGCAGCAGGGACAACAGCAATGATAGTTGTAGCTAATAGCCAGCCACCAAATATTTACTAACTTCTGACCCAGGGTCAGGCACTGAGTCAGCAGCTGGGGCTCAGCAGCATGCAGGCCAGATGGGATACTACGTCTTCGGTAATTTGAGGAGGAGGCAAATGAACAAGAGGGAAGAGTGCCTCAAGTGGGAGTAGAGAATGCTGTGGATGCATAAGAGGGACCCTAAACTAATCTGGGTGGGCAAAGAGGAGACCATGCTGAACACTTTATTTGCACTATTCTGTTCAATATTCAGAGCAGCCCTATGAGAGTTAGCATGTTCCAGGCTCAGTAAGGCCAAGGTTATACGAATAGCAAGTGGGTGGTGGAGCATTCTCTCACTCCTCTAACTCCAAATACCATGCTTTTATCACAGATGATAGCAGCCTGTAGGTGATGGAGATAGTCTGGAGCACATACTAGTAAGCAACGGCTCCATCTGAAGCCTGCTTCTCAGTGAGCTGTTCCTCATTCTGGTCTAGCTTTTTATTAATCTTATTTGGTTTCTAGTGTTAAATAAGGCTGAGTTTTAATCCTACTCTAGCAGTGGTGCATTGTATGGGCAAGTTATTTAACTTTGCTGAGCCTCAGTTCTCACTTGTTCACATTACCCACCTCACAGCATTGTAATGAGGAATAAATGAGATACTGCCCTTCACACATGCTCAGTGACACAGCTTAAGGAACCTAGCCCCTTTGCTTTCACCTTCAGGAGGTGAAATGTTAAGAAATGGGCCATTGCCCGGCTGGCGTGGCTCAGTGGACCTATGAACCAGAAGGTCATGATTTGATTCCTGGTCAAAGCACATGCTTGGGTTGCAGGCTCGATTCCCAGTGTGGGGCATTCAGGAGGCAGCCAATCAATGATTCTCTCTCATTACTGATGTTTCTATCTCTCTCTCCCTCTCCCTTCCTCTCTGAAATGAATAAAAATATGTTTTAAAAAAGAAAAGAAATGAGCCATTGCTGCTGTAGGACTCATTGTCTGAATCTCCTAAATCCCTTGCAAGGGGGACCAAACCCCTGGTGCTGAAACACAGACAATTTGCATTAACATTTCCAAGAGACAGGAAAGCCAGGGCTCAGAGTCTGAAAAGTCATCTTATTGTGAGTCCCTAATGATCCAAGGTCTTTGTGAGCAGCTTTCTCATAAAACAGAGAGTAAACGCTCTTGGGGAAAAGCATGGGTCAAATTATACAAAAACTCCGTTTTTCTGAGATGAAATCTCACAGTCGTTACTGATTAATTTGGGAGCCTAAAAACCACCAGGCCTCCCTAATCCCCCCAGGATATTTACCCACCTGATCCCTCCAACTGCCCTGGCTGAAATGAGATGCCAAGTCACTGTGCCCTGGGGACAAGAAGAGCCAGGAAAGTTCAGAGTGGATCCTAGAAGACCAATAACACATGGTGTTAGGAGAAGCTGTGGAGCAGGCTGGGGCCTGGCAACCTCCCCCAGGACATCACTCTCTGCTTTTGAGTTACCTACTCTGAGATGTTGGCTCCTAACAGGTTACTTCTAGGGCTAAATGTTTGGCTCTATGAGGCCTAATATTTTAAATACAGAAAGGAATGAGTTGCCTAATGATAAGGACTCTGTTCATTCTGTCCCTGAATCAGAGGGAAGGTCAGGGGGCTAGGGTAAGCTGGTGGCTTCCCAGTTCTCTGGGGCCCCCTGCTTCCTGCTAGTCCACAAAGCTCTCCACACTCATCTCCCTTGTCTTCTCAACCATCCCTTGGAGCCTCCATTTCCTCCTCAGTTAAAAGATCCCTGTAGAGAACAGACTGACAGCTGTCAGAGGAGAGGGGCGTTGGAGGCTGAGTGAAAAAGGTGAAGAAGGGATTAGGCAAAGAAAAAAATACTCATATACACAGACTACAGTATGGTGATTACCAGAGAGAAAGTGGGGTAGGGGGAATAAATGGAAATGGAAAGAGACTTGACTTGGGGTGGTGAACACACAATACAATATGCAGATGATGTGTTATAGCATTGTGCACCTGATACCTCTGTAATTTTATTAGTCAATGTCACACCAATAAATTCAATAATTTTTTTTAAAGATTCTTGAAGGCCATTAAGGTCAAGTGACTTGTTCATGGTCAAATATCTGTGCTGTGAACCCTCTTTGGGCTAAGGAGCCCTTGCTTCCCCACAGCAGCCTCTGAGCCACAGTGCAGAACTAGCACTTCCTGAAAAAGCAATGGGGCTTCTGTCTTCAAAGCCACTTGCCCTCCCTGACCAAAATAGCCTCCCACCTTGCATGGCTGCAGGCTCCACTGCCCACCCCCTCCTCCAGGCACATCTTCAGGGCCCGTTGCCAACTCTATGATTAAACCCCAGTCAAATCATCTTCAGCAGTGACATAACTCACCTCCCTGTGGGTGCTGGGATAATGTATTCAACATTAATAACAATCCTGCTTGTAGACACAAAATTGGCTAAATACACCTCTGTTTTCCCATTTCCTCAAGACATTTCACTGCAGCAGCCTGTTCCCTGTCTGTTTCTGTTCTTTGACAAGTCCTAGAACCAAGTCACTCTTCTCTTGAGCTTCCTGTAAAATAACAAAACCTTCCCGATGCCACCCTGTCTACTCAGATCCCTGTTCAAGTTCTTTTCACTGAACCAATTCAGCCCCAAGCCTTTAAGCTTCCTGGGAGAAAAGCTGTGCTGAGACTGGAACAGTTTACTCCTGGGCTCTGTAGGCAAGTTGCTAGGGGACAGCTGAGGTCCTCCCAGGAGCTGGTTCCAATCAGCTGTCCCCTCGCTCTTCCTGAGCATTTCAGCAGGGAAATGGGAGACAAAGCCAGTGATTAGAAATTGATGCCAGTTAATGATTTATCAGGACAGAGGAGAGCCCACAATGGTGATGGGTGAGAGTGACAGGATAGCAAGAGGCAGAGATGGCATGGTTTAGAGCCAGGGCGTGGTCCCAGGCACTAGCGCTAAGGCTCCTTCTAGCTCAGTTGATCCTTCACTTATTGCATCCCTGCACCTTGTCCTCTCAACAATTCCTTGGAGCCTCCAAGATGGGAGGGTGTTGAGCACATCTTGACAAGCCAAGCCACTACTGTGGTATCCAGGGGCATCAGGCTGTGGGTTCCTGCTGACTTACTTAGACACTGAAGGTTCCCATGAGTCCCCAGCTGCAAGACATGACCATTTGGCCTCAGAAGAGTAGAGGTTTGGAGATGGAAGCGAGACACGGACGTCAGCCCAGAGCCCAGATCAGGGGTGAGGCAAGGTAATCAGTCAGCTGGTTAGGCTGCTTTCCCTGGCACTTCCTGCAAGGCAGGCACAGAGCTCGGAGCAGCAGTGCACCCATGTGGAGCCTGCTGGGGACTCTGGTGCAGCTAGGACCTGTGCAGGAGAGCTCTGATCTGTGCTCATGAGAACAGCATCACCACACAGGGCCAGGAGGGCCGGGACGGCTTTCACCACTGGGGGGCAAGAGAGCCACTCCCTCAGGGGTAGTGAAGAAGGGCCTTGGAGGCAGGGCACACAATCTGTGCCAAGAGTAGGGGGTGAGGAATAGCGGGGGTTTTGAATGGCTGCAAGGTGCTCGCTGTATATAGGGCAGTGGCTGAGCAAGCCAGCACTCCGAGGGCCTTGACTATGGTGCTCAGGAGCACAGACCTGTTCATTGGGCCATGGGAGTCACGGAAAGCTTCTTAAAGGGAGACTGCATTATTAAATTTGTGTTTTAGAAAAGACCCTATGATCAGACAGAGTACAGTTGGCCACACAATTACTGACATTGGCACCTAAAGCTGTCCAGCCTCTCTCCGGGAGTTTCTTCCTCTGCCTACCTTCAGGATTACTCTTACGGCTTTGCCACCACAGCCCTCTCTGTTCTTAAGTTTCTGAGTGACAACAGGGCCCAGCCTGCTTCCTCCTCATTGTTTTCTGACCTGGTGGGCCTCTGCCAGCATCTGGCCCAGGACCTGCTCGGTGTGGCTCTATAGCCTGCTTGCCCTTTTCCCTGGACCCGGCACATTCCCCCTTCTGTCCAAAGCTTTGGAACAGCCTCAGCAGCTCTCTTCAGATAAGGAGTTCTGGAATGGCACATTTTAGTGTTTCCACAGACAGAATCTCTAGCCATGATGCCAACCTGGTGGAAGTTGGGAGGACCCAAGCTGCCCAACTTGCACAGAAAGAGGCGTGGCTCACAGAAGTCACCTGGTACCCGAGTGGCAGGTCTCCTGACTCACAAACCAGAGCATTGCCCCGTTTAGAACCTCCAAACTCATTGTCTTTCCCTTTACAAAGTCAAGACCATCTGTTTAGAAAACATCAATAGCAGTCAGACAACCCACCAAAATATTCGTGAGCATCTAATGTTTGGAGGAGGTTGGCAAAAGCAGTGACATCACTCACATAGACAATGGCAAACCAGCTGTGGCCACTTCTGCTCAGCTGAGAACAGGAGACAATGTGAGACAAAAAGAAAAGGCTGATGTGCTCCCTACAATTACACATGGTCAGGTCCCCACACTCACACCCTGAGCCCCAGCTCTGCCTCTCCTCCCAGGCCCTTGTTTGCAGCCAAGCATCTTGGATGCTTGAAGGGAGGGATACATTCTTTCAGAGGTACCTATCCAAATATGGGCATGTAGTTTGGAAAAGCTTATTCAGTGTGATAACTTTATATGTACAGATGAAAAAAATGCCTACTGCTTTTCTAATACAAACTTTACGAAGTCAGGTTCAGTATAGTTTTCTTGTCCCAGGGCCTGGAGGTGTTGGGACTTCTTTGGGGGAGGGGCCCTCAGAGCACTCAGTAAGCTCTATTACTGGGATTTGCCTGAGGGCCAGGGTACTCAGAAGATGCAAATATGATTTTAAAAGAGTGCAGCTGCTGTAGAGCCTAAGACCATCGGAAAACACGGATATTTACAACATGATTCATAACAGTAGCAAAATTACAGTTATGAAGTAGCAACGAAAATAATTTTATGGTTGGAGGTCACTACAAACTGAGGAACTGTATTAAAAGGTCATGGCATTAGAAATGTTGAGAACTGCTGCCAGAGTGTTCACACTTCAGAGCCCTTGGTCCCTCAAGGGCACCTGTTGCAGCTCATTTGGGGGACAAATCATGCCACCTGCCACAGCTAGCTGCCCAAACAGCTAATTATGCTTTCTTCCCACTGTCCTCACCTCCCCCCAAATCAGAAGCTCTGAGGTGGGTGGTAGAGGGAGGTACATAAGATTTCTCAAAAGGCTCCTGGCTTGAGAAACCATCAGGAAGCCAGCTCTCTGTGGACGTTAATACTACCGCTCACCTGGAATAGGGTGTGTCCTACCCCCACCATCTCTACCATTAGCCCTTTTTAGTTTACCAAAATCCTACTTTGTACCAGACACTTTATACAATTTAATTCCTCTGCAACCATAAGCTTGGTACCGTTTACAGGGTCAGAGGCTCTGTATGTGCCCAGGACCACAGAGTTGACAGCATTCAGCATCTGAATGCAGCTGTGGCCCCTACAAAGCTGTGTCTCCCTCAGTATCTGCCATTAGCACTAGCTGCAAGCTACTCCTTGTCCCATGCTGCTATATTTGACTTGCTCTCAGACATCTAAAGGACCTGTTCTCAATGGGGACCCTGTTTTAGAAGTTGGCTTGTGAGAACCTTGTGATTTCAAGCAAAATGTTGCATTTCATGGGCATGGGCCCTGCATTTTTCTTGGGAGAGAGTCCAAAGCTCTCATCAGATATAAGAGGGTTAGTGAACCCCAAATAGTTAAGAGGGGCTAACAGACTAAATAACTCAAAAGTGACAGATGTATGGCAGAAGTATCCAGAAGAGGAAAGAACTGAGACAATGCAGCAGCCCTCACTGGGCCTCCAGCCTGGACTTCTAAGTGACCAGATTCCTGGGTTTGGGATCCTTCAACAGTTTGGTTTTATTAAGTGTTCACATACTTCCGAATGGCCTGGCCCAGCCAAGCTTGGACCCATGCCTTTGGAAAACCACTAATGAAACATTAAATAATCAGAAAGGCCTAGCTTCATGCCAGAGTTCTTGGCCAGGAGAAGGCTGCTGTGTGGCCACAGGCTGGGGGCTGCTGGGTCTTCAGAAAATTTAATAGGTGGTGACAGGGCAAGTCCTGGTGACAACAACTCACCCTGTTTACAAAGGCCTAGGTTTCAGGATCTTCAGCTAGTGTCTTGGAGAACCACAGGCCTGGGCAGCAAGCTCTGCTCAGCTGAATCAAAGTTCAGCACATTCCCCAGGCCACAAGCCCCCTTAGGCCTTTCCTAAGAACCTTGTTGGGCTATTCTGTCTTTTTGCCCTCCTCAACTACAGGAAAAAACACCAAAAACCTCTCCTTGGATAGACCTTTTGTTCCTCAGACTTGGAAAGGGAGGGTGAACAGCTTTGCTATTAATACTCTCAGGAATAATCAAGCTGCAAATATTTCCACATTTCCCGGTGAGACCCATGTCTTCACCTCTTTCCCGTGTTCTCTATCTCAGAAGCCTCAGAGAGCAGAGGCACATCACTACAACACACTCAAATGGCACAGGCAGAACTTCTGGAAATAACTCAGCCCCCTAAAATGCACCCTGCTTTGCAGAAGCTCTATTTATTGTTGGACGCTATGGCCAAGATTGTACAAACATACCATTCACATGTGCTCCCCATGTCAGATGCACCTCTTCAACTGGCCAGGGCTATCCACTGCTGAAGTTCAATGTCAGGAGAGCAGGGCCATGGGACTGGGCATTCAGGCTCCATTGCGTCAGACCAGTATCCACTCACTATGTGATCTTGACAGATTAATCTTGCTAGCTTCAGTTTCTTCATTTGAAAACTAGGGACCCTAATACTTATTCTTGGCTTAAATTAAATAACATAATGCATGTCTGTCCTAGCACATTCTAAGCTCTCAATTAAAAGCAGATATGAGTATGAGTAACTGTTTACTTGGTTCAGATCCGGGCTGTATAAATGCAAAAGAGATCCCTGTTCACTGCCTACCGTTTCTCAAATCATAGAACTTGGCGATGCACACAGAGGTCCTGCCTTGTAAAGTGCATCTGGTAAACTTCAGACAGGAAGAAAGAAACTGCTCCAGCCTAAAAAATTTGCTGTCTCCAGAACCTGCTCTTCTGGGGACTCTGGAGAAGGCTTGACACACTTTCCCTGTCATTACCACCTATGGCCACTAGGGGCACACTGATTCCCTCTACATATCTTAAAGAGCAAAAAAGAAACAAAAACTTCCTTTATTTAGCTAAAATGAAGCTGGGAATTTTCATATGAAAATTTCATTAGAAAACTAAGAAAAAAGACAACAAATACAAACTACAAACATTTGTAATCAGATAAGTTGACAGTGAAGAACTTGGATCCTAATCGAAGTAAAGTCTAGCCTCAGACTGGTGTTGCAGATGCAGCTCACAGTATATTTAGCCTAGTTATAAATGGGAAAAATGCCACTCAGATTTCTAACCAGAGATAGACTGGGTGGGCACCACCTACTGTGTCTTCTCTGGGAGTCGATTCCCATACTCCTCCTGTACTTTTCCTGCTTGGTTGCCTTTTTCCCATTGTTTCTCCCTGGGGAGAAGCTTTCCAGAACCCCACCCTGGTTTTACAGTTTTAAAAAGACTTCACATTTACATATACAGTAAGTGAGATGATGTCATCTCCACTAAGGAGAGAAGATGTTCATTTTCTGCAGGCAGCAGGGAATCTGTTTACTTTATAAATAAGAAAATTAATGTTTAAAGGTCTGCTTGGAGAGGTTTATTCTACCTCTTCCCTTTAAAATAAAGCCTCAAGAAATAGATTTTTAAAATATTATTAGTCACTTTTTTTGAGCCCTGATGTTCTGAAGCCTGTATTTATCATGACTATGTCCAGGTTGACCTGGCAGTTAGGGCCTGCTCCCGTGTTTGTACAGAGAAAAGCCACAGTAGGGCAGGGAGAGGCTAGCAATAGGCCACACAAACTGGTCTCCACCCTGGCCCACCTGTGGCTTACCTGGGACCTTGAGCAAATTGTGTAGCTTCTTGGCCATGCTCCCTTTTCAGTCTGATTTAGATGTAGGCACTACCCTGATGGGTTGTTGGAATGACAGTTTTAGATCCTATAACCTCTACAGGTTAAGAAAACCAGGACCCAACAAGGATTTTAACCTGAGGGAATAAGGGAAATTAATATCAACTGAGCATCAATTTTAGGCATCTGCTATACATCATTTAATCTCCACAACAACTCTGCAAAGTATTTCTATCATCTTTTACAGACTAGAAACAGAAGTTCAATGGTTTGCCCCAAACTCTATAGCCAGCAAAAGGTCCAATCAGGGCTATAAGGCTCCAAAGCTCTTTCCACTCATCACTTATCTAAGATCACACAGCTAGTTGACACAGAGCCAGAAAATGACGATCCAACAGTTGGAAGCCTGTATTCTACCTCTACCACTGGATGTCATGGTCTTCCCTGAGAAGCAGGTGTTGCAGGCCAGGCCAGCTGGGAAGAACCCATTGTTGGAGTCTAGAACTGGAAGTCACTCACACAATGCCTGACTCTCTGGTGCTCAGCTAGCAATCATGTAAAGAGACCTCCTTAGCCCAGATTTCATGTTCTGTTGTTTGTCAGGCAGCCACTGTTGTGATATACTGGTCTGAGGATCTTCTCTCTCCCAGTGAGCCCAGATTTCTGGGGAAGATGAAGGCAGTGTACTTTTATGGGCTATTAAATCCAGGAGTGGCTATGAGGGTGAGGTTAGGCTGAAGGGCATGGGTCTGTCTGGGGGCTTGAAGTGAGGGGCAGTACTTTGCTGTTAAAACAAAAATTAGAGGATTAACGGTAGCCATTGATGCAGTGTGTCTTATTAAATGTAAGGACTGCCATAGGAGTTTAAGCAAACTAATGAAGGCCAGATGGACATAGAGTAAAGCTCTCTAGTTGCCACATTTCTGCTGAATGTGTCCATGAACACATCCATGTGGGGTGGGACTGACCCTCAGAATATTCAGCCAATATGCTCTCCTCCCCAGGTGATGGCCACTGGGCAATACTCAGCTACTACCTTCGTCTCCCACCTAGACATCAGCAGCACTTCTCCAGCCTGTGTCCAAGTCCTCTGCATATATAACAATGAAAGGACTTTTCAAACACAAGCATCTTGGAGATGTAAAATTGCCCAAACACAAATTCCTTTCAAGGATAAAAGGAGATTGAGAAGTATGCTCTGGGCCTGTGCCCAGACACAGTGGTTTCTCAGAAATCTGTTACCATCCAATGCATATACCCAAGAAACCAGCAAATTAGATGCTTTCAATGCCCACAGCTAAAGGTTTGCTCAAAGGTGTCCAGACAGGTGTAAAGCTAGCAGGGCCCTGTAGCTTCCTGGAAGGAAGAGGCAATGTTGAACACAACTGTAAAATATTTAGGAAAATTAAGTTACTGTGGATGCACAAAGGCTAATAATCAGATGGAAATAGTTTGATGGTAACTATGAAAAGGCTGTAATCAGATGTCTCATAAATAACAATCTACTTATTTACATTTCTCTTTCCCCCTCTCTTTTTGTTTAACATCAAGAAATCATTTTTTATAGGTTGGTGTCAGGGGATAATGTTGACTTCAACATTATAACAATTGTTCAGCATTTCAGATAAAAAAAATCATCTGGCTTTCTTTACTTTGGAATTAAGTTTGGAAACCAGATAATACTGACAGCACATAGCATTCTAAAAAGCAGGATCGAAAACATAAGCAAATGTGGTGACATCTAGAGCAGTGCTGGCCAACAGGACTTCCTAATGACTGACACGCTTTGCACCTGTGCTGCCCAGTACAGCAGCCACAAACCATGTGCTTATTTGAGCATTTGTGATGTGGCCAGTGAGATTGAGGAACTGAATTTTTTATGGTATTTCATTTTAACTGATTTACATTTACATGGCCATAGATGGCTAGAGGCTGATATATTGGCAGCACAGGTCTAGAGGGCAGAGTGAAGGCTTCATTATACCAAAGAGCCCAGAGTGGGTGTTCTTAAGAATTCTCTGTAACAAGGGACTGCCTTAAGATTCCACTGACCTAGCTCACCCTCAAACTTCAATCTTTCTCCTTTGCCTTAACTCCAATGTTAAAGGAGCAGGTTACACTTTGCTATTTCCTCTTCCCCATCTACAAATCCCACTCTAGCCATGGCTCCTGTCCAATCACTTTGTTAAAACTGCTTTTTTAAAGATCCCAAAATGAGAATCCAGTTCTGAGATGCAGTGGCCTCTCCAACCAATGGCATCATTGAGTGTCCTTCTCTCCTGGTTCCATCGTCAATCTTTCTCTTGGTTCTCTCCTACCTTGCTAACTGTTCCCTCTGAAAAGTCTTTCATGACTTCCTTTTTTTGAAGTTAAGCATTTCCCAAAAACCAATCCTGGGTTCACAACTCCACACTTGTTTCATGCCTAACCTCATCTATCACCATGTCTTCAATCAGTCCACTAAGGAATCAGTATTTCCAGCACAAATCTGACCTCCCAGCCCAGGCCAGAGATATAATAGGCATCTCCTTATGGATTCACCATAAGCGCCTAAATACAAGCCCCCTCCTCCATCCTCTTTATCACTCCATGTCTCATTGAATGGAAGCCTTGTTTTTGTCCTCAAAGTAGACTTCTCACATCTTGGTGCCTTAGTGGTCCTCACCTTCCATATTAGGCACTAAGTCCTATCATTTCTACTGTCAAATTCTCCTCCTTTTTATCCTCCTTAACCCTGCCTTAGCTCAGGACCATCCCATCCCTTTCGCTGAGTGAAGAGTCTTCAAGCTGGCCTCCCCACCCCCAGCCACTCCCTGGCCTTTTCCACATCTTCACCTGCTGTGTCTACTAACTATCAGAATGCCACAGCCTTATACTCATGTAAGGGTTCACAAATGCATGGAATTAATGCCTCCAAAGGTTAAAACTCCTTAGCAGGGCCCCAGTTGTGTTTTCCAGCTTTATCTCCTGCCTCTGTCTTTTATACACATTCCTCTGGTCACACACTGTCTTCACATTTTCACATTCCCCTCTCTTTGTAACCCTGCTCCCAAAGAAACTGTGACCAGTCACAAAGCCTGTCTTTTATGTCACCTCTTCAGACTCTTCACCCTGCCAACCTAGTCACTTCTTTTGCTGTGTTCCCAAAACAATTAGTTCACAGAGCTATTCTTTATCAAAAATGAATTTAAAACTCATCAAACTGAATTATGCCAAAATGTGTCTGTGTTATCTCTTTCCCCCCAAATTTTTTTTAAATATATATCTGTATTGATTTTTTACAGAGAGAAAGGGAGAGGGAAAGAGAGTTAGAAACATCGATGAGAGAGACATCAATCAGCTGCCTCCTGCATAACCCCTACTGGGGATGTGCCCGCCACCAAGGTACATGCCCTTGACCGGAATCGAACCTGGGACCCGTCAGTCTGCAGGCCAACGCTCTATTCGCTGAGCCACACCGGTTTCAGCTCCCCAACAATTTTTAAAGGCAACTTTGGTTCAAGTGTCTACAACAATGCCTGTACTATAGTATATGCTCAATAACTTTTTCCTAATGTTAAACATTAGGAAAAAAAAAAGATTCTCTCAAGTTCTGTCCATCATACTTATCATATGTAGGGCGATTGGATAACCTGGCTAGCCCAGGACAGTCACAATTTACCTCAGTTGTTCTGGTGTCCTATTTGATGAGGGCTTCCTTTTGTTTGCATATAAGTACCCATGTTTGAATGCTAAATTATATGGTCACACTAATCATATGGCCTAGGTTGTAATCTTTTACACAGAAATATTAAAGAAGAAGGTCCATTAATAAAGTTAGAAAGTGTACTGTCCAAGAGTAAGGGAATAGGTTAGATGACCTCTCAGCCTCTACTCCACTAATAAGATTCTAGGATTCTGTGATTTCTGGAAGTAGTCTCAAGAGGAGCTGTAATGAAAATCAGCCACGTTCATGTCCTTAGCCTGGGAATATGGGGCACCCTAAGTAGTGTTCTGTAAACTCTGATAAATGAGGAAGAAGGGAGGCAGGAAATACATGAGTACATTCTAACCCACTGGAACTCACCCAGAAAAGAAAGGAAGGGCCAGAGTGACTCAGTGCCAGAGGGTTAAAGAGATGAGGATGGGTGGGCTGAGCACAGCACAAATACATGGAATTAATGATGCCCACAAAAGGCTGGAAACAGGAGGCTTATTTAAATATCTGTCAAGGAAAAGAAGAATGAAGGCCCGAAGTGTGGACAATTAGAGGCAACGAAGAGTCTGCAGAAATAGTTATCAGTGAAATTAGGCCAAGCACAGAAATGTCTGACAATTCTAAGTGCCTATCAGGCAAACATGGGTTACAGAATAACAGTGATCATATAAAAGATCACCCCACTTTGTTCAGAGGACAGGTCACAGTCTTCCTTTTTATTCTAAATTTAGTCAGCTTGCTTATTCTATTTAAAAACAAGCAACAAAACCTGAAAATATTTCTTGATCCCAAAGACTTCTCCTCCATAGACTGCCCTCTCTCACCCCTTTCTCCCAGGCCAGTCTTCTGAGTTCATCCACTTATTTCCATCATCTTGCCTCCCACCTACTCCATGCAATATCCTGGCCTCTGCTCATCACTCCACCAACAATCTGGCCAAGCTCACTAGTGACCAACATGTTCCGAATCGAACGGTCAAGCTTCAGTCCTTAGCTTAGTGACCTTGCCTATCAGCAGGAGCATGGGAATGTGACCACTGACTCCTCCAAATATGTCTTCCCTGGCTCTTGTGGCCCCACACTTGTCTGGTGTTCTCTACACTCCATTCTTCCTCTTCAATGATGGCCTTTGTGCCTGGGAATCCAGTCACCATCTATGAGTTGATGACCCTCTGTCTGTATTTCTCTCCCATAGCTTTCCTTTAAGTTCCAGACCCCAAACATCTAACTGCCTCCTTCGTAATGACATTGAATATGTCATAGACACTGCCAATACCACAAACCCAAGCCGAACCCATGAACTGATCAGCTCTCCCTACCTCTCCAGCCAGACTCTTCATCCCTCCTTCACTTCCGTCTCCACATCCTGTCACCATGCTCCATGATTCTTCTTATTGAATCCATTCCCTCTATCCATCCCTATAGTCTTATCCCTTACTAAAGGCACAGTCTCCTTTCCTGTTTGGTATCTCTTGGATCACTATTGTGAGTGGGTCTGCTACCAATAGTGGGCTCCCTGCTATGTGCTTCCAGTGGTATCCAGTGTGGTATTCCACTATTTCAAAGACAGAATCCAGACCTCCCTGGTCCTGGTCCTTGATGGATTTTCCAGCCTCAGTCATCACTATTCATCCCTCATATTTTGAGCCAATTTCCTTCAGTTCCTTAATCCTGCTAAGCTCTCTTGGGCTCTGAAGCATCTTTCTCCCCTCATCTTTCCTCAGGTGTCTAGCCAGATTTCATCCACTCCGGGAAGCTTTCATGTAATCCACAGGCCAGGAAGTAAGCCTGCAGCCAGGCACTCTCAGTCTCGAGCAGTTATCCAGTTAACAGAAAGTGCTTCCTTCCTCTCGGAGTCACTCTCAACTGGAAGTTTTGTGAGCCCCTTTAACCCTTGTGCACCACCAAATCCCAAAGCCCAGTGAATAATGAATAGAGAGAAATACAAATCTGACTACTCAATAAAACACATAATAAAAAAAAAATGGGAGCAGCATTCTTGTACTGTGTGTCACAGCAGCAGGACAGAGCACAGTCTGGTTACAGGTATGGAGCCGGGCAAGGGCTGGTCAGCCATAGTGCTGGCTGGGCAGAGCCCTGCATGGGGCCAGAGACCTGGCCTCGTCCATCCATTCATTCATTTAACATGTGGCCTCACTCCCACTCAGCCTCAGACTGAGAGTCCCAGCCCTGTCCTCAAGATGCTCACCGGTCTAATGGAGGAGGAGGAGAGACAAATGTCTTGAGAGAGGGTGACAAAATTCTCTAGGAACCTTGATGGGAATATGCACAGGTCACAAAGGCAGGATGGTAGCCCTAGGGTGGGGGGAGGCACTAGGAAAGGCCTCCTACAGAATATGATATTGAGCCAAGTTCTGAAAAGCCTAGAGGTGCTGGCCAGGCAGACAAGGAAGCAACAGGAGTTCCAGGCAGTGTGTCGAGGAGTAAAAACAAAAATGAGAAATAACATGACCTACTTGGGCCACTACAGATCGTCGTGTGAGGCTGGACAGGAGGAGTCTGGGGAGGGTGTCCTCTCAAAGATCAGGTTGGAGAGGCAGTGTGGAGCCAGATCCCGGCTGGGGTTCTCAACTCTGGCTGCTCATGAGGATCAACTGGGAGCCTTGAAAAAATCCTGGCAATACCCAAGCTCTATCCAGTGACAGAAATGTTTAACTGGGTCAGGGAGGGGGCCCTGATTTGTAGTATTCACCAATTTTTGTGGTGTGGACACTCCCATGGTGGCCAATTTTAAGTTGCCAATGAGATGTCAGTGAAGGCAGAGTGGGGAGGAGGCACACAGCATGCTGTTCTACAGTATTTCTACCCTAAGGTGCAATCGGTGTAAATTATGAAAAGGGGCCACATGCTAACTTGACTAGCTCAGGGAAGGCCTGCTTGGTGGCTTTGCAAACTCAGAGACCTAAGGTACCACAAAAGATAGTCTGAAATGAAAACATTTTTTATAATAAAAAGCAATTTATGGTGGATAGTTATGTCCTAGGCCAGAATCTTCCCTAACAAAGGTCAGTCTTTATCTTATCTGAGCCTACTGTCTTTTTGCATCTAAAATAACAAATTGGAATGTCTAAGTGATTTTCCTTTCTCTGGACCCCTCAAAGCACAGGCACTACTCTGCAGAGACCAGGAATCTCCTCATTGTTATTGAATTAATTGTTGACTATTAATGATTCTACACCCACTTAAGTGGAAGATGTATATGTCTACCATTTTACTTTTTATCAATCCCAGGGGTTTCCCTCACTTTGCTTTTTCCCACCTCACTATTCTATCACCAATGGATTTCATGTAACATAGTTACCTCTCCTTTTTTTTATTGTAATGTATAAAACAGGGTGCAAAACTGCCATTCTCTGGAGAATTCTTTCAATCTGTTGAGATTC
Organism: Lasiurus cinereus; assembly: GCA_011751065.1. Taxonomy (NCBI): domain Eukaryota; kingdom Metazoa; phylum Chordata; class Mammalia; order Chiroptera; family Vespertilionidae; genus Lasiurus; species Lasiurus cinereus. The sequence goes on along the minus strand of JAAGEH010000011.1, from coordinate 3,394,238 downwards.
TGTTTCCCAGCAATTGTCAACAGTTTGGCTCAAATAAAATCACCAAAAATTCTTCACGGGTTTGAATGTTCCTTTCATTAATACAGGCAATGTTAACACAAAAATGTAGTAAAATTTTTAGGAAGTGATGGATTCTGAGTATTTATGACCTTTTTAAATTATAATTTTTTAACCTATAAGCTATAATTAAATTTTTAATAACAGTTGTGTTTAAAAAACACTTGCAAAATTCCTGAAAATTTACCAAATGGCTCTCCTGAGCCAATGGCAGCACAGCACTGGCCACCCACTGATGCTGGGAGATCCCCAGCATACGGCCAGCCAGGCCCAGGTGCTTTTTGAATCATCGGCAGGTGATGCTAACATGCACCAGGGGCACAAACCACAGGTTTGATAGTTATCTTAAGGGAAAACTGAGGCCATTGAAGAATTTTAAAACTTTTAAGCAGAGAAGTAATTTTATCGAGACTGCATTTTAGAAAGGTAACTCTAGTTACAGACTGGCAGTTGAATTAAGACTAGAGGGAGGCAGAGAGGCTGGTCAACAGGTTGTTGCAATTTCCCAGGCAAAAGGAGGCTACAGTGGAGGGCAAAGAGGGAGGGGCCAGTGTGAGGGAATCCAGGGAACACAGCTCCCAAGTTCTAGCTGCCTTAGGGAACAAGCTAAGGTAACTATTGAGAAAGTGGAGGAAGTTGTTATCAAATAGCCTCTCCTTTTTTTTTTTTTTTTTTTTTTTGTATCTGAAACAGGGAGGAGGTTCATTTGCTTCGGAGAGACAGAGGTGGGAGCGGGTCAGAAAACTTAGACTAACAGTCTTGGTCTGGGTCCCGTGCTGAAAGCAGCCCTGTGAGCCTGGCAGGCTGGCTTTCTGGTCTCTAAAGTGAGGGAGTTCAAGCAGATTTCTCTAAAGTCTTTTCTAGCCTGCAGATGAGGATTCTATCACATTGGTTTCATTTTAACTTCCTATCTGACTCAACCTACCACCTGTGTCATGGGTATGAAGATACTTTGTTCTGGGAATCCAGATGGTGACCTTGTAAGCCTTCAGCACCTCAGAAGTAATTTCCAGCCCCAGGAATGAGCACTGGCTTGTCTTGTGCTCCATCCCATTTCTTTTCCCAGTTGGTTGGCTCCCAGGCCAGAAGCTGATCATTCATTCCCTGAACCCTTTCCAGATGGCATAAGCAGGGACTATTAAAGCTGAATAGGACACATGCATGTCCTCTGAATAAATGCTTTGGTGGTAAGTTCCAAAGGACCAAGAAGTAGGAAGTATTTGCTAAGATGAGGAGTGGGCTTTGTTCAGACTGCAAGGACTGTCTCTGCAGGCCTCCAAAACACCCTTGCTCTGGAGCGTGCCTGTCTCCAAAGTGCCCCTCACTGGCACCAGAGGATGCCAAGGTGAGAATTAAGTCTTCAAGAAGCTGGTAACCCAGGTTTAGATCGGCCACATTGCTTCCTTTTCCTTAGTTTCCCTTCCCTATCATTCTTGCTGCTCAGATGAGGAAAAGAGCAGGACTGTCTATCAGGAGGAGAAAAAAAGAGAGAGTACACGCAACAGAAGAGAGGGACACTGGGGTGGATGAAGGGCTGTGTACCAGGCAGGAGAACCATCCCCTTCTATTATAAAACAAGGAGTAGTCAGCCTGGTGCTGGGAGACTGCCTGGAACTGTGCAGGGTCAGAAAGGACGACTTGCCCAGACAGGTTGAGAGATGCACAGTTGTGCAGCTGGAGAAGAGACAGTGGGAATCAGTCGTAATGACCATCTTCAAGAATATGAAGAACTCTTACAGAAAGGCAACCACCAATAGAAAAAGCAGAGGGTCATAGGAAGAGAACTTAAGCTGGGAAATTAAATATCCCTGGAATGATGTTACCCTGTGTGGTGTGCCAAAAAAGTAGTTTATCTGAGAGTTTTACAAATACTAGATCTAGGTTCTTATCAGTTTGCTGGGGTTCAGCTGAGGTCCTTCAGTTAGGGGTGGTAATGCATGACCTCTTAAGGACCTTGCACCAAAAGACTGTGTGTCCCTGCTCATCAGCACCTGTGACAGAAAGAGAAGCCAGGAGTCGAAATGCTAATCAATTAGATTTCCTGCTCATTAACAGCTCTTCTGAAGTGATTAGAGGAGGACATTAAAGCCAGTAGATAAATTCAGAACCTGGCTTCCTGTCTTCTGCTGCCCCTTAGGCCCATTCCTTCAGCAGGGGGCTGTCTTGCTTCTGTGATGGCCACTGGGACAAAGGGTACATCACTGTATTTTTGGCTCCTCTTTTTGATGTGGTTTGAGTGTCTAACACTCCCCAGGAAGATATGGGAACAAGCCTCTTTTTCCTGTCCTGGCTCTGACAAAAAATCCTTTCTTATGATCATGACTATTGCTACTAACATTATCACTACAGGCAAGGCAGTGACAATCCCCAATTTATTCTGATGTCTCATTGACTCCCCTTCTCTTGTCTGGGAATTTGTGCCTTCTATTTATAACTCCATGGATTTATTCCAGAGTCACAGCTGACCTCTCAGTCAACTGGATATGAAGGTACCATCCCTGGGAAACCAAGGAGAAAGGGCACATTCCTGGTCTCCGGTCACCCAGGAGCTGTGATGATGAAATTGATAGTAAGAGCAGGTAAAAAGAAAGTTCCAAACTAAATGTTGCCTCCAGACTCCCTTCTTCAGTCTCCACTGCTCCCCATCCACCCTTCTTTCCCGAGTCTTCCAAATGCTGCAGGAGATGTCCACTGTGACAGTGTAGCCACATGTGTTCAGTGCTAATGACAAGTCAGGCACAACTCAATGACCCAGCATCCCATTCTGTGGGTGAGAAAGCTGAGGCACAAAGAGACTAAACAACTAGCCTAAGTCACAGAGTTAGTGATGGTGCTGGGACTTGCATCTCAGACTGGAAACTAGTGAAAGCTGACCCTAGTGTTCATAATCTAACCCAATGGTTGGTAAACTCATTAGTCAACAGAGTGGCAAACCACGGCTCGCGAGTCACAGTTTGCCTACCACTGATCTAACCATTAGAGACACTGCTCCTCCCATATGCTGGAGGCCTCTGGCAAGTCCTGCTTAACCCAGCGCCCAGCTCTGATGCAGGTGATGATAGAGGCTCCCTGTCGCAGGTGGGACTAAGGAATAAATGAAAGGAGTTTAATGAGCTCTAAATCAGTCCCACACTGATGCAAGTTCCTTATCAATCCAAGTTCTTTCAGATTATTTTCTTATGAAAAAGGCGGTAGAGTGTCCAGAACCAAATCATTCTGGGGTTTGCCAAGTTTGAAACCTTTCCTTGTAGGGTATATGGTTGGTTTCAATTCTTAGAACATACAAGGGTGGCTCCTAAGCACCCTCTCCCTGTACTCTGTCTCTCCCATCCGACACTCATATAAGCTCAGAGTTCGACCCATCCTATGAAGCAGATGTAAGCAGCACAGGATTGAAAATGAACTGTCCGTTGAGCCCTGTTGTGCTCTAGATGCCTTGGGCATCTCTTCTGAGAATATCATTTTAAAAAGGAAATAAAGGATTGCAAAGAAATCCAATTTTGTTGGAAACAGTTACCAAAAATATTTAAAAGACAAATTTGCAATATGAACATATATGTGCGTCTTTGTTAATATATTAAATAAAATAATCTAGCAGGACACCAGAATTTCAAGGTAGTGGTGAGAGAAACAACCCTTCCAAGGTATCTGTACCCACCCACAGTGAGAGGAAAACACCCATGGCTTTAGTGGTGGGCAGTGTCACAGAAACGCAAATATGACTGTGGCATGTTGCTCACAGTCACAACGAAATAGCATTATACATTTCAGTAAGAATTCTGAAAATAAAGATCTAATTATTTCCTATCCAAATTCATGGTGCCTCTGGAATTTATCTACAGACCCTTGGGCCCAGGTTAAAAACTTGTTTACAGGGGGGGAGCGGGGGGCCTGGGAAACAGAAGAGAAGGAACCTGTGTGCACTTGATTGAAGGCAGAACTGAGATAGAAGAGAGGGCTGCTGAGTCTTGGAAAGTCCCTGGGAATCGGTCTCCAAAAATATTCCCAGATGCTCCAATTCTCAAATAAAGTTGTTTCTATTTTCTCCCACGATACCTTCAAGTACTCTGGGAGATTTTTCTCAAGACTTCCCATAGTCAAACTCATTATTACTAATCTATTAGTAAAATTTCAAATGAGATATGTTGTCAATTGCTCTGCAGATGAACCTGAGAGAAAGCTATAGGATAGGGATGCTAGCGATGATGGAGGAATTAATTAGGGTGGCGAGCTTGGAGAGAAGGGCTTCGTTCTGTATTACAGGAAAGCACTACTCTGCCAAACAGGTGGAATCAGAAACCCCAGAATTAATACATTGTCCTGGAGGCTTGCGTTGAGGATAACCTGGGAAGAGAAGCCAGCTTCCCAGAGTTGTCTGATACCAGAGCCACTCCATTTGGGGAGGATTACTGGGAGGCTACTTGGTCAATTGCTTTAAAGCAGTTAGTTTTGGGGCATTTCACCAAAGGGTCCATCACCCATCTCCATGACCCTGATGCTTTGGGTCTGAAAGAATGAGATGAATCCTTAGGGAGCACCTCCTTCAGTGGCCCTTTACCTCATTGAGAATCAAATGCAAGCAATGGACTTTTAATCCCTGAAAACTGTCCAAACATAATCTCATTCTGCATATAGTTTTAAGAACTTTGAGGACTCTTTGAAGCATGTCCAGATTAAGGAATTTTTACCTACCTCACATTCCCTTATTCATACAGTCCAGAACTGGGACCAGAGAAGCTGGGGACCTTCCCACAGCCAGCGAGGGCGGTGGCTGCATGGTCTGCACAGGCTCAGCATGGCAGAGGGCCAAGTCACTGGAAATTGCTCCTCTTAGTCCATGTGCCTCAGCCACCCTCCCCTCCCACACTCAGCCAGGAGAAAGCACACATTCAAGGACACAGGCCTGGCTCCAAAGGAAGCTGCCCCTCCACAAGGCTGTCCTTGGAAGATGCGCCACAGGCAGAGAACACCATCCATCTTACTTGCCATAATGAGGACACTGCCTGCCTCCCCCGAGAGAGGGGCTCCCAGAGGCCAACCTGTTATTTATCTCTATACACATAATAAATGCAGAGAACAGGGACCTGGGCAACTTAATTAGTATTATTATGTCTTTAATTCTAAGGTCGTTCACTGGCAGGGCCCTTTCTTGCCAGCTTTCAGCCCAGAACAAACCTTTGTGATACCCAGTCTGACAAATCCCTCTCTTGTAAGAAAAGGGGAAGTGACTTTCCTTGGGGCTGATGAGCCTGGCAGGCAAGGCTGCTGTGAGAGAGTTCCTCAATGTGGGAGCCCCCTGAGGCCCACCCAAAGTGCTCCATCAGCTAGAATGATCAGGGCCTGAGGACAGGGTGTTCCAACTCATTGGAATAGGAGGACGTGTCAAAAGCTGCCCCAAATGGCTTGTGTATTAATTCTGTAGGGATTAACAGGGAAGGAGAAACATCTGCAATCTAACTAGGGGCCCAGTTTAATAGAAAAGGCTTCCAGGGAGGTGAAAAACTCAGCTACTGTAACCAGATAGAGAATGAGTGAATGCCATCCTTAGAATGCACGGCCTAAATGCTTGCATGTCCTCTCATGGTTGGTCCCATCTTTTGGAAACTATAATCACAAGACCATTGTCCAGGTCCTGCTTTTTAGCTGCCCAAATTGCACTGTATCTAGAAATCAAGAGGTGGCTTCGTGTGTAAGGCTTCAAAACCAAGCCCCCAAAGTGCCATGTACATGCCAAGCCTGTTCTGCAGCAAGAAGGTTTAGACTACACAGATGCTACACACAGCAATTTATACAGAAAAAGAAATGACACCTGTTTCTATGAGTATACAATCTACCACCAAAACTCTGACATAGAAAAGGGTGCAAGGGATGCTCAACCATGCGGGCAGAGTTAAACACATCTTAAACTGACTTGAGTACTGGCAGGAGGGGGCAGGGGACAGAAATCAGGGGCCCAAAGTCCACCGAAAGTATGGTGGTGTGGTGGGGATGAGTGGAACTCAACCACACCTCTAGATGGACCTGCCACAGATATGCCATGTGATCTTGGGTACTTAACTTGGGGTTTGCTTGTCTCAAGGTTTGCTTATTAGTAACCCTCTTGTGATTATTAGTTGTATTACTTTTTTTTGTCATTATTATTACTAAAAGCTCAGCAGTAAAATGAAGGGTGAACTGGACAATCTCTGGGACCCAGACAATCTCACACCCCTATGAGGTCGAGGAAAAGCATAATAGCCTAGGGTGTCAGGATCCTCCCACTTCCTTACCTTTTAACAACACATCTTCTTCTTCACCCCCAATCCCATGTGAGTAAAATTCTCAAGGTTAAAAGCTTTTCCCACTTATGCTAAAATGTGGAAAAGAAAGTTGATAAAGGAATGTGAATGGTTACTTAAGATTTCTCTAAAAGTCTGAGGGAGCTAAATAAAGGGTCCATGATTATGAACCCAGGACAGCCTATCATCACTGTTGCATGGACAAATGGTATTGTGTATCAGAGCTCGTGGAAGACGCACAGTAATTTACCAGTCAGGACTGGCAAATTGTACAGTACATGTACCTCTGCAGCACGGCGTCCCTGCTGCGCCATCCCCCTCGGCGCTGCTTATAGAGGCACTGCCAAGAGAAGCCCTGGATTTAGACCTTCTTTAAAAAAGCACTTCGCAAAAATCCATAATGAATGGAAATATTTCTGTGACATTTATAAGTAAACAACAAAAGGAGTAATGTAGTATTTTCCTTCCTGGCTCCCTCCACTCCTGAGGTTTCCCACCATTCTTAAGGTAGTTGCCTAAATACAACCACAAAAAAAAACTCACATTGTGTAGTAAACAGGGGATTGATCAGGAAGACAAATGAAACAGACTGTTGTGGCCTATTGGCTAAAACAAAACAAACAAACTCTGAGGACAACCAAACAGCCGACAGGGAAATGCAGATATCAGAACACTCACAGGGGTGTGTGTGGAGGGGGGAGATGGAGGAGGGATGCCACCTGCTTGTGGGAAGGGGTCTTTCATCACTGATGCTGTTTAGCATTGCCAGGGCAGGATAGTAATAGAAAGTATACCAACTTATGTCAGTTGTTGTCATTTTAAAATTCTGCACAGACAATGTGCCCACTCACTGCCCATCAAAAACAGATCACTCCCATTGCCTGCCTTGACATGTCCCTTGATACACTGGTTGACACAGATGTGCCTACATTTGATGGCTTGAGGGATCATAGGTGATAAAGTTGGGTAGTTTTGTGGGAGGCATCGTCCAGCCCTGGGGGGTTCTGATAAAGAAATAATTTTAAAAGCCTACAGGTTGGAGAGGCCATAGAGGTGGCTCACTCTGTCCATCCACCTGGGCACAATGCATTCAAGCCAGTCCTTGGGACACATCCCTCCTTGCAAGCTGACTTCTAGTTTCCCAAATTGCCTTCTTGGGGCTGTTTCTACCTCTGGAATCCGTTCCCAAGACCCACTGCTTCATTCATTACCAAGCAGTTAGTAACCCTCTTGTGATTATTAGTTGTATTGCTTCTTTTGTCACGGCCATTACTGAAAGAAACTAAAATCCAAAATAGGGCAAGTCATTCCAGGGGAGCAGAGGTTACCCCAGCCCTGTGGAGGACGCCACCCCTGCCAGCCGCAGCTCCACAGACACCAGGTCCTTGGCAAATACATTTGCTCTTAAGCTTGAAAGCTCACGTGGAGGCCTCAAGATGGCCTTCTTTCTCAGGAGTTTTCCACATAGGCGCACTGTGAAATTCTGCAATCTGATGAAGGGAGCTACTGGCCCTGTCTGCAGGGCAGCATGGAGAAACAAAGTCCAGGAGCCAGGCACACTTGAGTGCACATCCTATCTCCTCCACACCAGCCATGAAATGTCTGTGGCCCCCTTTACTCAGCTGTACAGGGGACAATACACGCTGTCTTTCCAGGGTGCACTGCAGGTTACATGAGACAAAGACACAGGGCATGCTCAGCATACAGCATCTGTGGTTGGATTTTTTCCGTATTTTCTTGCTGTCTCCCATGACCAAAATATTGGTTTGAACAGTACTGATAGTAAATGAAATGAAACCCTAATTCACTCTGAATTCGGGGCCCACTACACATGCTGATGGCCTGTAGAGCACAATCAGAAGGCACTGGGTGAGGCCTTGCTGGAAGGTAAGTTCCTGTGGGCTAGACCGTGGCAGGAAGCATGTTCCTATGGGTACAGGGGCAGTTCACCTGTGCTGGGTCTGCTGCGGGGGCCAGGCTCATCTGTCTCCTGCCACATTATTTGAACTCACACTGCATGGAATGCTTTGAAAGCCCTGGCCTGGCTCCCTGAGCCTTGGGCATGACAGCATCATATCTCAGAGGCTCCAACCTCATTGGAATAACTGTACTCACAAACAGGAGCGGGGGATGTCACCGAACCCTCACTAGGGCCCTGCTTCTTGGGTGAAGCCCACAGCTCATGCTGAAGCTGAAATGCTAACTGTGGGTTCCCAGGACAGCCCATGTAATTTCTCCACTTGTTGGCTGGGTTCCAGCAGCCCCCTCTTCCCCAGCTGGGGAGCTGCCCCACCCCTAATTATTACCCTGGGTTGCCAAGATACAGGCTCCACCATGCGGATGGATGGCAGCAGCACAGAATGTGACAACAGCAGCAGCAGGTGTACCCTGCAGAAAAGGCCAGATTATCCTCTCTGTGATTACTGTCATCCATCTCCAGGCAGGCAGGCAGGGAGGGAGGGAGGGAGCATGCTCTGTATTGGCTCCACTGCTCCTATCTTGGGCCGCCTTCCACCCCTTCTCTGTTGAGCAGCTGAGGGCAGATGCTTGCTAAAAGGTGGGCCTACAACACACTCCTCTGGTGACCGATAAAGGATCACTTATCCAGAGTAGCAGATCCCCAGGTAAAGCCTGGTACCCAATGTCTCTGGGCTGGGCTAACCCTACCTGCTTCTCCCAAAGGGAGAATGGTCTTTGGGCAGAAATAGACAATAGGCACCACCCCCTGGCCTTTACAGAAGATAAGAAAACGCTTTCAAGGAAAGTGAACTTTATCTTCTACAGCTCCCAGAGCATTCCTTGTCCATTTATCTGTCCATCTGATCCTCCTTCTATTCTGTTGAGAACTTGGTAAGGGCTAGTGCTGTACCAGGTTATGATGCAAAGATGGGTAAGACCTTACCCCTGCTCTTTTCCTCCTCCTTCCCAAGCTCAGGCACATTTTGTATGGACTTGCAATAAATATGAGAAGAAGGGGTGCTTGTCCTCACAAACCAAAGCTCAGAGTTCAATGGCTTGCCCAAAGTCACAAAGGTTGGGGCTCTAACCTGGACCATTAAAATCCAGAGCACTCCAGATAGCACCATGCTTTCTATGGCATATACCACTCACCCAAGGCTCAGACTTACAGGGCTCAGCCTCTCCTCTCCCTGAGCAATCAGGAATTCAACCAATATTTATTTAATGCCTATTAATGCCAGGCCCAAGCACTGAAGCATGGCACAGGGTTTTGCCTGCCCCCTGCCCATTTCTTCTCATTTACTTGCTTGGTGGTTTGATTCTTCTCTGACAGTTTCTAGGTTGATATATTCTTTCACAATCCTCCATATGAGAAGATTCTGACTGGTTTCACCCAGGAAGAGAAGACAGCTCTTAACCCCTGCAGTCCAGGGGACATCTGCCACTGTGAAGCACCAGGTGCTACAGGCTCTGCACTTGTGAGGTCACCACTGTCAGAGAGTCACTTTCCCTAGCTTCACAATACAGCATACTAAGGCAAGGACCCAATCTTACCTAATAATAGACAAAAATGTAAATTGACCGTACCTCCGCTATGCCACCAGCCAATCAGGAGTGATATGCATATTAACCTAACAAAGATGGCGGTTAATTTACATACACAGGTGCTGAATGACGGGGGTAGGACACAGGCGTTCTGCCCCAGCCCCTATCTTTCAGAGCCTCTGAGCAGCATGGGAAGGCAGGGCCAGAGCAGAAAGAGGTGGTTTCAGGGCCTGAGCAGAAAGAGGCTGGGCCGGAGTGGAAAGGCGGTGCTAGCAGCCAGGGAAAGGAAAGCCCATTTTAGCATGAATCTTCATGCATCGGGCTTCTAGTTTAATAATAATAATAATCCTATATAATAAAAGCCTAATATGCTAAGTGTCTGGTTGTCCAGTTGTCCACTCAACCAATCAAAGCATAATATGCTAATAATATGCTTAGGCCACTCAATCACTCATCAGGGGCAGACAGTAGACTGGTCTACCAGTCACTAGGACATGCATTGACTACCAGAGGGCAGACACTCTGACTGGTAGGTTAGCTTGCTACTGGGGTCCAGCCAATCTCTCCAGACATGCTCTGGAGCCCTCCTGTAGTCCTCCCTGGCTGGCCAACCTCCCATATCACTCCCCAACCCCAATCATGCACTGGTGGGGTCCCTCAGCCTTGCCTGTGCCCTCTTGCAATCTGGGATCCCTCAGGGGATGTTGGAGAACCGGTTTTGTCCCAATCCTGCAGGGCAGACTGAGGGATCCCACGGGTGCATGAATTCATGCACTGGGCCTCCAGTAATATTAATAAATAACATCCTTACAGTGTGATATATGGAGAGGAGAGACACAGGGGCAGGAAAAACCCAGAGGTGACAACTCATTATTGACTATAAATGGGAAGTTGAAAATAAATCCAAGAGGAAACATCTGATCATCAGTGAGCTTTCTAAATCGTAGGATATCAGTGCATGTGACTAGTCCAATTCTTTCACTTTGTAATAAGAAAGCCAAGACTTAGTCTGTATGGCAGATACTTTGCTTAAGGAACTGGCCAGACTCCAACCCAGGCCCGCCCGGTTTAGCCATGACATGGGGAGTCATTGTCATCAGGACTTCCTAAACTAAACCCTACCTATGCTTGCTGAGGTGGCTCACAGAGGGGACACTGTCCCTTCTGCAGCCTCTCAGCTGGGCTATTTCTTGGCTGGCTACTTCGCACATCTGTGGTCCAGAGAGGAGAGCAGAAGTGAGCCTTGGAACAGATTTTCTTCAGCCAAGTGACCTGGGATGAATCATTTATTCTCTCTCATTTTCAGTTACCCATCTGAAAAATGGAATAATTTATGTTTAAAAGTTTTTGTAAAGATTGAAGCATAGCTTGCCATTGAAAGCACTTTAATATTGTTATTGCCTGATGCCTAAACAATGCTGCACTCCTAGGCTCTCCTGCCTCAGGTCCCATGTGGAACACTCAGTGCTCGAAGCCAGCTCCTACTGGATGTGTGGCTTGGAGACTGAAGGAATCAGTTTCAACCTTGCTGTTTGCTTTCCCAACTGTGCTGGTTGGATGCAGCAGAGCTAATGTTGATGGAATGAGATTTGTGTGTCACTGAATGCTAGCTAATGTGTCATTCTTGAAGATGTGGTTATTACCTATTATTAGTATTGTCTGACTGCTAAATGAATGGCTAAGGAGCTCACTCTACAGTGGTCCGAGGAGTAGGGGAGACAAATTCTGGGGGTGGGAAAGTACATGTAGTTGTGAGCTGAAGGGGGCTCTGAACATTCTGTCAAGGCCCAGGAGTGGGAAGACCAGGCCCTGGCTAAATTCTCTACCCTCCCCCACCACCACCACCACTACAGCCACTCCAGATCAGACTGCAGGGTGTGGACTGTGCTGTGTGCTACTGTGAGCAGCGGAGAGCCAGTTGTCTGGAAGGCCATGTCCCTGCAGCCTCCCTAGAACATGGTCCTGTTGCACCAAATTGTCAGTGAACAAACAGCAATACCCAGTTCCCAGTCAGGAAAATATGTGAGGCTCTGGAAGGCATGGCAAATTTAGGAGGACTCCAATGGGAGCCACAAATAACTTGAAAGCAGAAAGGGGTAAAAACAATGACTGTTACCACAATAAAAAGCTCAGTATTACCAAAAATGATAGGCAAACTTCCCATATACCACGATCAATATCCCAGTTCCAGAAAGTTCTAGCACACTAAGGAAGAGAGGCAGGCCCTGGAGGAAGACTAAGCAGAAAAGGAGAAAATAGACACAAGTGGTACATAAACACATATGAGTAGACTCTGCTCCCAGAGGCTCAGCCCTAACTAGCTGGGTGATGTTGGCCAGATCACTTTAGCTTCCTAGTGAGTGAGGTTCCTTGTTTATAATCTAAGCATTGGACCTGGTAATCTCTGAGGACCATGTTGGCTCCAGAATTCTGTGGCAAAGGAATTTAGAATACCCCTGGAAGGCTGGCATAACAAGGTTTAACGTGCACAGGGAACAATGATGGGACTGAATTGATTGACCCTGAATTTGATTCATAGATCATGTTCAAGCATATGGAGGGCAGCAAGTGGCTTTTCTTCATTACCACCATTGGAAAGTAAGGAAATGGGCATCATTAGCATTTAAGAGGTAGCCGAAGCAATTTTGAAAATATGAATCTGCTGCAATACTCTCAATGGTTCCCATATGTTTCACTTAAATCCAATCTCTTCCCATGGCTGACGAACCCTACCCATGTGGCCCCTGGTTCCATTCCCACCACTCCTTGCGCTCTCCCAGTTCAGAATACTTTATCATCCTCCTCCATTCTCTGCAGCTGTCCTAGGGCTCCTTCCTGCAGTCAGGTCTCAAGGTCACCTCCAAGGACTTCTGCCCGACCACTCAATTTGCAGCCCCCCTTTACTCTCTATCATGTCACCCTATTTTATATCCAGAAGAGCACTTTTCATAATCCTGATTTTTTTCCTCTCTTTGTTTATGGTCAGTCTCCCCACTACAATGTAGGTGCCAAGAGAGAGGATACCTATTCTGCTATTTAAAGCGGTATCTCCAAGTCTAGAACAGAACTGGATATGTAGATGCTCAATGTACATTTGCTTCATGAATGAATGGTGATATACAAGTAATTGAATTAGAAAAGCATGAAATATTTTCCATAAGCAAACCTGTAAGGCACTCAAATAAATGGTTGTGGGAAATCTTAGGCCCTCCTTCAATGAGGTCTTTAAAAGCCTGTGGACTTTCACTGTTAGAAATGAGCTGGGTAAACAACCCATGTTGCCTCCCACAAGCCCAGGTCATGAATGTTTCCCAGAACTGCAGACCAGCTCCCTATTTAAAACACACACTGGCTGACAAGTCCTTTCTTTGGAGATGAGGCAGGAGGGTCTCTTCTGGGGCTGCTCCCCCATTGATTTGGTAATGCTGCTGATAAGCCTCTGGAATGAAGCTTCATGCAGAAAAGGCCTGCCCTCTGAGGCCTGCTCAGAGCAGCCACCACCGACAGAACCCAGATCAGGATCTCTGTGGCTGAGAGGACATCTCCCTGACAGCCTGCAGGCCTCGTGAATAGGCCTAGAGGGATGGCAGGTTGATAAGTAGAAAAGGAAATTGGCCTTGAAAAGAGGGATAATAGGAATTGACCCTCTAAACTACACCTTAATCTAATAAAGACATTAAAGTAATGCTTTGATTTATTTTTGTGGCTTCAAGGAAGGGTGTGTGAAATTATTACTGTTATTAATTTTGGTGAAATGGGGGAGTGGAGGGCAGGCAGGAAGGACTGGGTGGATGGTAAATAAGAAAATAGAACATTTTTCAGTACTACATATGCCCATCTCTCCCAGATGAACTGGAGATCAAATACCACTGCTTGAGATCTGTCTGTGGTATAAGGTGAAATCAGTCAACCTGATGTTGCTATAGGAACCATATTTCTCCCCATCTCCATGGCAACTGACTCCAGAGTGTGTTAAGCCAACAGTCTGCTCACACTCCACATCATAAGCTTGGGAAGAGAGCAGCAGGAGGTTGGGAGAGGGTGGGGGGAAGGCAGTTTCTTCCTAAACCAATTAGCTAAAGATTCAAATAAGTGAGGATCACTTTGAATTGAGACAATCACAAGAGGTGGGAATCTTGCTTAGAGTTACTCACACCAAGGGCATCATCAAAGTGTTGGGACCTGTCTTTGGTATTCTATGTCATAAATTACTTTAATCACAGCAAGGTATTTAACTGAGGAAGGATCCTTCTAGGTTAAATAAAAAAACAGCCAACCCACCAACAAAATAATACTTGCCCCCGCCCACCAAAAAAAAACAAAAAAAACAACAACAACACAAAAAACTTTAATTGTGGTCCATCTTAAAGCCCAAGACCAATACTATATTCTTTCATAAATGTCTGTGGCAATGAACTTCCCCACCCGCTTCCCTTACAGAAGGGAATCTATTTGATCTGCTGATAGGGCTGTCCTATCATCAGGGTAGAAATGTGAGCTCATCCAGACCTCTGAACAGCCTATAATTGAATTCCACAAATTTCAACAGTGTAGTCCAATATCAATAGAAAAGAAAGTCAGTTATTACTTAGCATGTGTCTGCCATATGCCATATATTGTTTCTGTGGAAAGCAAACACAAATTGAAAAAATATTCGATGAGCTATAGGCTCAATAAAACCGCCATATTTGTTTCTATTGAACCTAATTAGTGGTTCTCAAAGTATAGTCTCTGGACCAGTAGCAACAGCATCATCAGGAGCTTGTTATAAATGCAGATTATCAGGCCCCACCTGCTGAATCAGAAATAGGGGTTGGAGCCCTGCAATATGTGTGTGTGTGTGTGTGTGTGTGTGTGTGTGTGTGTTTCCACAAGCTCATCAAGTGACTCTGTTGTACAGCAAAAGCTGAAAAGCACAGGCCTGAGAATCTATGCAACCTTCATTTTTTTCTCCCTAACTGCAGACTGTGACTGTGGGGTCTTCTACCCATCCCAGCAGCCTCTCATTATCACTCCTCCAGGGGGCCTCTCAGTCTCTGCTCTGTGCCCTGGTAAGACACCACTTTTCAAGATGAACCCTGGTTTGTTAACACATCTAATTGTTAGAAACCAAACCTTGCATGTTCTAAATTCTGCCTCCTTTTAAATCCTACCCAAGAACTAGTTCTGATCCTGAAGCCGCTCAGAATTAGCCACATTTCTCTTCCTTGTGAAACCCCTTCAGGTCATTGAAATTGGCTATTATGCTGCTACCCCTAAATTTTCTCCCTGCAGGTAAAACGTCCCTAGGTCCCACACAGGTCTTATATGACAGGTTTTTCAGATGGCTCCTCTGGCCTCCTTCACTAGATGTGACCAAGTCGAGATGAGGAACTTCCTTGATCCCCTAGAAACATGACAACAATGCCCAAGATGTCCTTCGACCTGCATGAGCACAGGGGACTGCTGCCTCCCCGCTGGACACCACAGACAACAGCAAGGCCACCCAGGGCTGCTTTGGTTACACTCACATCACCCAGCCTGTGGACAACTAAAGGCCCCTGGCTTTTTAATAAAATGCGATAGTTAGGTCAGTGTTCTTCCTTTTCTATTTTTAGCCTGAGCACAGAATTTTACACTTATAATAATAAATTTATTCCGTTAGATAGGGTCCAGAACTTTTTTCATAGACTCTTGAATTTATTTTTATGCTATATGAAAAATGTGATATTATGACTATTTATTTTCCTTTTAAACTTTGTTATTATGCTGACTATATGTTTTATACCCTACTATTAATGTAAAATGAGCATTTTCACTTGAAGCTTCAAAAACATAAATTTTATTAACTCATCATTTGAATTATAATTCATTTAAACATTCTCCTTGGCGTTAGGTTATTTCTAAAGTATTTTTAATGCTATACATAATGTTGCCATGAACATCACTGTACATAAATATAAATCTTTACCTAATTATTTTCTTAGCCAGGATTCCTAGAAGAAAAAATTATTGGTAAAATAGTATAAACATTTCAAAGACCTGATACATATTACTAAATTATTTCCAGAAAGGTTATATATTTTCCTATTTGATCATAGTGTATGACAGCCCATATACCACACCTTTCACTAATGTATTATGTTTTTAAAGTAAGTCTTTGTCAATTTAATAAGTGAAAAATGGCATCTACCTCTAATTTGCCTTTCTCTTTCACTAGTGAGGCTTATTTTAAAAGTATATATTGATCAATGTTTGGTTTACCTTTTGTGAACAAATCTGTTCATGTTCTTTGCCCAATTTTCTTATGGGTGATCAGTGTCTCCCTTACTGATTTCTCAGATCTCCTAATCCAACAGAAATGTTGATCCTGCATCTGTCATTTTTAAAAACAAACATTTTTCCAGTTTGTGTTTGCCTTCTAAAGTTCCCTATAATTTTTCTGTGTGTAAAAGTTTTATAGTTTTGCCCAGCCAGGGTGGTTCAGTGGTTGAGCATGAACCTATGAACCAGAATGTCATGGTTCAATTCCCATTAAGGGCACATGTCCAGGGTGTGCAAGAAGCAGCTGACCAAGGATTTTCTCTCATCATTGATGTTTCTATCTCTCTCTCCCTCTCTTCTCTGAAATCAATAAAAAATATTTTTTAAATGTTAAAAAATGTTTGTTTTTTATAAGTTGAGTATCTTAATCTTTCCCTTGTGTTTTTTTCATTACTTTTATGTTTTAAAAGTCCTCTCTAATTCTGAGAGCAGTTAAATACTCATTTACTCCCATTTTTATGGTTTATTATTTTGCATTTAATTCTTCAATGCATCTGTAATTTGTTTTGCCTAAATGTACTAGTAAGGTAGAAAAGTAAAGTAAATTTTTTCCCAAATAATTAATAACCCAGGCTTTCCCTCACCCATCTTCCTCTGGACTTGTCTCTTTTATTATATTAGAAGGTTATCAAGAGCCATAGTTGCAACCAAATAAGATACACCCAGATTAAAAAAAAATTGGGGGAAAAAATAGATACAGAGACAAAAGAGCATTGAACATAATGTCAAACAACAGTGGGAAGGCAGGAGAGATTGGGGGGGGGGGGAGGGCTGTAAGAGATCAACTGGATCAACTAAAGGACTTATATGCATGTATATAAGCATAACCAATGGATAAAAGACACTGGGGGGTGGGTAGGTGAGGGCATGTACTGGGGGGTAGGGGAAGCTGGGGAGAGATCAATGGGGGGAAAAATAAGATATATAATACTTTAAACAATAAAAATAAAAATTTACCATACATGAACTGGAAGTGATTTTAAACTGATTTTATAAGGAAGAGCAGATTTTTGTTTTCTAGTTCACAGTGGGATGAGGCAAATTTTCTTCTGCCTTTCAACTGACCCAACCCACTATTTAGGACTCTTAACCTTCTTCTCTGAAAATGGTACTATTGCACATAGGCTACCGTGGACACATTTCTTTTAAAAAATGTTATTCTGTACGCCAGCAAATATCATTACTAGAGTTTGTTTCCTAGCTGTTTTGTTTCATTGCTCGACCCGTGGATTCCATTACCTATACTACATTTTCTTACATAGAAGAGGATTATTTCCTCTGTAGTGTTCTTTACCTGGTTTTCTTAATAAATTCTAGCTGTTATTTTCTCAGATAAATTCTAGAATAACTTTGTCAAGTATCCTCCATCTTCTCCTCTCCTCCCAAAATATTCTGGGATGTTGACTGGAATTAAAGTTATAAATTTGGAAAGATGTGACATCTTCATAATGGTCAGTCTTCCCTATAGAAATATGATTGTTTCCATTTATTACAAACTGTTCTTCTATGTCTTTCAATTAAATTTAAATTTTGTCATATAGTCTCATGTATTTAGTTTTTTTTATATTTAAAAAAGCAATTTATTTAAAAAATACTTATGTCAATCCAGCCAGCTTTTTGGGTGCTTTTATTATAATCCTAACCATACCCCTAACTGGGACCAAGCCTGAAACCTAGACATGTGTCCTTGACTGGAATTGAACCTGGGACCCTTCAATCCACAGGTCAACGCTCTAACTACCAGCTAGTGCCTAAACATTCTGAGTTACATTTTCTAGTACTAAAATCATATTGTTTGCAAGTATTGACATTTTGATCTCTTCCTTCCCACTTCCTGCTTTATTATACTCTCTAAACCTTTCACAATGCCAAGTAGCAATGGTTTAGTGTACATCTCTTTCTTGTTCTTGATTTTGAGGAAAATGCCTCTAGGGTTTCATCACTAAATACTTTTGCTGTTGGTTTCAGATAGATATTCTTTATCATATTGGGTAGCATTCTACTTCGAATATATTCTAAAATTTTTATTCAAAATAAATATTGGATTTTATTACATATTACATTTTTAGTTGATTTTATGATGTGATATAGTAATACATTTCTCAAATAATCCTTGAGTTCATTAGCTATATCCTACCTAATTATAAATCCATTGGACTCAGTTTTTCTTTCATCTGTGTATATATGTAAGAAAATTGTACATTTTTGTGTGTTCATAACATCTTTGTCAGGATAATGCTTCTTTTGCTAAATAAATTTTTAGTTTTAATCTCTTTCTGTGTTTTGGAACATATTCTCTTTAAGTTGTGATTTATATTTTTCCTGAAAATTACTATTGAGATTTTCAAATTTCTTAGCATTCATCCTGTTATATGAATAGCATTCATCCTCTTAACCTTAAACTCTTCTCATATGCATATGTTTCCTTATTAATTTTATTTTTTTATTTCTAAAATTGCCAGAAGTCACCGAATTTTTTATTTCATAGCACTAGCTCTTTGGTATATTTATCAAATCTATTATTTTAATTTTTTTAAAAATCTATTTCACAGAGGAAGGAAGAGGGAGAGAGAGAGAGAGAGAGAGAGAGAGAGAGAGAGAGAGAGAGAGAGAGAAATATCAATGATAAGAGAGAATCATTGATTTACTGCTTCCGGTATGCCCCACACTGGGGACTGAGCCTGTAACCCAGGCATGTACCCTGACCAGGAATCCTAATTTATAGGTCATTGCTCAATTACTGAGCCACAGATGCTGGGCTATCAAATCTATTCTTATACTGTTTCCTATGTTATTAATTTTACTTTTAGCTTTTTTGTTTTTAATGTTTCATATCAAATATGGTTTATTTTTAAAGCTAAATCTGAGAGTCTTAGACTTTAATAATGAAAGTCTAAGTAATAATTTAACCCTCTCACATAATTTACCATAGTTGATATACTTGACCTTATTTTTGCCATGTTGTTTTATGCTTCTGGATATTTTTGTGCATTTTCTTTTTTGTTGTTGTTTTATAGACTATATTTTATTCTCTTGCTATTGTTGTTTCATAGACTATATTCTCTTGCTAGTTTTTAACCTTTTTACTTATTAATACATATGCAGCAGAAATTTCTATAAATTAAGAAGTCCAAAATAAAACTTGCCTCATCTCATTAAGACAAGTATATTTAATGTATTAAATATATGTAATATCAACTTTCTTCTAGCACCCACTATTTCCTTGTCATTATTAATTTAATCATATGTTACATATGCAGTTTCTTATCATATAATTATTTATCAAAAAGTATTTTTAAAATAAATTATATTTTTCTATTTTGTAACCACAGTTAACATAGTTTTTTTTATTAATAATATTAACAGAATCAATAAGAGCTATAATATATTGGGCACTTGCTATGTGTCAGGTACCACATCAAGCACTTTACCTACATTTCCTATTTAATAATTATATAAATTCCACTTTTCCAGTGAGGTTCAGAAAGGTTAAATAACTCTTGTGCAGTCCAAAAATTAGCAAGAAGCAGAGCTGCAATTCATTTACTGGCCTCTCTGATCCTGGGGCAGTTGCTCTTATACCCATGCGCTAATTGGTTTCAAGTTCAGCACTGGTCCATTTTATACTGTCCCAGAGCCCTGGATTTTAATGCATTTCAGTCACCTGGAACATTAGTATTAATTGATTCACTGTCTCAGAAGGACAACTTGAATGGCTTATTGCTGAGCCCTTACATACTTAATATGTCTTTATAAGACCTGTTTGTATTACATCTTATTTAACAATCCAGATCATTGTGGGCTATCAGCTGGTAGCTATGTGGAATGCAGGCCAAGAATATGACTCTCACTCCATCCATTCCATTTGTTCTTTGATGTATGCTCAATACTGCTCCATAATTTATAATGAGATTGTCAATTTTAAATATGTTGTTATGTTTATTGGTATTTCATTTGGAAGTTCTTAAGAACCATATTAAATACTTGAGGCCTGTTGCATGAAGATTCATGCAATAGGACTTCCTTCCCTTGGCTGCTGGCACTGGTTTTCCTCCAGCACCAGGGACCCAAGCCTTCATTCTGGCCGCAGCAAGGCTAGGCTTCTCCACTCTGGCAACAGCGAGGCTTGGCTTCTCTGCTCTGGCTGCAGCGGAGAAGCCAAGCCTCTTCAGTCTTTAGTCTTCAGTCTTCGCTCCACGCCTACATATGCAAATTAACCACCATCTTTGTTGGGTTAATATGCATACTCACTCCTGATAGGCTGGTGGGTATTGAGGAGGTATGATCAATTTGCATAATTCTCTTTTATTAGCGTGGATGCTTGTTAAGTAAGAAGCTAAAATGAATTTTGTAAATATTGTTTTCTCTCATGGCCTTAGTCATCTATCCCAACTTTATATCTTCAACAAATTTGCTAAGTTTCCTTTTTTCAGTTTCAATGGTAGACATAGGGAGTAGGCCTAAGCCCCATGGCATTGAAATGAAAACCTCTCTCCAAACAGACATCAACCTGTTAATACACGTTCTTTGATCAAAATTGGCCAATAAAAACCTCTTAATATTTGTCAAGAAGAAATCATAATAGATGTTCCTAAATGCCTTATTTAAATGAATACCATCTTAAATATACTTTTGAGATAAGCTTAGTAACCCCACAAAAAAAGAAAGTCCAGTTAATTTGATGTTCCTAAAATTACTGCTTTCTAAAGCACACAAAAATGCCATATTTTCAGGAATTTATTCTAAGAATTTGCCAGAGAGTAACATCAAGCTTACTTTTCTAAAGCCTCTGGACTTGAGAAAATCAAAGTATTTGATCTCTTTGGTCCCTATAAATGTTCCATATTTCAGTGGAATCTCTGTCAAAAGCCCTAAGAATATATTAGAAGACTCTTCTCCTACTTGAGATAAAATTAGTCAAGACAGAATTTCAATCTTAAAAAATGGATAAATATTGTAAATGCATTTGTTCAATTCCTCTGTCAAAATATTTGTTGTCCTGCGTCTGGTCTGCAGGTCTCCCCATTCTCCTTCTTGCCCTGGTCACTGCAGGAGCCCCTGCCATCTCAGCATTCTCCTCCAGCCTCTGCTCATCCTGATCTCCCTGAACCAGCTTCCCTTTCAGAGACTCTCCTGGAATCACAAGACCATTCTCTTCTCTGTACTTTCTAAAACATCCTTTCCTAATGTCAACGGACTGTGTTATGTGCAATTTCTCCTTTTATGAGTAGGAACCCTAGGACTGGCCACTTTCTTCCACAGTGTCCTCCCTCCAGCTAGTCTTCCGCCTGACTCAGAATTGGGTCTAGCATGGCAGTCTCTTTGCTGCTCCCTTTCTTTCTGAAAGCTGGGACACCCAGTAATCTATGGCAAGAGTATATTTAGATGCTCTGCTTTTGGCCCATGAATCTCCTAGCAGAAAATGAGACTATTTTGCCTCTGCAACTATTTTATGGCTTCTCCTAAGAAATCATTATTCATATATTTGTCTTTAGAGGCAGTGTTGGTACATTTCCACATAACTTACATTCTACCTTCTTTGGATCCTTGCTAGGTCTGCACTAGGCTGCCATGCTCAGGTGACGGCTTTATATAAGAAAGCACAGCTCACTGAAACACCAGTGTCACCCCCAATCTCTTCCACTGAAGCTGCACCTCCCAAAGCTGTGTTCCATGATCACCACTGCCGAGTCTTGAATCATATACCCACGATCAGAGAAGTCTGTAAAAATTGCATTTTCCCTTTTGCATGAACATTTCTAATTATTTCCTTTATTCTTATATTTATTCACCTAGACACCTTTAGATCATACCAATTATGGAAGAAAAATCTAAACTAAGGGTGAGGTATCAGCATTTACTCTGATTTAGACTCTCATTGAGATCTGACAACTCTTACCAGAAGCAGGGATGCTGGGACTGGGACTGCGACAGCTGACTGATGAGTTAGGGCTGCCCTTGGAGGAGTCTGAGGGCTTCTCTATGCCTTTCGCTAATCCAACACTCACTGCTCTGAGTCCTGGTCATGGCCAGGCATGGAGCAGGTGGTGGCATTGGCCTCATGGCTTTCAGGCATGTCACTAAGTTTGGGATCACATAAAAACAATACTTCAGTGGCAGTTCACATTTATCTGCCCCCATCCCCTTGCAGAACCTTAGTACACACTTCTACTCTTACCAAGATGCTTAGGAAGATAAGGATTCTTGGTCTGAAATAGAATTACTAGGTTATCGTCCTCAACCTCCAGTGTATAACTCATGTCCACCTGCCCATACACAGAGGTCCTTTCAGAGGTAAGGAAGGAAGGGGGTGCTGGAAAACAGGAAGCTGGAGGGCAGGAAAGGGCTCATGCTGGGCTCGCAGTGAGCACTTGTACTGGTAGGTACTATTCCACTGAGCGCCAGCAGACCAGAAAGAACTCATTTAGAAGTGAGGAGAAGGAGCCAATAAGCCACACTCTGACAGCTCCAACTGGTTTTGTTGGTATGGGTTAGTAATTTATGGGGAATGGACTATGATACTAGTTGAGTCAGATCAAAATAATGTGGGATTTATAAATGAGAAATATAGAAATAATACGAAGGCAGGAGATGGGGAGAATCATTCTACTGCTTTCCAAGACCTTCCCAGTGTATTATCAGATCAGCCAAGGTGGATTTCTAGGAGAAGTGGAAGCCCACCAAGATGGCTTATCTCCTGATCCTCACAAGTAATCCTTGAGGACAGACAATGCTATCAGTCAGCCACAGAGAGGACATGACAAGGGGCAGAAGAGGCAGGGGTGGCTCCTGGGGTGAAGGCTGTGGTCCCTCTGAGAGCTGAGATGTGACTGTGTGGGATTTCATGAGTTCACTCGTGATAGGAGACAGTTCATCTTGGCTGTCTGATATCTACTTAGGCCAATATGACATACAACTGATAGCATGTTACAGAAACTGAGAGGGTTATGATGAAGGAATTCCTTCATTTTTTTAAAAGATAGCATTGGTTAATGATATTACATATGTTTTAGTTGTACAATATTATAATTCTACATCTATATACACAATAATGTATTCACCACCCAAAGTCTAATTATCATCTGTCACATTTCATCTTCCCTGTCCCATTTCCCCTCAGGTAACCTCTAAACTGTTGCATACAAGTTTGTTTTTGTTTTGTTTTGTTTTTTCAATTGTTTCATGGTGAACATATGAGTGAAATCATCAGTTTTTGTCCTTTTCCATCTGACTTACTTCACTTAACATATACTCTCAACATTCATCTATGTTGTCACAAATGGAAATATTTCACCTTTTGGCATTATCTAGAACAGTATCATTGACGGATGAATGGATAAAGAAGATGTGATATGTATAGATAATGGAAAATTACTCAGGAAGCTCTTTTATGTAGAGGTGACAAACCACTTTGTTTTTTAGTGCTCACTTTATTTATTTATGTATTTATTTATTTATTATTTATTCCACAGCACATAATCTGCTCACTGTATTGCATGCTCAGAGTTCAGATCACACCTGGGCAGGAGGAGGGCTCACCCAGGAGTGGCCGGCAATGTGTGCACCTCTGAGCCAAACATCCCTTGCTCTGCTTATTCTTCCCCTCTCTGCCTCATTATACCATTTGCAGACACAGGAGACAGAGAAGTACCATAGGGCTGGCAATCTCTCTCATAGTGGAAAAAATATGCTTAACCTGTAAAATTCTGCTTTTCAATAACAATACTGAGCACCTACCCTATATTTCACATAAAAATATTATAAGATCTGGTCTCTGGTTACTTGTGGTGTGTGTGTGTGATGAACACACACACAAACAAACACAAGTAGCCACCGCTTTTACATACAATGTGCTGGGTACTAAAGAAGATACCTTATAAATATGGTATCTAATACTTACAAAGAGCCAATAGGTATAAATTATTATTATAATTTACAAATGAAGAAATTGACACTTGAAGGATAATCTGTTGAAGGCATGGTTAATCGGAGCAGAAATGTCAGACCCAGGCTGAGTTTAAAACCTGTGTCTGTTCCTGTGCTATGCCGTGTCTAAAGTACATGCTCAGAAGAATTCAGCTGTGGTATCTGCTATCTCAATTTGACTTTCACTCTCACCATTTAAGCCAGCTCACCTGGAATCTCTATGTAACTGTTAATATTGAGTTCAGCTGCATAAACAAAAAATAATTAATAGTGACTTTATTATTCTCTCAGATAAAGCCATCTGCAGGGTGATGGGCTGGGGTGGCAGCTCCATATTCATTAAGACCCAGGCATTCATCTCTCTGCTTTGGCATCCTCAACACTTGGATTCTATCATATAGTCCAATGTGATTGCTGGAACTCCAGCCACTACAATGGAATTCCAGGAAGCAGAATGGAGTAAGAAAGGAAGACAAAGGCTCATCTTTTCCCTTTAGGAAGCCTTCAGTAAATTACAACATACCATAATTTAGTTTATATCTCTCTTTGGCCAGAAATTGCCACCATGCCTTACAGGAGACTGGAAAAGCTAGTCTTTTAAGTCTAGGTAGTTATGTGCCAAACTGGAAATCAGAAGAAGGCTAGATTCAATGCTGGGGTAGACAATTATAAATTTTTGTTATTTTAAAATTTCATTTCTTTCTTTTAAATACCAGGGTGTGGCTAGTCTCTGATAGCTCAGAAATAAAGTTAATAATTGTCATCAGAGCTACTTCCACTACCTCTTCCTCATCTCCTTCTCCTTTCCTCTACTCCCTCTCCTCATCCTTCTCCTTCTTCCTCTTTGGATACCACTGCAGCCTGGAACACAGCGGGGATAAAGCAAATAAAGCTATGAAATAATGACACCCCCCCTAACATTCCTGTTCACCCACTCTTTGATTACAGGCTCCACATTTAAAACATACAAAAACTGTTCCAAGGCCAAAGAATAGGATCTGCAGTGTGGTATGCTGCCACCGAGTGAAAGAAAAGATCATCTATGCTCTCATGTGGTAAGCAGCAAGCTCACACATGAACTGAGCTAACTGGACTCAGGTAGAGTAATACATTCTCCCATGACACATGATGAAAAAACAAAACAAAACAAAATCACTGAATTTAAAATGTACCACTGTGAACCTGGTCTGCGTGGCTCAGCAGTTAAGCGTCAACCTATGAACCAGAAGGTGATGGTTTGATTCCCAGTCTGGGTACATGCCTGATTGTGGGCTCGATGCCCAGTGTGGGGCATGCAGGAGCATGGGGCATGCAGGAGGCAGAAGATCAATGATTCTCTCTCATGACTGATGTTTCTATGTCGCTCTACCTCTCCCTTTCTCTCTCTGAAATCAATAAAACTATATATATTTTTAAAATGTTCCACTGATTGGTGTTCTCTTCAAGATCTGTCAAGTACTGCAATCCTTCAAGCGGCCAGCAGAGGCAGAGGGTTGGAGCTAAAAGGAATTTAGAGATAATCTGTTCAGCCCCTTCTAATTCCAGGGAAGAAACTGCGACCAGAGAGGTAAAGGATCTGCTCACAAACAAGAGACATGGGCTCTAGGCTTCCAGGCTCTTTCTACTCTAGCCCTTCTGAGCCAGCAGTGGGGCTTGGGGAAGGAGGCAGGGGGGCTGGCTTCTCAGTATTGGAAAACTCCACAAAGCTGGTACCGAAGACTTCAGATGGTGGCCAGTGAAATCAACAAAAGGAGTGTGGAATGGGCGTGTTCTCCAGCACCTCCGTGCTTCTGTCTAAGGAGAGGCACAGGGTTCCTTCGGGCTGTGGGCAACTGTGATCCACAGGGGGCCAGTATGGATATTGGATGGAGCCACTTGGGCACCTGTGGCCTGGGCTCTGGTAAAAGAGCTTGGTGGACACTAAATGGAACAAAGAGGCATTTGGGTAGGTATCTCCATATAACAACCCTTGATTCTCAATGAGCTAAGGAGTCAATGAGACTCCTCTGAGCAAACTCGTTAAAAACAGATTCCTGGACTTCTCTCCCAGAAATTCTGAACCAGGAGATCTGGGTAGATCCAGGAAACTATTTTTAACAGGTGCCCTGGAGATGCTGCTGCCACCATAGGCACTAATGTGTGAACAGTGATGGGATCCTCTGCACTGGAGGATTCATGGGCATAGCTCCTTCCCACTGTGGTGCCATCTCACTGGGGGAGACGCTGTCTGGTGGGAGGTGCCTGACCCACTTCTCGCTGCATTTCCCATTCTGTGGTAAGAATTCCCTCCTGCATTTCAGGCTCTCCTGCCTCCCACTTTAAGCATCTTTACTTCTCTGAGGCAAGGGGGAACCAGCTAATCACCAGCCTCCACATCCTAACCCTTCACACATTTGAAGCTGATACTAGGTCATCTGTCAGCCTCCTCTTCTCCTAGTTAAATAACCCCTCTTTCTCATACCCTTCATCTCTGGTCCCCTTTTCCAGCCCATCAATCATTTCCATGCTCTCCTCTAAATGCTCTCCAAGCTCCTTCTAGTCCTCCTCAGTTGTCTTTGTTCCCAGTTCTTCCATTAAACAGTTTGTGTCCTGTGAGATTTAAAAAAAAAAAATCCCTGCTCCAAAAGAATTCGAAGGCTATTTTGACAGGATTAATTTAAGAAACCTCCCTGGAGCACCACAGCAATCCATAAAGAGGGCAAGTTGCATAAAACAATCTAAGGAAGGGACTACAGGGAAGAAAGACTCCATCATTTCCATGACAACACACCCCAAAAGTTCCCAGAGTGCTTGCTGAAGAGGCAAGGTGTGTCTACAGAGCTGAATATCCACCACATGGCCAGCCAGAAAGACAGGGGGGGACTACTGAACTTTCCAGTTGATCCAAGTGAGAAAACTTGGGGCAGGCTGGGCTTCAGCAACAGAGCCAGTGGCAGAAAGGGAATGGAATGTGGAGGCCAGAGAATCAGGGAAGGGTTGTGAGAGGTGGGTGGGTCATCAGTAATCCCAATGATAACATCATCCACTTCTCATAAGCACATTTAAAATGTTCCACTGTGTATAATACAAAAAAATATCAGCAGGCGGATAGGAAGGAGAAAGGGAAGCAACATAAAGAGTAGAATGCAAAAGGCACAGAGTTCAGTGGTCCAAGCAGAAGGAAGCACATGGCAGAGGGGAGAGGGGCAGCAGAGGCAGAGAAACTGAATTTGCCTCTGCATCCCCGGTGGCCAGGAAGAACCCCTGCATCACCCAGTAAGGAGATGACTATGAAGCTTCACTGAGGGAGTTAGGAAGTGGCATGGGTTCTAAATATTTCCTGAGAAGTGATCTCACAGGACAGCCAGTGGGTGAGTGTGCTGCTCCTGCTCCCACTGCTTCCCACCGCTCCATGGTTAACCTGGATTGTGCAGCTTCCAGGAGGCCAAGTGCACTCACAATCTCCTAATTTAGTACATTTTTTGTTTTTAATCCTTTCCCAACAAAATTGGCATCTATTGGTGACAAATTCATGAGACTGTGAGCACTGAATGTGAGACCACAGTTAATTCCTGGTACTGCTACTTAGTAGGCATGTCCCTGAGGAAGTCTGCAAATCTTATATTGAATCTCTGGATTCAATAAATGGAAAGGGTTGTAATGGGATTTAAGAGGTGATGTAATTACATGCCAAGAAGTGTTAGTTGATTATGAATGCCTGTATCCCTTTCGGGAATGGATATATTGAAGTTTGAAAAAAAAGAGTTAGTGTTTTTTTAGGGTGGAGAAAAAGCAATACTGAGGCCTTTTTTTCTCCGTTCGTTCAATCCCAAACTATGGCCCAATAGCCAATTTTGTTTGTTAGCTTCTTTGTTCACTAGCTAGTGATTGTGAACAGCTGGAGAGGGATTGTTCACCTTCAGAAGAGGGAATTGTGTGCTCAAGCAAGATGTCATTTAGGGAGAAAAGTACCTCTTCAGTTACAAGATGAAACTGAACAGGCCCCAAATTAGATATATCTTTAAGAGGGCCAAGAAAAGAAAGAGAGCTTTATTTGCCTCCCATGTGGCCAGCATGCCACCCCTGGATTCTGGGTAGTTCCATGCTCTCTAATCTTACATCAGGAGACAGAAACATTAGCTGCCTGCAAGTAAGGTAATATATATTAATAAAAGGGCAAATATGCTAATTATACTGACAGGACCTCTTCTGGATGTCCTTCTGGACAAAGCCATGGCAGTTGTGAAAGCGAGGAGGGCAGGCAGCCCTGGCAGATGTGAGGGCTAAGGAGGGCCAGTGGCTGGCAGTAGCAGCAGCAGTAGGGTAATGGGGGAAGCACCTTCCCGATTGCCCAGTTGCCTCCCTCAGAGGGAGGCCAGACTGTGGGGAGTGGGCCTAAGCTGTCCGTAGGACATCTCCTGAGGGTTTCTGGACTGTGAGATGGGGCAGGCCGGGCTGAGGGACCGCCCCTAATGCATGAATTTTTATGCACTGGGCCTCTGGTTCTTTTATAATTTTAGATCAGCTTGAAACCAGAAATTGTAGCTAGAGAACAGCAGGCTACTCTGGATGGAACAGAAAATTTAATCTTGAAAAGAAGAAAAAGCTCCAATTCTAATCCTAAAAATTTTAGTTCTAGTCAGTGAGTGAAACACAAAGAGCTCAGAAATCACTGTATATATTTATATGGTTTTAAAACACCCAGGCAGAATGACCTTGTTTTCAAGACCCCATGAAGAGAATGGAAGGATGGGTAGAAGCTAAATTTTTGAGAAGTAGAAGGAAAGATTAAAGCAGTGTCTAGAGTGGGTGAGGTGTGAAGTATAGCTTTGGATCCAAGCCCCACCACGTTCTAGCTATATGACCCTAGGCAAGCAATGCAACCTCTCTGTGCCTCATGTTCTCATCTATGGAATGGTAATATTGATATAGGGGTAAATGAAGCAATGCAAAGGGAATATTTAATATATTTGTGGGAGGCCCATCAAATCCAGGCCCTACTTCAAAGCATTTATATAAAAGGGAACTAAGCCCATAAGTTGCCAACATGGCATGGTTATGAACATTTTTGGGGTTATAATCCAGCAAGAATGCTGCTTTGCTTCACACCATACTGCCCCTTGGTACAGATTTTTTGAGCTCATAATTTCTTTTTATTTATTTTTTTTACAGAGAAAGAGGAAAAAGAGAGAGAGAAACATCAATTAGTTGTCTCCCACAAGTGTTCTGACTGGGAACCAAACCCACAACTTGGGTATGTGCCCTAACTGGGAATTGAACTCTCCACTTTTTGGTTTATGGGACAATGCTCCAACCAAATGAGCCACCCAGCCAGGACTTGGTACAGATTTTGGCCAGTCTTGAACTTTTCTAAAGCCTCCTACATAACAGAATCAGGACAGTGGTAGTTCTTAGCCTCATCTTTTTTGAGGTGATGAGGTCACCAAAAGGCATGATAAATGAGGAGCTAAAACTACTCACTGTCACATATTACAAGCCTTTAAAGTCTTCACACTTGTCACTAAGCCCCCATGTCCACCTTCTCAGGGGCCTGGGCTTGGGATCTGAGATGGGCTTGACTATGAAGCAGCAGAAACACTGAGCTACCACACAGGGTAACTGTTGTGTTTGCCTAATGATTGGCAGGGTAGCTTAGGTTCAATTCAATTTGATTCAATTTACCTAAATGAATTCAATTCAGAGCACTTATTGAGTGTCCAGCTAAATGCCAGGATTGCCCTGTTCCTGAGGATGGGGTAGGGAGGAGTGGGTTGGGCAGCAGTATCCTGCCCACAAGGAGTTCACAGGTAGGACCTGGGAGACAAGGAGACAGGGAGGTCTCTTTGGTGCAGGTTTCTCTATTCAGCACTCCAGCATGCTGGGCTGGATAATTCCTTGTTGTGGAGCTGCCCTGGGCATTGTAGCATGGTGAGCAGCATCCCTGGCCTCTACCCACGAGATGCTAGCAAGACCTGCCTCCAGCTGTGACAATAAAGAATGTCTCTAGACATTGTCAAACCTCCCCTAGGAGCAAAATGCCCCTGCAGTGAACCATTGCAGTTATCTGAGGTTAAAAATCATCACTTCTGTAAAAGAGATATAAACCAAACATAATGTGGGTGATGAAGCAGTTGACTCCTTCTGACCAGGGCAGACTTCACAGATAAAGTAACATTTGGGCTGTGCCTAAGATAGCAACTGGGTTTTGCTAAATACAATTCTATCTTAATAAGGGGAAAATAAAGCATCAAGAAATGCTAGGATCCAGTGTCAAGGAATCTGACATATCCTGCAGGCCATAGAGAGCTTCTGAAAATATTTACAAACCAGTGTGGCATCCACTGAGTGGACAGGACCTGGGAGTGGACAGCAACAGAGCCCTGCATAATATCAACCTTTAGTTACTAAAATATGATGATGTAAGAGGGACTTTGGGGGGTTCAGGACAGCTGAAAATTTCCAGAATTTAACAATTGCTATGGCCATGCTGGCAGACATCAGCTGAATGGCAGCCTGCTTTTGGAGGGCAGACCCCAAACTTATTCCACTTTTGGTGTTAAATGAAGGCTTAAAACAGGTGTGGTCTGACAATGTTGAAAAGCTTCTTTCCAATTCAGTAATTCATGCTGATGGCATAGTCAACAGAAAGTCAATACTATAAATACTAGAGGAGGACAAAGCTCATTTTGCTGCTGTAGTTTTAATACCCAACTTTACAGAATGTTATAGCTCCTTGGCCAGTTCTCCCTTACCCTCAGAGCCCCAAGCATCAGCTTCGTTTCCCTCAGGTTCTTTAGGAAATGTGCCTCAGCGTGTTCCTTCCCCACCACTGAAGATTTGCAAATGTGCAAACCTGGGTTATGTGGAGTTCCTCACCAAAACTGAAGCTAAAACTAGACAAACCGATATGCATATGAAGATGGAGGGCAAACCAGAGAAAAGAGACTGAAGCAGAAGTCAAGGCCAGCCTCGTGTCTGGAGGGACAGTACAAGGGTGACAGAACTGCTACCATTTGGCACTCTTTTGCCATGCTCAGAAAAATTAAATCAGAATTCACCCAGTGGGTATGGGTGCCTGCTGTCCCCTCCAGGGAGAGGAAGAAGTGGATTCCATTTCTGGTCTCTTCCACATCACAGGTCTTTATACCAATACTCGGACCATCCCTGTGGCCCAGCAAGCACACACACACAATCTGCACCACAGCCAGGGAAACAGTTCCTGCTCTGGGTCCAGTTAAGCTGTGAACTAGACTAAGTCCCTTTTTAAAGCAATCTCTCATCCCACCAGTGTTTCAGTGCTGGACACACACTGAGGCAGCATGCCTGGCTAGCTGGTTTGTTTGCTCTTCTAAAGAAAGATCTGGCTGATCAAAACTGCAAGCCAGTGGCTGAAGAATGACCTGGAGACCCTGGAGGGAACATGCAGCCATGTGCCTTGCCTGCTGCTCTCCAATCCAAGCTCTGCACCGGCTGCTGCAACAGCTGAGGCCAGGGACAAAGGGGAATGGGGTGCCACAGTTGTGGGTGGGGAGTAGGAGGAGTTGCCAGCTGCATGTGCAGAACTGATATGGAAGGTGGGGCTTCCACCACTTTAGAAGTTTCTGGGAAATAGATTTCATCCATTCCCTCCAAACAATCCCTTCCTCATTCCCTCCCCAGCTGCAGTTCAGAAGCAAATCCCCAAGTTTGTCATCTTTGCTTGGCTCCTAGGACCAGAAATTGTCACCTGACGGGTGTCTGTCTTCAGACTCTTTACTCCACTCCAGTGAACACAGCTGCCAGATTAATCACACGAAAATATGCCCAGTATCATTTTATATCACCTTTCCCTCCTCACTCAGAAGAGCCCACTGTCTATAGTGTGGCATTGAAGCACTGTAATCTGACATTCAGAAGCTGGAAGGTGTGGTTGCTCACCTGCTGATCTTTGTTTTCCACTTCTCTCCACAAGGCTCTGCTTAAACCATGCGGATCTAATTATAATCCCCCAGACAGGCCTTGTCCACGCCAGCTCTGCCCCTGAACGTCCTTCCTTCAAATCCTGTCCACAGTTGAGGCACAGTTCATGCTCCACTTCCTCCAGAAAGCCCTCCAAACTAGAGTGTGTTCCCTGACCTCCAGCACTATTGGGAGGCCTTTGGACTTAGATTTACTTAAAGTAGATTCTCTCATAACAAGTTCTCCCCAAGGTCAGGGTTAACCCTAAACTAGTTCTCTTTCCTGAACACTCAACTATCCACAGAATGTGTTTTCCTTAACAAATGCTCTGGTGCAGTCAGTGGTCCTTGGGGATAACCAACACCGCCCTCCAAGACAGAGCTTAAGGCTGGTACTGGCAAAAGCGGGATAACACAGGGAGACAGGGAATTCACCTGGTTTGAAGGTCTTTAAACACCTTTATCAACTCTTCCTGCAACCCACACACATCAAGTGCAGGCAGCTTGTTTAAGTGACTGATGGAAGACTCCTTTTTTAACATAAGACTTTAATTACAGGGGAACTGCATTCCCAGAGGGGCTGTGAATTGAAGACTCACCATGTAGACCTTCTGACAACCTCAGGCAGCCAAGAAGACTTCATTAGCTGAGCAGGGAAGGAGAGAAGATGACAGAGCCACATGGGGTGGCGTTCAGCAGGAGTCTCTTGCCAAAGGCCCACCTTGGAGGTTCTGGGACATTAGGTGAGTATCTAATCTAATGATGCCACACACTGCCCATCATCTCACTGAGGTGCTGCTAAGTAAGGGCATGTGGCTATGGGGGCATGGCAATTGTGTTGCTTTTGGGTGAAAGCTAGGCATTTCAGCCAACACATTACTAAGTCAGGCCACATGGAAAGTGCAGGTGACGGAGTGCTCAGAACACCCACTAAGACAGTAGCTCTGCTTCCATTCTTAGGCCTTTCTGGAGATGGACACCGTCTCTTTCTTGCTCCAGTTTCCCAGTTGGAGAATTCCTGGGTCCAGGGTGTATGGAAGAGGTGGGGCTGAGGAATTGAGGCTGCTGTGGGGAAGGAACACTCCAAGGCAATGTAGAACTACCGAGCCTATGGCAAGGAAATATGGTCTCCTGAAGCCAAGCCAGGACAGGAATGCTCACAATGTTCTCCACTCCTCAGCACTGGAGATAACGACCCACATGAGATGTTCACTGCAGAGAAGTTTGTGAGAGAGGACAAATGGGAAAGAAACAGAATCAACCTGGCCACCATACGGGCCGCTCTCA
Organism: Lasiurus cinereus; assembly: GCA_011751065.1. NCBI lineage: Eukaryota > Metazoa > Chordata > Mammalia > Chiroptera > Vespertilionidae > Lasiurus > Lasiurus cinereus. The sequence continues at coordinate 3,360,967 of JAAGEH010000011.1, read as the reverse complement.
ACCTCAGACTCACTCCATCCCTGGGAAATTCTCACTTATCAAGCTACAGTAGCCTCTCTTGAGGAGGGAAGGACCAAGGAAGCAGGGCAGGCCCAAGGAGTGAGTGACACACCCATCCCATCTCCACTTCTCCATAGGGGTACTGAGGACACCAAACCACCTCGGAGCCAGGGAGCAGCAAGTGAGCAGAGGCTGGATGAAAGTGGTTCTCTGTAGCCATGGACATCAGAAGCTGGGGTGGGAGCCATTTTGTGAGCAGCTGGTGAGGCAGAATGAGAGCTGTGACTCTCAGCCAGGAATGATCTGTCCTCCTTACCTCCAGGGACATTTAGCAGTATCTGAAGACATTTGTGTTGTCACAATGGGGAGGAGTGGATGTCACTGGCATTTAGTGGGTAGAGGCCAGGGATGCTGCTAAAAACATCCTACAGGGTGCAGGGCAGCTCCTGGCAACAAAGCATTATCTGTCCTCAAATGTCAGTAAGCAAGGTGAAAAACCTTGGATTAGAGTATCTGATACAGTGGTACCTTGAGATACAAGTTTAATTCCTCCCGTAACCTTGCTCGTATATCAAGTTGCTCGTATCTCAAAGCAAATTTCTTCATTGAAATCAATTGAAATGCCATTAATCCGTTCCAGCCCCCAAAATGCCACCCCAGTTGTTCTTGTTATGTGTTTTTGAATAAGAAAAATGTATTTATAAATGACAAATATTGTATAAAAACATAATAAAAGAGAATGTAAAGGAATAAACTGGTTTTATAAAGTGTATTTATCTACTCGTTACACTCTTAATGCTACACTTTATCCCTAAACTGAATGTAACTTAACTAATCTTCACTGAACTTAATTGCTACTGGTCTTTTCATTTTTGGCCGATTTAAAAAAAAACGTGTCCAACGAGGTTTGCCTCTTCCTCCCTTTCAGAATGTTTCTGAAATGGGTGAGGCAAGTTTCATTGAACAGCTCCGATGCACGACCAGTAGCAACTTTTTCGGGGTGTTTCTTTTCCACGAAGTGTGACACCCTCTCCCACATTCCTAAGATCTCCTTTATCTCACTTGTAGAGATCTCCTCCACCTCTGGCTCCTCCTCGAAACCAATTTCTTGGAGAACCTCCGCATGTTGCCGAGACTGCAACTCTTGTAACTCCTCCGTGGTGAGTTCCAGAGAGTGCTCCTCGACGAGCTCATCCACGTCTCTCTCATCCACCTCCAGGCCCATGGACTTTCCCAGAGACACTATCTCCTCCTCCACTGGCACCTCGGGTTCGAATCCTTCGAAGGTCCTTTCAGCTATGGCCTCAGGCCACAGCTTCTTCCATGAGGAGGTCAAAGTCCTTGTTGTAACACCCAGCCAGGCCTGATCAATAATTCTGAGGCATATCACGATGTTAAAGTGGTTCTTCCAGAACTCTCGAAGGGTGAGGTTTGTGTTCTCCATCACCTCAAAGCAGCGCCAGAACAGGTGCTTGATGTATAGCTTTTTTTTTTAAATTAAATCTTTATTATTCAGATTATTACATTTGTTTTTCTTTTTTCCCCTCCATAGCACCCAGCTCCCACTCTTCCCTCCCTCCTCTTGACGTCATCCATAGGTGTATGATTTTTGTCCAGTCTCTCCCTGTATACCCCTTACCCCTTTCCCCCTGAGAATTATCAGTCCACTCCCTTACAATGCTCCTGGTTCTAGTATATTCACCAGTTTATTCTGTTGATCAAATTTTTAATTCACTTAATTTTTAGATTCACTTGTTGATAGATACATATTTGTTGTTCATAATTTTTTGACTTTAATCTTTTTCTTCTTCCTCTTCTTAAAGAGTACCTTTCAGCATTTCATATAAAACTGGTTTGGAGTTGATGAACTCCTTTAGCTTTTTCTTATCAGGTGCTTGATGTACAGCTTTTTAAAATTAGAAATCACCTCCTGATCCATGGGCTGCAGGATAGGAGTGGTGTTGGGAGGTAGGTAGACAACCTTTATAAACTTGAACTCTTCGAGGAGTTCATCTTCGAGGTTTGGTGGGTGAGCAGGAGCATTGTCGAGGACGAGGGGGGCTTGCATGGTTAGGTTGTTTTCCTGTAGATATTTCTTAACAGAAGGGCCGAAAACCAGGTTTACCCACTCCACAAAGAACTGCCTGGTGACCCAGGCCTTTGGGTTTGCCCTCCACATAACTTGCAGTTTATCTTTTAAAATCTTATGTGACTTAAAGACTCTGGGGTTTTCCAAATGGTATACAAGCAGAGGCTTGATCTTGCAGCTGCCACTTGCATTGGCGCACAGTGCGAGAGTTAGCCTATCCTTCATGGGTTTGTGGCCAGGCATCGCCTTCTCCTCTGCCATTATATAAGTCGTATTCAGCATCATCTTCCAGAAAAGCCCTGTCTCGTCACAGTTGAAGACTTGCTGGGGGATATATCATTTGGCTTCTATCAGTTCGGAAAAAGTTTTAAGGTAATCCTCAGCTGCCTTCACATCCAAACTTGCTGCCTCACCATGCCTGATCATGGAGTGAATGTTGGACCTTTTCCTGAAGTTATCAAACCAGTCTCTACTGGCTTTAAATGAGTCTTTCGATGCTTCGTCTGTGAAAATGTGTCGGGTCTGCTCCAACAAATCACCGTAAATCGCTCATGCCTTCTCGCATATGATGCCCTGGGTTAATGTATCTCCTTTAAGCTGCTTCTCCATCACCCACACCATCAGTAGATTCTCCATCTTTTCATGGAGAGAGCTACGGAGCTTAGAAATTATTGTAACGCCCTTAGCTGGCGTTATAGCCTTTATCAACTCCTGTTTAAGCACAGTGCATATCGTTGAAGTACTACACCCGTACTGCCTCGCCAAGTCAGCCACTCGCACACCTTGCTCATATTTTTCTGATTTCACGCTTTAATTCAATAGACATCATCCGCTTCTGAGCATTGACCTTTCCACTCGCTTTCTTCAGACCCATGGTTATAAAAAGAAATGTGAATGCACAAAAGATGCTTCGACAATGAGGTAAATAAGCACACTGACTGAGGCGTGGGCAACTATGAGATGCTCGAGTCGCAGTAAACTGGTGGGTCGTGTGCAGCTGGCCGATCCGCACGATTACTCGTATTTCAAATGTTGCTCATATTTCAAAGCAAAAAATCGCTCGCTCGAAGGCTCATATCTCAAAAATCTCTTATGTTAGGGCACTCGTATCTTGAGGTACCACTGTAGTTCCTTCAGCAGGCCCTGAGGGGCAGACCAGAGGGCCTTCCCAACTAGCAGCTAAGCCATTGCCAGGCAGCCTTTGGTTTGAGTTTACATCCAAGAGCATTCCAACGATTAGATGGGTATTTGAAGGAGTCTCCATGATCCTTAGATGGTATCATGGGCCCTGCAAGAAAACTACAGAGAGACTACTGATCTGGGTAGAGAAAGAACTGGGTGAGCTCCCTAATCCTTTCCAACTCAGGAGACTCTAGTATCCAGCCATCAGGAAGCTCTGAGGCCAGGAGAGGATGAACAGGCTGGGAGGCCAACTGCCTGGTAGAGGGGTTAGAGTTCACCTATTGCTCAGCAGAAAAGTGATGGGGAAAAAGGGAACTTCACAGTTCATTCATACCAACAACAACTGAGCCTGCAGGGTACATCTGTTACTTATTTAAAGGATTGTCCATTCATTCAATAAACTATTTGGACAGTTGAGCATTTGGGCTATTCAGGTCCCTGAAATAACTGGCCACCAAATCCAGGTACTTCCTCTTCCATTTGCTATCTTTCAGCCCCATTCTTCCCCCTTCATCTTTCTTTTTCTGAAAGGGTAAGAACACAGTCTTTAGAGCCATGTGTCTACGTTCAAACCCTAGTACTGCCACCAACTAGTTGTGTATCTTTGGGCAAGTTATATGACCTTTCTAGTGCCTTAACATCCTCATCTTTAAAATGGGAGAATAATAGTGTCCTACTGCCTAAGACTGCTGTGAAATATTCATGACACTAGCTGATACAGTGACCATTCAATTAGTGTGGATTAATATTAATAGTGTCACAACCTATCATTGAAGGTCCAGTCAGGGATTTCTCTCAGCCTTGCATCCTTGGCTGATAGAGGCAAAGTGGGGTCTCTAGTCTCACACAGTGGTGAGAGAAGGTATATGCAACAAGAAGGAATCCTTTGTAAATCACACACACACACACACATACTGATGTTACTAGAAGAAAAGAGTCAATTCATTAGAGCTCCCATAATTACCCCAAAAGGAATTATGAAATCTTTCATGAACCCTGAGGCCATCCCTTCTTTTTTGTCATTTCTTTCTTTGATCTTCTTGCAACCACTGTATCGACATACCCTGATTCATGGAAAATTACTCTTCTTTCCTCCCTAAGATCAAGCAAATAGCAAATTTCCAAATTCCAATTCAGATTGCAGTATTTCCTGAGCACCTACTGTATACAGAGCCATTAGAGGACACTGTGTGAGAGGCACTGTGCACACACAGCCCTGTCCCCCTTCTATGGAAGAGGATGCAGGCTCCAGAACGTAGTAGCTCCAGTCTCTGTAAGGCAACTCAGCAGCAAGTCTGTGGTTTACAGACAAACCTGTGTGTGTGCAGAGAAAGAGCCCTTCCCAGCAGCCCACAGTCCCTCCCCCTGAGCCAGCTCCCACATGACATGTCCATGACCATGACCAAGCCTAGCACGGGAGGGAGGAGGAAGAGGGCAGTGTGGAGGTGCAGGACTCCACCTCCCTTCACATGATGCCCTTACTAAAATGCCCTGACCTGGCAGAGCCAGACACTTGCCTGTACAAAATTTATCCTATGTGAGCTCTTCCATTTTCTCCTTAACCTTTTAAAAGATGGTTCCAATTGAGACCATGCCGGAGACTCCCCTGTTGAAATCCACAGAGGGCTGTAACCCAGCCTAAACTACTTCCCTATGTTGAAGCTGCTACCGGCCACTTCCCAAACAAAGTTCTAGTTCATGAAGGATTCTTGAGCTGCAACTTGGTGACATCTCAATCCTTAAGGATGGCTTATTTCACTTTCCACCCTAGCACTGATTAACAATCTCTGGGAGGGAGCAAGCCAGTCCTGCAACCTAGAACCTTGGCTCTGCTGCTGAAAGGCTACATGACCTTGAGCAGGTTACCATCCGTCTTTGGGCTCCGTTTCCCTATCTATCAAATGAGGGTACTGGAAAAGATTACACACAGTCCTTTCTTCAGCCATCATCCTTTAATCCAGTGGTTCTCAACCTTTTTAATGCCTAGACCCTTTAGTACAGTTTGTCATGTTGTGGTGACCCCCAACCATAAAATTATTTTCGTTGCTACTTCATAACTGTAATTTTGTTACTATTATGAATCATAATGTAAATATCTGTTTTCTGATGGTCTTAGGTGAGTCTACTAGCGGTTCTCAACCTGTGGGTCAGAATCCACAGGTTGAGAACCGCTGCTGTAGAGCCTATCAGAAAACACAGTAATTTACATTACGATTCATTAACAGTAGCAAAATTATAGTTATGAGTAGCAATGAAAATAATTTTATTGTTGGGGGTCACCACAACATGAGGAACTGTATTAAGGGGTCGAGGCATTAAAAAGTTTGAGAACCACTGCATCCAATGTAGGTCAGGAAACAGCCATCTTCTTCACTGCTCCCAGCTAACTAAACTCCACTCCAAAGCATACTCCTTGCAGTTAAATCCCATCTGTCTCTAAGAAGACATCCATTACAGAAGCATTTGGGGATTAGATGGACTTCAAACAAGGCCTCTTCCTAATGGAATCTGAATGTTGACATTACTGGGTGATATCCACACACACCCCATCTCACATCTGGAAATCCAGGAGAGGAGCAAGCTCCGGAATTACTTTCCCAGTGTCCCCTATTCCTGAGAAAGGAACCTTTCCCTGGAGACACTCCTAGCTCCTCCCAAGGGCATCCACATTCCAGGTCCATCCGGGAAAAATCAGAGAGTGTGTCAAGCTGACGGAAGCATGAGTTTATATTCAGCATACCAAGCATTCTTGGGAGGACTTCTAAACATAACCAGCCCTAATATAGTGCCTCGTCTTGTGCCCACTACTTGCCTGAAATCCTAGCCCACCCGCTTGTGAGCCTCGCTCCCTTGGGGAAACTATTTGTGGCCCTTCACCAGGTGCTGCTGCTCAGTGAGAAGACAACATACATGCCAGCAAGAAAGGGACTCTTAAATATGCAAATCACCTCCAGTTTGGGTTGTCTGACTAAGTTGCTAAGAAGCTGCATGACTCAGCCATGGGCTGGAAACCCCTGGACGTCCCTGCACACTGGGTCTGAAGGGTCTGACTCAGTGTGCGCAGGAGCGGGAACTGCCCGCCTTTGCCCTGAGGCAGGAACTGGATCTGCAGACCTGCATTTCACCTGCGAGCAGCCTGGGGAGTCAGAAGTAGCCTGGGCTTCAGCACTTAGGGCACCTCTGGCTGCAAACTCTGCCTCCCTCCCTCTTTGCCTGCAGGAGGAGAGGCTCTTTCCAGTTGAGAGTGAGCCTGAAGAGTCACCTCACTGCTGTTTCTAGGACAAGCTGAGCTCCCTGAGACCTCACAAGAGATGAGACTGGCAGTGGCTCTTTTGCACATTCCAATGGCTGTTCCCATGGCCTCCAGACAACAGCCACAGGGCAAAACAGCCCTCTCACTCCCAGCTCCTCCTCTGGGATCTGGTATGAGATCCCAGACATAATCCCACCATTCACACAGCCCCCTGCAGCAGTAGGGGAGGAGGAGGAGTGCAACCTGGGTCTGAGACCTGTTTCCAGGGTGAGAAGGGGCTGAGGAAACTATCCTGCTGCACAAGCTGACCAGCAATATTACTAGGCACATTTGGCTGGGCGTGAATGAAGCACAGAGAGAACAGGCCTGTTTGGAGTGCAGGCTTCAGGATCCCAGAAGGTTAATGCACCCATACAGACAGGAGCTATAAGGTTGGTCCTGCTTGCTCCTGGGTTTCTGTCCTCTGAGGTTCTCAGATCCTCAGAGTGGCAACCCCACTGGCCAGGTCAGAGGAGTTCCTGAATTGCCAGCATATGGATGTCAAGTCCAGAGCCCCTAACATTGGTGATTCTGAGCTGGCTCTCCTGTGGCGTTTTACTAAAGCCACAAGTAAACATTTGGAGCCTGGCTGGACTCTCCCCTTCCTCCCTTCCTTCCTTCCTCCCTCCCTCCCTCCCTCCCTCCCTCCTTCTCTCTCTTCCTTCCTTCCTTCTTTCCTCTACCTCCAGAAAGTATAATCTTACGCAGCTGGCTAATGCCTCACAGAGATGCCTTGGAGATGGAATGAAATAAGGAATTCAGTGAGTGTGCCTAGCACACAGCACCCAGATATCAGCTAAACTGGAAGTAAAAATGAAATGATTGGAAAAGTGGGCAACCACAGTGCTGTTAAGTCTCAGTTCATTCCTCCCTGATAAATGTGGGGAAAGTGCAGCGCTTGTGGGAGGTGAGAGAGGGAGCGCTCATTCATTCATTTGGATAGTAACTGCACACACAGGGCCAGCTGACATCCCTAGAGAAAGAAATAGGAGCAAGGCACGGGAAAACTTAGGGTAACAAAGAATTAAAAGGAGGTGGGAGATGGCTAAAATAGGATATGCTACACACAAGAAGGGCACTCATCTCAGTGGAAGAGAGTCAGACATCCTGAGTCCTAGAGGGCCTGTGTCACTAGCCCGAGGAACAGGGCTGCATGGGGGACTAGCAGTTCCATGGAGGGATAAGGAGTGGCACAGACAAAATCAAGGAGTGAGAGATTCCTGGGACACCTCTGCAGTGAATGAAAAATTGAGATGACTATCACATATACACTGTTTTGTGTATATGTATTTATATACCTATACATTCCTATCATGGAATGGATGCAGAGCCCAGATTTAGCAGAAATAAACTTGATTTCCAAATATTACCTTCTAAAGCCTCCCCACACTCCCGCTGAGATCCAGCAAATGGGTGCCTTGGAAGAGGCAGGGAGTCATTCTCAGGCTGGGAAGGTGTGACTGTGCTCCTAGGGCACACCTGTGCCCTGCAGTGAGTCTGAGTGTAATCAACTGGGGCATTCAGAGAAAGAAGCTGGGAGTGATAAACTGAGCCACAGCCATGTGGACACAGCACCATCTCTTCCTGAGGCCTCGGATTTTAAAAATAGCAAGCCCTTTGTCCCAAATGAAAACATTTCCTCTAGGACTTGTGACATGTGAGATGCCCCAGGCCTGGGGGCATACATATGCACACATACACAGAATACACACACACACACACACACACACACACACACAATCACACACACAACCCTGCCTTCCTCAGCTCCACCCACAGATGGCCAGAGTATGGCCATCACCTTACAGGGGAACAAAGTCTGTTTGCAGAGTGAGCCTGGGAGGATGGGCTCCTTGAGCCCCCTGAGACATCAGTGGTTCCGGATGGAACACAGTGACAGGCTGGGAATTGTAAATGCTCTCTGTATTTCCTCTGATTCCTACCACATGGCTCAAGTTCCTTCACATACTTAGCAGATGTTAGAGGTGATCAGTGGGATCACCCTGGCAGGGTCCTGAGGGTGAGCTAGATTTCCTTCTTTTCTCCAGGTCCTGGACCTTGGAATTTGACATGGAAGATAGGAGAAGGGAACCCTGTGAAAGTTCCAATACCTAAACATCATACCTTAAGACCTCAGAGAGAGATGGCACTGTGACCCAACCTGGTCCTTCGCCTCTATGTCACTGTTCGGAAATGAACAACTTTTGGTGGCTCGCCTAGTCAGCCTCCAGGGGAAAAGTGTGGGAACGGGTGCTGGCAACTTGCATACAAAATCTCCTTATAATTAAGAGAACAGTTTTTAAAAAGGGTTAAAATCCAGCTCTACTACCTTCCAGCTGTGGGATCCTAGGGACACAACTGGGTGGCGCAACAGCATCAATATATATGAAACTGCCATGTTAACACAGTCTAACTCCTAGAGCTATTTGTGAAGGTTACCTAAGTTTATATATGTAACTAAGTATATAAACTATTCAGATATTTCAGATCTGGTTGGTTAATAGCTACTGCCCCAAGTCCTCAAGAATCTCTCATCCCTGGCCCTTCTTTGGGGCTCCAGGGCTTCCATGATGTGGCTACTAAGGAGCTCCCACTGGGCAGGAAGGCATAGGGAGGGAGGAGATAGGATCATGTCTGTGTCTGTGTCTGTATCGAGCTGATGCCTGTGCCCAGCATGGCTCTGTATTTTGCATGTCACCCTGCTCCATAGGCTCTGTGACCCCTCCTTTGCCTCTGTGCACCCCACAAGTGCTCACAGCACCCCCTCCTGGGGCTCTCAGTGGAAAGAAGCCTTCTGTGAGTGCCAGCTGTCCCACAGTCCACTGGTAAGAAGGGCACTGCGGGGCTTTCTCCTGGTTCTGAGCACATGGTTCCTCCCCAGATTGGGCAAACCCAGGGGCACGGGCTCACAGCCAGAGTTGGCCTTGCGTGGTGCCCAGCTTCATTTCTAAATGTTTGGGAAAAGCTGGAATCAATGTCCACAGTTCTGTGAAGTTAGGAACCCCCAAGGCTAGTCTCTTGGGGCAACAGCACAGACTCATCAAAGTAAACATTTGTTAAAGAAATGGGAGTTCAGTCCCTATAGTCCCACAGTAACCACTGTACACCATCCGCCTCCCCTAGTTTGTAACCACCATCTGAACTGATGACAGGGAAGGTAACAATTTGAGAGCAGAATTAGAAGACGTGAGTTTGAATCTCAATTTTGCTATTGGTTAGCGGGGGTCATGAGTCAACTCCACACCCATGCCCCCTCTGGAGGGGGATACTGTGGAAGGAAGAGAAGATGGAATGCTTGCCATGGGGCCAGGAGCCTAGTTGGTACCTAAAACCCCCCTGAGGGAGGAGGTTTGAACTGTGTATCTCCATGCCCATCTGGTGTAAGAAAAGCACTAAAAAAATTACTTGAATATAAATTTTAATGGGAGTTGGTTGGTCCTGGGATCTGAATGTAAAACATGCAAAAAGAAAAAGAGACTCTGTCAAGGCCCGAGTCAGGCATGTTCCTGCTCCTGTGCTGCTCTCTGGAGTATCATCTGCCTCCACAGATGCTCGGCAAACACTGTGAGAAACACATGCACAGAATGTCCTGCTGGATCTTGCAGGCTGGCATTTTCAACAAATCCCACAAACGTCCTTCACCTGTGCACTTCACAGGCAAACTCCCTAAATGCAGGCAGCAAACAGCCTCCAAAGCAGGGCTTGTAAGACTTCAAGGAGACATTGTTGGGGAAAAAATGATATCTTAGATTTCAAGAAGTTCTGCACTGCCTAGATGTCTTGAGTAAGCTCATTCCATTTTCAAGTTGGTTGCTCCTTAAATTTACTTCCTGAGGGAAACAAGGATTTTTCAAACAATCACAGTCAGATCAACTTGAGAACGTGGGGGAGGAGACACCGTTTCCAACGTTCTTAGCACAGGAATCAACTTTGGGTCATTACCTTAGGCAGGAGACAAAACACTATTGAACTCGAAAAGTAATTTACTTTGAATCAATGTAAACTGACCCTTGTTTGGTGTGTGCACTTGTCTCTGGCCTCACCCCTTCCCAATTTGCTATTCTTTTTTCATGTGAGTTGCTCCTTCTCCAGCTGGCTGCCAAACCCTCTCTGAGCTGCCATGTAAACAGCAGTCTGAGCCCTCCTTCCCAGGAAGCACTATCTACGTCACACTATAGATTTTGCAACCCCAGCTTGTTTTCCCAGCCCCACTCTTACTCAAGACCCTTCTGACCTCACTGTGCCTAGACCCAACACGCAGCCAGTTTATCTGGATTTGCATTTCAGATAAACAAAGATAATTCTCTTGAAAATAAGTATGTCCAAAATATTACATAGGATATATGTATACTTAAAAAACTATCATTTGTCTGAAATCCAAATTTAAGGGGGTATCTCAGGGTGTTTTTGTTTTGTTTTGTTTCTGCTACATCTGGCAACTCTATCTGCTATTCATCTTCCTTGCTATACATCAGCAAAAAAGAAGGAAAGAGGTCATAAAGTCCATGTGCTCAATCTCAAACTCTTCGAGGGAGAGCCTCTTAAACCTTCACCCAGTCTTTTTACACTAATTTTAACGAGGACTGTGGCAGGTTGCCAGCACACGAGGAAGAAGGAGGCCAGATGCTGTCACAGAGGAAACCCCAGGCTGAGAAGCAGAAGACCTGGTTCGGAGTCTCCTGTCCCCATTCTTGCCAGGGGATCTTCAACATACCACTTAACTCTTAGAAACTTCAGGGGTTTTCCCCCTATTTTAATCAACAAATTGGCAATGATCCTACCTACCTTACAGAGTTGATATAAAGACTAAATAAAACAACGCATATGAAAAATGCTAAATAAATATAAGATACTTGTTATTATAAAGAGACACTGACAGAATAAGTCGGTGTGGTTTGACACTGACTTATGAATAATGCAAGGAAGAAATCAAACCATAAAAATCAAACATAGAGCCACAAAGATAGCATTCTTAACATATTCAATGCAGGCACAGAGAACCTGTACACCTCAATAAAACAGCACAGTCACTTCAGTCTACTAAGGTTCTGACATTCAAAATCACAACTTCGGGGCATCAAGAAAGATTTGATTATATTCAGTGTATTCTGTTTTAAAAGGCAGTGAAATGTTTTACCCAGGCAAATCTATCTAGATCCAGGGGCTTCAGTATTTGAAACAGCCCATCAGGAACCAGGAGAATTGCTTTCTAAAAAAAAAAAGACAAATATATATATATATATATATATATATATATATATATATATATGTAATTTACTATGTGCCAGGCATATCCACATTCATGAGCTTTGTTCAAACCAACTGGCTATTATCTCTCTAGTAAATACTCACTGAGGAAATGCAGAAGTGGAGGGGTAAATTCCCAGGGTGAAGTTATAAAGTGCTGGAAACATGACATGCCTGTGGCTTAATTAACTCTCTTGACGGGCTGGTGACAGCAGAGGGCAGAAAGGAGAAAAGGGAGCATATATGACCAGGTGGAAACACAAAAGAACTCTGCTCCATCACTGAAGAGCACCCAGCTCGAGGTAGAAGGAGGTAGTTGGCAATACAACTCAACAATTACATTCGTATTATAATCTGCCAGATTGGATGGGTTGATGCACCAAAGGGAAGATATTTCTGAAGATAAATAATAAATGGTTAATGTTTAATGAGTCATCCTACTTCTCTATACTTAGAAATAATTTGTTTTGGTTTCTTAATAATGGATATGCCCCTTCACCATCTAATGGTTCTAACCCAGTAGGGCAGGTAGAGTCCTGCCTAGCAATAGGGGATTAGTCCCTGGAAGGGTTTCTGTGAGCATTACTTGCAATTCTGAGCTTAATGGGAATCTTGGGGCTGACAGATGGGCTGAAATAAGCCAATCCAGCAAGTCCAACCCATTTAAATAAATTCTCATCTGTCAAACTCCCTATTAAACAATTAGTTATGCCTGAATGTGGTCCATCAAGTAGGTGATATGAGATTATGTGGGTCAATGGGGGGAAGAGTGTCAAAGAGGATGACTGAGAGAGGCTTGTCTTCAGGAAATTCATTTTCTAAACCAAACAAACAAACAAAAAAACCCAGGGAGGCAAAAAGATAACCACAAACTCTTGCTAAGGAAGCACCTAGACAATGTCATTATAAAGGAGGACTGAGCAGGGGAATGCCTCAGCCTAGGGGTAAGGCTTATGGCAACCTATGTGAAATGCAAACCCAGCAAAACATCATCTCCCTGAACGATGATTCTACAGCTACTCCAAAATATGCTGAAAAAGGCAGGATCTCACTTGTGCTGCTGTGAAATCCTAAGGAAATTGGATCTCAGGGGTTCTTAGAGATCAGATCATTTAATCCCTCATTTTAACAAAAGATAAAGAGAAAGGTCAAAAGGAGAATGATTATCAGGTGCCAGCTCTTAACATGTCCTTGCTTAATCCTCACAACAATTCCAGGAGGTACATATCATAATCGTTCACAGATCATTTGCCCAAAGTTAGACAGCTCGTAGACAGTGAGGAGCTCAGGACTGTCTAACAAATGCCCAAGCTCTTTCCTCTCTGTGCCAAACCTCCACTGGTGGGGACCAGAAGAGCAGTCCAGGATACAGATGCTAAGCAGCACAGTGGGCTAGGCCCAGGCTCTGACTGAGCCCAGTGCACTCTTCACTCCATACCACCTCTCCTGACATGGTCTTGAATGTGCCTACACTGAATTCTATCCAAAGAGGGCTGGGAAACCAAGGCCCCATGGCATAAATTAAACTATCAAACATTTCCTAGTATCTTTTTTTTCCAAGGACATTTCAGATATGGATCAAAGCAATCCCAATTCACTACTTTCCTAGGAACTATCCAAATTCCTTTGTTGAATCAGAATTTTGCTTGTCTTTTCTATATAAGGATGCCCCTGGCTGGGGTCTAGCCATATTTTGTTAAGGGGTAAATATAAAAATGGTACTGTAGATTCATATTTAATGCCACAAAAGGATGATATACAATTAAAGTAAAATAAGGTTACACAGAAGTAAGTGTCACAGGATTTTTTAATTATGTATTTAGTAGAGGCCCGGTGCATGAAATTTGTGCACAGGGGTGTGTGTCCCTCAGTCCAGCCTGCACCCTCTCCAATCTGGGACCCCTTGAGGGATGTCTGACTGCATGTTTAGGCCTGATCCTAGTAAGATTGGGCCCAAATGGGCAGCCGGTCATAGCTCTCACAATCCAGGACTGCTGGCTTCGAATTGCTTGCCTGTTTCCTTCCTGATTGCCCCTAACTGCTTCTGCCTGCCAGCCTGATCACCCCCTAACCACTCCCCTGTCAGCCTGATTGAAGCCTAACTGCTCCCCTGCCAGCCTGATTGCTCCTAACTGCCCTCTCCTGCAAGCTTGGTCGTCCCTAACTGCCCTCCTCTGCAGGCTTGATTGCCCCTAACTGCCCTCCCTTGCAGGCCTAGTCCCTCCCAACTGTCCTCCCCTGCTGGCCATCTTGTGGTAGCCATCTTGTGTCTACATGGAGGCAGGATCTTTGACCACATGGGGGCAGTCATCTTATATGTTGGAGTGATAGTCAATTTGCATATTACTGTTTTATTAGATAGAGGCCTGGTGCATGGGTGGGGCCAGCTGGTTTGCCCTGAAGGATGTCCTGGATAAGAGTCGGGGTTCCCTTGGGCATGGGGTGGCCTGGGCAAGGGGCCTGTGGTGGTTTGCAGACCAGTCATGCCCCCTGGCAACCCAAGCAGAGGCCCTGGTATCTGGGATTTATTTATCTTCCATAATTGAAACTTTGTAGCCTTGAGCAGAGGCCAGGGCAGATGAGGACTGCAGGAAGCTTGGCTTCCTCCATTACCAGGGAAACCCAAGCCTTCTGCTCTCTCCATGGCCATAGCCAACTTGGTTGGGTTAATTTGCATACTCACTCCTGACTGGCTGGTAGACTTGGCTTTTGGGAATAGTGGAGGTACAGTCAATTTGCATGTTTCTCTTTTATTAGTGTAGATGTGTTTGTATGATAAAGGCTGGAAGGATATATGCATGTAGTATCTCTGAGGTCTGGGAATTTAAATGGATTTTTCTTTTTTACTTTTAAATGTCTTTTAATTTTTCTATAATGATTATATATTACTTGTGTAGTTATAATATAAAAATTATTCTTTACATTAAAACAAAAGCTATTACTGAAATCTGGGGGGAAAAAGAGGGAAGGAAGCATTTTTCCTGTAAACCAATATTTGTAACTCTTAATAAGATGATCATATTATCCCATACAATTTATAAAACTGGTTTAAAGTGATCAATGTAATAGCTCTATTTGGGGATTTGTTACAGGAAAGGGACAGATTCCATGGGGGCGGGGATCATGGGGAGAGAGTCCTCTCATTTCCTCAGGCCTAGGACAAGGCCTTGATATCCCTATTCCACATCCAAGGGCACCCACTTTAAGGCATTCACAATCCTCATGCTTCCTTGAACAGTGGATCACTCATTGGGCCCCACTGTCCAAGTTCCTGTATGCTCCAAATTTACTCACTTTAAAGTCTTCTTCCCCACCAAAACCTATTTCCTCAGGTTTCACCCAGTCTCTGGGGAGCAGCAACAGAATGATTTCTGTCCAAAGAACAGCTTAGATGAGCCATCTGTGGTCACTGCCCACTAGCTGGAAGGAAGATAGCCATGGCTCCAGCTACACCAAGTGCTACTGGTGGGTGGGGAACAACTCTGGCTTGCAAGCCACTAAATACACCCAGTCCTGCTGAAGGTACTGGTCCACTGGTCTTTGAACCAATGTTCCCCTTTTCCCCCTCAGCATCTATTTTTGGCAGTCCCTGACCACAAGGGGCTCACCCTGGGGCCTCATCTTTCTCTTGATTCCATGGTGATGCTATCATGCCCACACATGCCCATTTCATTCAGATTCTCTGACTTACTTAGAAGTATGTAAGTAAGGGGCTCAGTAACCAAAGAGGCTACCAAAAAAAAAAAAGTAAAGAAAGAAAAAGAAAAGAAAAGAAGAAAAAGAACTGCCACCTTATCATTTTACATATAACCCAGTGGTTGGCAAACTGAGGCTCGTAAGCCACATGCTGCTCTTTGGCCCCTTGAGTGTGGCTCTTCCACAAAATACCACGGCCTGGGCGAGTCTATTTTGAAGAAATGGAGTTAGAAGAGGTTTAAATTTTAAAAATTTGGCTCTCAAAAGAAATTTCAATTGTTGTACTATTGATATTTGGCTCTGTTGACTAATGAGTTTGCCAACTACTGATATAACCATTGGTGGGGGTCTGTAGCTGACCACAGCATGCTCCAGCAGTGGAGAAAAGCCCAGACTGGCTGCAGATCAAGTGGCTGGTAGTAGTGAGGGTAGGCTGTGCAGGGAGTGGACTCCAACATTGGGAGCTTGGAATTCATCCTCATACAGTGAGTCTAGTGTTGAAGGAGGACAAGGGCACAATCAAGAAGAGTTTGGTGGCAGTCTGTGGTATATTGAAGCAACTAGGGTCAGACCCCCACCTCTCTGTCCCAAGGGTTTAGAGAGTAGTGTTCAACCGGGCAGAACTAAACCACTGACAAAATACTGTCTCAGCCATTTAATAATAATAATAATAATAATAATAATAATAATAATAATAATAATAA